>ML682015.1:7530852-7673625 GCA_007922195.1 Podocnemis expansa | reverse complement strand
CGTGTGGGTGTATGTGTGGAGCGGGATATATACACACCCACATGCATACATCAGAGCAGCCACTTAGTTGCTTACAATAAATCTTAGCCGTATAAAAACTAAAATGCACTATTATTTCATGGCTATACAATAGTGCTTTGCTTTACTTTATTTTATTTTATTTTTAGCAGCTGTATATGTAGCCATCTAGTCATCAGGAAGGCCACAGCTATGTAATAAATCCTGTTCTGCAAATGATGATGGTCCTCAGCAATGTCATCTATGAAAATAAGATGTAAACCCCAAAGGACTTTTCTGTATCTGAAACAGAAAACAAACAAGTTTCCCTGTCTCCCTCCAAGAGAAAAAGAACAATCTGGGTGGAAAAATAAAGAGTTCTATTTTCTAGGCTAGGAACAACAGAGATTTGAAAACAAAAAATAAGGAGGATTATAAAATATTTGGCAGTATTACTCTGAAAACAAATGAGCAAAGGGAAACATCACTCGGTGGGATTCTCTGACCCCTTGCGTACTGTCAGTGAGAGAAATCACAGGTTAATTAAATTAGTTGTGTGTTTCCAATAAGTATTGCTGGTTAATTACATGAATCTAGTGGAGGATACATATTTCTGAAAAGTTCAAAATATTGCTGGTTAACAAGCACGTGACTGCATAAACTAAGATTTGGAGATCACAACTTGAGAATTTCTGTTAGAAGCAACACTACAGCTGCACTTTAAATCCTGTTATAATGACTGGACTGGATTAATTTAATCTGCTTTTAGCCTATTGATGTGTACAGATATAGTTATAAACTTAGGAAAAAGACCTATCATTGCAAATGTCGCAGTTTTGGTGTCTGCTCAATGTGCAATGGGATTAAAAAATAACAAACAGAGAATAGCACTGCATTCTATTTTGGTTACCTGTGCAATCCCAATAAAAGTTTTATGTGCATTTGTAATTGCAACCTGAAAGTTGTGCTAAAAGGTGCTCTTCTCGGTGAGCAGAGACCATCCTGTGCACTGAATGAGGCAAGGATCCTGTGGAAAAAACTGTATGTGATCATGTAAATCAAGTTCAAAAGGGATAGCCGTGTTAGTCTAGTCCAGTAAAAAAAACAAGGAGTTGTGTGGCACTTCAAGGCCTACATCATAGCACTTATGTACAAAGGGGAGCAAATTAGGTTAGACAGACAACCTTAATTCTGGCATCTTTCCAACTTTTAAGTGTTTGACATTATTAAGTGTATTCAGTGTTTTTGTTTTTGTTTTTTTTTTTCTTAAATTTAGGATTTTTTTGCATAGCACATATAAGATCATAGCCTCCAGGCAAAAATCTGGATTTCTTGAATGGAATCTTGACATAATGAGCTTAATTGTGAAACTCCCATTGATTTCAATACAGGCAGAATTTTACCCCTATAGTGGCTTATTCTCCACTGGAAGAGAAGTGAGCAGACATAGACCTGGTCTAAACTACAGTGCTACTGAACACACTGAAATCTTCCTCCTCATCCCATTGCTGACAAAACAAACTTTTAGCACCAAAGCATCTGTGTATACACCATGCTTGGTTCTGTCACAGTAAATGGCTTCCAGGAAGTGTCCCACAGTGCCCTTCCTGGCTGGCCTGGCCAACAGTTTTGATGCTGTTCTGCAGCTACCCACTGCTCCCCCTGTACAGTCCTAGGAAGTTTTGAAATTCCACTTTCTGCTTGGTTGGCCTGGAGGGAGCTCACATCTCATCCTCCCAGCAGATCATGGAAGCTCCACACGCCAAACACTCTCCCACTTTGGAGCACACCAGGGCTGCTGGACCTGATTAGCACCTAGGGATGGTCAGTTGTGCTGTTCCAGCTCTGCTCCAGCCACAGGAACTTCAATACCTATGGCCCCATTTCTTTTGCCATGCCGGAGAAAAGTTATAAGTAGGACATGCTGCAGTGCCAAGTAAAAATCAAGCAGCTGGGGCAGAGCTACCAGAGAGTCAAGGAGGCAAACAGTCTCTCTACTGCAGAGCCATCGGGCTGCTGCTTCTACAAAGAGCTGGAAGTTATCCTTAGTGGCACCCCAAGATCCACCCCAAAGACATATATGGATACCTCTCTGATCCTGGGACCATCAGACACCAGAATCAACCCCTACAAAGAAGTTTTCAATGAGGAAGTGGAGCTGTAGGATGACCCAGAGCTGTGGACTGGTTCACTTGGTGAGGTTGGGAGTTAGGAGCTGTTCTTGACCCCAGAAGGTTGCAGCTGGTACCAGCCCTACAGTTCAGACAGTCAAGATGCAAGAGAGGGGAGCTCTGAAGAGTGTTTGGAAGCTGATGCTGCTGTGTATAGGAGGTATGGAGGTCCTTAGCTTAGTTAAAATGTATGTAGTTGAAGGAATGGAATTGCACAAGAATAACTGTGTTTCTGCATGCTTTTCCATTCCCTTTTGCAATGAGGCAGTGTGACTGAGAAGCATGTTAATGTACACTGAGATTTCATGGGTATCCTTTGGTGATTTCTGTAGGAAACTTTCCTGGAGGTACTCTCCAATTCTCTGCACCAAATTCCTCAGCAGGGTGTCTCTGTTCTTTCTCCCATTGTGGGACACTTGTGATAACACAGCACTACTTGCAGGCTCCAAACTGATTAGTGACCTACTGGTAGCATTCTGGAGTTGCCAGCTTCCACATGGGGATCACCATATGCTTCTTCACTGACAGGGCAGCTCTCATTTTGCTGTCCTTGCAAGAGCTGGGGCACGCTCCACAAAGAGTTCCATGGAGGTGGTTTTGTGCATTTGAAATTTCTGGGGCTACTGCTCATCATCCCACAGCTGCATAAGGATGGGATCCCACCAGGGGCATTGCTGGCTGGGGGAGGGACCTGGGGCACGGGCCCTGGCCCCGCCCCCAGCCCGCATGCCCTGCCCTCAGCCTGCAGACCCTGCCCCCTGGCCAGGGCCAGGGCCAGGTGCCGCCGTGCCGCTGCGGGCGGCCAGGTCCCACATCCCCAGCGGGGTACGGGGCCGCCATGGGCAGCCGGGTCCCGGATCCCTGGCTGGGGACGTGGCCGCCGCAGCTGCAGGTGGCTGAGCCCTGGATCCCCGTCCCGATTGGGCCGGAGATCCGGAGCTCTGACTCTGGGATTCGGGGCATGTGCCCCGGAGTGCCCAGCGCGAGCGACGCCCCTGGATCCCACCACTCAGTTTTGTCTCATATGTGGTGGTTCAACATGTGCAGCTGCTTTGTGAATGAGAACAGTAACACAGTGTGTTTGTTTGAATGTCACTCAGCTGGCCCTTCAGATTCCTGTTCTGATTCGGAGCTCATGATACTCTGTGTGACCAGCCAGGATGTGTTCACAATGCTGATAGCGGCTGCAGAGAGAAGTGCAGGATCTATGATCCATTCAGATAGATGTGGCAGGTGTGCAGGAAACAGGGGGTCATTAAAAGTGTTACAAAATGCAGCTGAGAATGCAATGAATAATGAGCCAGAAGCAGGGCTGTCCTTGGGGGAGAGCGGCAAAGGGGCAATTGCCTATGGCTTTGTGGTTCTGTGGGCCCTGTGCTGCCCTGCTTTGAGCAGGGCAGCATGGGGCCTGCACTGCTGCCCCCCATGGCTGTTCTGTCCTCTACTCGTGCCCCACTGCCCTTGGCGTGAAGCTGAAGGCAACAGGGAAGGCGGTGGGAGAGTGGAGCCTGGCCTATGAGCAACCCGCTGTGCCCTGGGGGGCAGAGTGACTGGCTCAGGGGAGGGGTGGGAGCACCTGGCCAAGCCTCTGGGCTGGGCTGCACTGCTCCTCACACAGTGTGTGGGGGTCAGGCCCCCCCAGGCCAATTGGCTGTGAGCCGAGCAGCCCCCTAGGGATGGCTTTTGGCAGAAATGAATGCATCATAGGATGTTTAGTCAGCACCCATGCAGCAGCACTGTCCTTTCTCCCTTCCCACGATTCCTAGAGGCAGAAGGTAGCGAGTTGCACAGTTGGATAGCTGTCTACAGTCCAGTGTTCTCACTATTGATACCAAAACACTTAGCCCTAGTCTACACTAAGACGGCTTTTCGGTGGCAGTTGATCAGCATTTATGCAAGGCACCTAAAATGCCTTATGTAATTGCCAGTGACTTTCTAAGCTGCCAAATCACACCCAGGGAAGCTGACTGCAAATGGCTTGTGGTCAGCTTTCCCCTATGCCTTCTAGGGGCCGGGACTCCCTGTGCCAACTTCCGGGAGCAGTGCAGTGAGTACATACTTGCTGCTAATTGCGCCTGGAAGGTCATGCTGACAGTGGTGATTTTGGCACCATCAGTGAAGACATACTGTAAAACTGTGGATGTGTATTGGCTGCACAGTGACTGCTGTGTGGACAGGTGCAAGGGCTGAAATTACAGTGCTGTTTTCATCACTGATGTAACTACCATCGACAATTCTGTCTAGTGTAAACACGGGCATAGTCCCAGAACATCTTTTCCTAAATTATTCCTATTTACACTAAGAGCATAGGCTGTGTTATTGCCCTAAGCAAAGATGGATTATCAACCAAAGCAGAAGATTGCAATTCACAAGTAGAGATGTAGATATAGAGTGCTTGAGACTGAGAGAGGAATGAAAGGAAGAAGAAATCAAGTAACATCAGCCAGCTATATCATTCAAATACAGTATGGATTTTTTGCTGCACTGTGTGTAGCCAAACATAAATATCTGCACATATTAGCAGGGTAGAAGGTGTAAGTAGCAAAGTGGAATTAAGCATTTACAGCTTAAAATTTCTTTAATGCTTAAATGTTTTTGCTGCTAGTTTATTTGTTTGGTGAGAGGAGGGCTAGCTATATAGTTAGCTCATAGAGTTGTGGAGCCAAGACAGAGTTATTCCAGGATGTCATGCAAGAACTAGATCAGAGTTCATGGCTGATTGCATTTGAGCTACTCTGTGCCTTCTTTAAGTTTTTTCAGAAGTTGCACTATATCCGTGTTGATAAGAATAAACTGAATAAACCCAGATAATTTTTCTCTTTCTTGAAAGCTGTACCAGATTGTCAGCTGGAGGGATGACTCAGGAACAGACGGTCTATCATTTACTGTACAAAAAAAGTGAAATAGGAATCTAGTAAATAAGAAAAAAAGGGACTAAAATATTCCTCCCCATGGGAACATATGAAAAATGAAGCCACGTGTCCTGAGAGAGATCCAAGCTGTGGATAGAGATGGAAGCCAGTTGTAAAAAGAAAAAGAAAAAGAAAAAAACCCCACAGAAACAAAATAAATGGTCAAGTTAAGGGAATGTACATACAACTGCTGCCCAGAACTGGTTGCATGGCAACTAAAAGTGGAGGAACATCACCACAGCAACAAGGAGTAGCAACAGCTTTAGAGGTAGATGAATTGTGAGACTGACAAAGTTTTAAAGGGGAAAGAATCAATAACAGTTTAAAACCAAACTAAATCTCCCCAAGTCCAGCCATTACCAGATAAAAAGGGCCCTCCAAGCATCACTAGAGCTGTTCCAGAAACAGCAAGTGAGCTAGGACGGGCATCAGAAACCCGCAGATCTGGAGCCACATGTGGCTTTTTTGGCTGCCCCCTCGTGGCTCTGGGCTTTGCATCTGGTGTCTTCCTCTCTCTGTCCCCAGGACCCTGTGGGTGGCCCACTCTTGTTTTGGGTCCCTCTGCCACCAGGGGATGCTGTGGGCTGTCCAGGCTAGGCTCCAGGCCCCCCCACACCACTGAGAAGAAGCTGCAGGGGCCCGGCTCTGGGCTCCCCTCCATCAGGACACCGTGCAGCAGGAGCCCTGGCCTAGCTCCCCTCACTCCCACCAGAAGGTTACACCTATTGCAATTCTCAAAACACTTGGTTATTGAAGGAATTTTAAAACATGGCTCTTCTTATCTTTTGGGTTGCAGACCCCTGGGCTAAAAGAATGATCACTTCTGGATTGGTCTTTGATAAAGAAATTCAGGCATGCTAGGTAATGCTTTCATTTATGCAAAACAAGGGCCGACGCACCTATTGACGAAAGCAAACAACTATCCTCAACAAAATGACTAAAAGTGGAACAGATATGTCAGCTTACAAGAGTGGGTTATGTTGAGCTTCCTGAGGCTCATGATATCAAACCAGGGACTCTCCTAAAGCCCACTGGAGGTTCTCTACAGACACGATAGAAAGGAAGCCTCATATCTTGTCCTCTGCTCTCTTGTCCATTTCTGATTCCTGAGGTCCTTGTCCTTCTTCTGCACCAGAGAAATTTAAACTCCCCTCAGCTCAACACCTGGCACAGCTCCAGCCCTCTCACTTACTCCTAGCCCTTAATCCAGCTTTATGAGTTATAGAATCATAGAATTATAGGGTTGGAAGGGACCTTCTGAGGTCATCTGGTCCAACCCCCTGCTAAAAGCAGGACCACTCTCCTTGAATCATCCCAGCCTGGTTATTGTCTAACCAGACCTTAAATATCTCCAAAGATGGGAGATTCCACCATCTTCTGAGGCAACCCATTCCAATGCTTCACCACTCTCCTAGTGAGAAAGGAATTGCTAACATCCAACCTTGACCTCCCCAGCTGTAATTTGAAACCACTGCTCCTTGTTCTGTCCTCTGTTACTACTGAGAACAGCCTAGCTCCCTCCTCTCTGGAGCACCCCTACAAGTAGTTGAAGGTGCTATCAAATCCCCCCTCAGTCTTCTCTTCTGCAGGCCAAATAAACCTAGTTCCTTCAGTCTCTCACCCCACTAATCATTTTTGTTGCCCTCCACTGGACTCTTTCTAATTTGTCCACATCTTTTTTATAGTGGGGAGCCCAAAACTGGACACTATTCCAGATGCAGCCTCACCAGTGCCAAATAGAGGGGAATAATCACATCTCTCGATCTGCTGGCAAATGAACTTCTTTTCTACTGTGTCCCATCTTCCCCACCTCCCCTTTGGGAATGCTCTTTGTGTCTAGTATTCCTCCAGAACCAACCCAGTTCTTCCCACAGAGCTCCAATATTTTCCTACTCATGAATAATAATGAATTTATCTACTCAGCTCTGCGATATATTATTATTGCTATTTTTAAGCAGAAGGACTAAAACAGAGATTAAGGCCAAAGTTACTGCTCACCTCCAAAAGTTCTGGCTTCAATGAGTTGCCCAACATCATAGAAACAGTCTGTGGCAGAGGCAAAGATTGAATACAGCTTTTAAAGCTACCACCCTATTGCCTTAAACTTGAACCACCATCTTTTTCTTCCAGTAACTGCCTGCCTCATTCTCTGCATAATTATTCTACCTGTAGAACTACTTGCTAGGCAGATTCATTGAGGTACCTCCCATCATGTTGCAGATAAAGGTCCATTGCACAGAAACTATGGCAAAGTATGCAGCTTTCACCTAATCTTCCTAAGAGCTGGCTTTGCTCTGTGCAGGGTCACAATTCGCTTGCAGGCTCTGCCTAAAATGAACTGGTGGCATTTCTCTCAAGCTCCTAATCTACCAATTTTTCAGACAAATTTTGTAGTTTTTGGTTTTTATTCTCCTAGATTATTTGTTTAGAGAAGATGAAAAATTAGAGTTTAAACATTATCTAAAGTGGGTGGGAGGAAGGGAGGAAGAAAATTTTGTCCTGTGGAACCACACTGACCTCTGTATTAGGTCATTGGCAGGGTTTGAGTCACTCCAACTCCTCTGCCCATAGAACTAACACACGGTTTGTCAAGAGATTTTTAACAGCTGTTGGCTAGACAGCAGTGGATTGTTGGAAATCAGGATTCCTGAGTTTTGTTTCTCGCTTTGTCTTTGAGGGTATGTGCCCATTGTTCAGAATAGACAAGAGAGGATAGACAACCCACAGCTTTGGCACATTCATTCCAATTGATAGAGTGACTAAGTAGAAGACTTGACTGCTTCATACTAAAGCACTAGATTTTATTTCCAACACTAGAAGTCACCTTGTGCAACCTCACTGTTATTTTATCTGTACAGTAGAGGGATGTGGGGAGGTAATTGCTTGACCTCAGTTCTGGCTATGAGGTTTTTGTCAGTAATAAAGATTGTCAAGTTCTCAAAGATATGAGTAAGAGTCATCTGAAAATGAGTTAGGTGAGCCTAATGCACATGATCTTGTGACCTGTAGCTCAGTGAACCTTCCCTTAAGAATAAAAGGGAGTTTTAATAGGGGAAGGTTTTATTTTTTTTCTTTCCTTCCTACACTAGGGGGAGGTGCTATGTTTTGGGCACCTCTTGATCAATAGCTTCACATTTCCTCCACAGAGTCGTCCCTACTCTCTGACCTATGTTATCAACTTGTAAGCCAATCCAATTATATTTGTATATTTTAGAAGCAAAATTCTGCTTTAAACTACAACTTTGTTGCAACCATAGCTACGGAGAAGTGAAAGTCTCTCCATAATGCTTATACTCACATTACAGTTGGTAAGCCTGAGGAAGACAGAGGATGAAACTTGTCCTGGGATTTTCAGAAAAATTATGGCAGACCTAGACACAGGGGCAACATCTCTTTATTTGCAAACCACTACTTAAATCATCTCAATTGTTTCAGAGTTACCTCTTTGAGGAAATAGAATTTATTAGAATTTTAGCCCCTTATTATGGTTAGTGATTCATTCATTAACTGAGTCTGTGTTCTTTTCAAGCACTGAATAGTCTGGGCAAAACATTTTTAAACTACTGGTCAGTAGTGAAAGGTTCACTCACAAATAAATTGGAAAATAATTGAGAGGCTTATACAGACAACTCTTCAACCCAATGTTCTACAAACCACTTCTCTTTGATCCCACTGAGGAATACCAAGAGGAACTACATCATACACCTAGTCAAGAAACGATCTGAAGCAGCACAGGAACAAATCAAGACAGACACGCCCCCAGAATCCTGACCAGGGATATTCTGTCTATAGTCATAGGCAGTGACTACAGCTATTTGTTATTCGGTATGTGGAGAGTCACATGACATGGGTTCTCTTTCCTGGTGTGATGTCTGAAATATTTTAAACAGGAGAATAATGAACAATGTGCTTACTCATATGAGCATTTGTATCAGAAGAAAGTTATGGTATAATACAAGAAGATATTGATATTAATAATTTTTTTCACAAAAATTGTCTATAACAATATAATAAATAGTATTAGATCAAACCAGTGGGATCTGAACATGGCAATTTAATTTCTGGAAAAAAAAATTAAAAACAAATTTTTAAAAATTGAGTAACTGTTGTGGGAACCCTCTGAAACAAATAAAATATTGCACATCTTCAGCAAATCCTCCTAAAGGTATATCCAAATCTAAGAACTTGAGAGCTACAATTAAGTCAGCTGCAGCTGAAGAGATAGGAAAAAAGAGAACCCCAAGACCTGCTTATGGTGGTTTTTGATTTCCCCTTACAAGACAATAGGCCGTGTGTCATCAGTTACACTATAGCAACTTCTACTGGACATCACTTGACTTTTCTTTTAACTGAGATGAAAAAAATCCTGAGAAATGGGTTATGAAGCTGAAAGGGCTGACACTAAGTAACAGACTGTAGGAAAGGAGTGTGGCCCCTCTGGGAGATAGACAGCCTAGACCAGTCTTCCCATAGCTGGGCGGAGCCAGAGGCGGCCTGTCCATCAAGCCAGAAGCGGGGGAGGGGGCAAGACGGGAAGTATAAAAGGGAGGCCGTGGCACCCAGTTGGGGCTAGAGAGCCGAAGGGGAAGGATCTGCCTCTGCTCTCTTCACAGCCCCAGCCAAACTGCAGCCCTGCCGAGAACCTCTCTGTGGCCTAGGCCCCCGATGGTCACTTGGATCCATTGCTGATGGACATTCAGGGGCTGCTGCCCTGGGGAGGTGGCCCAGAAGACTTCCTGGAGTTACCCATACCCCAGACACCAAAGAAGCCTCCCCTCCCAGGTCTCTAGCTGGCCACCTGCATCCTGGAAGTGCTCGCCATGGCTAGCAAGCAGGGTGCTACCCCACCAGGCTGCAACCTAGAGGAATTGCACTCTGCTCCACTGACCTGCTGACTCTGCCACCCCCCAACAACGTGGAGGGGTTCTGCATCCTACTGCTGGGCAACTACCCAAAGGAAACCAAGGACGGGTGTCCTGTGCAGGTACTACCTGGGGTGGGGGCAGGTGGGGGCCCAGGGCGCTTGAACCTCAGTCTGTTGTTGATTGGGCCCCAAACTGGTCCACAATGTTGCGGATCGAACCCCACTGCTCCTGTGGTAGACCCCTCACCCACAAACAAGGACCTGGGCTGGGACACAGTGTAGTTGGGCGGGCTGGTGTCCACAGCCTCCCCCCCTTCCCAAACCTCACCAGAAGCCTCTACCTGCTCTGAGCCTACCCCCCTGATGACCTAGAGCTGTTTGTTTACCTACCTGTCCAATATGAGGGGCCAGAGACAGCTTTTGTTTACCCATCTACCTCATCCGAGGTGCCCAAGGCAGAGAGAGAGAGACAGAGGCCAGGTGTGTCCTCCAAGGAGGACAGAGGCATCTGCCTTACACAGACTATGGAGTTTTCTCGGTGCCAGCTCAAAAGAACTATGGGATGTGGTCTAAAAGTTAGCAATATTAATGCCTACTTTCAGTTGCCCTCAGACTGTTCTGATATGATGGTATCTCTTTCTTTATAATTTAGGGAGAAAACATTATCTTTTATTGGACCAATTTCTGTTAGTGAGAGAGATAAGCTTTTGAGCTACACAGAGATCTTCCTCAGATCTGGAAAATGTACTCAGAGGTTCCCAGCTGAATACATAGTGCAACAGAAGTTTAGAATAGTTAAAAATTTCCAGAGGGGTAGCCATATTAGTATGCATACAGTGAAAACAACAAGAGTCAAGTCAAATCATAGGGCTGGAAGGGACCTCATGAGATCATCAAGTCCAACCCCCTGGGAATTGAACCCAGAACCTTCTGTATGTTAAGCAGAGGTGTTAGCCACTACACTATTTGCAGTCCTATAGCACCTTATAGACCATTGGACCCCATGAAAGCTTATGCCCAAAGAAGTCTGTTAGTCTTTAAGGTGCCAAAGGACTCTCAGTGTTTTAGAATAGTTAACACATTTCAAGGGACCACTGATGAAATGGTCAACTAACACATCTCCAGACATGGGAGGAGGAGAAAAAATAATTTATAAGTATTTATCATTTGTATTCCTGACAAATATACTAACAAAACTAATGAGAGCATGGGCGGAGGGAGTTAACATTCAGCCGCTCATGTGTTTTAATGTAATATTCTGAAATATTTCCAGTGTACAGTAGTTTATTTAGTGAACTGTGCCTCACATAAATTACGAAGTTCACTGGGACAGGAGTAGATAATGGTCAAAAACCTTTCTGCTGATTTTTTTAATGGAAAATAACTTAGATGGAAGCATGAGAAATACCAAAGAAAACTGTTGACAAGCATAAAAAATATTCTTTCACCAGAATTTTTCATGAAGGCAGAGGGGGAAAGAAATACTTGTTCACCTTGCCATAGATGGGAACAATGTGTTTTACAGTGTCAGACAAGCTCTTGTTTCTCAGAAAGGAAATAATAGCAATAAGAATGAATAACAGTGGTCTTATTCATGTCTACATTTGATGGAAAATCTACAGAGATTCTATTGCCTCTGATTATGCCTAAAAATATGATTTACTGTTCAGTTTGACTTTTTTTCTTGGAGTAATTTCTACCTTGTTTGTGATATTGAACTCAGGTATTACAATAGGGGAAGAGCAAAACTGGTATGGTAAAATACAAGAGCAATTAAACTTACTATGGACTTTTTACAAAAATTTATGGACTTAGATAATAGTCCACATAGCTGTGGAGGGGGAAAAAAGCTATGTAGGTATCTGTTACTTCCAATCTCCATTCAAAAAGCCAAACTATGGCCAAACTTCTAATTAATTTGGCCTAGTTTATTTCCATTGGTCTGTTCTAAATGACAGTGGGCTAAATAACATTCATAGACATAAGTGACATTGATGTGTCAGAAAGCCCCTGTTAAACTTACCTTCTGACAGAGATTACCCCTACTTCAGATCATTTCCAGAAAAAGTGATTTATCCTTGAGATTCATGTAATTATTTCTGATGATCATAAGAATGGCCCTGTGGGTCAGGCTAATGTTCTATCTAGCTCAGTATCCTGTCTTCAGACAGTGGCCAATGCCAGGTGATTCAGAGGGACTGAACAGAACTGGGAATCATCAGCTGATCCATCTTGTTAGCCTTTCCCAGCTTCTGGTGAACAGCAATCCCGGCCTATCCTGATTAATAGCCATTGATGGATTTGTCCTCCATAGATTTATTCAGTTTTGTTTTTAATCCATTATAGACTTTGCTTTTCTGACATCTCCTAGCAAGGAGTTCCACAAGTTGACTGTGCATTGTATGAAAAAATACTTCCCTATATTCATTTTTAAACCTAGTGTCTATTAATTTTATTTGGTGACCCCTTGTTTTTGTGTTTTGAGAAGGAGTAAATAACTCTTCCCAATTGACTTTCTTCACAACAGTCATGATTTTATAGACTCTATCATATCCTTCCTTAGTTGTCTCTTTTCCAAGGTGAAAAGTTCCAGTTTTATTAATCTCTCTTCATATGGAAGCTTTTCCGTACCCCTTATCATTTTAGTTGCCCTTTTCTGTACCTTTTCCAATTCCAATACATCTTTTTTGAGATGGGGTGACCAGATCTACTCTCAATTTTGAAATATGGGTTTACCATGGGTTTATAAAGAGGCAAAAATGACATTTTCTATCTTATTATATATCCATTTCCTAATGGTTCCCAATATTCTGTTTGCTTTTATGCTGCCACTGCACACAGAGTGGATGTTTAGAGAGCTCTCCACAATGAGTCCAAGCTCTCTTTCCTGAGTGGTAACAACTTATTTAGACCTCACCATTTTATACGTACAGTTGGGATTATGTTTTCTGGTGTGCATTACTTTGCATTTATCAACATTGAATTTCATCTGCCATTATACTGCTTAGACTCCAGTTCTGTGAGATCCCTTTGTAACTCTTTGTAGTCTGCACTGAATAGTTTTGTATCACTTGCAGATTTTGCCACCTCACTTACTCCCTTTTCCAGATCATTTGTGAATATGTTGAACAGTACTGGTCCCAGTACAGATCCCTGGGGAACACCACTCTTTATCTTTCTCCATTCTAAAACCTGACCATTTACTCCTATTCTTTGTTTCCTATCTTTGAACTAGAAACTGATCCAGAAAAAGACCTTCTCTCTTATCCTATGACTGTGTACTTTGTTTATGAACCTTTAGTGAGGGAGCTTGTCAGCAGCTTTCTGAAAATCTAAGGACATTATGTTCACTGTATCACCCTTGTCCACATGCGTGCTGATACTCCTCAAAGAATTCTAGTAGATTGGTGAGGCATGGTTTCCCTATATAAATAGCATGTTTATTCTTCTCCAACAAATTCTATTCAACTACATGTCTGATTCTGTTTTTCACCACAGTTTCAGTCAATATGACTGGTACTGAAGTTAGACTTGCTGGTCTGTAATTCCAAGATCACCTCTGGAGCCTTTTTTAAAAATTGGTGTCACATTACCTATCCTCTATTCATCTAGTACAGAAGCTGATTTCAATAATTGGTTACATATCACCGTTAAACAAAGAGTCCTGTGGCACTTTTGAAGACTAACAAATTTATTTATCTCATGAGCTTTGATGAGAGACAATCCCACTTTGTCAGACGGTTTGAAGATGGAGGAACTTACAGAATGGGAGGAAGCTAAGTACCCCATCTTCAAGGTGTCTGCGGAAGTAGGATTTTCTCCCATGAAGGCTCATGTGATAAATAAAGTTGTTAGTCTTTAAAAGTCCCACAGGATTCCTTGTTTGTTTTGCTGAATTAGACTAACATGACTACTCCTTTGAAACTATACCACAGTTAGTAGTTCTGTAATTTTTTATTTTGAGCTCTTTCAGAACCCTCAAGTAGATGTCATCTGGTTCTGGTGACTTATCACTGCTTAACTATTAAAATGTCCTCAAATGATGACTCAATCTGGTATAGTTCCTCAGTTCTGTAACCTAGAAAGAATGGCTCAGGTTTGGGAATCTCCTTCACATTTTCTGTTGTGAAGACTAATGCAAAGAATTCATTTAGTATCTCTGCAGTAGCTTTATCTTTCCTGAATGCTCCTTTTAGCATCTCAATCATTCAGTGGCCCTACTGGTTGTTCAGCAGGCTTCCAGTCTCTGATGTACTTTTTAAAAAAATGCTATTACTTTTTGAGTCTGACTAGCTATTCTTCAAATTCTTTTTTTGGCCTTTCTCATTATATTTTTATGCTTCACTTGCCAGGTTTCTGTTCCTTCCTATTTTCTTCAATAGGATATAACTTCTACTTTTTAAAAGTTTCGCTTTGGCCTTTCTTTGGTTCTTTTGCTTTGTTTAGCCACAGTGGTCCTTGTATTATAGACTGCAATTGAATCTTTGAGTTGTACCAGCTTACATCAAGTGTTAGATATTTTCAAATATTTTTCTTGGAGACGAATTGTCATTTACCCATTACACAAACCAAACACTGTGCTGTATAATCAATATGTTCAGTACACTTTTCAGGAACAAATTTCAGCAGAAGGCTCTTAATATAAGTCACGTCTGTGTATTCACTGTCACCAGTGGTGTCTGCCTTCTTGCTTATGGATTTTGTTTGTTTGCAGGGCCAGTTCAGATCCAGGCCATGAAGACTCCATTACATCAAGGCCAGCTTTAAAGCTCGTGTCATGTTTTCTGCTCTTGCGCTAATGCCATGTAGATAGGAGTGTGACCTTCTTCCTGTGGAGCAAGGGCTCAAAGATGATGTGTGGAAGCCCCCGGGCCAGATTAATGCATGGGCTGTAGTGGCTGAAGCCCAAGCCCTGGCCTGAAGAGGAGGGGAGTCCAGACTCCAGACCCTATAGCCTGTGCATTAATCTGGTCCCCCCTTCAGGTCTCCACCCCACTCAGCCTCCACAACACCGAGGGGAACTAGGAGGGCTTTGTACTCCTGTCTCACCCCTGGACCATCTGAGCCAAACCCTGGGGGAAGGCAGGCTGGCCCTGTTCACTCTGCTATGGGTGGGTGGCACGGGCCATGACTGGCTTGCTTGCCTGCAGCTCCAGCACGGCCTTCCAAGACACGTGGCCCTAGGGGGCCATGCAGGAGGCTATACCACATGCCGATCCCACATCTGGGATGGAGCAGAGTGAACAGTGCCAGCCTGTCCTACCCCCAGGTGCAAACCAGTCAGATCAGGGTGGGAACACAGGCTCTGCCCCCCTCAGTGCAGCCCCACAGTGGCAGGAGCTAGGGCCCAGGTTGAGAAGTCCCCACTGATGGGGCAGCCTGGGGCCCCAATGCCCCTTAATCTGGGCCTAATCTTTCATATTTTATATGAGCCACATCTATATGAGACACATTGCAGGGTCCTCTGTTCTCCTGTTTAACAAAAATCCTGAATCCATCGTTTCCTTAGGGAGCCACAAACCTATGTGTTAATTCTGTGTATATTCCTTTTAACTTCTCCCATATCTTCCCCACATCCCCATAGCTTGCATGGCAGAAAAGTTTGGAGCAGGTTGACACAGAGGAAGAAAGTGACACAATGAAATTTGGACTGTAGAGCAGGTGTGAGACAGGAGTGGTTTTAAATGAGATCAAATGAATGGTTTTGCAGAGAGCCTCAGATTTGCTTGAACTTCCCCAGTTCCTTACAAGGTTCCCTGCAAGCATATTTATCTTGTGGATCACAGTCTAAGAGGGGAAATGATGCATGAGACAGTGCTGTGTGAAATTGATTTGAATTTACAATGAGAATTCATTCTCACATTCTGTAAGTTCCCCCATCATGCAAAAAATAAATTTGCTAGTCTTTAAACGCCACTTGACTCCTTGTTTGTTTATTTCACTGAACTAGGCTAACACAGTTGCCCCTTTGGATCATTTACAATGGTTTGTCCAAATCCATTCTTTAGTTTTGATCACTATAGGTTTGTACCCACTGTGGTTTTTGCTTCGTGCTTCAGCCTGAATGAACCTGAAAACCAAAGTAAGTCCAAAGCATCAGGTTCTACTGCCTGCTTTCATAGCCTGACTGAGCAAAGCTGCTAATTTCATCTGGTTCCCACAAGAAGTCAAAAATCAAAGGCTTCTTCAACATGAGCTGAGTTGGCACCAGAGCAGGAATGAGTCATGTGGCTGTTCTTTTTCAAACTTTCTGTGCATCTGCAAAGGTGAAAGAAAGTTACTGCAAAGAGACCATGTCTATACTTAGGCTGTTAAATTGATTTAAATTAAATCAATTGAATTGAATTGAAATAAAAATCATTAAATCAGTTTAAGTTAAATCAATTTAACATGTTCCCACTAGAAATCCAAATCGAACTAGCATGTCTATGGACAGACTTGCTAGTTTGATTTATGAGAGGGTCATTTCAAAATAAGAAAACGTTGTGTGGCCATTCCGTTTATTTTGAAACAACCAGTGTTTTGAAATAAAAGACTCGTGTGGACATACCCTGTGTTATTTCAAAATAATAATTTCAATTTAACTGCCATTTTGATATAAAGCAAGGTTTTATTTTGAAATGATTGTTCCTTATTTTGAAATGAGGGAGCTCTGCATTTTGAAATAAGGAAAGCTAGTGTAGACATGCAGTACTATAAATCGAAATAACCATCATTATTTGGATTTAAAGTGTAAGTGCAGACATACCCAGAGAGAGAAACCTGTAACACTACAGGCGAGAAATTGCCTCCTCTCTGCTCCTGCTAATACATACAAAAGAGAAATAGTGCATCAGTATCGGAAACCAGACGCTCAGTAAGCATTCCACCACTGGCACCAGGACAGTGAAACATGGACCTATTTGAGTATAACAGGGAAAAGAAATTTCTTTGGTAGGCACTAGGACCCCACGAAAGCCTGTATGAGATGCTGCCTGGAAGCGTGTTAGTGACACAGAGCTTCGTTAGCTGTTACACAAGACAGGGAGCAGCATTTGGAGCAGCATTTTTCTTCTGCAACATGAAAGGTATTTGTCTACCTTTTATCGCTAGGATTCCTAGAGTATAAAAGCCTTAGGGTGGCTTATTTCATCCTGATGTGTTCCAGCTTTCCAGTGGTTTATGTTATTGTTACATGTTGTTATGTTTTTATGTTTGTAGATCCGATGGGAGCAACAGTGCCATAAAGAAATGGGCTAGTTATTTCCAGCTAGTGTAACCCAGGAGTATTGTCCACCAAACGTGTAAGTCCCTGTTTTACATCCTTATGATGCTGCTTACCAATGCCGTGTCTTTGGTTTTCATTGTATTCCCTTCAGAGAGGGGAAGCATGCCTTTGATAGGCTAATTTAGGAAAAAAATCTGGATTTACTGTTCCCCCATTGTGGGAAAATGTCTAGAAAATGCCTGAAAAATGAAAAGTACTGGGGCAACATTATGTGTCTTCTTCCAGCTTGTGAGATGGTAGGTTTGTTTTGATAAGGGTACCTGATCTTTTTCCATTGTGACTTTCTCCTCCTTACCTGGGATGGGAAATGGATTTTGCTGGATGCTGGGAGCAAATCTTACCGGTTCCATGTGTTCCATTCTTAAGACTGGAGTCTGTTTGTTTTCTTGTAATCACTGATGTGATGCTGCATATTTACTGTACATTTTCCTATTTCTCCAGTCTCTAGATAGTCCCATCAGAAATGTCATTCATTCACTCATTCATTCATTCACTCATTCATGCATTCATTGCTAGAAGGTTATACAGATGGATCTTAACTGTGAAGCCAACGGATTACTTGCTACTTATAAGGTTCACGTTCAGTGCTAACAATAGTCAGAAGTAATCTTGAAAATAAATCACAGGCAGTTTTCCCTTATCATTGCAGCAAATTATATTTGCTGTAGATGTCCAACTTCATTGGCCGTTAAAAGATTTCTGATAATCTTATAGGTCTGATTTTTACTTTCCTTTAGTCACACTGTCCGTGTAGACATAGCTAACACAGAACTGATTTATACAGATTGCTCGATAGCACAGAGAGCATTAGATGCCACTTGGCATAAAGTTCCATGAGAGAAGTATAGAACGTAGTTTGAACTTCAATGATTGTGACTACTGTTTGTCAATGGGATGATGTGTGTTAAGTAAGGAGAGCAGGGGTTGGCCCCAATCCCAACCTCTGTAAGAAGCATTTACTGTACTAAGAGTGAAAATAATTTAATTGGATTTTAGAGAATTGCAAACTAATAATATAGTGACTGGACACTAAAAGAGAATCAAGCTTTCCAACTTTTAATGGAGTGATTGAAAAGTCAGGGATTTTAATGACCAGATGACTGAAACTTCATCTGGAAATGGGCTGAATTCATAGGTGAGTTCAAGATAGTGAAATGACTGTTATTTACTACAATGTCTGCATCACTGCTAACTTTAAACAGTCTAAAATGTCTGCCTCTGCAGAAATATAAATTAAAGCATTCTCTGGGAAAAAATGTTGCATTCTCTGTTTATTTTTTTTTCTAAGACAGTTAAAGAACAACTCAGATGCAACTCAACATTGATTCACTATTGTTTCCAGGCAAAATTTCCATAGAATTAAGAGTAAGATGTTACAATGAGACCTGGCAGTTTGTTTTTTTTAGTGTCCCTTAGAGACTTTTGAAATACAGTGAATAGTTTCCACATGATTTAATTCAATAGCTATGTATAATCTAGATTATGTGCTGCTTGGTATGAAAAATCCAGGATCAAATATTTTCTTTGAGTGGGATACAGTAAAATCAAAATGAATTGTCTAATGTCATATTGTAGGGATGTAATAAATTCTATAACCTCTTTAACTTTTCCTGGCTTGAAGTCTGGGCTCCTGGTTGCTAGAGGAGGAATTCATAGATTAACAATCATTAAGAAACACAGACGTAGGATACGTGTTGAATATACATAACCTGCACATTTCTACTTTCTATAATAAGTTCACCTGAGTAACTCGATTCTATTTTCCTTTTTTTTTACACGTAAACACTATATACAAACATATATTGAAGCTGCAGAAAACACCTGCCACTGACATACAAAATCAAGGATATTTAAGGTTCTTCACTGTCATTTCACCCCATTTTACTTAGCGCTGGTACCTCAGAATTCAAACGGTGCAGATAATGAATTTTTTGATTGACTGGCAATCCTGAAAAATACAACAGAAAAATCATCATGGGTCTGACTGAAACATTTTTTTGGGGGTGCTTCTCAATGAATTGAAAACTAAATAATGTTTTGGGTCAAACAATTTCTTTTAAACAAAATCAAAATTTAATTTCAACTTTTACCATTTTTAAACATTTTGATGATTTTTAATAAAAATTAAAATGAAAAGTTATTTTGAAAATATCAAAAACAAAACATTTTGAGATAATGACACTAATTTGCTAAATGTTTCAAGGTTATTGAAACATCATTTGTCACTGGAGAAAAATATATTTTTGTCAAAAAATATTGCCTAGCTCTACTCTTAGGTTAGATATTGATTAGAACTAGAGACTTCTGATTCTGGATCTAGATCTCCATTTCAACCCTAGTTCTCCAAGAATTCAGGTCTGTGTGGATCCCAGTGTTTGGCTCAACCGTGATGTGAATTTTAGATCTGGGTTCAGATTTTCATCCTTTTGCCTCAAGTGTGTGAGGTCTCCTGGGTTTTCTCTTGAACTTATGTGTGTCTCAGAATTAATTTATAACTGTATGTATCTCTCTTTACAATCTGACAATCACATACACGAAACTATGGTCAAAAGAACATTATTAAGGGGCCACTATCAAGTATTCAAAAGTTAATGCTTGCCTATGCAACCTTTAATTCAGCTCCTTGTGCATATGCATTATGATACAGATTTTATTATACATTGCCTCATCCAAAGCACAGGATGGAGCTGCTCTGGTGGTTGTGCAGTGAGAGACTCTTGTCTGTGGGAACCCTGTTCCATTTACTGCGTAAGTTGGTAGGTGTGTAGTGATTAAAACTGGGAACTGCAGGAGGAAAATGGAACATCTCATGGTTAAGGCAGTTGAATGCTGTCCTGGAGAACAGTATTCTCTCTCTGCTTCTGCTATGGATGTTCCTGCATGAGGCTGGGCAAGTCACTAAGCCAAACTTTTCATAGATGGTCATTAATTGTCATCCTTGCTTTCTGGGTGCCCAACTTGAGACTCTGGCATCAATTTATGGATGTGCTGGCTGTTCGCTGAGGCGACTGGAGTCACTGGGAGCTGTGCTTTGAAAGAGTGAAGTGCCATAGAAGTGTTTTGAGGGATCAGGTCCTGGCTGGCATCTAAAATTGGGAGCTCAAAATTTATGAAAACTTATAAACAAGGCACTCTTTGTCTAAATTACTCCCCATCTCACAGGAGCATTGTGAATATACATAAATATTTGTGAGCCACTCATTCGCAAAATATGAGACTATTTGTTTTGGGGCGGTTTCATATGTGAATTTATTATTCCTGAAATAGGCCAGAATAACACTCCTGAAAATGTTTATCCACAGAGCGGGTGATCTTTCACTACTAACTGCTATGAGGGTGTACTCTACCTTTCTCCTTTAGGGATGAAAAGGTAGTCCCGTCTGCCGTCTCCATTCTCATTTCCACCTTGGCGTCTTTGTAGACACTGATGACTGGGCTTCCAAGTGCAGTGGTCATTTTTATGATGAGGACAGCTGCCCTTTATCAATGAGTCTCAAGCCATTTTACACTGACAACTGTGACATGAGAATAACTTTTGCTTGCCACCAGTTTAGACAAAATTCATACTGGCAACCTGGTTTTTATGATCTCTTTTTACAGGTCTTTTACAAGATGCAGTCTCCACAACTACGCCTACAGTTGCTATTATTGTTGGGGCTAGAAGTCCTAGCCGTGGACCAGAACCCCATGATGCCAAGTGTTGAACAAAAAGATTGTCCCTGCCCCAAAGTGTTTACAATTTAATTCTGAGATACAAGACAACAGAAGAATATAGACAGATAGGGGAGTGTGACAGGGCATACCAGCCCCTCCCTACCCTAAAGAGGGTTTATGGTGCACTCCAGGCTGAGGAGGCCACATCCCCTGTCTCTGCTGGGCATGCTCAGCCTGGAAGTCAGGTATAAAAGGAAGGAACTCAGCTCAGCCTGTGCTGGCTGCTGATGAGGAAGGATACAGACCACCCACTCTCTCCAGGTTACTGCTGCAGGCTCCCAGGTGGCTTCTAAGTTGATGTACAATGCTGGGGATTGGGATTGAACCACTGGGAGTGACACACTACAGAAAACAGGGTGGGAAGTAGCTGGGGGATTGGGATGGTGCTAGCATGGAAGGATTGGACAATTAGTTGGTGTATTTCAGGAGGATCCCTGTTGGCTGAGTGGCATGTACTCCACCATTGCCATGTTCCAGGATGGGGGTTGGTGGAGCAGAGAAAGCCCAAACCTCCCTATCCACGGTGCTGCACAACCATAGTCAGTACCCCACTATCCCAATGTGCCAATAGACTGTCTTATCCCACCAAGGTCATCTGTTTTAGTGACTCTGGCAAGCAGCCATGTTACCCCAACCTCAGGGCCACTTTAGTGACTCCAGCCATCAAGCAGTCGTGCCATCACTGACTGGCCCACCTGATTGACTATGGCCATTGGGCCATATTACCACATGAAGTAATCTGGGGTTGTGAACAGGAGACCCCACTGGTTGCTCTATGGCTTTTCCCCCTGCCTTCCCAGCTCATGTGATCTGATGCCTGTTGCAGGGCATACCAACCCCATGACAGGGAGTATAAAGAAACAATGAGACAATATAGGTCAGCATGAGAGGTCATGGTATCAGTGCCCCAGCAGCCTAACTATTGTCAAGGTTTTTGTAAGCATCATAACAAAGAAGTGCTTTGGGGCAGGGGGTGGACAGGAGGATAATGAGTTAGGTTTTATCAGAAGCTCCTCCCAACAATGGGGGGCAGCATGGAAGAAAGCATGAGGATGCTTCTTGAAAATGTAAGAAGGGTGCATTGGAAGGTGGTGTTATGGGCTGGCCACAATGGAGAGTTGACATCTCAGTAGCAAGTGGAAGATATAGGTAGGGTGGGGATAAGCCATGGAAAGCCTTCGAACTGAAGACAAGCAGTAGATGGATGCAAAGGTGACAGTCACAGTGATCTTTTTAGCAGCATTCTGAATGGGTGGGAGGGAAGCAAGATTGCATTTGTCAGAGCCAGACAGAAGGGTGTTGCAGTAACTGACATGCAAGATGACAAGGCTCTGGAAGAGAATTTTAGCTGGGTAGAAAGAAGAGAAGGGCTCTATCAAGATGTTTTCCAGAAAAAAATGGCAAGATTTAGGCAGAGCTTGGATGTGAAAGCCTAGAGAGAAGTCCAAGTCAAAGATGACATCAGGTTATGTGCCTGAGTGACAGGAAGGATGGTGGTGCTGGACACGATGATGGAGAAATGAGTCGGCAAGGAGATCTCAAGGAGTGAAGATTAAGGGCTTTGTTCTATCTGTGCAACAACACCAAAGTCAGTTGGGTTTTCTGATGCCACTGAGAATCAAATATACCACACTGATTGTATTTTACTAAATATATACATGCAAGATAATTTTCAAACCTAGGGCTCATCAACTCCGGGTGGCAGGTTGCTATAGCGCCTGGAGGTTGTGGTCTGGCACCTACTTCTGTGAAAATGCAGCTGAGAAACATCCTCTGGTGACCAAAAATAAAACAGTTGGTGCCTTTACCAGCACTTGGTGGATTCTGCAGCTTTTTGGCGCAGGGGCTCTGGACCACCACCACATTTTTTTTGGTGGCAAGGGGCATCCCAGGTACACATCTTGCTTTAAAGATGGATGCCTAGCTGGGCACCAATTTTGTCGAGTCAAATTTAACTTTATCTAACAGCCATAAATATAACTTCTTTCATTTGGAAGCACAGTGGAACTAATGCCCTAGCCCAGGGATAGGCAACCTGTGGCATGCGTGCTGCAGCAGCATGAGAGCCCATTCAAGAGTGGCATGCAGCACCCTCTGCCATGCCACAGAAACTGCAGCTCCTGCCACTGAAAGCCACTCCAGGCAGCTTCTTTCAGGGGCAGGTGGGGCATGGAGGGTCCCCACCATGCCCATGTTCCAGGCATGGTGTGGAAAGAAGATGCCTGGAATGGCTTCTCTCCATGGTGTGCAGCACCAAGGAGCTACTCTGGGTAGTTTCTTTCTTCAGCATGCCTGGGGACCTCACAAAAGGAGCTGCTCCAGGCAACTTCTTTCTGTAGCATCCTTCAGGACCCAAGTCCCCAAGCATGCTGCCAAGAGGAGCCACTGCAGACAGCTGCTTTCTGCAAGTGGCTTCTTGCATCAGCATGCCAAGGAAGCGCCCCCAACCCTGGCTGCCACCACTTTTATTTCTGTAGAGGGAGCCACTGGCACTGGCTGACAGTTGAGGAGGAGGGCTGGCACAGGGATCGGTAAAGATTGCTGATCCCTTCCCTAGCTGATAACCTGTATTACTATCTTAGACTGTCTAGAGAGCACCTGCAACAGCACACTCAATAGCCAAATCCATGGGCAACATGTTTATAGATCATTTACTTAAAATTGAAACATATTTATGCCCTCTTAAAAGAAAAGTGTTCAAAGATATTATGCTTTGCAACTAATAGTTTTTATTTATTGTGCACCAGTAACATAGTCAGAACACTCCTAGATATTTACAGTGTAAAAAAAATCTACTTTAAACTGAAGAGAAAGGCTCTGAGTTCTCTAAGTTTTTTTCTTTTAATTGTACTATTTAATAACAAAGAAATTAAAAACCAAATTAGGTCAGAATTATTGATGATAGTATACAAAATGATTAACATGCTCTCTGCTGTTATGAAGGCAGCAGTTACTCCCCTAACTTTGCATATATTAGTGGGTCTTTTGACTCTGCATTTGTTAAACCAAAGCAGACTGATGGATTGCCATTCAAAGCACTATGGGGGAAAGAATAAATGTTTTTAAATGGAGTAGGACACAGGGTGCTATCAGGCAACCCTTCTTCATCTGAGTAGTCTACACTGAAGGGTGTTGGTCAAATTGTATTCTTAGATTTACTTGTTTAGATCAGGAGTAACTTCATGGATTCAGTGAGGTGACTGCAGCTGTGAGAATGGAATTTGCCCAACTGGGGAAATTTGCATAAGTGAACGTTACAGGTAGTGAGGTATTGGGGGGTAGCTGGTTTTGAGTCCCAGCATCCGTCTCTAATTTCGTTATCCTCAGGGCAACCCAACCAAATAGTATCAGTGATGCAGCAGGATCTGTGCAGATTCTAGACGTGAAGGTACCATAACTCAACTGGAAATAAACGCAGTAAATGCAGTTTACTTCTCAAGTGGAAGTAAATTCCGTTGTCAAATTGTGAAACCCATAATCTGAAGGAAATACATAATTTTTTACTGGGCACAACTTCTACTAGAGTAACTCCACTGAATTTTTCAGGCTCAATGTTTCTGCAATTGTAAAGCTTTATCTAATAAGATATTCTTTTCAGTATGGATGTCCTTAGAGTTATAGGTGGGATGTATTCATCCAGTATATTATAGCATATCTGCAGTTTTAAAAACTGGAGCATTATTCAGTTTTTGTGGTGTGTGATTTTTCTCTATATGGTGCATGTGGGCGAGTCCTCTATCTCAGTGGTTTTCAAACTCAGGGTCAGGACCCAGTACTGGGTCACAGAACCTCAGGCATTGGGTCATGGTGTCCCCTGCTGCCGCCACCAAAAGACTGGAATGCATTGCTCTAAGATGTAGTTGTTGGGTCATGGGCATAAATGATTTTTTTCAATGGGGGTACTGAGAAAAAAAGTTTGAAAACCACTGCTCCCTCTGATCCATTTGCTGACTTGTAAAGCTCACTCATGTGAAGGATTCATAATACATCATTTTTAGCAATATAGTAGCCATACTTTGAAGCATTAAGTCTTTGGGTCAAAAGCCATTCATTAGAGAATAAGATGGTGCAATTAAAGGATATTTGTCTGTGGAATAGTATATTGTAAATATTCTCCATCCAGTTGATTGGGTAACTTATGGATTTCAGTGTCTTATCAAGCTTGACTGAAGAGTTTTCAAAGGTGTTCTGGTAACACTATTCGCTTCCTATTACTATTTCATTTTTTGCTCAGTCATGGGCCAAAATTAAGCTGAATAAAATTCTAGAGAAGTCAGTGGCGTTGGAGATGAATTGGATCCTGTGACTCTTCATTAGCAAATCTCTAGCTATCAATTTGAAGTGCCTTATTTTTGTTTCAGACCAGACTTAAGCAGATTACACTTTTTTTGAGTGTTTGTTAGTTGGGGCTAAATAATGATGAAACAGAAGTACACAGATTTTCTCATCAGTATTGAATCTATTTTGTCAGCATTTTATAGATGAACTATTAATGGTGGTGCTTGGGAAACAGTAATTTTCTAAAGCATAGCAATTGATTTATACAAAAAATCTCTAACAATAAACTACCATTATTGTTTTTTTAAAGGAAACCTACTCTAAGCAATTTAAATGTTTCAAATAACTTCAGGAGAAACAAAAAGAGGAAAGTATTGCCTTTCGCACCTATGCACAAAGGGAAAAAAAAAGAGCAGACTACGTGCAAAGTCATGAAACTGCCCTCTGGAAATAACAATCCTTTGGTGGTTTTTTTGGATGATAACCCTCACTTCAACTGAAGATGAGATGTTCTTACTAGTTATTTTTGTCATTAAATATAGTTTGTAGGAAGACGACTTCCTTTTATTAAAAAATATATTAAAAATATATATCAAGACTAAAAGCACATGAGCATGAGAAATCCTACTTTACACTCTATCTCCCGTGCAAAAGAACACACACCTGTGGGACTTTGGTTACATAAATCCCATCAGTTTCAGAGGAACTACATGATAATAGGCTTGTGAAATGAGTTAGGACTATTCCCCCAGATCTGTAGTCTCAAATCAGTACCACTGAATAAAATTAGTATTCACACACAGAGAACTGAGTGCAGTAACTCAGTTGATGTTAATTTGTATTTATTCTCACTTTCCGCAAAATACAAGAATTTATAGCTGAGATGATTTTCTGCAGAGGTTACAGTATAATTTGGTGGGCCCTGAACCCTCTTAATTGGTGGGCCCCCTTCCCACATGTGCAGACCCCAGCCCAGGAAGGATGAGGGCACGGGATGTGGAGGAATGGAGCAGCGGCAGGATATGGGGGTGTTGAAGGGTTGGCTGGGGGCAAGGGCAGGAGATGGGGGCAGTGAAGGGGAGGGTGGGAGGCAGGAGGTGTCAGGGTTGTAAAGGGGGGCATGGACAGGAGAAGGAGGCAGAGAAGGGGTGGGTGGTGGCAGGAGGTAGTGGGCAGGAGGTATGATGAAAGGGGGCATGGGAAGGGGCAGAGGCAGGAGATGGGGGCAGAAAAGGGATGGATGGTGGCAGAAGGTGGGGAGCAGGGGCAGGAGGTGGGGCAGAGAAGGGTTGGAGCAAGGGAGTTAAGAGGCTTGGGCTATTCAGGAAGTGGACGCTGGGTCACTCACTGAGCCAGCTCCCCTCTGCAGCTGCAGGGAGCTGGAGGACCCTGACTAGGGCCAGCCCAGTGGGAGAGAATCTGCCCTACCGCTCCCTGTGCCTGTGCCAGCCCCAGCCCCGGCAAACCTCGTTGCCCTGGGGCCTGCACCGCAGAGCCGGAGAAGCCTCGGCCCCATATTCCTGGCTCCCATTTCTCCTCTGGCCCAGCCCCACCGCTAGGGCCCCTTACCTGGCCACTGGAACAGAGTGGCAACCCCACAGGCTGCTCATCCCACTCTGAGCCATCACTGACTGAGCATGCTTAGAGGTTCTGAGCATGCTCAGTCAGAGAAGGCTCAGGGGAGAAGATTTAAAATCTCCCAGCCTGGGGGAAGCTCTGTGCCAGCTGGAACGTGCCAGAATGGCATTCCAGGGCCTGCTATTTTTAGGTGCTGAGCATTCAGTGGGACCCTAAAAATAGAAAATGGAGCTAAAACACTGTGTTCTAGGGTCCACTATTTTTAGATGGCAGGCCCTGGAACACAGTGTTCTGGCTACATTTTCTATATTTAGAGGCCCTTGAAAGCTGATCCCCTAAAAATAGTGGGCCCCAGAATGCCATTCCAGTGCGTTCTGGCTTACTTTAACCCCTGATTTTGTGTCCCCTAACACCAGAGTACATTTGCTCTGGAGACACAAAGATACTTTGATTATCCAGACTTTTTTCAATAGAGATAGCTAATGTCCTATCCAGTGTGTAATTAGTATTAGATGTCATGGGCCAGATTCTGATCTCAATTACACTGAGTAAATCTAGGAGAGCTTCACTTTCACCACTGCATTGCACTGCTCAAAATGTCCCTGCTAAACAGTCTGGTAAAACTCTGAGGACTGGTTCAGAGCCTAGTATGGCTGTTTCAGATGGATTTAGATGCCCAAACTGTTTGCAAGCTCTTGTGCACACGTTTATACATACACATAGCTGAAGCCACTTTGACAGGATGTGGAATTTGTAGTTTAGCTGGACAGATTAAATTTAATGAGTATGCTGTCACTTGAATGGGGTTCCTGAAGCTGCTTTGTAAAGAAAATTTTGAGCATTAATTGGCTTGTCAGTCACAATGAAAGGTGTTACAAATTGCTTTCAAAATGCTGCATCTCATCTGTGCACACAAAGTAGTGCCTACAAGGTATGAGTTCTTCCTGGCCTTGAGTGTTTGCCACTCTGCAGTTTCTTTCCTTTTCTCTGCCATTCTGGGATCACTCAATGCAAGGAACTTGAATCTAAGTAGTTTGGTGAATGAATGCCATCACAGTTGGATGTGGCCAGATTAGGTGGCTTCTATCTCAATTCATGTAAATAGGCATACTGTCTTAGACTCACAGGGTTGGAAGAGACCTCATGAGGTCATCTAGTACAACAACCTCCTGCTAAAATCAGGACCACTCCCACTAAATCATCCCAGCCAGGATTTTGTCTATAGTTTTGCTAAAGGCTTGTGTGGCAAACAGTGAAACCACAATCTTGCTTTCTTCTGATATTCTGGATCTCATTTTCAGATGGGGTTGGAGGTGATGAGTCAACTGAAAATGATCTGTCATTTGGTCACCACAAGTAAACTCAGAATTGCAGTGTCTGAACTTGTGCAGTTTGACATTCTTTCACTAACTTGAGGCTGATACACAGCAGTATGCATTTTTGACTTTATTATTGCAGGCTCTCATCAGATTAGATTCAATGACATTTTCTTGCTGCCTGTAGCCATGCCTCCTATTAGATGGGAAAGACTCACAGACATCAAAGCCTTAGCTTTCTTTAGAGGAGATTACTTATTATAGAATGCATCTTGCTCAAAACATCTGGCTTGTTTTGGAAACCTTTATTAAGGCACTCAAACTATCTACCTCTTTAGATCACCCTTTTTGAAAAGAACGCTGTCTTCTTTAAACGGACTGTGGTAAATTTGCCATCATCAGTGAAGACAAGCCCTCAGTCTCTGGGTGAATACATGGTAGACAGAGTGCTATTTGCCCTGCAGGTCTCTGTAAATTATAAAGGTATCTGCTCACTCTTGTAGTTAGCTGTGAGGGAAGTTAATACAAATGACTAGCAGAAATCAGTTCAGCAAGGTTAAATTGGATTTATGTGTTGGATTCAGTGGGGGAAATACAAATCTTTTATTAACACAGTGCTAGTAAAAGTTTGCATAAGGCAAAGCAAAAATGTGGCTAAAATATGATTGCAGTAGTCCTAAAGATTTATGGGAATATAGGCATATAAGATTAGACCTTTGGTCCACTGAGGTCAGTATCCTCTCTCTGACAGAGAGAAGTATCAGATGCATCAACGAAACCACACACTAGGTAGGAAGGTAAAAATCTGTCCATAATAGAAATGTCTTTGTCTTAGGATAGGACGCTTTCACTACTGTTTCTCAGCCACCTCTGCTCCCCAGTCAGCCCAAACACTCACCAATTCAGTGCAAACTGCATGCTCATTTATTTACAGATGTGACAGTCCCACTCTCAGTTTATGCCCCCACATGCTTAGAGACTTGGGCTCTGTTCCCCACAGCCTGCTGCTAGAGCCCTTGTTCTCCCACATGGGCCATGCCTCCCCTGTTTCCTAGCTGGGTGCAGCTTATATCCCTGGGCCAGGTCCATAGCTGCTCTTTATCTTCCTGAGTAGGCCAGAGCTCTGCTACTCCCTAATCAGTTCTCAGCTGCTTTCTGCCCAGCCTTAGCCTCTCAATCCCAGGCTAACAGGGGCAGGTGAGGAGTTTCGTTACTTCTGCCCTGTTAGTCTTCCTAATTCTTGGCAATTAGATTATATCCTGAAGCCTGAGGTTTCCTTTCTGGTTACCATCTTTTAACGTAATGGTGTATGTATTTTATTATTCATGTACAAATGTAATACTTTATGTAATTTGGAGAGTTCTTTGCCTCCTGTCTATCTTGTGGTAGTGAGTTCTACAAGTTTTAGGTTGCTCACCTTGTACAAAACCTGCAAATTTGATTCAACTGATGAATATGGGCTTAATTATTAATGTTTATATTTTACTCAAAAATCATGTAGTTCCTAAGTGTCTTTCCCCTCTCTCTAATTGTTCAGAGGGCACTATAATGCAAGAAGAAGAACAATAGTTTGGATCTCTAGTGAATTAATTTTCCTTCCAAAATGCCAACATGTTCATATACATTTAATATTTGGTCACTGGCTTAATGAATTTCTCCCACACAAAGTCACCATGTGTGCTGTCTAAAATGCACAAAAGGAATGGTAGAAGGCCAAATCATATGGTAGATGGGGCCAAAATCAAAATGTTTTGTGGTGGTCAAAATTCAAACGTGAATCCCGATCCAGATTTTGGAAATGGCCTCTATCCTTGTAATGAGCTGAACTGAATGCCCTGTTCTGTCCAACTCAACTCTGAGGGTGTTCAAAATTCAGATCTAGGCTTCTAGTTTCAGTAGCAAAATGTGCAGTTCAAGCTTATCCCTAGTATACAGCATATCAAAATGAAAAAGCTTTTTTGCGTGATGCACAACTGTTGAGAACAGTCTTCTCTCATCCCAGAGGAACTCTGTGAAAGCCTCATTGACATTCCCAGAGTTCATCAGCAACACAACAAGGAATAATGTCCTGAAATACGTCTGACCACTTATGTAAAATTATCATTTTTATTAGTTTGATTCTGCCAGTGTGAAAGAGCGAGAGAAGATGAGTAATCCAGTTCTCCAATTCTAAAGGAAATTACGTCAATAGGGGCTTAAAATGAAAGTCCTGCTGTCTATTAAAAGGAGGAATAATAAGAATCACAGAATAACAAAAGAAATTGACTGACCATGAAGCACCCTAGCAAAATGCAGTGTGTGATTGACTTGCTCATGGGCAATAGTCCAAGCTATTGTGGTCATGAGAACAAGTTTTCTCGGCATGGATTGTGGGATAGAATGGAAGGGATGTGTTATTTAACCTGCTCTTTGCAGTTCTGCATCCCAAAGATCTCACCCTGCAGGGAAAGAATGCAACCATTACCGGCACCCAGTGGCATGCAAGGGCCAGGCAAGAAAAATCCTCAAAAAAAGAGAGGTGGAGTATTTTAAGAGTCCAGGTTCCTTAAGTATTCATGTTAAGATTTATGCTTAGGGCAGTGAGGAAATGCCTGACACTGAAGGCAATGCCTTCGAACTGTAAATGTTTCATTCAGCAGCACAGACATTCATTTTCTAGATGGTTCTGAGAAGAGTCCAAATTATTATTTAACTGTTACTATGCAGATGAAATTTTTTGTGGATAGCTTAATGTTTTGTTGGATTCATGTAGTGCATAGAGATTTTTAAGCAAAGTGCAGAAAAGCAAATGCTAAAAAACTAAGTTGTATGATGGAATTGTCTTAGAGTACGAAAAACTATCTTTGCCTCAGTGTGATCAATCTCTGTGGATGTACTTCAACAGGTTCAGTGCTTATTGTCTAATCTAAGCAGTGCCACAGTTCTGCTATAGTTCCAGTTCTGTTTAAAAGCCATTTTTTTACTTCTGTAGATAGAATATGTGTAACAGCCGAGAAGACCTCAAACATAAGTGTTCACAACATCCCAGCACACTTCAGTAAACTGAGATGCTTCCTCATTGTTGAAAAAAATGAATATGCATTGCCCACATTCATCAAACAGCAAGCACAGCTGCATTGCTTCTAGTACAATATGAGACACCAGTAAAATACGTTCAGAGGAAATCCAAAAGACAAGGTGCAGGGCTCACATACAGAACCTGTAAACCTTCTGCAAGTCTCCTGAAATGCTCAGAGAATTGTTAGATTTATCTCATGCAGTATATAATGGGCCAGCCTCTCAGTTACTGTAAGTCAGCATAGTCCCACTGACTTTGAAGACCAAAAGGGTAGGCATGTTAGTCTACTCCAGCGAAACAAACAAGGAGCCCTGTGGCACTTTTAAAAACTAACAAATTTATTTATCACATGAGCTTTCGTGGGCGAAAATTCCATTTCATCAAAGTGGTTGACAGCATGGTATTTTCTCCCACAAAAACTCATGCAAGAAATAAATTTGTTAGTGTCACAGGACTCCTTGTTTGTTCTGACTGCCAAGAGGCATTTTTGAAGCGACGTCCATTTCCACCAGAAGAAAATAATCCTCAGCATGAGTTGTATTGTGATAATTAGATTATTGAATGTTTGGGACTAGATTGGCCCATTTCTCCCTGCATGTGCTCAAAGAAGTTGGGGGAGAGCACAAACAGTTTTTTCTTCTAGTGTTCTGGCAAGAAGGAATATTTTTGTTTGCTTTTCTTGGTAAGCATTGTAGTCATCAGTCCTGCACTTAAGCAATGATATGAGACCAGATTTGGCTTCAAGAGGGAACACCGACTTTACTATGCACAATTTCTCCTGAAAAATAAAATAAAATAAAATCCCACTTTCATCTAAGATCTAGCAGCCTCTACAGTCAGTTAAGCAGACTTTCTACAATCATACATAAGGTCACTCTCCTCTGACCTCCACTCATTTTACATTCCATTTCCCCTGTGCACCAAACACAAGGGCCTGAGAAAATTGCCATCACAAGGATTAGCAATCTGCAGCAGGTCTGTGGGAGGCTGGGTATGGATTTAAGGTTTGTGCAGGAAATTACAGTGGGAGTTAGTGGGGAGCTCTTGTGGCAGAAAAAAGGAAGCAAATTGGGCAGGAGACCAAGTTGCTAAAATCTGTATCAGGGTTTTCTAGGAAGTGGAATCAAGGATCTGTAGCAAGAGTTAGATTGCTGTAATACAACAGAAGGAATCAGTATTGTGCTAGGTTTCCAGGGGGTTCTGTTTGTGAACTAAAGGAGTTTTGGTGATGACCTTTATTGCTTTAAAAGCAGCCAGCGTCAATGCTCCGTGTAGATGAGCCCTTAGTTATTAAAGAGTCCTAGCTCTGCAGCTTTTACACATCTTAAAAGTCTTTTCTCTAAAGGCAGAGCTTATGGCTAAAGTGAATCATCTCTGTTTATTTTTATAAGGTCCATCATCAACCTTAATTTTTCTGGGTTTGGGTTGAAAAGAATCACCATGATGAAAGGGAAAGATAGGCAACTGATTCAAATCTGAATAAAACATGAAACATTGGTTGCTCCTGATTTATATGCCCACCTTATTTTTCCCTTGCTGAAAGATACTACAGCCAATATTTCTACAGTTATTTTCCAAATGTAGCAGTAACACTTTTTGCAAAATGTTAAGTTTTGAGCAATTCTAGAAATTTTCTAACAAACATCAATGTTGTGCCATTTATACTCAATTTTATGTTCCATCCGAAGCTTTGAATTTTTGAGTTAGGCCAGGTCTCACACTGACAGGGAAGTTTAACATAATTCTCCTTACCTCACTTTCTGTAGCCTGTGTCTCCACTGCAAAGCAGTAAATTAAGGGGGGGGGGGAAGGGAATCTGTAATTCAGCACTGAGGTCAACATCTATAATTCCCATTTAGGTTTGTGTAGCCAGACAGCAGCTTTTCCATTTTTTCCTGTCTCTTTACCATGTCAACATAGCTCCTCCCTGCTTTCAGCCTTGGAAAGTCTTCAATCAATTGCTCTTTAGGCATGAAGTGTTCTGTCTCTCTTTTGTGTCTACCACAGAGAAACAGCAAGGAAAGCTTTTCCTGCTTTTTTTTCCTTTATAGAAGAAGGGGGAGAGTGATCAGAGGACGACAGTCTCCCCGCAAGCCCCTGCACCTGCTACCCATAGTGCATAATATGAGAATGATATTAGGAAGTAATGATATTCAGGAAGTAATATGAGCAGTGAGGATGTGAAAGCCCAAGTAAGCGATTTGGTGTGATCACTCACCTTAGTCTTGTGTGATTTAACATCCTAAAATCAAATTACAACCCCACCCCTAGTGGGATTTGCCTATTAGGAAAATCACATTTAAGTCAGAATGAGTTCTTAAGAATTTGTATTGGGATTTTGTCTGTAGACATGCAGACTTGAATTAACATAATAACATGTTGAGCTTCTTGTTTCGCTAGATGCTTATTTGCAGCCTCCTTTAAACTTGTTGAAAGAATATGGTAATAATTAAAAACTGTCCAAACCACAGGAACACTTGTGAGCTTTTAAAATCCTGGCTGGTGTGTAAATTTCAGTACTTAGATTTAAACTCAAGTTCATTACTTTTTCTGAGGAATGGAAGGTGTAAACTGTGAATTATAATGCATTCGGGAATAATGGAGACTATACTGTTGTTCCTGTTTCACCATCAGCACACTGTTCTGCGTTACCCCTCTGTCCAGTTTAAACAAACTTGTTTTGGACCTCCCTTGTGTGAGGACTAGCATAGTTGGGTGTTTTACAGCCTGTTAAATTTCTGCACCTAAAACTCTGCATGAATGTCTCCTGGACCAAACCACTTCTCTTAAAGGGATGACACTTGGTTAAAATACTTTAAAAAATTATTTCCTTTCTTAATTAGGAATTAGATTGTTAGCATTTCCTTTTAGGAAGATTGTCTGGTTATTCAGCTTAACATTTCCTTTAGTTCGTAGTTCTAAAAAATTCAGCCAATTTACTTTTCACTATTTATCTTGTGTGTTCATTTCACTGACCATGAACAATGCTCAGTGCCTTTATCCATGCTTTTTCCATGGTTGAAAGAACCTCCCTTTTTTTTCAAGTGAAAACTAATATCCCTTCCATTGATCAAGTCCTGATTCAAGAAGACAATTAAACTTAGTAAATTGATCCCTAGTCAGAACAGCTTTTCTGACTATAAGCTGAAGAACTCATTGATTTTAATTTTCCAGAGAGGTAGCTGTGTTAGTCTGTACACAGCAAAAACAATGAGAGCCTTGTGACACCTTGAAGACCAACAGATTTCTTCGGGCATAAGCTTTTGTGGGCTCCAATCCACTTCATCCAATGCTACTGATAAAGTGAGTTGGAGCCCATGAAAGCTTATGTCCAAAGAAATCTGTTAGTTTTTAAGGTGCCATAAGACTCTCATTGTTTTTATTGATTTCAATTAGATTCATGCTTAAGTGCTCTCCTCAAGAAGGCTGTTTGAATTGGGTTCTCAAATTTCTGTCTAAAAGCCACTCTTTTTGCCTAATCTATCTCTAGGCAGCTACCATGTCTACTAATTTTCCATTTCAGCTCTACATACATATGATCCAGATGCTATATACTTTATATGGGATCAGGTCACACTGTAACAGCAAATCAAAGCTGTTGTTAAGATTCAAACACTGGGAAACAGCACAGAGGGGAAGGAGAAGTCAAATCACCTGTTGTAATGGGAAAAGAATCCATCATCATGATTTAATCCTGCTTTCACACACCATTGAATCTGCATATCAATTCTAATTCAGCTGTTTCTCTTTCAAGTCTTGGTGTCCCATTGACTGCTTGAGCACAGCTGTTAACAAATCATCTACAGAGTGATTAGGAAGATTGAAGTGCTCAGCAACCTGTTTTTAAAAGTTGTGATTTCTGATGTCAGTTTTGTGCCCATGTATTCTTTTGTGCTGAGATTGTCCTGTTTGTCCAATGTATAAGGTGTGGGGGTATGTCTGGCACATTGTGGCATAGATTACATTAGTGGATGAGCAGGTGAATGAGCCCTTTATGGAGTAGCTGGCTTGATTAGGTCCTATGATGATGTCTTTTGTGGGCAAAGTTGACAACATAGTTTGTTGCAGGGGTATATGCCTGTTTTAATGTTGCTGTTAGGTCTGTAGTGACTGGTGAGAATCTGTTTAAGGTTGTGGGCTGTCTGTAGGCAAGGAGAAGTCTGTCTCTCAAGGCTTGAGAGAATGAGGGATCATCTTTTAGAATATAACCCTAACCCTGAAGTTATATAGTAGGCATACATAGTTATATGGTAGACATTCATACTGTTTTACAATATATAAAGCATATACTGTCTGGATCTCATATGTAAAGCTTAAATGGAGAATTAGTGGATGTGGTAGATGCCTAGAGGTAGGTTAGGCAAAAGAGTGACTTCTAGATAGAAATTTGAGAACCCAGTTCAGGCAGCCTTATGAATCTCATTTAAATCAATGAGTGGATTAAGCTAAAGAAAAAAATAACACCCAGAGGAGTAGCTACGTTGGTCTGCATATAGCAAAAACAACAAAAGTCCTGTGGAAACTTAAAGACTAACAAATTTCTTTCAGCATGAGCTTTCATAGGCTGTAACCCACTTTGTCAGACATATGAAGAGGAAACTACAAACAGGAGGTATATATACAGCTGCAAGGGTGAGAAACATTACAATGGAGATGGCAAGCACTAACAAAGTCAATTCAGTTAGGGTAGATGAGGCCCATTCACACCAGTTGATGAGAATGTGTGAACAGGGGTAAATTACTTTCTGTAATAAGAACCATTCCAAGTTCCTAGGCAGACCCAGTCTGTTTGTGTCAAGCTTGCAGATGAGTTCCAGCTCTGTAGTTTCACACTGAACTCTTGTTTTGAAATTACTCTGTTGAATTATGGAAACTTTAAGTCTGCTGCAGAGCATCCAGGGAGATTTAAGTGCCCTTCTGCTGGTTTATGGATGTTACCATTTTGATACCTGATCATTTTTTTAAAATAAGATGACCCTTAATCTATTAATTTTAGTTTAGTTGTAAAACTTTTCAGTTTCCAATTTCAAAATAAGTTGTTGAAATTGGAAACTGAAATGTTTTACAACTGAACAAAAATTAATAGATAAAGGTTCATCATATTTTTTTAAAAAAAATCAGTACCTCAGTTTCTCTTCAAAATTATTTTTAAACTGTCTATTGTCTGTCTACTCCCTCAAACTTTAAAATAAAGTTTCTATTTCTCTACTGGTTTTATTTACCTTCTTAGAATCATAGAGAAGTGACCAAAAGCCTATTGAATCATACTGTAAATTCTTCCATTCCCAGCCCCACAATCTTATCATGGGTACATTTGCCATTGTATCATTTGGTCTGATTGTAACTGACCAGGGCAATGAGATGTCATTATTTCTGTTATGAGAAAATGTGCATTGCCTTCAGCCTGATTCGTCTGTCTATTTGGAGTCGTGTCCCTCTTCAGTTCTTTTCCCACCTGGGTGTCATAGAATTCCAATATTGGTATGTGTAGATGATTACCATGGGGGCTCATAGCTGCTCCAGCCCAGCTGTCAGGCGGCCAACAAGCACAGATGAGGTACTGCAGAACCAGCTGATTGGCTAAGACATCAAGCAGCTTGCTTTTAAACCCAGAAGCTGCAGTCAATCAGTGGCTACTTAATGGACATGTCTAGGGAGTTTGTGTTTTCCTAGGCTTAGCTTACTTAAAGTGCTGTACCTAGCTTGCTCTCGCTTACACCCTACTCTACACCCAGTCTTGTTCCTGCCTGGCCTTGCTCTGGGTAAGCTGGTTCTGACCATCTGATCATGTTTTTCTCAGCTCTGAGCTCTCTGGTATTCAGACTCTTCAGTTCTGACCTTTGGCTCAGATCCCCAGCTCTTACTCTGCTTTGACCTTGGGCTTTGGTATTTGGAGTCTGACCACCAGGCCTGACTGTATACAGCCTGGTCTTCTGATAAGTTCCAGAAGGATAGCCATGTTAATCTGTATACAGCAAAAACAATGAGTGTTGTGGCAACTTACAGACTAATACATTTCTTTGGGCACAAACTTTTGTGGGTTACAACCCACTTACATCATTGTTGCATCTGGCAAAGTGGGTTGCAGCTCACAAAAGCTTATGCCTGAAGAAATTTGTTAGCCTTCAAGATGCCACAGGACAGTTATGTGGGGGAACACTCAGAAAGACCAAGGCACAAACTGAGATCAAACTAGCTGAAGGCATAAAGGTTAACAAAAAAAAAAAAAAAAAAAAAAACCACCCCTTTTTAAAATACATTAGAAACTAGAGGAAGACTAAGGGCAGTATAGGTCATTACTCAACAAAGAGGGACAAATAATGTCTAGGCCTTTTCTCATTAGTGAAGTGACTCACAAAGGAAACAATTAGCTTGCTCATCAAGGACATAAAGCCAGTCACTGAACAGGCACTGCTGGCTTTTTGCTGTTTGTTCATTTGTTACCCTATCACACTTAAAAAATAATACATATTTTGCTATTTGGAAGGCTTATAACTCACTCCTATGCAGAGAGCCCAATGAGGCCTGTATATCACCTAAGTCCTGTTAAATCATCAGAATAGAGCAGTTATGAGTTAACCACAGGAAGTTCTTTGCAGAGCAAATTTTATTGGTTTTAAATCCAGCAATTGCTACATGCTCCTGAGTGCCACCTGTGGCACTTTATTAATCAACTATATATGCACAGGCCTAGAGCAGTCCTGCAATGAGCATTTATGTGGGGGTAGCAAGAGTTCTATACTCACCTTGAGGACAGAGGTGAATTTTACCATATCACCTTAAATCTTTTTTAGCAATAGTTCTCTGTGAGAGACAACTGTAGTCTGTGCCTCCTCTTTGCAGCATAAGTCCTTCAAAAGGGATGTGTAGGTGATGGGCTGGTGATGCTGCACATCCATCAGCAGAGGAGTCTGGCACTTAAGGAAGGTCTAGTGCACCACTTGGCTATGTCAATAGTACAGGGCTCAGTTAAGTCAACTTAATAAGGTCTACTTAAAGTCAACTTTGAGGAGACCTTATTAAGTCAACTTAGTGAGACCACGTTGTATTAAGTTGACTTTATAAAGCTGACTTAAATGACCTCACTGCACTAAGTCAACTTTATGAGTTTGACTTTAATGGCCACATTGTTTTAAATCAACTTAATAAAGTGGACTTAACCCTTAAAGTTGACTTTAATGGCAGGAGTTATTAAGTCAATGTAAGGAGGCCCTTAATTTGACTTAATGAACTCCAAATTTGGCAAGGGCTTTGCTTAAGTCAACTTAAGGCCATAGTATAGACATACCCCTTGAGGCCAACACTTCAGTATATATTATCCATATATCCTGGAGAGTCTGCCCTCATAAGTTTCCCCCCAGTATAGTGGTGTGCTCTGAAATGTGCTGATTTGGAGTTCTTAGCATTTAGTAGTTCTTCTATATTGCATGGAATAATTGACTTGGAATGTTGTTAAAGTACAGGACATTTCTTCTTGTGACCATGAAAGCAACATTTCCAATGTAAGATATGTAACATCAGATCAATGAAGATAAATGACTGATGGGTGACTGTCTGAATGCCCCAAATTTCCCTTTTTGTGACCTATAATAAAAGCAACAATGTATTAATTCATCAAGGATCTTCTCTGGGAGGGATTTCATCTGTGCACATATTAGTTCTCTTTCCTATGCATGACATAATTAAACATATTGGGTGGATATTTAAAGTATCTTTCATGTCAATTTTAGTACACAATAATATGCACATCCAGTAGAAAATATCTTCTACTTGAATTATAAGATGTCTGAAGTCCTATAGCTAATACAGTCTAGGTTTTGATTAATATTTGAACTACTTCCCCTTTCTGGATCCATGAAGATATACATCACAAAGCCATGTTGGAATGCATATCAATACTCATACTATGTGCTTTCAGGTACTGGACTCGAGTCACCTATGTGTGAGTGTGTTTATATATACCAACCTAGGAAGTGTTACAAGCACTTCAGAGGACAAGATAAGAATTCAAAGTGATCTTGACAAGGTGGAGAAATAGTTTGAAACAGAATGACATTCAATAAGAACAAATGCAAAGTACTAAATGGGAGATGGAATAATCAATTGCATAAGTAGAAAATGAGACATGACTGCCTAGGAAAGAGCACTAGAGACAAGGATGTGGGGATTTTAGTGGACTGAATAAGGCAGTAAGGTAATATTATTGCAAGCGCCAAAAAAAACAAAACAAAAAAAAACCCCTTTCTGAGATGTATTGACTGTAGTGTTGTAAGCAAGAGACCAGAATTCTTCTGCTCAGACTAGAATCATGGGAGTTTTGTTTGGTCTATTCCATAACACAGCAGGTGTACTCCATGCCTGGAACATTCAGCAGCCCATGGAGTAAATTTCCGTGCAAGGCAAAGACCATTTATTCCTGAACATGCCTACTTAGAACTTTCAGGAACACAGCAGGTTTGCTATACAATCATTGTTACATTTGCTTGATCTGCTTAGAAGTAGCCAAGGGTTAAAACCTAAATCTTGTTATTCATTTTAACTGGAGCTGTCTTCTCTTTTCATTCTAGCTGCTGGCTGTAACTTTTTTGTACCTTTCTTCTCCACCCCTACATTTTGTGTTGCACTAGAACAGGCCTCGACAAATGTATGTTTTTGGTCATCCTGGTGAAGAGTTTTAGTAGCCTGTCACCTACCTCCACTGCAGAAAAGGAATGGAGGAGCACCCTTTCGTAACCAAAAGTAAAATAGCTGTGAGCCAGTTTTGTCAACCTTTGCATTAGACTCTGTCAAGCGAAGAAGACTTGAGGCAAAAATCTTTCCTCTCACTCTGTGTCTTTCTCTTTTTTTAGAACAGTGAAGTAATTGGTTGCTGGTTTGGTTGTTGTAATAGGTGGGGATCAAGAATGAAATAGTTATTTGTATTGATAGCAGCTTGGCTAGTTTGACTAACATATTTCCATATCTGAATTTCTTCTGTAAGTGTGTGAAGAATCCTACTGAAACGTTTCTTTTTATCTCAAAACATGTAGTGCACAAGTTTCTGTTTTGGAGCAGATTGTGTTTTATGTGAGTGCGCTTTTATGGTTGGGAGCAGAAAATACTGTTCATCTCAACTCTTTTCAAGACAACTCTTTTTAGTGTTGTAGTCTGTGGTGCAAAACTATCCCAGCTATTTTGATTCTGTGTGAATGAATTAAACTGAGTGTTAAATTCCTGACCTTCATCAACAAAACCACCTTGGTTTTAGAAATTAATGCATTACTGAGAGGATGTGATTCATAATATTCTGAAGGTATCTACCAAAACTCTGTGCATAGTTAGTAATTATATTTCTATGCTTTCTGAGCCAATTTTAAAAATGTAGCCATGAAAAATGCACCTTCAGAAGTCCATGTCTACATCAGTAAAAGGGTGTTTACTCATTAAAGTCAGGTAACTATGTGGTGTGCATAAATTCTTCTGTCACAACACACACACACACAGCTTTATTTATTGCTTGAGTTTTTGTGGGAGAAAAGCATCTGGCAAAGTGGGATTTTCTCCCACAAAAGCTCATGCGATAAATAAATTTGTTAGTCTTAAAGGGCCACTGGACTCCTTGCTTGTTTTGCTGAGCTAGACTAACACGGATCCCCCTTTGGAACTTGGCAACATATGGTTTTGAGGGCGTGCTCATTTCATCCACATTTAAAAACATGGGCTCATGTGCTCCACAGGAGTATTGCTGGCACCAGTACCCAGGTCTGCCACGGCGGCAGCTGCAATGGCAGTGTGCTTAAAGTGCACGAGCTCCGATTCCTGGCGCCCAAGCCCCAGGTCTTTTCCTGGTCCAGGGGCACTCCTGGTGCTGCATTTTTACCAACATTCCTCTTTACATTTTTTTGAGTCCTTTTTGTTGAGTAAGGCCTGGTCTGAACTAAAATTGAGTTGACTTACTGGCATCAGTCAGTGGCATGAAACAGTGGTTTTCAACCAGGGATATGTAGAGGTCTCCCAGGGTATATCAACTCATTAAATATTTGACTACTTGTACAACAGGATGCATAAAAGCAGTGGCAAAGTCAATACATAATAAAATTTCATACAGACAGTGACTTGTTTATACAGATCTATGTATTATATAGCAAAATGTAAGTACAATGGTTATATATATATATATTGCAATTCATGTATTTTATAGTAACAGTAAAAATGAGTCAACATATTTCAATAAGTGTGCTGTGACAATTTTCTATTTTTGTATTTGATTTTGTAAGCAAGGAGTTTAAGAGAGGTGAAATTCGGGGTATGTAAGACAAATCATACTCCTGAAAGGGGTACAGTAAAGTTGAAAGTTTGAGAATCACTGGTGTGAAAAAGCCTCACCCTGAATGGCCTAGTTAAGTCATCTGAGGAAGTGGGATCTTTTCCCATGAAAGCTCATGCAAAAAATAAATCTGTTAGTCTTCAAGTGCCACACAACTCCTTGTTGTTTTTTCACTGGACTAGACTAACACGGCTATCCCTTTTAAAATTGACTAGTTAAGTCAGCCTATCCTCCAGTGGACACAGTTAGGTCAATGGAAGAAATCTTTTGTTAACCCAGCTAGTATCTCCTGGAAATGTGTATTAACTACAGCAGTGTAAGCACCCTTCCTGTCAACACAGGTAAGGTCTAATGAAGCTCTACAGTGGTGCAATTTCTAGATGGGTAACTGTGTTACTCTGCATACAGAAAAAACGAGAGTCCTGTGGCACCTTAAAGACCAACACATTTTTTCAGGCATAAGCTTTTGTGGGCTTTAACCCACTTCATCAGATGCATGACTTAGTGGGTTGCAGACCGTGAAAGCTTATACCTGAAGAAATTTGTTAGTCTTTAAGGTGCCTCAGGACTTTATGTGGTGGTGGTGCAAGGATGCCTCAATAGCATGTCAAGTGTAGACAAGCCCTAAACAAGGGATACCATAGTGCTGTACTAGATATTGAGAAGCTAGTCAAGTGTATGATGTAATAAGACATGAGTGAGACAATGACGTGATACCATCTCATAAAGTAATTTAACAATTAAGTTGATATATCCCATATGCCTCAGATGGCTTCTGCTCTGTATATGTGCCATTCTCTTTCTGTGGTTATGTCTACATTGCAGACCATTTTCAAAAAACCTTTTTTTAAAAAGGGTAACCAGTTTTAGCGTTCCCGAAAAAGCACTTTGGTATTTTGAGATACCAGTGCAACTTTTCAAAAAAGCTAAACTTGGCAGCTTTTTTGAAATAAAAAGCCTTTTTCAAGACAGCTTTTTCAAAAAAAAAAAAGCGATCACCAGACACAGCAAAGGCTTTTTTTGAAAAACCCTGCCAACCTCTTCCATTGGCTTTCTTTTTTTTTTGACAAAGAAAGTCTGGTGTAGACTTTCACTTTTTGAAAAAAGCTATTTTGAGATAATTATTCTGAATATATTTTGAAACAATTCTTTCAATTTTTTTTTTTGAAAATGCTCCGCAATGTAGACGTAGCCTATGAGAGATGTGTACACATGTCTAGAAAGAAATATGTTTTTCTTTGGGCTGCTTTTTTTAACTGAGTCAATTTTGGGGTTTAGCTTGATGCACGTGGGGCTCACACTTACTTCAACAGGAATCACTTCGTATGTTAAAATTTGAGGCATAATGTTCATAACGTGATTTTATCCCTTTATGTTGCCATGAATAACACTATGATCAAACATGGTTAGACTCTCTTGCCTCTTTCTCCCCTACCCTGCAGTTGGTTGCCCACAGTGATTTACAAATGATTCTGCCTAGTCAATGTTAAAGCAAACACATTTCCCAGGCAGTGAGGCAAGTTCTACCACTCACTACCAGGCTGCAGCAAACTGTGAATATTACTTAGGAGACCATTAAGCATTGTGAAAAAAAGCAATCTGATCTGGAAAACTCTCTTTGACACCATTGCTTTCACACTTCATTATTTCCCTTAATTAAAGGACCAAACTGACTGTGGTGATTGTTCTAAAATGGTATGACCTAAACACTGTGCCCCATCATGTGAAAACATAGTGATTAGGGAAGTTTTGTTCAATTGTAGAGTCTGATATTAATTCTGTTGAATGCAATGGCAAAACTTTCATTGACTAAGTGCTAGTTTGCTCAAATGTGCTTGTCACAGTGGTATGTGTTGTAACCTTGTCCAGGAAGAAAGAAGTTGTTGCCCTTTAAAATGTCCCCTCTAACTAGTAGCAGAGGAGAGGTAAGAGGAAAATTTACCTGGGATGCTAAGCAGCTGGACCAGGTCTGGGACGGGATGGCACTACTCTTCCAGCTGACTGGAAAAGGGGATATTTGTAATCCTAAAATTCAAGTGCAGTGAGATCTCAGAACACCAGGTTCTTTATTTACTAATTTTGTCATAATGCAAAATAACTAGCATCTGGGGCATTCAAGTGTATACTTTAATTGGGTGGAAATATACTCTACTTGGCTATCAGGTTCATAAAGGGGTTGGCAAGGAATTTAGATAAGGGTTTGGAATTTGGAGATTTTCAGTGCGGGGGAGAGACCTGGCCCTGCTTCTCAGACTACTGACAAAACAGTTAAGAGATGGTGAGGAGAGGCATACTGTTACCAGAGCATGGCAGAGGCTAGGATTTGCCCAGTCAGAGCAGTACAGATTTGCTAACTGTAGGTTCCACTCTCTCTTCATGAGGAAAAGAAATTGCTGTGAATAGAAATGTCAAAGGACACACTGTTGAGGTACCTCTGAATTCGTTCAGGATTACACAGGTTACAGCCGCAGCATAGTTTGGAATGGAAGGCCAGAAAACTAAGTGGTAGTATCCAAATGGGTACATGGTTGGAGCCTCCTGTTAAGGAGTATAATTCAGTGACCTATATGCTAAATTCTCTGTGTTTATTCCTTTCTTCAGGATCACAGGAAGGGGTGCAGCAGCTGGTGAGTGGATGTGTGGGAATAATGTTGAGCCTAGAGGTTCACTACTGGCCCTCAGGAATGAGTCTGCTGTGAGTCCATGTGGATAGACATTGTCAGGGCTGGGCTGTGGGTAGCCTCTGGGCATAGATCAGTTACCAGGTTGCAGTCAGGAGATGAGCAGCAGGCTGGAGACACCCCAGGTCAGGATGCTGGGGAGTCAAGGCCAGGTACCAGGTCAGAGCCATCAGGACAAACCAGTGTCAGTAGGTGGAATCTAAGTCTGGAGTGGAAGCAGGCAGGCATTCTGCATCACCACTTATACAGCTCCCGACCACAGCTCCCTGCTTTATGGGTCTTCCATTTGTGTCCCCAGGCTTTATGCTCCCGGAAGAAATTGCTTAGTGAAGATCCTGTTAGTCCTCAGGCAGTTCAACAATACTGGAAGAAAGTGCAATGGGTACCAGTTGTGAATAGTCATCTGAGTCATCACAAGTTCCAGAGGGGGAGCCTTGTTAGTCTAGTTCAGCAAAACAAACAAGGAGTCTGGTGGCACTTATAAAGACTAACGAATTTATTTATCACATGAACGTCTGTGGGAGAAAATTTGTTAGTCTTCATAAGTGCCACCAGACTCCTTGTTTTGTTGAATCATCATGTGATAGTTTAGGGTTTAGGCAGAGGCATAGTGGTCCATCCTTCCCCCCAGTCCAAAAGGAGGACTGGTGTGCCTGTGGGAGATCTCCAAATGCAGCCCTTTGTAAGATTTTCTTGGAGATGTGCAGCTAGTGCCTCCAGCTTTGGGTCAGATGTGGTGCATAACCATCCACAGGGCACCTTTTCCCTGTGTTGTCAACCTGCTGGGTAGTCAATCCCCATGCCTGCAGGGTAGTGGACCTCTGGTTTTCTTTTAAAACACATCCAGATGGTCTCAGTACTTGTTTGGGGCGGGGGGGGGGGCAGTGGCGCAGAGGTTCTGATCTGGAGCTTCTCCTGTGCTGGTTAGCCTCCGTCATCTGGAGTTCCCCCTCTTTGAAGTGTCTGACAAAGTGGGATTTTTCTCCCATGAAAGCTCATGTGATAAATAAATCTGTTAGTCTTTAAGTGTCACAAGACTCCTTGTTTTTTTTGCTCTACTAGACTAACATGGCTGCCCCTTTGGAACTTCTAAGGGTGTTGCCCATTCCACTATCTGACAGGGGAGTGCTTATGTCTTTGTTAGTATTAAGGAATGAATCAGTAAATATCTGGGAATGCAGCGGGCGATAGAGTTGGCAGCCAATCTAATTGCTGGCACAGCCTTGTGGTGTATGCTCATTAGAGGAACTTGTTACAGAAGAGAAGTAATAATCACATAAAAGGTTTAAAGTAAAGCTTTTAAGGGACCTCAGGAGGAGAGGTTAATGGCTCCTAGATCACGTGCAGTGGGGAGCCAGACCCTTAGCCCTCGTATGAGAGGAGGGTGGCAAGGCCCCAGCAAGAGGATGACTGGGACCAGGCTGGCGATAATAAGAAAATGATAAAAAAAAGCAAGGGGTCTTCAAAGCAGCTGACGAAGTGGGATATTCTCCCACAAAAGCTCACGTGATAAATAAATCTGTTCATCTTTAAATGTCACAAGACTCCTTGCTTTTTTTGCTTTACTAGACTAACACAGCTGCCTTTTTGGAACTTGGCTAGATGTAAGCAAATGATGTTGACCTGCACTACACAACTTATTTGCCAAATGCTTCCAGGCATTCTAGTGACGATGTAGCCTATTTAAATCACATCCATTGCCCCTCCTGTCTCTCATCCACCATAGTTGGCCAATAGTCTCTCCTGGGTGGTGGGGGGACCTTGTTTTGTATTCTTGTTTAGCAACACAGTTAAGCAAGTGCCTATGTTCATTCCTACTGATGAACACACTTAAATACATGTGTGCTTATACTTAATTTTATAAGTTGCATTACCTTCAAAGATAATGAGCTTAAACTTAAGCATGTTTTTAAGTACTTTCCTGAATAGGGATATTTTTCTTTTACTAAGGCCTCAAATACACAAATGTGTGTAATGTGAATGTTCTCTGACAGATGTATTCTCAAATAGTTGAAGGGGCTTTTGGTCTGCAATTAAAAAACTAAAGTGGGTTCTTGTGGAGCATGCCATACCTTTTTGTCTCATTAAATAAAATGAAATAAAAGTCATAAAGCCAATTATTTATGTAACACTAAATACTGTTCATTCCCTCTAAATGTTAGGCATTCAGATACCAGACCAAAAATATTTTGCAGATAATTAAGCGTATACATGGATTAGTAAAATTTAAACAGACTGTACTACATTTTTTTCTATTGCTCGTTACTGCTGGTTATTTACATGCACTACTTCATAGGTCAAAAGTTGTTAATGTTCAGTCATTAGCTAACTGCAATCTTTCATGGTTAAATAGGAAAGTACTGAACAAGTGTAGAGAGGCAATTTTACCTCTGTATTCTGTATTGTGAAGAACAATACTCGAGTACTGTATCCAGTTCTGGTGTCAATGTTTTAAAAAGGATGCTAAAAAATGGGAGAGGATGCAAAAGAGATCCATAAAAATTGTTTGAGGGCTGGAGAAAATGCCTTGTTGTGAACGAAGAAGATTTTGATTTGTATAGCTTGTCAAAAAGATCAAAAGGTGTGTTAGTACCAGCATGGGAAGAAAATTCTGGCTACCAGACTGTTATACCATTCTAGGCTAGACTTGTTAACAAAAGTCAGTGGCTGGAAATCAAAACCAGGCAAATTCAATCTAGAAATAAAACACAGGGTTTTAAAGGGTAAAAGTGTTTGGTTAATTAAAAGAATAAACTACAAGTAATGGATTCTTCATTCCAGGATGTCAAACCAAGATTAGGCACCTTTCTGGAGGATAGGCTTTAGCCAAACACAAGTTAGTGGGATCAGTGAAGGGGTAACTGGATGAGATTTTATGGCCTGTCAGACCTGCTCTATAAATGATCTAATGACCTGTTCTGGCTTTATAATCTACAAACCTGCTCATTACTTGCCTAAAGCAACAAAGGATCATTCAACGGAGCCAGCAGATACCTAGGACTTTATTATCATTTACCAAGCCCCTCTTAATCTACTTGGAGGGTGTAAATGGATCTCAAAGTGATGGAAAGGGGTCCCCAGATGAGAATAAGGCCTGTAATCCACTTGTCAATGATTACATTACAACATTTTGAGCCAAGTCATGACAACCTAATTCTGGAAAAAAAACCTAACAGGGAAGCTACTGACTTTCTCTCTGTGAGGGCTGATTAAAGACAGCAGGGTTTGGCCTAGTATATGGAAATGATTTTACATTGTAATTGAACAGAAGCAAAGATCTACATTGTTCTACTTTCCATCAAATGTCACAGGGCGTAATAAAGCGGGTTGGGAGGAGCATTGAGTATTTGACTCCAGTTTGCATTCAGATCATCTAGCAGAGAAAATAGTCTGCTGTTAACTGACCTCCCTGTTATGTTTCAAAGTGAAAAGTATGCCTTCATTCACCCTAGGTTTGACCCTCAGGCAAGGCAGTGGCAACCTCTTTTTTTAGGACCTGTACTGGTGGTTTTTAAATTGAGCTTTGGGTATGTACTTGCTCAGGTCTGGCCCAAGGGATTTTTGGTGCCTGCCCCACCCCATAAGAGAAGATAACATTAATTTTCTAATAAAGAAAGAATTCACTTCTGTGTACTTTGGTGCCCCTTAAAGCCTGGCGCCCGAGGCAATCACCTAGTTCACCTATATGGTTGGGCCAGCCCTGTACTTATTCCCATTAAAGTCCATGATAGAATTCCCATGTCTTTCAGTGGGATCAGGCCAGGCACTCTGGCTATGTCTATGCTAGAGGACTCAGTTAAGCCAGCTTAATAAAGTCAACTTTAAGCCAGCTTAAAGTAGACCTTATTAAGCTGGTTTAGAGAGTCCATGCTCAAAACGCCAGGACACTGCCCATGTTCATACTGACAGCTGCTAGGTCGCCCTAGGAGTGATGTGTTGTGAGTAGCTGGCCCACAGCAGAAATGCCCCTCTCTCCTGGCCACTCCTTTACAACAGGAAGTATGTGACCACACCACCATCCATACTGTGCGTGGCAACATGGACCCCTAGAAGGTCGGGGACCCTGATGTGCCCCAGCAATGTGCCAGCAGACCACTGCACAACCTCCATGCACTGGCTGGACTTCTCTGGCTCTGGACCAGGCACCGCAGGTCAACTGCCAGCGTAGAGGCAGGCCCCAGCAGGCTGACCCTCTCGCCCTCGCTTGCAGCTGGCACGGACAGGGTGCCCTCTGTGCATCTGCACATCTGGGCATGGGAAACCAGCAGCGAGTGGTGGCACTGGATTGGTCTCACCACCTGGGATGATGACCACTGGCTGCAGAACCTGCAGATGAGAAAGAGCACCTTACTCCAGCTGCTGTCACCACCTCCACCTGCCCATTCCTGCCCCCCACATCTCACCTCTGTCCCCAACACAATAGAAAGCTGGGCTGCACATGGAATGATGGTGTGGATGTGTTTTATTTACAGGGAGAACTGGTGGGAAGGTGAGGGGTGGGAGCTGCAAGGGTTGGGGGTTTTGGGGGGAGTGAGGGAGTTTGGGCAGGTTGGGGGAGTAACAGGGGTGGGTGGGTGCCTAGAGGTCTTAGGCCAGCAGGTCCTGGGGCTGCAGTTGGCTACCCCAAGTCCTATGTCTCCAGCAAGGAGAGGTGCTGTAGAGGTCCCCAGCACGGGGATCCTCTGCTTGACAGGAGCTATGGCCCCATGTCAGGAACTCCAGAGCACAGGTTGGAAGCTCCAGGGCATGGGTCTGGTGCTCCACCAGGGTCTATCAGGGTCTATCTGGGCCTGCTTGACCCTGTGGTGGGCTTGCTCCTCCTCCCTCTGCTGCGTCTGCCATGCTAAGAGATCTGCCTCGGCACACTCAGTGAGCTGGAGGTGGTCCTCAAGGATCTCCTCCCTGGACCTACACCCCCCTCCTCCTCCAGCTCAGGGCTGGGACAGTGAAGTTTGACAGCATGCTACTTCTCTTAACCTTCTGCATCCTGCATCTCCACTGTCAGAACAGTACATTCAACCCCTACCCCCCAAAAAAAACCCTTGAGCTGTAATTCAACCTGCTAACACCACCTCTGCAAATGGCATATCAATGAGAGCAAAATCTAAATTTTGAATTTAGGTCCATGTAGCTAGAGAACAGCTTTTCAGGTTTTTCCATTGTGTTGCACTATAGCTCCCCTGCCTGAACTCCTAGAAAGTTGCCCATTAATTCCTCTCTCTGCATACAGCACTGTGCCCCTCTGTTGTGCCTGCAGCAGAGAAGCAACAAGGAAACTTTTTCCTGCTTTATTTATTTATTTAAGAGAAGGGGAAAGGAGGAGTGAGTGGAGGATAACTGCATTCGCAAACCCCTACACCTACTTCCCCAGGTGCAATGCCTTTCAGGAAGTAATGTGAGCAGTGGGGACACAAGACTGCAAGCAAGCAATTTGCTGTGATCACTCACCTAATCCTTTTGTAATTCCACAGTGTAAGATTGAATTACAACCCCACCCCCACTGTAGACAAGTCCTGTGTCGCGAGTGCAGGTGAGCAGTGCCCTTCTCCACCTCCTGAGCAACATGGGCATTGCTTTGACACCATGGACCAGCCTAGTTGTCCCTTCCCTTAATGTTGCTGGTCCTGGTCTTCCTGGACTTGCAGATTCTGAGATAAACACCAATCCCTGCCAACCAAACAACAGGCGTGTTAGGAAAACCTGGTTGAAGGGATCTAGAAAACGCCATGGGTGGGGAATAATGTGCTCTGTTGTTTAGGGTACAAGCACTTGCAATGAACGCTTCCTCCATCTACTCTAGGTGTCCCTATGTTAGGCCCTGAGGATAACAGAGGGGACAAAGAAGTAGATGCTGCAAGTTTCTAGGTACAAATCTGGTCCTTATGCTGTGTCCTGGAATGAAGTCAATAGAGTTAATGCTGGAGTGGCATGGGAATGTGTCATGCTGTGGAGGAAGAAGTAAAGCAACACTGCCCAGAAACATAGTATTGCAGAATATCTCTATGAACATTTTCTGAAGATTTCCGTAGAGGATTCTCAGGCTATTCCTGTGCACACAAATAGTCTTTTCCTGGAGGGGCAGTCTGCCTAAGCAGCTTCCCCAGGACTTGAAATTAGGGGGGGGTGTAGGGTGAGGTGTAGGAGGGTATTGGGGTGCTCACTACATTGGTATAACACTGTTACTAGATGACAACTGGGGGGGTGTTGGAAAATTCAGGGGGGGTGTAGAGGGGAAGCAGCCATTGGGAAGTAGGTAACCACTGCATCTCCCTTTGTCAAATTAAATCCAAACCAACAGATCCTGTAACCTTACAGTTTGACTGGAATTACAGATTCACCAGAGATGCCTATCTCAGCATCCTGCTCTGCCACCATGCTGTCCTGCAACCAGACAGACTTCACTGGCATTAAAAACAGCTCCCTGGCTTTTGAGGAGAATGTATCCCTGCTTGCCCATCTCCCATGCTCCTTCGTCTCCTCTTCCTCATCCTGACTGTTCTCCTCCTCATGGCTTGAGGTGGCCCAGGACTCAGACTTCTGGGAGGAATTCATGCTGTGTGTTGTGGGTAGTGGTGGGGTCACCTCTAAGAATCAGTTGTAGCTCATCATAGAAGTGGCACGTCTGTGATGCAGATTGACAACAATTGTTCACCTCCCTTGTCTTCTGGTATGCCTGCCGAAGTCCTTTGACCTTCCTGTGGCACGTCCGCAGTGTACCCTTCTCCCCCAAACCCCGTGTGATCTTTGTTTATGTATCTATGGCATTTTGGATAGACAAGAGCTGGCACAAGGCCACTACCTTTTTCTGCCCTTTCCAAAAAATGCTGGTAAGGCTGCAGCAGCTCTGCAGAGACTGCATCCCTTCCTTCAGTGTTAAAGTATGTCTGTGCTCCAGCTAGCAATGTCATTTCCATCTCAGATTGACAAAGACACAGTCTGTAACACTGTAGTGGGTACAGCGGCATGTGTTAGCTGGCCAAGACAATCCTATTTGAGGCTGTAGGTAGCTACTTGGGTGGCTCGCCCATGGTAACATCTGTCCTGCTATTTTTAGCATGCTAACTTGATCAAAGGTAGCACATGTACATCTACCTGAGCTGGAGGTTGCACCTTTAGCTCCAGTGTAGACCTGCTCTGTGAGTGATGATGCAAGCTCCTACTTTTGGAGGTCCACAGGCCAACCCTCTGTCTGGTCCCTCCATTTTCCTATGACCTGCAGCTTCAAATTCCCATATTAATAATTAAAAATATTATATGCAAACACAGATAATATTGTCATGTACCTTTAACAAGGTTTGGAGTTTTATGCTATTCTATATGGCTATGTTCACACACAAGTGCTTGTTTTGAAACAAGCCTGTTTCGAAATAAAGCCTTATTTTGAAACACCTTATTTTGAAATAACAAAAAAGTGTTTTCGAAATAAGGGAAAAGGAGGGAATCAAAATAGCATGTTCACTCTGTGGGCTTGCTATTTCGATTCAGGGGCAGGGCACCATGGGAGGTGTGGCAACATGGCCGCCTCACTGGGCCATGTTTGCGGCCATGTTGCCAGCCAGGCACACCCAGGCAGGAAATTCCTGTTCCCTGGGGTGCTGAGCACCCTGGGAGGAAGGTCAGACGGTTGTTTCGAAAGAACCGTTGTTTTGAAACAACATGTTCTGATGGGATTGTTTTGAAACAACTCATTTTGAAACAACGTTGTTTGGTAACCAAATGCGGTTTAAGTTGTTTCGAAACAACGCTGTTGTTTTGAAACAATGGAACCCGTTGTTTCGAAACAACGGTACGTCGTGTGAACATGGCGTTTCTTACTTCGAAACAACCTCTGCTGTTTCGAAATAAGACTGCTGTGTGAACTCACCCTATGTGTTTTACAATAGACACCTCAAATAGCAAGGGTACCCAAACATTATGGCAAGGGAGTTTTAGGTTGGACATCAGGAAAGAATTCCTAACTGTCAGGTGATTAACCCCTGGAATAAGTTGCCGAGGCAGGTTGTGGAATCTCCCTCACTGGAAATTTTTAAGAGCAGGTTAGACAAACACCTGCCAGGGATGGTTTTAAGATGGTATTTGGCCCTGCCATGAGTGCAGGGGACCAGACTCAGTGACCTTTCATGGTCCCTTCCAGTGTCTGATTTTATATCCTGACTCCCTGAAGTCTCCCTTGCTGCTGCAGGCCCCACCCCAGTCTGGTAGGCGGAGAATGGAAGGGGATGTCATAGGCGCCCCTGCAAGAGGCACTTTAAAAGGCCCATGTGCAGCTCACAGGCCACAGTTCAGCCACCCCTACCATACAGCCTTGTATAAACCTATAATTTTTCATTTTCACTCTGCTGAGGAAGATTTTCTTCGATTAGCTTAAGCTCTGTAGCTTGCAATCACAGTTTAAATGCCTTGTCAACATTTCTGTGCTTTTTAATTGACTCAGAAGATGTAGGACATAAACTGAACAGCAGGTTTTAAATAATTAAGTTTCTGCTGATTCTGAAGAAATGCCAAAAAGTCCTGAAGTAATGTTGGATTATAACTGCTTTCTTGTGACCCAGGTAAACAGATCTTTTTCGTTGGAACTAATGAGTTTGTGATCTCATTTATAGCAGAAATTGAGGGAGAGGGAACAAGTGGGGATGTGCCTGTTTAAAGACCAAATAAAAAGAAAAGATTGTAATGTGGTGGTGTGATTTCCCTTGTGAAACTGGTTAGAGGTCAAAACTAGTAAAAATACATATTTGCAGTATGTAAAGATGGCAATAACTTTTGGAAGAAATGTGTATTTTCCTGATGATGGAAACGAGAAAGTTCCAAAAGCTTCAGACAATTTGCTATATGTTTGCTTTACTGTGAGTAGCCTACTTTCACATTTAGCAGGCAGTAGAAAGGAAAGATGGCCCTATGAATAAAGCACTGGGCTGTAACTCAGCAGGCTTGGATTCATTTCTCAGCTCTGTCACAGCTTGTTTGATCTTGGCAAACCATAGACGGGTAGAGCTGGAAGGGACCTGAGGAGGTCATCTAGTGAACTCTCCTGTGCTGAGGTAGGGCCAAGTAAACCTATATAATCCCTGACAGATATTTGACTAACCTGTTCTTAAAGACCTCCAATGGTGGGAGTTCTACAGTAATCTTTGGAAGAAGTTTTTTTTAGTATCTACTCTAAATCACTCTTGCCACAGAATAAGTCAATTCCTACTTGTCCTACGTTCACTGGAATAGAGAACAATTCATCACCATTTTCTTTAATATGTTTGAAGACATTTTATCATGTTCCCCTTCCCTCTTCTTTTTTAAAGAATAAATGTGCCCAGTTTTTTTTAACTTTTCCTCACAGATGAGGTTTTCTGAACTTTTTTTTTTTTGGTTTGTTTCTCTCCCCTGGACTGTGTCCAGTTTGTCCATCTTTCCCAAATGTAGCACCCCAAAGTGGAAACAGTAGTCTAGTTGAATTTTCACCAGTGCCAGGTAGAGCAGGAAAGTCCATCCTGTGTCTTACCTATCACAGTCTGATTAATATGCCCCCAGAATGATATTTGACCTTTTGGAACTGCATCATGTTAACTCATGTTCAACCTGTGAGCCACTGTAACCCCCAAATGCTTTTCAGTAGTATCGTACTACCACCTAGTCAGTTATTTCCCATTTTATGTTGTGCATTTGATTTTTTTCCTTCCTAAGTGAACTGCTTTGCACTTGTCCTTATTGATTTTATCTTGTTTATTTCAGACCAGTTCTCCAGTTTGTCAAGGCAGTTTCACATTCAAACCCTGTCCTCCAAAAGCTAGAAAAGTCGCCCAATTTGGTGTTGTCTGAAAACTTTATAAGATTCTCTCCACTCCATTATCCAGGTTATGACTAAAAACATTTATTAGTATCAAATGCAGGACTGACCCCATCAAGTCTGTCTCCAGTCTGGCAGTGAACAATTAATAACTACTCTGATTAGTCTTTTAACCAATTTTATAGCCAAGTTAAGGAATTTAATCTAGATCATATTTCCCTAATTTGCTTATGAGACTATTACATAGGATGGTGTTGAAAGCTTTACTAAAATCAAGATATATCATTTCTACAGTTTCCCTCCATCCATCCAATATCAAGCCTGTTGAAGAAGAAATCAGGCTACTTTGACTGGATTTTTTGTTCTTGACCAATTGATATTAGCTGTTACTTATGAAACATTTAATCTTTCTGTACCTTACCTGCCTGTCTCTAAAATGGGGATGATACTTACCCACCTCATGCAGCTCTAGTAAGAATACATAGATACATTCATTCATGCTTGTGAGGGGATGGAGCACACAAATGTAAGCAGAGGAGGGGGGCAGCCGTGTTGGAAATCAATAGGAATACTCACAATATGAAGCACTATGGTCAGCCTTTAGTACTGTAGATGTCCTGAGTCACTCCCATCTCTGGATTTCACAGTAGGTCCCATCTTCAGTGTCTAGCTGTAAAATTCTAAACTCTTTATAACAGGAACTGTATTTATTTATTTACAATGATATTAGTATCAAATTATGATGATCATAATTATGTTTATAACAATGAATTAAATACAAAAGTATAAAATAAATAGTGATGACAATGAACATTAAATTTCAGACAATATGTTGTTACATATTCTTCACCAGCTTCTTATTCTGTAATAGATTCCCTTTGAGATAAGCATATTGACAAAAGCAATAGACGTTGCCAAGAAAAATCAGATGGCTGATCTGCTTTTATGTATACAGAAGAGAATAGAGGATAGATGCCAAAAACAAACAGGACATATATTTCCCTGAAGAAAGAGTGCCAAGAATCTAGCTCCTGCCAGAGAGATGATCAAGAAGCTAGTACAAAAAGAATCAATAAAAATCCCCACACCAGATAGATCCCGTGTCAGTGTTCCCATGAAACAGATGGGGAAATGTTTTTCAAAAACTAAAATGTCTTTGCAAGTACAGAAGAGAAGCTAATAAAACACTTCTATTTAAGAGTATAACTAGGGAAGATAAAATTAGAACTCGTAACCCTAAAAGATTGATTTAAATAATAGAAATATTATTCACTGAAAGCTTTAAAAATGTTGAACTTTCATTTAATTTACAGTTAATAAAAATTAGGTTTCCCAATTGGAAAAAGCAGGAGTCTACTTTGGAACTTTCAGTGCAAGGATTTAGCAAATAGAGGTAATGTGATCCTTGAATATATACATCAGAGGAGTTAGGAATAAATAGTTGGGGTTTTTTTTTGTTTTTTGTTTTTTAAAAACCTGTGGTATTAATGAGACATATAGGAATAATGCATATAGTTCTTGAATCCGCATTTTAAAAGGATTTTTAACACTAGAAAGTTTGAAGAGTCACAAAAATGATTTGAAGACCAGAGGAAAAGGACTTGAGAGTGAGAAATTTAAGGAGCTCAAACTGTTCAGTTTGTGATAAAGAAGATTTTGAGGTAACGGGTAAATAAGTACCATAAGGGGAAGAAAATACTGTCTCTTTACCGTAGTAGAAAAAGTTATAACAAGAATCAATGAGTGAAAGTTAAAGCCAGTCGGATTCACAATAGAAATAAGCAGGGGTGGATTACTGCATGGGCGAAGAGGGCATGGGCCTAGGGACCCACCACAACATGGAGGCTCCTCTGCCGTGCTGGCAGCCTAGCACTGAGAAGGGGAGTGATACTCGCCAGCCTGAAGTCGGGCTTTGAGCTCCTGCCGCGCCCCTGGGCCAGCCAGTCCACTTCTGGGGGCAGGGCAGGGCAGGGTGGGACAGGCCAGCTGTGCTCTGGCCACCCATGCGCAGACTCTGCTGTGGCCCTTGGAAGCCACACTATGCGTGGCTGTGAGCCCGGGGCCGCCCGGCCAGACTCCCTGTGGCTCCTGATCCACCGCTGGAAAAAAGGCACACATTTTTAAAACTGAGGTGATCATTGGGACAGATTACTAAGAAAAGTGATGGATCTGCTGATGTCTTCAAATCAAGACTGGATGCCTTTTTTTCAATATGTTTTAGGCACTATATGTTATTGGACTCAATATTAGGAAAACTAGATGAAATTTTATAGCCAGTGTTATAGAATCATAGAAGATTAGGGTTGGAAGAGACCTCAGGAAGCCATATCTAGTCCAATGCCCTGCTCAAAGCAGAGCCAAATCTAACTAAATTACCTAGCCAGGTTTTGTCAAGCCTTGCCTTATGCGGAAAGTTGGACCAGGTTATCTAATAATGGCCGATAATAGCTGTAAGGCTATGAATTAATTAATGTAATCATTTAGACCTGTGCAAGTGGAGTCAAAATAAATATCAGATACTATCACTCTGTTTAGGTAGCTCTTGATGCTTATTTTGGATTGGTATAAATGACTAGATGAGGTGAAATGCCATAGAGAAACTTGTTCAAAGTAATGATATTTGCCAATACAATGAAGGGAGACTGCCTAATTTTTATTCCTATATAGTAACAGAGTAACTTTATTTCACTTAAAAATCAGAGTAGTACTTGGCATAACATCAGACTGTTATCATGTAATTTTAATTAGCAAAGTACACAAGAAAGCTTTCAGTGAGTTCTCCCCACCCTATAACTTACTTTAAAATACCATCTGAGTTTGGAATTTTTTAAAAATACTTCTGAAGCCTTTCATCTGTCAAATACACAGAGGTTATTTTAGGCTGTATTTACGTCAGTGGCATCCCTTTTCTAAAGGAAAGAATGAAATTGTTATTTTTTTATGTCAGTTCGCATCATTTAAGTGAAAGATGCTGTCACAGTATATTTAATTATAACTGCAACTGAGAGTCCTTCCATCTGCTCAACATGCTGACATTTTCCTTGTAGTTAAAATTATCTTTAAACTATCCCACTTCCCACTATGTATGTAGTCACTCTGATGGGGAGAAATAAAAGTGCATATCATTTTGTTCACTTTAATGAAGTTGTGTGAAAAGCATCTCATTAAAGTGGTACTCTCAGAGGCCAGTTTCGGGGGGGTCATGGAAAGGCAGGGAAGAGAGGAAGGATCCTTTTCATTCTATAGTTTTGCCAGATTTTCTCCAGCAGAAGGCAAGTTTCATTAGTAAACTGTGCTCTTCAGTTGTGATTTATGAATCATAGGATTGGAAGGGATCTCATGAGGTCATCTCATCCAACGCTCTGCTAAAAGCAGGACTACTCCCACTAAATCATCCCAGCCAGGGTTTTGTCCAACTGGATCTTAAAAGTTTCCAAAGATGGAGATTCTATCACCTCCCTAGGTAACCCATTCCAATACTTCACCACCCTCCTAATGGGAAAGTTTTTCCTAATAGCCAACATAGACCACTCCAGCTGCAGTTTGAATCCATTGCTCCTTGCTCTGTCCTCTGTCACCACTGAGAATAGCCCAGCTCACTCCTTTTCAGAGCACCCCTTCAAGAAGTTGAAGGTAGTTATCAAATCACCCTCGGTTTTCTCTTCTGCAGTGAAATAAGCCAAGTTCCTTCAGTCTCTCCTTGTAAGTCACGTGCCCCCTGTCCTTTAAACATTTTCATTGTCCTCCGCTGGACTCTTTCTAATTTGTCCACATCCTTTCTGTAGTGGGAAGCCCAAAACTGGACACAATATTCCAGCTGCAGCGTCACCAGTCCAAATAGAGGGGAATAATCATATCCCTCGATCTGCTGGCAATGCTCCTACTGAAGCAGTCCAACATGCCATTGGCCTTTTTGGTAACAAGGACTCAGTGTTGACTCACGTCCAGCTTCCTCTCCACCATAACCCCCATGTCCTTTTATTTACAGAGCTGCTACTTAGTCAGTCAGTCCCCAGCCTGTAGAAGTACGTGGGAATTTTCTGTCTTAAGTGCACTTGTCCTTGCTGAACCTCATGAGATTTCATTTGGAACCAGTGCTCCAGTTTGTCTAGATCTCCCTGAATCCTATCCATATCTTCCAGCTTGTTTACAATTCTCCCCAGCTTGGTGTCATCTGTAAACTTACTGAGTGTACAATCTATCCCATCATCCAGACAGGGCCATCCCTAGGGGTTGCGGGGCCCAGGGCAAATTGCCCTCGGTGGGGCCCCCACTCACTCCCCCCCAGCCCTGGGTTGTGGGGCCAGCCGGCCCCCGGGAGGGGTAGGTCTCTTCTCCAGCCATCCCATGCCAGTGACCAGGCGAACCAGCCAAATGTGGCAGTCCGGTTCAGCGTTGCCAGTCCGTCTACCACCCCCCGGCCATGCATGCTGCTCTCGGCTCTGTTCCAGGCCTACCTGCTGGCCACCCAGTCTTGCCACCTGGGCTAGTGAGAAGTGGGGTGACCCTTGGTCAGACCTGTCTGCTGCCCCCGAGCCTTGCCCATGGGCTAGGAGGAGAGGACCCTGGCCAGACTTGCCCACTGGCCTGAAGGGCGGGGGTTTGACCCTGGGCCAGACCTGCCCACCAGCCCATGGTCTGGGGTTTGACCCATGGCTAGACCTTCCTGCTGCCTGGGCTAGGGGGATGTGACTCCTGGCCTTGTTGCCTAGGTTTCGGGGGGGGCACAAACCCTGGCCCCGCCAGCTCCCCAGCATTGCTGCCTTAGCTTGGGAGGTGACCCTGGCCCAGCTGGCCCCCCTAGGCTTGGGGAGGGATGGGAGTTAATCCCTGACCAGGCCTGTGACGATGGCCTTGCCACCTGGGCTGTTGGTGGAGGTAAACGACCCCTGGTCCAGCATGGCTGTTGGCCTGCTGGCATCACCACCTGGGCTTGTGGGGAGAGAGGGTGTGGATGATGCCTGGCTCAGCCTGATCCCTGGCCCCACTGCCTGGACTTGTGGTGGACAACCCCAGGCCCATGTGCCCCCCAGCCCTGCCACCTTGGCTTTGGAGGGGAACGACCGCTGCACGGGTCTGCTCCCTGGTGCTCACCACCTGAGCATTGAGAAGGAGGGGGCAACCCGGACCCTGACCTTGCCACATGGGATTAGGGGAGGTGACTCATGGCCCAGCCTGTCTGCTGGCTCCCCAGCCTTGCCACTTGGGCTTGTGGGGGTGACCACGAGCCAAGTCTGCCCCCCAGCCTCATTGCCTGGCCTATCTACCCAGCCTTGCCACCCGGACTTTGGGTTGGTGATTCATGGCCCAGCCTGCCTGCTGGCCCCTCAGCTTTGCTGCCTGGGCTAGGTGGGGACAACCCCTGGCCCAGCCTGACCCCTGGCCTCACCGCCTGGCCTGGGGGCAGGGGTTTGTCAATCCTTGGCCCAGCCTGCCTGCCATCCTGGGGTATGGGTGGTGATGGGGCTTCCCGAGCTACCCATCCTCCTCTTGCCTGGCCACCAGCATGACCAGGGGCCCAGAGAGACATGAACCCTGATATACCTGGCCCCTACTAGCCCAATGTGACCTTGGGCCCAGGAAAAGTCCTGGATCCCCAGCCCCCCCGTCCTCCTCCAGACTGGCCACTGGCCTGACCCAAGGCCCAGATGGGCCTGATCCCTGGCCACCTCTCCCACATTGGCCAGGAGAGATTCAGGGCCCATGGGGAGTCCTGGATTCCCAGGTCCCCCAGACCCCTACTCCTGACCAGGCTTCTGGTCTGACTCAGGGCCCCTGGAGGGGGGACAGATCCCCAGCCAACTCCGCCCTTGGCTCAGGCTCAGGGTCCCACCAGACCCCCCCCCACTTACCTCGCTGTGTGTTCCCTGGGCTGGTGCTGCCAGCGTTTGCTGGAGGAGGAAAGGGTTAAACCTCCCTCGTCCCTCCAGCAAATTGCTCAGCTGCATGCTCCAGGCAGAGTGGTGCAGCCCAGCTATTCACCTGCAGAGCAGGGGATGAGTGAACCTGTGTCTATCTGCCAGTGAGAAACATTTGGGGCTCGCCCCATGGGAGACCCAGGGCTCGTGCGGGTCCCCAGCACAGGGGTGCAGCAATGCAGGCCCTGGGGGGCCCCCCCCAAACTGCGGGGCCCTGAGTGGCTGCCCCACTCGCCCTACCCTAGAGACAGCCCTGCACCCAGATCATTAATGAAGATGATGAACAAAATTGGCCCCAAGACTGACCCCCGGGGCATTCCATTAGTTACTGATTGGTAATGAGACACTGTGCCATTGATCCCTATTTGCTGAGCTCAATGATCTAGGCAGCCTTCTATTTACGTTTTGGTCCATTCATACTTCCTTAAATTGCTGACAAGAGTACTGTGGGAAACCATACCAAAAGCTTTGCTGAAGTTGAGGTATATCATGTCGATGACTATTCCCGCATCCGCAAAGCCAGTCACCTCATCATAGAACTCAATCAGGTTGGTCAGGCACTATTTGCCCTTGATGAATCCATGCTGACTGTTCCTGATCAGCCTGTTTTCCTCCAAGTGTTTCAGAATGGATTCTCTGAGGACCTGCTCCATGATTTTTGCAGGGATTGAGGTGAGGCTGATTGGTCTGTAGTTCCCAAGGTCTTCCTTTTTCCCTTTCTTCAAGATAGGTGCTATTTTTGCCTTTTTCCAATCATCTGGGACCTCCTCCGATTGTCAAGAATTTTTAGAGATAGTGGCCAGTGACTCTGCAATCACATTGCCCAACTCCCTCCGATGCAATTCATCCAGTCCCTAGTCCAATTTCTCTAAGTAGTCCCCACCTGACCTTTCATCTCTCAGGGCTGCTCTCCTTCTCCCGATTCTGTGCTCCCTGCTGCAGTAGCCTGGGAGCTGACCTTGCCTGTGAAGACTGAGGTAAAAAAAGCATTGAGTGCGTCAGCCTTTTCTTCATCATCCACCATTAGGATGCCGGCACCATTCAGTAAGGGACCTCCGCCATACCTGATCCTCTTCTTGTTGCCAATATGCTTGAACAACCCCTTCCTGTTACCCTTTCCATCCCTGGCTGCTACAACTCCAACTGCCCTTTGGCCATTCTGATTTTTTCCCTGCAGACCCAACCAATATCTTTATACTTCTCCCTAGTCATCTGTCCAAGCTTCCACTTCTTGTAAGCTTCCCTTTTGTGTTTCAGCTCACCATAGCGTTCTCTGCTAAGCCATGGTGGGTGCCTTCCATATTTGCTATTCATTCTGCACATCAGAACGGCATCTTCCTGTGCCCTTAGTAGGGTTTCTTTAAAATACAGCCAGCTCTTTTGGACTCCTTTCCTCTACAGATCAGTCTCTGAGGGGATCCTGCCCATCAGCTCCCCAAGGGAGCCAAAGTCTGCTTTTCTGAAGTCCAGGGTCTGTGTTCTGCTTCTTTTCTTTCTTCCTTTGATCAAGATCCTGAACTCTACCATCTCATGGTTACTTGCTGTCTGGGTTTTCATTCATTTCTACTTCCCCTACCAATTCTTTTCTGTTTGTGAGCAGCAGATTGAGAAAACCAGGACCCCTACTTGGTTCTTCCAGCACTCGTACCAGGAAGTTGTCCTCAACACTCTCCAAAAACTTTCTGGATTGTTTGTGGACTGTTGTATTGCCCTCCCAGCAGGTGTCAGGGTAATTGGAGTCCCCCATGAGAAGCAGGGCTTGTGATCTACAAACTTATGCTAGTTGTCCATAGAAAGCTTCATCCGTCTCCTCCTTCTGGTCTGGCGGGCTATAGCAGATGCCCATCACAACATCACCCTAGCGATGGAGCAAAAAGCTGGTGCCTAGAGTTAAACCTGAGCATTCTTATTCAGCAGCGGCATTCTCTGCAGAGCAATTCAGAATGAAACCTTTCCTTAAGGTGATGCAGTAATCACTGGAATCCAGTATGTTGGCACACTCAGTATGTCTACACAGCTGCTGGACTGAGTCTGGAGGCCCAGGGTGACATGCTCAAACTAGGGTGACTTGAGCTAGTGCTCTAAAAATAGCTTTGAGTCATGCTTGGCTTGGAGCTGGGACTCGGGAACCCATTTGGAACCCATTCTTGCAGTCTGAGCTGGAACTACCCACATTGCTATTTTTAACACACTAGTGCAAGCAACACAAGTTGGCTGGGCTGCCAAATTCACTTTCAGCAGCTGTGTAGGTGTACTTTGAAGGGCCAAAGCAAGGGGGCCTGCTGCATCACTGAAATCAAGGTCATGCACTAACTAATGGGCTTAATACTCCCCTGCTCTTGGTGGCCCTTCTACTGCTAAAATGTCTAGTTATCTCACCATTTAGCAGCTGACCCATAAAGAATGTAAGACCCCTACTGATTCTGTGAAGAGAAGAGAGTTTGTTGGCCAAGTAGATCCAAGAAATACTTATTTGGTTTGGACTTTGTAAAAATGAAGGCAAGCTTTTCCTTTGGTGATGAACTTGAGTGATTTTGCAAATGTTAAGAACATAGAAACAGTTGCCCATGCTGAATATGTTTCAGTGTTACCTTTTAGCCTAAAATGGAAAGATATAATGGCCAGTGAAACAGGTTAAGACGAAATGTGTTGCTTTGATTACCCCATTAGAGAAATTGGTTATTCATCTCTGCTTCAGAAATTTGATTTGAGAGGCTTAAAAGAGCTCTTTTAATAAATGACCATATTGTTAAGAGTGCTGTAATTGGAAGCCATTTGCAATGCACAATAATTTTATTATCCAACAGATTTAGGAATATCTCAAATTCTTATGTGCCAGTAGAAAGTGTTTTCTATGTTATATTCATTCATTAGCCTTTTACAAGCCATGCCCGAAAGTTACCTCTAATCCTCACCAAATTTATTTAAAAATATTACTCTACAGAAACAGATCGTTCAGGTTGAACAGAACACGCATCCAAGAAACAGATTACTGGAGATTTAGAAATGGAGTCAAAAGAATTAGACCAATCTAGACATAAACAACCTTATTTTAACTTTTTGAAGTCTTTAAAAGAGAGAAAGTGCTTTCCTCTTGTCTTCTGTTGTTTGTAAGGAACCTATAGTAAACATGGAGCATGGCACGTGAACACACACAACAGGATAAACAAATAGGTTTTGTCCTTATGTTTCTCACAATGTTTAGTAAATCCTCTTGGCAGAAATTCACAGCAGGTTTTAATATTTCTCACAAGGAAGGAAACAGGTAGTGCCAGAATAGAGACTATTTAGTTTTTTCTCCCTCTTGGGAGGGGTTATAGCAATTAACCCCTTGGAATAAAAAATCAGCAGGAGCTTCTGATTTTATTGACACAAAGTTATAATGTATCATAAATGATCCTTAGACAAGCTTCTGAAAAACTGCATAATTCCTTGCTGAGGAGAGCACTATCCATAGCTGCATGCTGGCTTTTTTTTTTTTTTTTAAATAGATGTGGAAAACAGGGATGAGCCATTTCCTGAAGCTGAAGGTCTAAGGCTGCATGTGTCCATGAGCAAACCACTAATAACTTCACTCATTACATGTGTGAAACAGGGCTCAGAGGTGGAGGGGGCTAGAACTTGAAATCTTCAAGTCCTCTGGTCAGTGAAACAAGGCCTTCTGTACAATGAGGTTGGTTGACAGTACATAAACACGTAGGTAAACTGGATACACATGAAAGGAATATGATAGTAGAAACATACAACTTAAAAAGAATATGAAAGTGGAAATCACCTAGCAGCCTTTGAGATGTGGCCATTTTGTATATTGCATGTGTGTCTCCATGCACTGCCAAAAACTCCATTTGATCATATCCCAGCTCTCCATAGAATAAATGAGGTGCAAATTTTGCTATTTCCCTGATCTTAATTCCATAGAAGCCAAACTGCCATAAAGGACATACCACAGATATACCGAAGATGAGTAGTTTAATCAAAACTATTATAAATCATTAGCAATCATTACTAGATAGTAACCTGATATCATTTTGGAAACAGCAGAACAGAGTTCTTAGAACAGAGAGCAATTCCACATGTAGTCATGAATATTTTATTCAGCCTCAATAAATTATTGCTTAGAAGTGGGAAATAGCACAAGGAAATAGAAAAAGAATTATACATGTGGTTAGATTTCTGGCAGGTTAGGGTCTCTTTGCTTTGTAATGGTATGTGTAATACTAATCAATTACTTATTTTGATTAATATCAAGTTTCCCATCTGAGAAAACAAATTAAACCAAAGAAAGTTACATAAAGACTGACTAGCTGCTTTTTTAACATTTAACTCTTGTTGTAATCCTTGGACTCTCAAAAAGTAACCTGCTATGTAGTGCATACTTTGGCTATTAAATGACCCAGAAGAAATGACAGAGTTAAGCAGTGTTCAGTACATAGCAGAAAAATGGACTGTTGGCAATGTTACTTGCTGTGTCAATTTATAGCTGGTACTATGTATTGGTGATTTGATACTCTGCTTTCTCATGTCTCCTCCCCATTAAAGCAAGTGTCCGGTTAGAGGATCAAGGGGTATGTCTACACTTGTAAGTTATTTTGAATTAAGGAGACTTAATTCAAAATAACATATTCCCTAGCTGTGCATGCATTTTATTATAACAAATTAAGTGGTTCCTTTGTCTGAATTAAGGAAGTGCTAATTCAACATAATAAAACCTCCTTTTATTTTGAATTAATTTGTAATTTGAAGTTATTAATTTGAAATAACTATCTTAGCCATGGAGAAGGGTTATTTCAAATTAATGGGCTGGGGACAAGGGCTTCTTTCCCCACCAAGGGCATGGAACCCCCAGCTTGCTTCTTTTCCCACCAGCCAGCATGCCAGTCTGGCCCTCCCAGCCCCTCTGTGCAGGCTGCAGGGGTAAGAAGCCCGTTGGGAGCCCGATCTGCCTCTGAGCTGCTTGTGGCATCGTGCAAGCTGCTCAGAGCCTGGTCAATTTCTCACCTCAGGTTTCCTGTCATAGCCCTGTCCAAGGAGCCCTTCTTGTGTGGGAGCCGCGGGTCCCAGGGAGAAGGGAGCTGCAGTTCCCTGCTTGCCAGAGAGCTGGGGCTCCGCTAGCCCAGGAGCCATTCTCCCAGTTCGTGTTAAAGAGTCTATTGTAGACAGTTTCACTCAAATTAATAAATCCTACTTGAATTCGAACTAAGAGTCTAGTGAAGACTCTCTAGTTTGAATGAATAACTTTGATTTAAAATCAAAGTAGTTTTTTCAAATTAACTAATTTGAAATAACTCTCAAAGTGTAGGCATAACCTATGGGTATGTCCACATGTCTCCTTTATTTTGAAATAACACTGGTTTCAAAATAAGAGCCGTCATTTTGAAATAGCTTAAACCTTCTTTAAATCAAAATGGCTGTTACTTTGAAATGGTTATTTTGAAATAACACCAATGCTCCCTCTAAGGTGCGCTGGAGCACTGCAGCGCAGCCTGCAGCAGCCGCCAGCGCAGGGAAGGCTGCCGGCAGTGCATGGCCGGCAGCTGGAGTCCCTGCTCACAGCTCCTGTGGAGGAGGGAGTTTTTAAAACTCCTGCCCAGAGAAGCTCTAATGGAGCATGCCCAGAAAATCTGAGCATGCTCCGTTAGTGCTTCTTTGGTCCTTAGGGGCTGTGGCTGGGCCGTGTGGCTCCAGCCGCAAGGTAAGTTTGTGGGGAGGGGCTGGGCAGGCTGGGGGGGGGGGTTACCAGGGAGCGGGCCCGCGGGGGGGGCACCAGGATTGGGCCCACGGGGGCGCCAGGATCGGGCCCGCGGGGGGGGGCAGCGCAGCGAGCAATGTGAGTTGCTCAGCTGCCTGAGTCTCTTAGAGGGAACATTGATTCGGACGTGTTATTTCAAAATAACCATTATTTTGAAATAACACTTTTGCCCTTCCCTTCCTAGGATGCCTTCCTTTTAGCCTATAATGGGTGGGGGCATGGCCCAGGGAGGGGGCCATGTTGCCACACCTCCCATGGTGTCCCTCGCCTAAAGCGAAATAGCGAGTCCTGTGTTTGGACATGCTATTTCGCTTTGAGCTTTTCCCTTAATTCAAATTAACATTTTCTTAATTCAAATTAACTCATTTAGAAATAACGTATTTTGAAATAATGATGTATGTGTGGACATAGCCTATGACTGTATTAATTTGCCTGTCCATAATTTTTTCTCTGTATGTATTTTTTTCTAGATGTTTCTAAATACTATATATTGAAAGAGAGAAGACCAATTCATTAACTATAATGCGTAAAGATATTATAAATAAGTATGCTGCCTAATTCTAGTCCATTGAAGTCAATGGGTTTTGCATCAGGCTTCTACTAAGAAGGATAATGCAGCAGGCCTAAACAAATGCCTTCCTCCTTTGCATGAGTGCTCCAGGCTACCTTTGTAAAATGCCTAAAGCTGGCCTTGTCTTTGCAAGTACATCTCATAATGTTCTAAATAAATGTACTGAAGTAATCTAAAATATTGTTACTCCTTTCGACCCAAGCAGTTGTCCAGTATATGGGACTTGAATGTTTCTACTAGAAGAATGAACTGATGGAGGCAGGCTTTTCTTTCATGCAATGCTGTTTATTTAAAAAGTGTACACAATATTCTGTTTCCCATGGCACAACAGGAACCAGACAGCAGGAAACAGTTCCTTTGCTTACGCAGTTCCAAGCCTCTTGTCAGCCAGCACTGTATCCAAAACTCCCTCTGAGTTTTTTCTTACTGTTATACCACAGGTGCTTCTCTGGAAATCTGCTGGGCTTCCCTCAGGCCTTATGTGTATACTTCTATGATATTTCTGATGTTTTTCTCTCTCATGGCTACACAGCTGCAATAAAATTAGTCCCATGCCCCGGTGTTTCATCACGAGACAATCCCTGAACAAACACCTGCACAGCATGGCCCCGGCTTGCATGCAGTTCAGTTGTTGCGTAGTGGTTCTCCATTGTTTCAGCTATCATTTAAATCAAGGGTGTCAAACGAGCCAATCAAAGATCAGCTGGGACTGAGCCAACCAAAGGCCACCATGCTGAATGACTGACAGTAAGTGGGCGAGGAGGAAAGAGTCCAGCCTGCCTGTGGTTGTGACTGAGACTGATTGCCTGCCACCATGGTGGGGGAAGTGGAAAGGGAGGAGGAAAGAGGGCCTGGGAGCAGCTAAGCAGGGGAAGGGGGGTCCAGGACGTGCATAATAGAAAGGGGGTCTCGGAGTCAGCGTGGCAAAGGGGAGCCCATAGAGCAGGGTAAAGGGAAGGTGTTGCAGAGCCTATGAGGTTGGGAAGGAGGAAGGGGAGCCCATGCCGCTCTGAACATGGCAAGGAAAAGGGTTGGCGACCCTGTGCAGACACATGGCCTGCCCTTCAGTGTAGCCCCCCACACTGAATAAGTTTGGCACCTCTGATTTATACAGAGTGGCATTTAGTTGTTCCCTGACTGGAGGATGGCTATTACACCCAACAGCTTCAGTGCGGTGATGTGATTGTTTAATCCTCTGTATAACAATCCAGTCTTGGAGTGATCAAGGTTTGGAGTTGCAGTTCTGAGGAAACTCTATAGAGTATAACACATTGCCAATAAAAAGTAAAGCCAATAAATTTAAAAGCAACTACAACTTCAAATTAACGACTTTTCTTTATTCATGATAAAGTAAGTGATAGTAGTATTTTATACTTTCATCTAACATTGGTAAAATTGACCGATGTCTTTATTGCTTGATGGGCTCCTTTTAGACTTTTTGTTTTCCTTTAGTATGTAGTGTCTGATCCAACCCCACCAAAGTCAGTGGAAGAACTCTCATGGACTGTATGAAGTAACTCTAGTCAGGTCTTCATACGACTTTGCTTCCAGCTTTGGGAGTATTTCAATGAGAGGCTTTGTGCATGTGTATATTTGGTTACTTAAAGGAAATTCATTCCCATTGGTTGGTGTTGGAACTAGGCTACCCCTTGCTCAAGCACTCAACCAATTGTTTGGCTTCAGTGAATGCCATTTATTCAGACAGGGCCAGTATGAGACTGCACAATGCTAAGTACCCAGAGAGCACTGATATGCAATAGTAGCAGTGATTAAGGCAGGCTTCCCTGCAAAGAAAGTATTGTCCATCCTTAGCTTTTATTCATGAGGTTAACAAAAAACACAGTCATTGAGCTATTTAACTGCTAGGTTAATATGCATTTAAAAATATCTATTCTACTGCAACTGAGGTACTTTTCTGACTATTGGCATATAACTGGCTGGAAATGTGTGTGAGACAGAGGAAGGCCATGAGATAAACTCCATCCTCTTTTGTATGTCTTTGGGTGTCTCCCACCTAAACAGGTCAAGATAAGTTTTGGTTCTCACATGACCTTCAGCCAAACAAAACGGAGGCCTACAAAATGGAGAAATTTGTTATACAGGTTTGTGCATCCCTAAGAGAAGGTGAAGTTCGTTCTTGCCAGCATCCCATGGTAGATAAACTTAACTCAGCTAGCATTGTGCTGAGTTCACTACCAGCCATGAAGGTTTTTCAGATAACTTTCTAATACCTTCTTTAAACAAACTATTTGGGAAAGGACTGTATCTTCATGTGTTTGTACATCCTGTAAATGTTAATAATTGAGGGCCATATTTTTTAAATACTTGCACCTCAGAAAGCCCACCCATAATTTTGTGCACCTTGCTATTTACACCTGCAGTTTTGCAAATCCAAATCTTTTAGAGCTTATAAAAAATTAGATGTTTAATTATATCAGATAGGTAAATGTCTCATTTCTGACACACACAGGTGATTAGATAAACAAGGTGAGTGAGGTAATCTTTTACTTGACCAATTTCTGTTGGAGAGAGAGAGACAAATTTGTCTTCACTAACAGAAATTGATCAAATAAAAGACACTATGTTACTTTATCCACTTTTTTCTCAGCTAGTGTTTTGTGACTGACTAATATCTTGGGATTACAACTATGCTGTATGCACAGGTGACTTCATTAAAAACATTAAGGACACAAATAACTGCAGATGACTGGTTAGATTTTTGTTTTCAGAAATGGATTCTGTAATTTAGGAGCTGTGTTATCCCTAAAAGTGGAAATAACTCATGTAAGGAAGATGCATTTCCTTTCTTCTGCAGAGGGCAGAGGATGAGAGTAATTCATCCCTTCCATCACTTTAGAAGAGTCTTGGAGTTTTAGCTCCAAGAGCACAGATTGCCTGAATACCACCCTGCATTGCTGCTCTTCATTCCCCACCTGCTTGGTTCCCCCTATAAATACATTCAGGAGGAGTTTCTAGAGCACAGAGCAGGAGGTAGCAGAAGCTCTTGCAGTATCTAATGCTGGTTCATTCTGTTGGATTTGAGGTGGAGATTCTGGTGTAGCTTTTACTAAGTCCACTTCTGCCTCCAGAAGGGGGAGGAGATAGCTTGCATTGGAAATAGCATTCCCTGTCTCCATGCCTCCCCAGCAGGAAGTCTTGGGTGCAGGCTCCCTTCCCCTCAAAGAAACAGGGCAGTTAGTAACAAAGGTGCGAGACAAAAGTGTAAACTAAGAATTGAAAAAGTGTGACTGTATAGTTTATCCTTAGGCACATTATAGACAATTGGGAGAGTGTGGATGGATACAATTGTCGTAATGGATGGGAATTGACAGTAGGATAACAGAGAGGTACTTTTAAAAAATAGCCTTTTTTACTCCTGTATTAGAGGAAAGATAGTGTATGTTGTCAAATATCACAATATTTAAGTCTCATAATACTGTATTTTTCTTAAAGCCTCAGCTCCTGGAGTTACATGATCAAGTGAGAAGTTTGAGACTGGTAGCAAAAACAAGAGTCCTGTGGCACCTTAAAGACTAACAAATTTCTTCAAAGGAATTTGTTATTCTTCAAGGTGCCAGAGGACTTTTTTTTTAATGATTATTTGAGAAACTCAGCTTTCTTTTTTGGTAACTTTCTAGCTCTTGTGGCTACACAGAGAATTTTGAAAATATGAAGGCTCAGAAACCAGAAACCAGAAGGCAATTCAAAGAACTCCCATGCTTATTTTTTTAAATCTTGGGATTTTTGAGCTAAACGTAATGGTGTTAAGATGGCCTGCCTCATGATATTTGAAAGTTTTGTTTTGGCAATACTGATGACAGTCCTTATGTCAGAGTATAACATGTTCACAGTCAAGGTAGAAGGGCATATTGAATGGGGTCCCACAAGGAATGGTCCTGGGTCTGATTCTGTTCAGTATCTTCATAAATGATTTAGTTAATGACACAGAAACACATTTATAAGATTTGCAGATGATATCATGTTAAGAGATGTTGTAAGTGCTTTGGAGAGTAGGATTAAAATCCAAAATGATCTGGACAAATTGAAGAAATAGTCTAAGATAAATAAGATGAAATTCAATGAGGACAAATACAAAGTACTCTGCTTAGGAAGAGCAATCAATTGCACAGCTACAAAATTGGAAATGCTGCCTAGGAAGGATTAGTGCGGAAAGAAATCTGGGAGTTATAGTCAATTGCAAGCTAAATGTGAGTCAATAGGGTAACACTGCTGCAAAAAGAATAAATATTCTGAGAGTTATTAGCAAGATTATTGTAAGCAAGGCACAAGACACGATTCTTCTACTCTATTAGAGTGCTGATTAGGCCTGAACTAGAGTATTGTGCACCACTATTCTGAAACGATGGGTATAAATTGGAGAAAGTCCAGAGAACAACAAAAATGCCTAAAGGTCTAAAAAAACATGACTGATGAGAGAAGAGGAGGGAAAAACTGGATATGTTTTCTCTGGAAAAAAGGAAGACTGGGGGACATGATAATAGTTTTCAAGTACATAAAAAGGTTGTTACAAGAAGGAGGATGAAATATTGTGGGGTTTTTTTGTGTGTGTTTGGTTTTTTTTGTTCTCAGAATAAAACAAGAAGCAGCAGAACTTCAGTTGCAGCAAGGGAGGTTTTGAGCAGGACTACATTGCCTGCCCTTTTCAGCAACAGTCAAACTGACAAGTTACTTAACTTGCATACTGCAATTCCAATGTGTAACTGCTGGCTTGTCCACTGTGTTGAATCAAAGAGAGGGGGCCTCCCTTCGACTTAGCACTACCCAGTTACCAGGATAGTGTTTCAGGATCAAACATTCTGATTGGCGGAGTGGGTCTTCATATCAGAGCAGCCGATCAGAGACTTCGAACTAATGGTAGCTAATTTGCTGCAGTAAATGAGGACCTGCCTTATGCTGGACGTTAGGAGAAGAATTCTAACTGTCAGGATGGGTAAGCACTGGAACAAATTGCCTAGAGAGGTTGTGAAATCTCCATCACTGTAGACTTTTAGGAACAGGTTAGACAAACACCTGTCTTGAATGGTCTAGTTATCATGTCGTCCTGCCGTGAGTGCAGGGAACTGGAGTAGATGACCTCTTGTGGTCCCTTCCATTCCATGCTTCTATAATTCTGTATACATGTGGACCCCCTAAAACTGATCAATGAGGTAGTGTGGTACTGAGTTTTGTACCTCTAAAAGCAGAGATTCCCAGAGAGAGTATCTATGTGGGGTACTGTACTGTGACATTCTTGTTAGGCATAGTGATTGGTAGGGCCAGTTAAACACAAAGGAAACTAGGTACGTATCTGTAGCCCAGAATGGTTATTTTAACTGGGGATTTGTTAGTGAACCAAAAGAAGCTCATTCACTTCAGTCAGTGGCATTACGACATGGTGGTCAGGGTTGAGGCACCATTCAAATTTGGCCTGGCTGCCCCTCTGTCATGACCTTTCACCCTTGCAGGGTTAGGATGCAAGATAACAAACCCTGAATCCTAAGTGCACCAAACTATGTTTTTTGACATTTTGTTAAACACATAACTTGCATGTCTTTCAACAAATTTTGGGCAATAACAATTTAAAAGTTACTCATCCTTAATTAAATCTGCAACTTTCCCCAGTTCTAAAAATTGCAAAGTGCTGGTGATATCTAACCTATTTTCTCTGTATACAAAACAAATGATTGCCTTCCCCATAGCTTGATTCCTTTCTTGTTTGTCATTATGCTCTATTTATAAATTTTAGGTTTGCTTAGTAAGTAACTATGCTTTTTCATGCACATTATAAATTGCAAACTTCTCTTCAGCTGATAAATTGTATAGTCCTTGCAACAGTGGATTAACCACTTCACATGCTTCTTTCTGAAGATTAGTACAATGGGGTGAAGGGGAGGGTATTTATCTTATTAAAAGGAATTGAATTCTAAGTATTCAATTCAGAGTCTTTTCCAAAATCAAAGTCTTTGAAATAAATGAAGAGACCTGCTTTTGGATCAGGCCTATGTGTTTTGAAAGTGCTGGATATCCTAGCCATGAAGTCATTACAATAGTAATTATGTGCTGACTATGAAAACACTACATATTTTACGCAGCCTTAAAAAAGCAGACTTAACTGTGGGCAAGAGGGGAGTTGAAGATGATTATGGTATTTTCACTGCCCAGTTCTGATGTCAACAGAAAATATGCTTCAAGACACACAGTGCGACTGGCAATTAGGCATCTAACAAGGCCATTTAAATGTCATGACAGCGTATTGCCTCCATGTGAAATCCTTACACAATGCAAGACTTATTTTAATTGTTTGGTTTTTGTTTTTCATTTTTATGGAACTTCTTACAACCTAAATATCTACATTGTCTAGACTGTACTGTCTCACCAAAGGGAAACCAGAGAAATAAAGTTAGAGGGTTAATGAATGACAGTCAACACAAATTAGCTATTAATCATGTGGAATTTATGACTGTTCAGCTTCTCTCCACAGCTATGAATGTTTCTCAGTGTTGCTGTGGGTTAGTATGACACATTCTCCTACATATGGCACAGTACGCCAGAAGTGTAGAGGCAAGAAAGCCCTTTCACATGACTGTTCTTTCCAAAAGGTTTAACAATGTGTTTGTTATTCAGATTAGCCATGTTGTCTTGCAACTTGTTCTACAGGTCTGTAAGTCATAAACACAGGAATTATTTTTTAACTTTTCATCTAGTTAAAATTTTCTTCTTATATCTGATGCCTACCAGGAATGATATCAAAGGTCTGCTTTTAGAAACTCTAAAGAAACTCAAGGCTGAGGAGAAAATATACATAGGTAGTTGTTACCTTGACTGTGCCTGCAAATACAGGTGGCAGTTGCCATTGAAATCCCATGGGTGGGTGGCTGGGTGTATGGGTGTGAGAGAGAGAGAGAGCTTATTTAAAATGTCCTACATCAATAAGAGCTGTATTCTCCTGCCTTATTCACATTTAGAATTGAGCTTTGCAAATAGCCCTACTGACTTCAATAGGACTACTGCTCAGCTTGATTAAATGATGGTAGAATTAATTCCTAAGAGCTTAGAACTAGAATTTTTATACCCAAAACATGAGGCAAAGCTGATAACCTGGTTATTCAGTGTATCTTACATACTGTTGTGTATGGGAAACTACTGTGTTATGCTGTGGTCTGCACATGTAACCAACTACAGCAGCTGACTGCAAATGCTTGACAAATACTCAGGGTTAGCTCAGTATTTGTAGCGTTCTTTATATTTCTTTTTACTTACGATAAGATATAGTGTAGATTCTGAGGAGACTTTAGTAGTTATCTAAAGCTATTATTGCTTTTAGATAACTAAGTGACTGAAAATTTATTTCCACATTTCTGTTGAACAAGAATCTTTAAATTTGTTACACGCATTAATTATGGCCTTGGAGAAGAAAGAAAAATCCCAAGTGAAATCTTACATTTCCATTAGAAATCAGCAAAAGGTCAGTCATTTTTATGAGTACATCCACTCAAGTTCCCTTAGATGAGTTATTTTTATATATTAACCATAAAAATAATTTACATTGACAAAGCTATTTAAAAATCCTCTGTTATTGAACACGTTGGTTAAGAGTTTATTAATGTAATGAATATAAGGTCGTTTCAGGACATGTGTTCAGCCAAGAATATTTCTATACCTCAGTGCATTGGGTAACAAAAATCATGTTGATTTCAACGCTACTTAAAGTTGGTTTGAAAGTTTCCATTAAAACACTTTTTCAGCAAAACATGGAAAAACAATTTAATAAAAACACTGAAAAGCATTTTCACCTAATATTTTAAGCCAGCTCTACTTATAGACTGCTACATGTAAGTTGGCATATTAGTGTCAGGATGCTGATACTGAAGCCAAACTCACCAGGTCATGAGATAGCATCTTTAGCCACTGCATGATGGTGCTGCCTTGAACTACTGCCCTGACTCTTAATGCTAAATGCCCACAGATCATAGTAGCCATGTCTCAGGCCCCTCTTCGGATGGGCAAGCGGTACTCTCATTGGGTATCTGGATTGTATAAAGGCCCCAACAGCAGGGCCTGATTAGGGGTCCTCGGGGCTCCAGGCTGCCCACCACCATTAATCTGGGCTGATCCTGCCCAGAAGGACCCAGAACCTGGCCAAGCAACTGATTCAGGAGTCGGCAACCCCCTGCACATGTGCCAACGCAGGCACCTAGTCACAGTGGCACGGCATCTGCTCCGCCTGCTGGTCCTGTTCCCTAGTTGAGGAGTGGGGCAAGTAGGGAAAAGGATCTGCTGCAGTTCCTGGCACCCGCTGGACCTGCCCCCAGCACTTGGTAGGGTTGGGGGGCAGGGCTGGCATGGAGGTGGACAAAGGCTGCGAACCCCTAAACTGACTATTGTCTGCTTGTTTCTGCTTAAACTGATCCTGCCATCTCCCCTCCTTAGTCTGGTGACGTGGCCCCTTAGATTGGATCTTCTGGCTACTGACCCCTGCAAAAACTCAGACCATTCCTCTGGACTGCCCTCAATAGTGATTGACCTCCAGGCACTTGACTACTGCTGTGAACCCCCAAGCCCAGGCTTGTCCAAGACCTCACCTGTCTCAGTCACCAGGCATTATAGTTTGCTCATTGGCACTTTGCATGATGCCTTTAAGGAGTATGTGATTGTAGGTTGTTAATATAGTGTTAGAGCACCTGAGGAAGGAGAATGGCCTAATACACTTGGCCAATATTGCTACTTCCACTGCAGTGAAACTGCTCTATTGTTCTTGGGGGATTAATATAGCCCCTCTTACAGCCCTGCACCGTTCTCAGGGACAATGGCTAGCCTAGTGCTGAGATATGAATGATGCTGTTCTGGGTAGGACTTGGGCGCACACGTTCTTTAAACTCCTGTCCTACCCTTCCTATTCATTTGCTTCATATCCTTTTTTTAAGATTAATCTCAGAGATATTTACTAAATGTCTGTATAGCACCTTGGTTGAGTGGGGATCTGAGTAGATGGAGGCCTCAACAGTACAATGTTAAATAATTTCCACTTTTACCATACACTAAAAGACTGGAAAGCAGGCTCTTATTCATGAATAGGCAGAAAGAAACTCTTCCCTTAACTGATGACTGGCCAGTCTCTGATTATAATTAAATAATATTCCAACAAAAGTTCTTAGCAAGGGTCAGTGCCGACAGATGGTAGCATGTGACCTGCTGGACGAGCGCCTCCCGGTGATGTTCCGAGGAACTGCTCGAGCAGCACCCCTGTCTGGTGGCCTGTGCTCCATCTTCTCATGATCTCTAGTCTGGATCTCAGTCCTCTGACTGTGTCCTTTTTCACTTCCCCCTCCTTCCAAGTATGGGTAATCCAGGCCAGCCTACCTTGCCTCACTGACCCCTGCTAGTCCAACCCTTACCCACTGGTGGTCTGGGGGAGGGACCCAGGCCCTTCCACTTCTCCTCTCCCCAACTCAGGTATCCCACGTGCCATGATTTAGTACCACCTCAATCCCCAACTCAGTTCCGCACACAGTTCAGTAGGTGTCCTGGGCCACATCCACTCCTCCCCCACGTACCACTCAGACCCTGATATAAGGCAAGCCCCAGCAGTCCACAGTGAGTTGTCCTTGGTCCTGCCTTGTGTAGCCAAGCCAATCACCTTCTTCCTCCATGCAGGCCAGGGAAAGGCTGCCCAGAGTAACATTGCAGCTCTCTTACATATTGGGCTTCTAGGCCCTGATTGGCCCTGCAGCTGCCTGCTCTCATTGACTGTGCACCTTCTGCTACTGGAGTGAGAAAAACCACTGCTACATGCAGCAAGTGAACTACAGATGTTAGAAGGATCATAGGGTTAGAAGGGACCTCATGAGGTCATCTCATCCAACCCCCTGCTAAAAGCAGGACTATTCTATTAAATCATTCCAGCCAGGGCTTTGTCTAACCAGGCCTTAAATGTTTCCAAAGATGGAGATTCCGCCACATCCCTAGATAGCCCATTCCAATGCTTCAGCACCCTCCTAATGAGAAAGCTTTTCCTAATATCCAACCTTGACCACCCCAGCTGCAGCTTGAAAGCTTTGCTCCTTGTTCTGTCCTCTGTTGCTACTGAGAACAGCCTAGCTCCCTGTTCTTTGGAGCACCCCTTCAAGTAGCTGAAGGTTGCTATCAAATCCCTCCTCAGTCTTCTCTTCTGCAGACTAAAGAAGCCTAGTTCCTTCAATCGCTCCTCACAAGTCATTTGCCCAGACCCCTTAATCATTTTTGTTGCCCTCTGCTGGCTCTTTCTAATTTGTCAACATCCTTTCTGTAGTTCAAAGCCCAAGACTGGACACAGTATTCCAGATGTGGCCTCACCAGCACCAAAGAGAGGATAATTATCACATCCCTTGATCTGTTGGCAACACTCCTACTAATGCAGTCCAATATTCCATTGGCCTTTTTGTCAACAAGAGCACATTGTTGACTTCAGTTCAGCTTCGCATCCACCATAACGCCCAGGTCCTTTTCTACAGTATTGCTACTTAGCTGATTGGTCCCCAGCCTGTAGCAGTATATGGGATTTTTCCATCCTAAATGCAGGACTTTGCACTTGTCCTTGATGAACGTCATGAGACTTCATTTGCTCCGGTGTTCCAATTTGTCTATGTCTCCCTGAATCCTACCCCTGCCCTCCAATTAGTTTTCCACTTCCCCCAGCTTGGTGTCATACCATGAATTTACTGAGCATGCAAACTGTCCCTTCATCCAGATCATCGATGAAGATATTGAACAGAACCAGCCCCAGGACTGACCCCTGGAGCACTCCACTAGTTACTGGTTGCCAACTAGATTTGGACCACTGATCCCTGCCCTCTGAGCCCAATGATCTAGCCAGTTTTCTATCCACCTTATGGTCCACTCACCAAACAATACTTGCTTAACTTGCTGACAAGAATGCTGTGGAAAGCCATATCAAAAGCTTTGCTAAAGTTGAGGTATATCATATCAATATTAAAAGCCGTGAGAGAAAATCAACTAGTTTATGTCTGGGTGGTTGTACAAACTCCTTATTTCTAGTTTCACGTTGAAAACAAAGATACATTTCTGTATTTATCAGGAACTTTAAACAAAAAATAGAGCTTTTTAAATTATTTAAACCACAACGCTTGTGAGCTAAATTATTGAAAATGTTTTATCCCTTTGAAAAGAAAATGACATGATAGTCCAGTGATTTTCTCCATTGATAATATCGACAGCCTGTGTACTCCCCTTCTTTATGGATTGTGGAGGGGATAAAATTTGGAAATAAAATGAAATGTATCCCTGTTTTGCCACAGATTTCCTGTGTGACCTTGAGAAGTCACTTAGTTTCTCTGTACTTCAGTTCCCTGCCTGTAATAGTGGCCACATAAGTACCTAAGATGGACAGAGAGAAAGGGTCTCTAAAATCCTTACAGCTGGTTGAGAAATGGTATGAGATTTCAAAACATTTTTCTGTTCCACATCAGGATGAAACTGAGCTATTTTGGTGATTGAGGGGAAGTGTGAAGAGAGACACTCACCAGCAGACAACCCACTATTTGAGGCATTCACTTACTAAATAGGAGAACCAAATTTAAGCCCCTGCTTCAACTCATGTAGAGAGGGACTTCAACCTGAATCACACACATCACCTACCTACATGATTATGCTAGCGTGATTCTCTCTCTCTCCTTTTAACCAGAAACTCCATCAGGCATCTCAGAAACCTTCCCAATGAAACTTTGATTAAAACTGATCCTTTCATGAACAGAGGTGGATTTGATTAATCCAATTTTACAACCAGAAAACCCCAGCACTTTGTCAAAAAAAAGTTCCTGACTGGGTCCAGATTTAATCACAAGGGGGAAATGTGGCATGTCCCTAGCAGATCATGCTCCTGTGCAACCAGGTTCTCCACCTCAGTCTCATGAAGAGCACTACTCTGGAGTGAGGTGGTGGCCACCAAGAAGTAGAAGTTGTCAGGTCCTTAAGAAGAGGGAGAAGTCACGGAACAACATTGGTTCCACTTAAATAGGATCTTCAAGTTTGAGAACTGTCATAGGTTCCTAGGTGTTTTTCATGTTATAGGAATCTCTCAAACCTGGAAGGAAATTTTAGAAGGTGACCAGTGTATATAAAATGTGCTTCCTTATAAGCATGGTGCAAATTGTATTCTTTCCTGTGCATGTTAATGCAGAGTGAGTCAGTTAATATTAACATCAGTACTTGCCCTGTGAATCATGAGCACAGCTGCCACCAGGGAATCAAAGAAAACATAGCAGTGCTGCCAGAGCTGTGGGTGAGATGGAACACGCTCCAGGATCTAGGAAAAGACATTGTATATGCAGATGACCAGTGATTTCACTGGTTTTATTGTGCTCATCCCCTGCCTATTGTGTCAGTGGCGTGGAGGCTATACCCTCCTTCAGAACTCTCAAAGATCCTTCTATAATGTACAATGAGTGAGGAGACCATATATATTTTGAGCCTGGCAAATGTGATTGCATGTCCTATCTGAGTGCTTCTACTTGGAACCTAATAATGGCCATACTGGCTCAAACTAATGGTTCAGCTAACCCACTCTTCAGTCTTTTCGCAGGGGTCAGTGCCAGATGCTTCAAAGGGAATGAACAGACATGGGCAATTATCAAGTGATCCATTCCCTGTCCTCCAGTTCCAGCATCTCATAGCCAAAGGCTAAGGACACCCAACCATGGGGTAGCATCCATGACCATCTAGACTAATAGCCATCAATAGATCTAGACCTATCTTCCATGAATTTATCGAATTCTTTTTGAACCCTGTTGTAGTTTTGGCCTTCACGACATCTTCAGGCACCAAGTCCATGGGTTGACTGTGCTTCGAAGAAAAACATATGCTGCTATACAAACAAGGAGCCTGGTGGCACTTTTAAAGATGAACAAATTTATATATTGCATGGGCTTTTGTGGGAGAAAAAGCCAACTTTGTCAGATGCTTAAAGATGGGGAACTCACAAAAAGGGAGCAAAACAAATTGGGGGGGGGGTGTAAGTAATAGGAGCAGGTCAGACTGTGACAGCAAATCAAAGTAGTTGTTAGGATTCAAACAGTGGAGAACAGCAATTAGCAGGGAGATGGGGGGAGGAAGAAAGCAAAATTACCTGTTGTAATGGGAAAAGAACCCATAGTCTTTATTCAGCCCTTAGTTCACTGTGTCAGATCTACATATGAATTCCAATTTTGCAGTTTCTCTTTGAAGCTTTGATTTGGTGCTTAGATCAGCAATTCTGTGAAATGAGTCTAAATCTACCTCACCATTTTAATCACATGTAGGGCAAATGAGATGTGCACAATGCACAATATGACCATGTATGGAAGTGCTTTGAACTTGTTGCTGGCTTCAGCTTTTAGGGAGCTCTAGGAAATTGACTTTGGCGTTTGGCTTTGTGTTGGAATAATTTATGGTGTTTCATTTCCTTTTTCTTTCTTGCCAAAGCTGTATCACCCCAACTAAATCCAAGCTTCAGCTGAACATGCTTAAAGCCACCCAGCAACTTTCTTAGACTCTTATTACTTTTTATGGCTGAGCACAAAACTCCTAAGTCATTAAAAATGTATATGATTTACTTTACTGTTGAGGTAGATTATATTTCCCCCACCAAAGAAGATCATATACAGTAAATGGATGAATGAATGATTATGATACCTTAAATGGCATCACCACATGGAATTCAGACTAAACTATGCACTTTTGTCATATGATACTTGCTTTTCACCCCAGAACAAAGGAATAGCTTTCTTTCATCACCTTACACTTCTCTTTAAAAGATGCCCATATAATTGTCTCTAAGAGTAACCAACCCTGTCAGTCTAACAAACAAGCAGTCTTGTGGCACTTTTAGGCTATATGTACACTGACAAGTTAGTTTAAATTAAGGAGGCTTAATCTGAACTAACTTTTTACCAGTCTACATCAGGCTTTCCTTAGTTCAAACTAAGGAATTTCCTTAGTTCAAACGGGTAAAACTTGCTGGTTAGTTCGAACTAAGTCCTTAGTTTGATCGTTAGTTCGAACTAAGGATAATGTGGACCAGGACTAACCATTAGTTTGAATTTAATAAATTCAAACTAAGGCAGCTAGTTCAAATTAACAAAGTGGAATAGTTCAAACTAACAATAGTGAAAACGAGTCCACATTGTTAATTCGAGCTAATAAGTTTGAGGTTAGTTCAAACTAACCTTGAACTTATTAGTTCAAATTAAAAAATTTGAACTAGCTTTTCCTAATGTAGACATAGATTAAAGACTAAAAAAATTAATTTTCACGTAAGTTTTGTGGGCAAAGTCCCACTTCATCAGATGCCAGAGTGGAGAAAACTTACATTGGAAAAAAAAACCTTAACAGTATGGGAGGGAAAGATAAATCCTGTGATTACATTTCACTGCTTCAGGTCAGATGATTTCAGCAAATCAAACAAGTTGTGTAGATTCAAACACAACATATCAGAAAGTGGTGAGGTTGAGAGAGGTGACAATCACTGTTAGTAATGTACAGCAATGGAAGAGTTCTGTGGCACACTTGAAGTTTAGTCTAGTTCAGCAAAATGAACAAGGAGTCTTGTGGCACTTTTAAAGACTAACAAATTTATTTATTGCATGAGATTTCATGAAAAAAACTCACACTTCATCAGATGCTTTCAATATGAGGAACTTACAGAAAGGTAGGTATATTTAAATGTTCTTCTAAACCAATAGGAAATACCTACAAGGCAAAGCGTAATAATCCCTATTAAGGATGGGTTCTAGGGGTGCCATTAGTGAAAGATGGTGAAACCATAGAGAGAGAGGCAGAACAACATGGGAAACTACAGTGTGATTGAGCACTCAGGCAAAGCCTTGATTTAGGGTAGTGGATAGCTTCATCACTATGTCAGGAGAAGCACCAGGAAGACGTTCTACAAGGTACATCTACACTACTGACCATACACCTATCCATGTATGTGCTTGTACCATAAACCTCCCACCCCATTATCCAGATCTCAATACCGCAATGTGTCTCAAGTTGAGGAAAGAGTGAGTATGGTAGCACTGCTGAGGGGTGTAGGTAAATATCTCAGATCTGTGGCAAGGCCCTATATTCATGCTACTGCTCAGTGTGAATTAGTGCATAGATATACTCCTCTGCGGAACATCTCCTCTGGTACTTGCCTTTTCCATTAATGGGGAGGGCGGAAGCATGCTCTTTCAGCCCTTTACAAGATGCTGCATACTTGCCCCATGTTGCTCAAAACCCCTTTTCTGAATGAGGCACAGGAGTGGTGCAGTCATAGTTTTGGCTATTCCTTGTCCCTCTCTGCCCACTTACTGAAAAGGAGAATTGTGGTGTATGTATTCCAGACTTCCCTGTATGGCTGGGACTATGAATGAGGTAGGTTTTATGCAGGCACATGGGGGCATGAGGGCTTTAGTCACCTGTAGGGGACAAAGTTGCCTGGAAGGAGTACCAAAATAGAAGGTCTGCATTGCGTAAGGGATTTCCCTAAAACATACCACATTACAGTTTGGGAAATTAGCTTGAAACCAGTTTGTCTACTGGTTCAGACAACTCATCCCCATCTTAGGGGGAATTAACTGTATTCATCTTTCTGCCTTAAGAACTTTCCCACAGGAAGAGGCCCAGAACTTTACAATATTTTTAAATATTAATTTTTTATGCTAGCCATTTTAGGGTAATATTCTTTTTATGCTTGACTTTATTTGATATGTTATTATAATGCCTTTCATTGCAGAACCACTCAGCCCCCAATTTTTATCATTTTCAATAAGCTTGATTTACTGCCATAAGGGAGAAAAAACATCCAATCCTCTTTACCTTCCAGTTTTATGTAAGAATGTGTCTTTTAATTTAACCCAACCATATGTTCTCCTGGTTTTTTTTTTTTTTTAATTAACTTGACTCATGATCTCAGCAGGCAATAGCTGGAGTTTAAATATTGACTAATAATAAAATACACAATATTTATTTTTTAGGAGGTCCCACAACCCAATGCGCTTGTCAGAGTATGCTGGGTAAAGTTCAGAAAGCCACAGTCATCCCTAGTCTTTATCAGTTCAAGGAAGGAGAATGAGAGTAGTTGCTCCTTTAAAGCTGGGGGGCAGAATGCACAAAAAAAGAGAATGTTGAAGTGCTCATGTACAGTATTTTGTGAAAAATACAGGTGGAGGAGGGCACTGATAAAATGTCAGGGAATAATGTAACTAGAATCTCATCTACACAGTTTTTGTACTGCTATAATTCAATCAGTAAGGGGAATGTTGTTTTTTAATTGATGTAGTGATACAGGCTATATCAAGTTATAATACTGGTATGAAGATGTTTTATAATGGTATAGTTTATTTCTATCTAGAAAGGGGAATAAGCTATAGTGGTTTAACCTTTTCCACATTAGGGACATCTTTACTGGTAAACTTAAAGCAGGACAGCTTTTGTGTGCAGATAAGGCCTTAGAAATGTTTTTTCTTGTAAGGTACATGGCAACAGTTTATCATTGACACTTTCCTTTCAAAGCTCTTTTTCATGCAACTGTAGTTGCTATTGCATGATCACCCAACAGCAGCTGTAGGTTAAATCGAATCATACACACTCTATCTCCTTTTTCTAAACACTGTTCAGTCTTCCTCAGCAGTTCCATTCTGCATCTTCTCTGATGCTTTAATCTCATTTGTTCTGCACTATTTAGCATAATGTTGGGGCACACCTAACAGCAAATGACACAATAGTCACAACTGCATGCCAGAGGCAGCAACATATGGTTTGATCATTCAAGAAATATAGCTGTACTAGCTTTCAATTTATTGTAAATTTCATTGCTTTTTAAATTGTCTTTATGATGTATTAGGAAGCCCAGTGCAGTCATCACATGAAACTCAGGCTGAGTACAAATATGGCACCACCCAGCTTTACTCAATAGCCAAAATAAATATCTGTCTAGTAGAGGGTTGCATGGGTCTTATCACAGGACTGAGAGTTGAGAGATACTGAAGTCTAATCCCTGCTCACATTAACTTTGTGACCTTGATCAAGTCTTGTAGGACATACCTTCCAGATTTAGGTTCCCAATTTTAGGCTCCCCAGGTCAATATAAAGTAAGATAAATAAAGGAAGATAAATGAAGTAGCATGGCTTTCAGAAATGCCAAACATCTATAACTCCCATTAACTTCAAGCAAATGGACATCTTTATTAATACTGAAGTGAAACTTTTAATAACATTTCACTCCCAACATTTTTTTAAAAAAATGGTTACCAAACATTTTTAACCAAAAGTTGGTTTTGGTGACTGAAAATGTTCAGTAATGATTCAGAGAGGATTTAGATAAAAAGCATTCTTCTGCTTAGAGGGGAAGACCTAGGCAAAATATATGGTGGACTTAAGAGGCTGTTCCATTCACTCAGGGATAGGCAACCCCTGTCATGGGTGCTGACAGTGGCATGTGAGCCCATTCTGAGCAGCGCCTGGCACCCTCTGCAGCGCCACTGAAATTGCCACTCCTCCCACTGAAAGTCACTCTGGGTGACTTATTGTGGGTGTGGCTGGGGCGTAGAGGGTCCCCACGGTGCCCATGCTTCCACGTGCTACAGAAAAAAGGTGCCCAGAGCAGCTCCTCTCTGTAGCATTCCATCACTAAAAGGAGTCACTCTGGGCAGCCGCTTTCTGCAGCATGCCTGGGGTCCTCCCATCAACAGAAGCCACTTCTTTACATGGTGTGCCTGAAAAGCCATGTCACCAGGCAGATCTCTAAGAGGAGCTGCTCTGGATGGCTTCTTTCCATAGCAGGCCTGAGACGTACACACCTCGCCCCCCCACTCCAGCTGTAGCCACTGTCAAATTTTCAGGCAGCCGTCACATTTTATCAGCAGAGGGGGCTGCCAGCGCTGGCTGAGGGTTGGAGAGAAAGGGCCAGCATGCAGCTTGGTCCTTAGCTGCTTCTGTACTTAAGACATAATGGCTATGTCTATCTCTGAAATTTTGGTTTGGACTTGCTAGTCCAAACGAAAGAAGTTTGAGGTTAGTTTGAACTAACCTGAGGCTAGTTCCTACTAACTACAGACTTTTTTAGTTCGAACTAATCACCCATTCTAGTTCAAACTAGCACTTAGCTCGAACTAGAATGCATGGTTAGTTCAAACTAATGGCTTAGTAAGTTTGAGCTAACCCTTACTCCAGGTCTTGCCAATGCTTAGTTTGAACTGAGCATGGAAGTCCAAACTAACATTGATACTAACGAGTTCGGACTAAGCTTTGCCTAGTTCAAACTAAGAAGTTCCTTAGTTCGAACTAGGCAAAGCCTAGTATAGCCATGAGCTAAATTAGTCTGGACTAAGCTTTTGTAGTCTGTACTAATTTGCCAGTGTAGAGATAGTTAATGGGGGCACAATACTTATCTAGAAAGAAACTACTTAAACTACTTAAAGAAAATACTTATCTAGAAAGAAACCAATTTACAAAAGGACCTAGCTTCTCCATCACTTACACATATCCAGTGGTGAATAGCTGCAAAACCTTCCCTTTTCAGCCCAGTACATTTAATTGAAGCTGATCTTGGTGACCAGCACTCTTCCAACAGTGATGATTTGCTTCTAGTAGATTGTGTTGTCAAATAGCACTGGAAGAAATTTTCTATTTCCAAGCAATATTTGGTACCAAGCATTCCAAATATATCCTGATGTCATGCTAAATCCTTATAAGAAAATAATACGGAATTATGCCTTTTTTTTTTTTGGACCCATTGGGCTTAACAAGATGACACAGGATAAGAGCTCTCTAGCAGGAACTGTCTTCTTTTGTTCTGTGTTTGCACAGCAGCTGCTGCAATGGCTGTTTCTGGACCATGATTAGGGCACCTAGGCTCCACAAAATACCAATATTAATAGTCTAAATGAAGGCTGAGAACAAGAGCCATTTTGTCCTTCTGAAAGAAGGAGCATTTGACTCACATTCTCAGTACAGCTTATGTATCAGCTTTGCCCGCCTGTGTTTCTGTAAGTTGTCCTACAGAGTATTTTGTTTCATATTTAATGTCAAATGCTGTCCATCTCCTAGCCAAAAGATCTTTCAAGAATAAGAGGCGTCTTATTTCTCAGGACACATGGAGGTGAAGTTCTCCTCTACCAGATTCCTGCTTTGAGTTACCAAATCATTGCAACTCATACTAGAATGGGCTGGGTTAAAATTTAGAGAAAGAGACAGGTGTCTTTTTTTTTTTTCTTTTAGTAAGTGTAGTGGGGTGATTTCTCTGCTTTGGTAAGAAAGGGGCTAAAAGTCCTGAAGAAATGCATAGCCAATGGGAGCAGGTGGCTGCAGGGCCAGTTAGGGCCCAGAAGCCTGTATAAAGGCAACACTGCAGCCCTGGAAGGTCTCTTGAGGCACTTATAAAGATTAACACATTTATTAAAACATAAGCTTTCGTGGGTTACAAACCACTTCTTCAGACGTATGAAATGAAAACTGCAGCATGCTGGGGGTGGCAGTGTACCATTAGACACATGAAGGGTGAGTTAACAAGGTCAACTCAATTCAAACAGTGTAGACATGGCCCATTAACAACAACTGATGAGAAAGTGAGAATGTTTGAAGAGGGAAAACTATTTTTTGTAGTGACCTAGTCACACCCAGTCTTTAATAAGTCACAGGCTAATAAATGTCAAATTCTAGCTCTGCAGTTTCACACTAAAGTTTGTTTTAGTTGTGGGGGTTTTTTGTTTTGGTTTGTTTTTCCTGAAGTATGGTAACTTTCATGTTTGTTATAGAGCGTCCAGGGAAACTGATTTGCTCCCCTGCTGGGTTTTGAATGTTATCATTCTTGATGTCTGATTTGTGTCATCCTATTCTTTTGGCCAATGTATAAAAGGGGCACTGTTGGCATATATCACACAAAGCTTCTGACGAAGTAGGATTGTCTCCCATGAAAGCTCATGCGATAAATAAATTTGTTAGTCTTTAAAAATGCCACAGGACTCCTTGTTTGGTTGACTAGCAGTTGTGCAGTTGAATGAGCCCCTGATGGAGTGGCTGATTTAGTTAGGTCCTATGATGGTATCACTTGCGTAGATATGTGGGCAGAGTTGGCAGTGGGGTTTGTTGCAGGGATAGGTACCTGGGTTAGTTTTACTGTTGTATGATGTACAGTTGCTGGTGAGTCTTTGCTTCAAGTTGGAGGGCTTTTTGTAAGCAAGGACTGGCATACTACCCAAGGCTTGAGAGAGTGCGTGATCATCTTCCAGGATAGGTTGTAGATCTATGATGTGCTGGAGAGCTTTGAGTTGGGGGCTGTAGGTGGTAGTCTGTTGTTTTGCTTGTTGGGTCTATGCTGTAGCAGGTGACTTCTAGGTACCTGTCTGGCTTTGCTGATCTGTTTCTTCACTTTCCCAGATGAGTATCGTAGTTTTCAGAACACTTGAGAAAGATATTGAAGGTGTTTGTCTCTGTCTGAGGAATTGGAGCAAAATGCAGCTGTATCTTAAGGCTTAGCTGTAGACAATGGATCGTGTGATGTGTCCCAGATGAAAACTGGAGGCACATAGGTAGGTACAGCAGTCTGTAGATTTCGGTATTAGGTGGTGTTTATGTGACAGCACATGTTTGTACTGTAGTATCTAGGAAGTATATTTCCTGTGTGCACTGATTGGTTCAGGTTGAGATTGATGGTGGGATGGAAACTGGAATCCTGGTGGAATTTGTCAAGAACCTACTTTTGGTGGGTCCAGATGATGAAAATGTTATCAATGTAATGGAAGCAGAGGAAGAACAGTTGGGGACAATCACTGAGGAACATTGTTCTAAATTAGTCATAAAAATGTTGGCATATTTCGAGCCCATGCGGGTACCCATAGCAGTGCTGCTGACTTAGAAGTATGTCATCTCTGGATCTGAAATGGTTATGGGTGAGTACAAAGTCAAAGTTCAGCTACCAGGTGTGCCATGACATCACCAGGATACCGTTCCTGATGGCTCGTAGTCCATCTTTGTGTGGGATGTTAGTGTAAAGAGCTTCTACATGCATGGTGGCCAGGATGGTGTTTTCTGGGAAATCACCAATGGATTGTAGTTTTCTCAAAAGATAACTAGAAATTATCTTGTCAAAGATATCTTGTTGAAGATAACTAGAAATGCTGGTAGCTTAGGCCTGACGAGAAATCAGCATACCCAGAAAGTCCTGCTGTAAGGGTGCCAATGCCTGAGATGATGGGATGTGTAGGATTCCCAAGTTTATGGATTTTGGAGACCAGATAGAATACCTGTGGTCAGGGCTCTAGTGGTTTGTCTGTGAAGACTTGTTCCTGTGCTGACTCAGGGAGTTTACTGAGTAGATGGTGTAGTTTCTTTTGGTATTCCTCAGTGAAATCAGAAAGTAGTGACTTGTAGAATGTGCTGTTGAAGAGTTGCCTATTAGCCTCCAGTTTGTAATCCAACATGCATGATGACTAGAGCAACTCTTTTGTCAGCCTCATTGATGATAATAATGTAAGAGTTTCTGAGGCTGTGGATTGCATTGTGTTCTGCATGACTGAGGTTATGGGGCAAGCAATTCTGTTTGTCCACAATTTTAGTCTGTGCACATTGGCAGAAGCACGTTGTAGAAGTCAAGTCTGTTATTCTGAATGTCAAGAGGAGTCCACATGGAATCTTTCTTCCTGCAGCATTGGTAGCAAGGTATCTATGGGTTAGTGTGTTGTTGAGTGGCATGGTGAATATATTCCTTGGTTCAGAGATGGTGAAAGTAGGCTTCTGGGTTCCTAGTTGAAGTACTTGAATATAAATGATTCTATGAAGAATACAAAATAATAAATGAAATGAGAATCTGAAAAAATAGTTTTTAACACAGTAGGTAAGAACTGAGTTCCATGACTCCCTGGGATGCTGCAACCAGCATAGCTCTTTGAAAATGCCTGAGTTAATATTTTATGTAGTCTTGATTATATTGGTGACTCACATTATTTTTGATGTTAACATGAGACAGTGCTGCCAAGAGTCATGACTGCCACTGGAAATATGGTCTTTGGCTTGTGTTTAAATATAAAATATGGGGAGACTGCAAGTAATGGGTGTGAAATTAAATCTCCTTACTACCCCAGATAAACATGTTTTGGTTATGAATTGTGATCCCATTACCCATCTCAGTTCTGAGAAGCTGTCTGGTTTCTAAATAATTCCTGTGTTATCTTCACTTACAAAGTTAGTCCCAGTAACATCTGTCATACAATAGCTTAAATAAACTATTATGTGCATGCAAATCAGATTAATCAGGATCTAACTAAGAATCCAGACAAATACTTTTCATTAAAAGTACACAGAAGGAGACGACTACATTTTAGCATGCTGTGTCTCAGAAGCACAGGAATGTGGCCTCAGTTTATTCACTAGAAGCCAATTAGTGGTTATTTTTCCTCTCCTGCATTTTAAAAAATCATGAACAAACAATGTCAGATTGGTAACCCCTGAGACAAAAGACTTTTGCAGTATCTATCCACAGAGTCATGTGGAAGCAACATTGAAAATATCCTTGGCCCACCTGTGAGCTTCAATTCTGGTTTGAAGGAACACATGTTTGGACCAAGTGGGTAACATGGGCCTTGGTTTCAATTTCCTTCCCACTTCCTATCACTTGGTTCTCTTAAAACTAGACTGCAGAAAACACTACAGTGCACTGCAAGCAACAACTCCCTTTGGCAGAGAGATGGACTGTTAGCTAGAAAAAGACCAAAACAGATATTTTCTGTAGTTTTTAACAGAATAGGGGAACCTTAGACAAGGTAATATTTTATTCCGTGTTAAAACTGTGTGCTTATATTGTGTGCTAGACTTGAAATCATAATGAATAATACCCGTAGCCACTGACTTCCAGTATTTATATAGGCACCTTCTAAATATAACACTCTAAAATAAACTACATCATAAGCATGCTCTTAGCTGTAGCAGGAGTAGCCACTAGCATTCATCTTACGTACATTTTATCATATGTATTTTTTCTAACTGTAAATCGTTTTTCAAAGCTGCATTGATGTATTGACCCAGATGTAAACATCAGTGACTTCCATTGCAGCAGAACCCATGGTAATTTGTTGCTAGGGCAACATTTTCCCCTAATCCTGGGATACTTCAGGCTGTTTTTTAATTGCAACTCTGGGAAATAAGGTTAATTTACAAATTTGTTCTGGTTTGAGACTAAACCAATGTTAGAACAACATGCTGGTGACCTGGTCATTAGACAGTTCACTGTACCAGATTGTGCCCAAAAACACGAATGACTTTAATTACCATCCTCTTGTGCTACTATTGTATTTTTGGGGCACTAAAAGACTTTATGCTCAAAGTGTAACTTGATGAGTGCATGAAATGTTTTACCCATAAACATGTCTCTAAAGAACCTCGCACAGTACTGATGCTATAAAAAAATAGAGATTCAGGGTGTTTTTGTATTTGGGATGTATTATATTGGACTTTTTAGAAAAAGAAAATGCAAGACCAGATGATCAAAAAAAAAGAGTTAAATGGTACAGCAGGCTGGGAAACAGAATTTCTATTCTCTAAAAAATAAAATTTTTGGAGCAAAAATTTTCATTCCTAATCAAGATTAAAAATCAAAGATTATATTTTTCACAGTAGCAGGTTGCAGAGGAAATGTGGATCTCAGAAAGAGAGGATGGCTGGCAGGAATAAAGGGAATTTTTCTGTCTTTGCATAGAAAGTTTATGTAGAATTGAGAAATTGCAGTGCACTGGTTTGATTCTGTTGAATCAGTAATTTCTAATGGAAAAATGTTCCATCAATGTATCACATTTGCCCTCCTGATGCAACACCCTTCCCAAGAAAGTAACTTTTCTTCATTGTCTGTCCACAGCTTACGTGGCCCATTTCTTCTACCTCACTCACGCAGGTGCTCTCCTGGGACCATCTGCTTCCTCATTTCCTCTTTAGGGGCTACTAAATGTCCCATTCCCTATCCCAACATTGAAACTTGTTGGGTGCCAGCTGTCTTTGCCTCTAATGCAGCAGTTCTCTTTCAGGATTCCAGAGCCTGTCTGGTGCTCATACACGTGCTTCTGAAGATGCTAGAATTTAAAAAATGCTCTCCAACTATACTGTACAACAAACAAGGAGTCCTGTGGCACTTAAAGACTAACAATTTTATTTACTGCATGAGCTTTCATTGGAGAAAATCCCACTTTGTCAGATACAATAATTAAATACGTTAGCTTTTAAGTGTTACAGGACTCCTTGTTTGTTTGATTGAACTAGACTAACATGTCTGCCTCTTTAGAACAAGTATCCTGTGCAAGCAGTGGTACAGCACCAGAGTGCCAAGACTGTACAGCCCAATGAGGAGATTTTTGCATCCTGCCATACATCTGTTGCTACCAAAGCCAAAGAACAAACTACTTTCCTCCACGTCAGGAAGTTGTCACTGGAAGTAACAATTAGGCCACTGAAGTGACATGCAAAGAATATCTGAGACTGAATGATAATGCCAGGATAGGGAAAGGAGGTGTACAAGGCTTGTGGGGAAAAACGAAACCTCAGGAGAGGGTTTTTATCAGGATTGGTCTATTTACCCAATATTATCAGTAATGTTGACAGTTTGGAAGTTAATGATGGTGAAACATAAAACAATGTTCTCTTTTGTTGGGAAAAGATGAGAGAAAATATAAGGAAAATCAATTCTTGCAAACAGAACTTTGCTTTCTAAAATACACATTGAAATTATCCATATTTACTACTGTTCTTTCAGGCCTGATGTCATTTTGAAAGGCATGGATAAATCTGGGAAGTGAATGTTCGACCAGACGGAAAGCAAATGATTTCTATAATGAAGAGTTGACATACATAGTTTAAGGGAAGTTGTACAGTCCTTTTATTTTAGATTGATACATCAATGTGTGTAAAATTTGCTATTTAAAAGTGTAGTGTCATTCATTAGTGCTGGTCAAAAGTAAAATTCCAAAATCTATTTTCCTTCTGATTTTGGAACAAAAAATTTTGGAATTCCCTGCAAAACAAAATTTTCAGAATGTTTTCTTCTTTGGTCAGTTGAAATATTCAGTTTCAATTAAACCAAAATGTTCTAGTCTTATTGACCTTTTGATATTTTAACTGATAATACACACAATATGAGGTACTTTTCAAAATGAAGTCATTTTGAAACAACAACAACAAAAAAAAGTAATGTTCCATTCTGCTAACCATAGAAATGTAGAGCTGGAAGTCATCCAGTCCTACTCCTGTGCTGATGCAGTCTAGATGACCCAGACAAGTGCTTGTTCAATCTAATATTAAAATCTCCAATGACAGGGATTCCACAACCTCCATTGGAAGCCTATTCTACTGTTTAACCACAGTTATAGTTACATAGTTTTCTTGAATAGCTAATCTAAATCTCCCTTGCTGCAGATAAATCGGTTACTTCTTGTCCTGCTTTCAGTGGACATGGACATGAAAAACGTTTTGATTCCATCCTCTGAAACATATTTGGAGACTTCTTCTCTCAAGGCTAAACATACAGTTTTTTTAACCTGGCCTCATAGATCAGGTTTTCTAAATCTTTTATAATTTTTTTATTGTTTTCCTCTGGGCTCTCCAGTTTATCCACGTTTCTTAAAGTGTGGCCTCCAGAACTGGACACACTACTTCAGCTGAGACCTCTCCACACAGAGGGATAATTACTTCCTGTCATTTACCTTCAATACAATATTTTTCCAGTCTTTTGAAAAATAAAATTTCAGATGGACCCATTGCTGTAGAAAGTTTTGATTATGACAAAATGGCATTGCTACTGAAAATTTCCCCATGGACCTCTTTCCACTCTGCTCTATTCACAAGGCAAACCTAGGAACCAGTACTGAGTCCTAGCTCTGTGTTTGAAAACCACTGGCCTAAATTATACTGAGGAGGCCAGAATAAGCTAGGTCAAGGTAGAAGAAATGTGGCCTAAACCTGAGGCCTCCACTTCTCCTGGAAGGGTGTGCCTTATGTGCTGTGCCTTTGCGAGAATCTGTTCTCTCCTCCAGATGTCAACATATTTCACAATATTTTCCAGACAAAACTGAGACAAAGAGAGTTTAAGTAACTTTCTTATAGGCATACAAGAAGCCAGTCATTTAGTGGAGGATGAAAAGGGTCTTCAGATTCCCAGTTTTGTGCCCTACTCCTTGCTGGCTACATAAGTACGTTACTACAAAGGAAAGCAGCAGTCTGAAAGCAAGTTAGCAAAGGCTGCTGAAAAATGGCACTAAATCAAAAGTCTGTGTAGCAATCTTGCAGAGGAAGGGGTTAACACCATAGACAGTGAGTCCTAGAGAAGACCCAGGAGAGACAATAGAAAAGAGTATAAGTTGTTTCAACTGGAGCAGCAGCCCTGCTTGTTTCCTGTTTGGTGGCAGCAGAGCTCCTGGAGGGATCAGGAGGAAGCCAGGGAGACAGGCCTGAAGGATCTAATGACATCCATGCCTAACAAGGGCTCAAATCTGTAACGGACCATGTGTGAGTAGATCAGGGAATGTATAGCTAGATGCAATCAGGTTATTTCTTTGTTTTGGTTCTTTTTTGGATTTCTCTGTGCTGAGCACATGTACCCTGCTAACCACGATCTTGTATCTATCCAAGATAAATCTCAGAGAAGCAATTATCTGTATTTCTTAGCTGAAAATTTATCCTTTTAAAATAAACTCTGGCTCTGTGTCCTAAAAAAGATTCTGTGTACATGTGCGTCAGGCTCCACAGTCAGCTACCTAAAGGGGATTCAGTCCCGTTTTCAGCTTGTATCACAGCTGGGGTTTAATTGCTCTCCTGAGGGAGGAATAAAGGCAGTTGAGGGGACCTTGCAGGAAGGAAAAGCCTTACTGGGTTTTTAAAGAAGTTTTGCATTAGGGTGGTAGCAGCAATACCACTCCAAGGCCAGGAAATTGGTAGCCTTGGAGAGTTTTAAGACTAAGCTGTAGAACCAGTGGTAAAGACCTTTTGCAGGCTCTAACCTTCTGCACTTGAAGTGCCAGAGTTGGGAAAACAGCCTTGACAGTCTGCTCAAGTGAATTAGATGTACATGTCATATTCATAGCTGTACTGACAGAGGTAACACAGTCAGACAACCACAGTACGCAATAAAATTAAACTGTAACTGGATACACATTTATCCTAACATGTATGGTCCTTTGTGTTTTGTTTGTAAAATGTGCTTTATTTAATAACTTTTTCCCCAACAGTTTATGCACTGTCTGAGGAAGACATAAAGTAATATGTTTATAGCACTTTTATTCTGAAAGTGCTGATGTTGAAGTTAAGCCAGAGGAAGAAATTGCTTATCCTACTGCAGTTAAAGGATGTCCACTTACTGAATTTTGTAGGTAAATCCCATACATACTAATTCAGCAGATTATTGCTGATGGTTTTTTCTCTCCCATAATAAACACAGCTTCAGTGTTCGATTCTCAGAGGTGTCCTCCCTTTAAAATTTGGGCTGCAACTCTGACTTTAATCTTGACACTACTGTACTGTGGCCATTGAAAATAAGATTCCAGCTACATTCATTATTTTTCAGGAAACTTTTGAGTCCTGCTGTAAAAGTGTAAATACATTCGGGAGTCAGTTTTGTCTAAGCAGACATATGACAGATTTTGAAAAGAGCTATTATGTTAACCAGATTGTAAAGCAAAAGTGCCCAGTTGGATCACAGATTTGTGGGATGTTTAAAGCATGAGAGTGGATGTAAACCATTAAATGGTCAAATCCTTCTTGCAGATGAGGGCTGCTTGTGTCACTGATCATTACATAGCTCTGCACAGGTAGATTGAAAATTATTCATATTTTCATAGTCAGTAATCAGATCAAACTTTCTCATATATGCTTTATTCAGTGACAAAAATAGAGCCAGAGTACCCTAGCCCTCACACTGGTCCAGTGGAAGGCACCAGCAGCCTTCTGCATTTTGCATACCTTGCACAAGGGTAGAGTAGTACTGTCAAAACCATCATTTAAAAAAATTCAAGCCCCTAAAAATCATAATTGACCTAAAATTAAAAAATGGGGTCTTCCTCCCCACACCCTGTTTTTTGAGCTTTTCGAGGTTTTTTAAAAGCACTTTCTTCTGCATCCAAGACTGCTAGAAGACTCCTTTGTTATTTAACTGCAAGCTAAGATCCTCATGCTATCATTGGCCCCCAGGATCCAAAGCTGTAAGGAAAAAATATCAAATATGATGAAACTGGTGACAAAATTCCCAGACCTAGCAACAACGCTAGGGACAGTGGCAGTCCCTGGGGTGCAAATAGTCCTAAATGGGATGGGAAAAGTGAAAGGAGTTATTGCCCTTTCCTACTGCACTGGCTCACATAGGCTATGTCTACACTATAGGCATAAGTTAACTTAAGGAGGCTTAAGTTGACTTAAGCAAAGCCCTGTCCACATTTGGAGTTGATTAAGTCAACTTAAGGGCTTCCTTAAGTTGACTTAATAACTCCTGCCTTTAAAGTCAACTTTAGGGGTTAAGTCGACTATTAAGTCAACTTAACACAATGTGGACATTAAAGTCGACTTAATAAAGTCAACTTAGTGCAGTGTGGCCATGTAAGTTGACTTTATTAAGTTGACAGAAACCAGGGGACCCATTTAAAGTTGACTTAATGCATGGTGGACTCACTAAGTCAACTTAATAAGGTCTACTTAAAGTGGACTTTAAGTAGACTTTATTAAGTTGACTTAATAGATTTAGCTTTTATAGTGTAAACATAGCCATGGGGTGTGTCTACACTATGGTCTTAAGTTGACTTAAGCAAAGCCCTGGCCACACTTGGAGTTCCTTAAGTCAACTCAATAATTCTCACTCTTTAATTTGGCTTAATGCAATGTGGCCATCTAAGTCAACTTAAGAAGCCCTATGTAATAACATGTGCCTGCTTAAGTCAACTTAATAAAGTCAGCTTAAGGAAACATTTTTTTTAGGACACTTTTTAAAATAGACAATCAACTTTGTTAAGTTAAGCGTAAGAGAAGGGGGAATCACTAAGCTCACTTAATAAAGTTGACTTTCAGTAGACTTTATTAAGTTGACTGAGCAAAGTTGACTTAGCTTTTGTAGTGTAGACATAGCCATTTTTACCTCAAGGTGCTGGGAGGGGAGAGGAGCAGCAGGTACCACCAGCCTAAGCACCATGGAGCAGAGGAAGAGAATTAGTTTCCTGAAATACATTGCTCTCTTGCTCCAGCAGTCCTTAATACAGGTCTATTCTACCTCACTCTGAATTTAGGCGTTAGTTTAATACATATTTTTAAAAGAAAAGTCCTGCAATTTCCTTTCCATTCCCATGAAGCAGGGTTAGGAATGCAGACACCCTTGCTTTTTGTACCATATTTTTTTTCTGGGTAAATTGCAGTGCCTTTTAAAATGAAATGAAAAAGCCCACAGGGTATAATATTATATGAAATGAACAAGGGAGACATTCTAGGGTAGCTGTTTTTGCAAACATATATAATCTACGCTGAGTGAATTAAAAGGAATTCTTTCAAAATAATCAGTCAGTGTAACAATTATAATCTTCATATGGTCCATTAGTATGACTGATTTACTGTCTACAGCATCAATCAGTGTTGTCCAAGTGTCATCGAGGGATGCTTTTCTTATTTAACAGTAATATATTGTTGGAGTTATGACATAATTTATACATGGGCAGGAGTTCTGATGTTTTTTAATCAGTGCTAATTTAAAAAATAATATTCTAGTATATCAAAACAACAAAAGTCCTGTGGAACCTTAAAGACTAACACATTTTTTTGAGCACAAGCTTTCATGGGCTGCAACCTCTTTCATCAGATGAATGAAGTGGAAACTACAGTTAAGAGGTATATATACACTTGCAAGGGTTAGAAACATTACAATGGGGAGGGCAAGTCCTGACAAAGTCAGTTCAGTGAGGGTAGATGAGGCCCATTCACAACACTTGATTAGAAAGTGAGAATGCATGATCAGGGACAACTACTTTTTGTAATGAGAAAACCACACACACATGCATATTTGCATGATTAGTTCTTTAAAGGAGTTAATTTAGTGAAGGTTACAGGTAAGGCAATATGACTAAACTTTGTTCATCTTTAGAGTTCCCGCTTCCATCGACTGCTCTGGACATCATAACACATCAAGACTAGGATGAAAGGTTGAAGCTGCTCAGTTTCTTATTTCTTTCCTTCATCCTTATTACTACCCCTACTTTGGCCAGTGCAAGACCAGGCCTTCTGTTATGACTTTTCTTTAATCCTTTTGGCTATGTCTATATTGCCCTGCAATTTCAAAAAAAACTTTTTTTCAGGATAAGTATTTCAAAATAATTATCTCGAAAACATTTTTTTTCAAAAAATGCTATTTTGGGACAACAGTTCAGGAACTGCTCATTGTCCTGAAATACCATGTTGTTGTTTTTTTTAAAAGAAAGGCTATACCAGACTTTCTTTTTTGAAAAAAAGCGAGGCAATGGATGAGATGGGGTGCTTTTTTGAAAAAAAGCCTTTGCTGTGTCCAGGGATGGCTTTTTTCGAAAAAGCTAGCTTGAAAAAGGCTTTTTATTTAGAAAAAGCTGGCGGGTTTAGCTTTTTCGAAAAAGCACTCCAGTATCTTGAAATACTGGAGCTCTTTTTTGGGTTCGTTAAACCTCATTTAATATAGAAAAAAAGCCTTTTTCAAGCTAGCTTTTTTGAAAAAAGCCATCCCTGGACACGTCAAAGACTTTTTTTTTCTTTTTTGAAAAAGCATCCCTATCTCATCCATTGCCTTGCTTTTTTTTTTTTAAAAAAAAAAAGAAAGTCTGGTGTAGCCTTTCTTTTTTGGAAAAACAAAAGCTGTGGTATTTCGGGACAAGAAGCAGTCCCCGGACTGTTGTCCCAAAATAGCATTTTTGGAAAAAAAGGTTTTTTTGAAGATAATTATTTTGAAATACTAATCCCAAAAAAAAAGTTTTTTTGAAAATGCTGGGCGATGTAGACGAGGCCTTTATGTTTAACTGCACCATTATTTTAAAGAGTAAATACATTGATTTGCACATGACTGCTTGAGTATTAAAGGCCAGTGATATTTTGGGTAAAGCTAGTCAGATATTGGGAAAATCAGATTCACAAATATATTCCCTAATAAACAACTAATTGTTCCCTATTTCTGATATAAATTTGTTCCCTATTCCCATAAATATTTTGTAATACATTTATATATATAAAATTGTTCCCTATTCCCTATTTATTGCCTATAAATATTCCCTAATAAACAAATAAAATACAATCCCTAAAAAACAATTTGAATTTAATTCATTCCATTGCTATTCATAAGATTGTTTCATTATTGTGAGGATTCTTGTAAGGTGTCTGTAAATCCTAACAATTTCAGGAATCCGTAAAGGAAGCATTTTATTTTGTCTTTTAAAAAAAAAAGTCATCTTATCAGGGAACAAAGCCAACACTGGGTGACCAATCACACTTCAGACAGCAAATAGTGAAAGAAAACAATTCACAAACAGCCCTTCTGTCCAAATTACCTGGTGACTATTTACCAATATCAAATTTTGGAACTGGTAAATACTAGTTGCTCTTCTCTAGTATTGAGATCAGATTCTAATCCCATTGGGTATGTCTACACTATAAAAGCAAAATCGACTTTATTAAGTCAACTTAATAAAGTCTACTTAAAGTCGACTTTAAGTAGACCTTATTAAGTTGACTTAGTAAGGCTATACTACATTAAGTTGACTTTATAAAGTCGACTTTAAATGGCTGCCCTGGCTTAATTCAACTTTATAAAGTTGACTTAGTGGCCCCATTGCACTAAGTCAACTTTATTAAGTCAACTTAGTAACTCCACATTGCCTTAAGTCAACTTAATAAAGTCGACTTAACTGTAAAGTCGACTTTATAAGTAGAAGTAATAAAATCGACTTTACCTGATGCTAAAGTCGACTTTATTGCCCTGCAATGTAGACAGAGCTTTGTTTAAGTCAACTTAAGGACCCTTAAGTTGACTTAAACATACAGTGTAGACGTACCTATTTACACTACTGTCGATCTGGAGATGCTCCACAGTGCCTAATAACTATCTACCACTTTGATGGGTGTTCCCAAGGGCAAACTTTAACTTGCATAATCTTTGTTGCTGGTGAAGATACCAGAGTGCCAAAGAACGCAACTTGACTTTCAGTTCTGTGGCACGTTCCAAGGGTAGCAGTTAAACCATTTTGTTAATTCTGATTGTAGCAGACTTGTTCCTTAGTGCCTGGAAACCGCTGAAACACTTACGTGGATTCTTACAGAGACACATTTACAGTCATTTTTCAGAGTAGAGTATGCTGTAAAATGGCCCTGAGGCCTGATGAAAAGTGAAGAGTGGAGACACAATAGAAGCAAGAATCTATTTGTTAATACCTTCTTACCAAGATAAATGGAAACGGGATAGAATTAATCCTAGTAAACTTCAAGGGATACAGTGGCAAAGTACCCTTTGGGACCAGATTCCAGTAGTGTGGGCTAGGTTAAGAAATAGTTTTCTTCAAAAGTATTTTGTACATTCATTGCACTAGGAGTGAAATTGGGAGTCTTCTTGACTTATGTAGGACTTTTTAAACTGTTCAGGCCAGTCTGGTATTTTTCCAAGTTCTTAGTTAGAACTGAACAAACACGAAACAGGACATTGATTTACATGGATTTAAAAAGAACTGGAGAAACCAAGAGATGTTAGCTTAAAGATCATTATTGACCAGGCTGTGGGAAGCCTCCCCAAATTGTTGAAACAGGGTGACCTGACCTAGCAGCCTAAGTCGGGTGCTAAATTACCAGTTCAAGCCAGCAAGTTAGAGTCAGAGCTAGGAAACAGGAGCCAAGGGTCAGAGCCAGATCAGAAACTAACACCAAAGCCGAGCTAGGAAGCAGGCACAAAGCCCAGGAGGATGCTAGGAGCAGGAAGTGAAACCCTAATCACAGCTCCAGGCATAGTATGCTTTTTCGCAGTCTCCTTCCTGCAGGGTTTAAGAATTGCTGTGGATTCCAGGACGCACAATCCGGCAGCCAGCCTCATTAGCTGAATCAGCTCAGCACAATGAACTGGGTCTGGGTTCAGGTATGGGTCCCTGACAAAGCAACTGCTTCTTAAAATTATCAAAAACATTTATCATTCCCATGCTGTGGGTCTTCAGGGAAAAGTGTACATTTAGGGGTGATTTAAAGGAGGAAACTGGGGGGACCAGTCTTGATGGGATTGGAAAGTTACTCCAAGTGTGGAAGAAAGTATGAATGTGGGAGGGGGAGAAGGAGTTTGTCCTTGCTGGAGGAAAGGAAGTGAGGGCTGGCTGTGGTAAGAAACACGATTTGATATTTAGGCAGGGAGAGGCACCGTAAGGCTGTGAAAGTGAAGAGGAGAAGCCAGTAGGAGATGGAAGGCCTGGAGAGGATCTGCACTGCAGTCAGTATCAAGAAAGACATTCTTAGCAGCTGATCTTTGGACAGACTGGAGGAGAAGGGTGGGTGTGTTGGGAAGGCCAGAGATAAGGAAGCTGCAGTAAATGAGGTGGGAGGGGTAGAGAGATGTTTTAGGCATTGAAACAGAGCAGGGGGTCTCAAACACCTGGCCCACGGGCCTCATGCGGCCCCAAAAGCTATTTCCTGTGGCCCTCAATAACACTATTGTTACCAATATTTGCAATATCATTGTATGAACAGGTCTCAGTGGTGCAGCCCTCAGGCTAATGTACTAGTCCTCATGCTGCCCTGTACTAGTCCTCATGCGGCCCTCGTGGTGATTTGAGTTTGAGACCCCTGGAATAGAGGGACCAGACCTTTCACAGGCTGTGAGGAAACAACTGTCTGACCTTGGTAACTGCCAGGAAGATGCTGAAGTTGAAGTTGATCCTGGGATTGAGTCTGTGTGGGAGTGGTGTCCAAGTTGCGAGGAAAGGTAGTAGTGGACAGGGTTTAGGAAGAAGAATGAGCTCATCTTTAGCCAAGTTTAGCTTGAACTGGCAGCAGATGATGTATCAGACATTTGTGAGACTGGATGAAAAAAAGCCTTCAACCACCCACTTCAGTAGTTTCAAAAATGATTCCTTACATTTGCTAGCATTATGAAATGCTGTGATACCTGCTTCCTCTGTTGAGACTGCTGCCCTCTTGAACACCAAAAGCAACACACAGTGGTATTTCTGTCTGATGGGTTCTGAGGACTTATTGCATTCATTGAAACCATCTCAAAATTGTGGGGGGTTCTGAATATTGTAGATGGTTCCTTCTGGTCATATCTATGTGCTCAGTATGTTAACCGTAGACGAAGGAACTATCACTACTACTTTCTGTGGCACATTGAAATATTAATTGCCATTGATTTTCAATGAAGCGCCACTAATTTATGCCAGCTGAGCATCAGACATGACGAATGAAAAGCATATGTAAAGTGCATACATGAGTTTCTTTGTGGCTTTTACAAAGTAAATTATTTTAAGGTGGGTGTTTTCAGTTGGTTGATTTGTTTGTACTATTTCCCTTTATGTGTGGGCTAGCAACTGGGGAGAGACCCTGTGTTATGAACACTCAATTACTGAACACTCTCAGCTGAAGAGTTTTGGATTCCTGCAGAGCAGTTTTCAATAACTGGTACATTTCTGCAAGGTTTCTTTTGTATTTTGCCAGGATTTTTGAGAAGTAAACAGATGCTTTCTCAGTATTCTGCCAAGAGCACAGTGCAGGGCTCTCCCCTCTCATGCAAGGAAGTGGAACTGGACTGTGATTGGTTGTGTAGCAAGTATGGGGTTGGAAGAATTTGTCAAAGCATGAATTTCTCTTTCTTAAACTTGGAGAGGACTGCTCAGATTTAAAATAGCTCAGTTACAGCATATGAATATTGAATGCTAGTAAATTAATTCAGAAAATGCAAAACAATGTCTTAAGGAGAGCTTGTACTTGGTTTTTCAGATGAGAAGCTTGTTGTGTCTTGAAGTGTTTACTATATCTTTACGTAGAGCCCTGCAGATATCTGCTTCAGATCTGTGGGTAACTGCATCCTCAGGTGTGGCAGTGGATATCCACAGCCCCATTGTCACAGATTGGCCACGGCCGCGGATCTTATTTTTATGAATGATCCCTGCAGCTGCTGCTACGATCTGTGATCTATATCATCAGCACACAAGGGGGAACAAGGAAGCTCTCCAGCTAATCTGAACTGAGCTGTGATTGGTGGTATGTCAGCCAATCAGAGTCTCAGTCACAACAGGCTGGGGCTTGAGAAACACCACTCACTTGCAGTCAGTCAGCATGCTGGCCTTTCATTGGCTTATTCCCCATGTCTTTCCCACCTACATCTTCATTTTCTTGTTTGTGGTTCATATGCCATGCTGTCAATCAGAAAATTTCATTGATGCCCAAGGAAATCTGATTGACAGCACAGCATGCAAATTGCAAAAAAGAAAAGAAAAAATGGGTGGGACCCATGTGGTGAATGAGCCAATCAAATCCTAAAATGCTGACTGTGAGCCCAAGCTCAGTTGTGGATGCGGTTCTGGATCCACATAAAACATGGCATGCAGATCACAGATTGGATAAAAGACTGACATTGGGTGGGTGCAGTCTGGTGCCGGATCCACATTTTTACATCCATGCAGGGCTCTATCTTTAAGATCAGTCATATGTAGAATAGACCATTATTGCTGGGGAGCAGGACTTGGGGGCATCAGGATGTATTTCTCAGTGTCTGATTTGATTATCCTGTTATAATTTATGGGAGCTTGATTTTGGTAATATTTCTCCTCTGGTGCATCCTGCTGCTTATCCACAGGCATTTCAGTTACATTGGGTTTTGCTTCCTGCATGCTGGGCTTTTGCATGCTCTGGAGTTCTGACGTGAGGATTGTCTATAGCTAGTTAAAGCTCAGTCACGTTTTCTGTAGCTACCTTAAACTGGAGAAGCCCCTTTCTATCCCCAGAAGGTCCTTTTTCACTCTAGAGCCACAACATAATACTAACTGCTGTCTTAAAGTTTGCAGAAGCCTGACACCTTCCTGTGAAAAACTGGGCCCTACGTGATTGCAGAGCAGCCATGACAGAGATAGCACAAAGAGTGCTGAATCCAGTGCTTAATTTATGCCAGAGCTTTTGCTGACCCCCCTATGGGCTTGCTGTATCAGTTCTGAAAGCAAAAAGAATTTTTTTAAGCCCAGCATTTTGTGGTAGCAGAGAAAGTGCTATTGTACATGATCTGTGCCACAGAGCAGTGGTTCTCAACTGCTGTGTTGGGACACACTGCTGTGTCACTACACAGTGGTAAGTGTGTCATGGAGAGCTGGGGCTTTGACGTGGGGAGCATCCCATAGGGTTGCAACACCGCATGAAGAGTGCCGTGACCCACAAAAGGTTGAGAAACACTGCCACAGAGTGCATTTTGAGATCTTATGCTTTTGCATTGTGGACAGTGAAGTTTATACTAGACATTTCTCTGACTCAGAACGTTTACTTCTCACTTCTTAAGAAAACCTTTGGGGCTTAATTTTGTAGCTTGTGTGGCATTTTATGCAACCTTTATTGAGTGGCGAATCAAGGTGGGAAGAAATCTCTGGTGGAATTAGACTTCACTGTTCTGTAACACAGTGCTCGGGACTCAGTCTTGAAGCCCTATGTTTCCTCTGAAACCAAAGGAAGAACAAGGTGCAAAGACTTCAGGACTGTGCATGTAACAAGCTTTCTACTCCCTTCTCCCTCTTCAATAATTCACACATATGCCCCCTCCAATCTAATACCATCCAGACTTTGACTAATAGATTCACTGAGTGAAATATGTGTTGACCTGTGTTGTAGGTTCCTAAAATGATTAGGACAGTGGCTGGCCAGGTTTTGTAGCAGGGAGGGAGGGGCAATATCGGAGGGGACAACTGACAATCAAGAGCAGAGTCCTCCCTCGTGGCCTCACAATGCTAATAATCAGAGTATGGCGTGGGGCGGGGGGGGATTGATTGCTATGACAGCAAGGCTTCTTAGGAAAAGGTCCCCTGTTCTTTGCACATAATTCTTGTCTCAGGCCTGAAAAACTCACTACACCAAACACATCTTGCAGGATATTTCTCCATAAAAAGTAGCATGTAAGTTATCCACAGAAAGTTATTTATAACTTGTCAAGATAAATAATCATGGCAAGATGTGCGTAGGGGTAATATTTAAGAAATAATGTAATTATTTCAAAAGTATACTAGAAGTTAATCACCAGGAACTAATACCTATGTGATGGCCCATTTAAACCAGAGAGTGTTGTTCTATTAGCACCAGCCACAAACTATTGGCAACACTGGGAGGTAAAAAATGATCATCACAACAGAGAATCATCCTGTCCATGAATAAAGACAAAACATTGTTTCTGAGTGGGGAAAGACACATGGGATCCATTCACTGAGGATACATCTTGGTGCAGAGACGGTGTCACAAAAAATTGGATAACGGCTTTTGTGAAGCCAGCCAGCTTTGCAACAGATTAACCTCTGGGGAGAAAACCTACTTTATTGATAGGAAAGAAACTATTAAGTAAAATACCCTGTTTTATGTTTTATGACTTTGTTTCATATTATAACCATTTGTTTCCATCACTCTTTCCTGTCTAGTGGTATCTCTAGTCTTTCCTAAAAACATGCACTTTTATTTTACTGCAAGTGCTCACAAGTGCTGTGTGGTTTAGAGAAGTGGTGACTTAGGGTAAAGCTGGTAAATTGGGGCACAGTGCTCCTTAGGGGCAAAGAATGTGGTATTTCTGAGGGTAGCCAGAGTCCTGCACTGGATATCTCTGGGGTAGAATTCAAAGAGACTCGGGTGGCGCCCTGCACAGATACAAATAAGTGGATCCGTATCCAACCTGCATCCGCAAGAAATGGTCCGCTGATATCCATGTTGTATCCGTGGATGCAGATATAAGGCAGATATCCGCAGATTTGCAGGGCTCTAGACTCGGGCACTGGAAAGCATCTATTGCTAAACTGCACAGAAAAGGCAGGGCTGGCACAACCCAGAAGAAAGTGCCTGAGTGGTTCAAGGGCTGATGATGTTGGGGAGCTGACAACTGTGGAAGATTCATTCTTGCTGAAAGCAGAGATAACAAGATGATTTATAGCCTTGGTTACAGGGAAGCAAGAGACCTGCATTCTGCTGGCAGTGGAGGCTCCTCTTCTGCAGGGTTGGACCAACTCCCCACTTTAGCTGTTGACACTGTGCGTGAGGTTGCAAGCTCCATCTGGATTTGGCCTGGACACCCCTCAGTCATGATGGAAGGGCACCAGGCTACATCTTAATGAGTGGTGTTGCAACATGGTGCCCAGGGTTGTATGGCACTGAGACCCCAGGCACCACATTGCAAGGCCCAGCAGGACAGGAGCTGCTGCAACCAAGTGAGTGTGGGTGGAGCTGCTTTCTAGCCCTGCATGGAAAGGCACCAGGTGGGGCCTTCTCCATCCTCTTTCCCAACCTCCCCCCATATCGGTTCTGCAACTGATTTAGGAGCCTAGAGAGTGCCTTTTCAGAGGTACTTAGCATTCTCCTAATGCTATTTACTGCCATTAATTTTTTATGAGCAGCTTCACTGAAGCAGAAGCAAGCCAACTCTGAGTGCTTTTGAAAATCCAACACTGAGTTCATTTGAGGTGGGATTTTCATAAGAGCCTAGATCACCCAAGATGTTTAAAGACCTAGCTTCATTGAAATCAATGGGATTTAGATGCCTAAATCACAGAGCTCTAGGACTAAGTGACTTAGGAGCAGACGGCCCACTGAAAGTCAGGAGAATGTGTGCTGTGAATCTTGACCTGCCAAGGGTCTGTTTATATTGCAAGCAGAAGGTGTCTTTTTAAGTCTGTTCAGCTAACCCACATCATCTAACTTGGGTTAAAATAGCAATGAAAACACAGCAGCTTGGTTTTTAATTTGGGTTAGACACTTGAGTTAAAGCCTATTCAAGAGCCTGTGATTGAACTCAGGCTGTTAACCTGAGTTGCTTGTATCTTCACTGCTGTCTTAACCTGAGTTAGTTAATGTGAGTTAACTAACCTCAGTTAAGAGCTTATCGGTTACTTAGATGGTTTTGAAAACCTTAACCCCCCGTCACGCAGGTGCACAATACATATACGCTTTTTGTTTTGTTCATATGGCAAACTGTTATAAAAACATAATACTCCCTTCATTTACACAGAACATTTTATTTGTCTTGTAACATCATCTCAAATACCTCTTGGTCCATACAGGCAGATCTTATATACCTTGCAGACATGTCAAACCAACCACAACACATTAGCATTTATAATTGTAAATTTTTACCTTTTCTAAAGTTTCTTTGGATCACTTTTGTTCAAACTTGCCTATTTGTTATCCTGCAAGTTTTCTGCCTAGTTTAATCTTCCTGAAAGATCAGACCCACAAGATAGATGAAGAATATTGATCAGCATTTCCCAACCTTTTTGGGTTAAGGGCTACATATACCATTTTTACAATTCTGAAGGGCTACCAGTCTGTTAACGCATAACAATATGTATTGACATGTACACCATTAAGCAGTGCACTGCAAAGCACTGCATGTTTAAAGTAAATATTTTGATGCCATTTTACTCATTTTTATATTCACTATTTTATACCTACAAATTACTCAGAATACATCACACACTCATAGACAAGCACTAGTGCAGATGAGTAACTGTCATGACACACTGAAGCACATGGCTTGGCAGCTATGTCACGGTGGGTGGCCTATTAAGTACAGGCCAAACTAGCAGGCAATGATTTTTAGAGTCCTGCTCCTCTCTTCAAGCATGGTGGGTCCTGGCTGTTCTGAACTCCTGCTACCTCCTTGCTGATCTTCTGTCCCCCTGATTGCGGCAAAGAAACCTCACACATCCTGCAAAAAAAGCAAGGAGTCCTGTGGCACGTAAAAACTAACAAAGTTATTTATCACATGAGCTTTTGTGAGAGAAAATTCCAGTTCATCAGACAATAAATAAATCTAATTGTCTTTACGTGCCACAGGACTCCTTGCTTTTTTTTTGCTGGACTAGACTAACGCGACTGCCCCTTTGGAAATCGCACATCCTGTAGCCCCATGCACTCCATCTGGGTCGCTAGGCAGTGGCTCCCTTCTGCAGCCAAGGAATAGGTCTACACTGGAGCCTTAGGTTGACTTAACCTTCCTTAAGTTGACCTAAGAAAAGCTCTGTCCACATTAGGAATTATTAAGTCAACTTAAGCACTTCCTTAAGTTGACTTAATGACACCACCTCTGAAGGTCGACCTTATTAAGTTGACTTAAGGGCTATGCCCTATCTACTCTGGCTTAAATTGACTTAATAAGGTTGACCTAAGTGTTAAGTCAACCTAGCAGCTGCCAGAGTGGACATAGGTTGACTTAACAGATCCTCCAGTGTAGACATACACCCGGCAGGGAAGGTCAATGCTCTCATCCTTCTGACTCCAGCAGGGACCCCAGGCAGATCACTTTACTGTGCTCGCTGCTGGAGCCAGGGGAGAGGAACGCTGATTTCCCATCCTTTCTAGTGCAGGAAGGAGCCTGCACCACTGTTGTAGCTCTGTGCCAAGGAACTCTGCCTGTGTCCTTAGGCAACAGCTCACTCTTGCATACCGGGGGAAGGAAGCGGTGGCCCCTTTTGCGCCCTGGGTCACAGGTTGCACATCACTGATATAGATTATGCCGAAGCAGTTATTGATTTTGGTTGAGGCTAAATTCTATTTTCAATAATTTCATTTGAGCATCTCTGGGTACTAGAACATTTCAAAAATGACCCTGTCTGCTGATACTGTTATTAGATTGACACAGACTACGTGACTTGATATATCGTAATCTTGAAGTTGTCTCGGCCATCGTGGCACTCCTTGTTTAGGGTCAGGGCCATTAGCAGAGACATTTGGCATTTTATGTTAACCTTTGCTTAGTGCATGATGAAGATGGTTTTCAGAGGATTGTCATATTAAGGACACAGCCATACCGCTTACAATTACTGAATTCAGACATACTTTTCAGCAAGTGGGCATAGAAAAGAACTCTTGCTTTCCTGACAATAGAGACTTCTGGGCCCTTAACCGAATAAATCTGAAGTTTGACTTGGTAGTCAACTGCAAAGAATGGAAGATCTTTATTAATGGTATTTGATTTGCATTTTGCAATTACCTACCTTTTTCTCTTTTGTGAACATTGTTTCTTACCATCTCATCTATTATTAATTAACGTTAAGTCCTATCTACTCAGATCCAGCCATTCATTTATTGCTGGGTTTCAAAAATGTTAACAGACTAGGCCAATGGACTTTTTAGGTCCTCTGGGGCAGTGGTTCTCAACTTTTGTGGGTTGTGACGCACTTGGTGGTGTATTACAGCCCTACAGGACACTCTAGTCCGCCCCACCCAGGCTGAATTCAGCCATCTCCCAGCTCTCTGCAACATACACTGTGTGGTGACACTTTAATGCAGGGGTCTCAAATTCAAATCACCACAAGGGCTTCACGAGGACTAGTATGACTTAGTTCACCATGAGGGCCACATGAGGACTAAGTACATTAGCCTGAGGGTCGCACCATTGAAACCTTTTAATACAACGATATTGCAGATATTGATAACGATAGTGTTGGTGCCAGCCACAGGCAATATCTAGGGGCTACATGTGGCCCACAGACTGCGAGTTTGAGACCCCTGCACTAATGTGTCCCTACACAGTGATTGAGAACTACTGCTCTGGGGCAAAGAGTCCACTGCATTCAATTTGTCATTCCCTCTAATCTTGTGATTTAACCTTTAATGATTTTGATTTAAAATCTTATTCAGGCACTGATTTTACTTTAAAAAGCACAATTCTCAGTTTGCCCTGCCCTTTGTCTAGAAAACATCAGCAGATTATTTTAAAACATTTACAGATTATGCACTGATTTAATCAAAATCAACAATCCCTCTAGAAGCAATATGTATGTCACTCTCACTGAACTTTATTAAGCTCATGACTTGTAAAGGAGCCTGTTTTATTAAATGTTTACAGATTTTTTTTTAGCTAACTTTATTTGAACCTGGCTGCTTATCCCCTAGTAACCTTTATGTTCTGTGTTGTGATTTTAGATCAAGATGGAAAATAGACTCTGCAAGATTAATTGTACTTATCTGAAAATTCACCACCAAAGAGTGATTCAGTGATGCTCTGCCATTACAGGAAATGACTTTATGTTTACCTGTGACATTACCAAAGAATGTTTGGAGGGGAGGGAAAAGGAGATATTTAGGTTTTGCAAGATTACAAGAAGTCCAGGAAAAAATCAATATGTTGCCAATGGATCCACAGAAACTTTATATTTGATTGCAAAAATGGAGATTTGTGCATGCAAATGGCTCTGTTTTATGCACAAGTTGTTATGCAGTCTCTCTGGGGCTTTGAGATGTAGTAAAAGGCTATATTGGCAGTCTGGGGAAGGCCCCTTTCTCATCCATTTCTCTCTCTTAAAGTTTCCTCTTGTGTAGAATTTGCTTTGACCCTAGAAGAAAGGTTTATTTCTGGTTAACGCTCCAGGCTGGGAGTTGGGAGATCTTCATTCTGTTTGCAGCCCTGCCATAGGCTATCTTATTACCTAGGGAAGTTATTTAACCTCTCTCCGTCTCAGTCTCTTTCTTCATAAATTTGGGAATAAAATTCACAAGGGTACCGTTAGGGTGAAGTCAATAAAGTTTAGAGATCACTCTGAGGTCTCTAGGTGATAGATGAGTGTGGAAGATTATTATTGTAACTGAGGCAAAAATGTTAAATACTGAAAGAACCACTAGCTTTTGCCTTCTAGCAACAGCATGTCAAAAGATGGCAAACAATATAAAGGAAATGTGCTATCACTCATATTAGACACCGTTATTGAAAAGAAGGAATAGCTAATAATTTCCCTTCCCAAACTGGCTTTCCTTCCTCCATTCCCCACTACTGCTGGCATCCCTTCTTCTGTGCCACTCAGGGTGTCCACTCTTGACTTCTTCCTTTTTCCTCTCCCATTTTAAAACCTGTCCCATTCCTTTCTCTTCCCACTGAAAAATCATTTGTGCATCAGCATCTGCATTGACTGAAGCAATTTCCTCCTCCTAGATACTTACGTTACGTTCCTTCCACTCTCCAAAACGCATGGACAAGAATCATATTTCTCTCCCATTGTTTGGCCATGTCAGTGCCTGCCCTCTCTTAGAGTCCTCCATCTGAAATCAGAGATTAGACTGAGCTAGAACAAGCTGTTTTCTACCCATGATTTGATGATACTTATGTAACCTTTCTGCCAGGCAGAGCCAGCAGCAGCTAAAGGCTGAGTTCTGTATCTTGGGGCTCCTAACAACATTACAACACCAACTGGCTTGAGCCTGCACCCAGTCTGCTGGGAAATCACACATTATACCTTGGATGCCCTAAAAGGCAGTACTTCCCCCCTCGCAAACACAGAGTCTGAGTGTAGAAGAGCAAAGCTATTAATGAAAGGAAGGAAATATCCAAACAGCACTGGTCTGAGGAAAACAGTTCAATGCAGAACTGACAAACTTGACAAGCAGAACCCACCCCAGCCCAGAATACCTGGGCTGTGCCCTTGACATCGCTGTCTTCTCGCTTTCCCCTGTATTGACCATTGCAGTTTCAGTGTTCACTTCTTAGGGGTGAGGGGTGCAGCCTCAGCCAGTCCCCTCCAGTTGTCTTCTGCAACCCTTCAGCCTTGCTGAGGACCATATACTGACTATCACCATCTGTAAGCACCAGTTGCTCATGGCTCCAGCTACTGGCTGGAACAACCATCCCCGGCTGCTCCCACCAGCCACTTCTCCTTGCTGACTGCTCCTGCCAGCCACAGCCACTCCCATTCACTGACCGTTCCCACTAGCCACAGGCGCCAATCACAGCTAGTCCCTCTTACCTGTCAATCAGATTTCCCGATTTCTCAAAGGATTTCAGCTCTCTAGTGATTTCAGTTCTTAGAGGATTTAATCCTCTAATGATTTCAGCTCTGGATTTCATTTCTTAGGGAATTCCTTCTACTGACACTGAGGCAATGTCCCTGCTCAGCAAATAACAAAGGCTTCACAAGAAATCATTATTTCTACCTTTTAACAATGGGCTCAGGATGAAGTATTGCTTGAGGCATATTCTTTGTCAGGGCCCATGCAAGTGTAACCTTTCTGCCAGGGCAGGCTGGCAGGACAAGAGCTGGGTTCAATATATGGGGGTTTCCTAATGACACAACACCACCAACTGACTCGAGCCCCCACCCAGATTTCTGGGAATCCTGCACTGTTCCCTGGGCATCCCAAAGGGGTAAGGCTTCCCCCCTCGCAAGCACAAGTCTGAGTGTAGTAAATGGAGCTTTTAATAGTAGTAAAACAAAAATGCAAAAGACCAAATAACAGAGATCAGCACTAATCTAGGAAACAGAACATACAAACTTAATGGCAAAACTGGCACCGATCTGGAGAATCAGTGCTAACGAGGCTCCAAACCCACCCTAGGGTATGTGGGGAGTGTCTTTCACACCAGCTGTCCACCGATGCCATCTACCAGTCACTCACTCCATCCTCTAGAACTGGTTTCTCAGCTCCACCTGCTGTCTGCCAGCTCCACCCTCCGGTCACTCACGTCACCCACTTTGCCACTGGCCGCTCTCACCATCCATCAGCTTCACTTGCTGGTCACCCCATCACTGCTCCTTTTCAGCTCAGAGAGAGAGAACTCTCCAGTTAGCTCAGTGATTCAGCCCTCCTAGTCTCTAAATAGCTGTTAATCAGCTATTTCCATAACGAAGAACAGGAGAAGCAATAGGAGGGGAGGCAAGCTGCCCCAAGCATTGCTTCAGCAGAAACAATGCTTAAATGCCCCCCCCCCCCTTTCTTCAACTCTTTTAGGCTGAAGCATGCAGTCACCTTTCCTACAAGTGTCTTTTTAACTGAGGGTAGTTTTTACCCCTTAACTAACCTAGACAGATTTGAAACAAACAGTGAGTAGTAGTTCACACAAGGACAGTATTTCATATTTCCTTAGTAGAATTACAGATATTGATAGATTTGTGAGCAGACTAACCCCAAATACCATTACCCACTATGCCCTGCACCCAGCATGCTAATCAGCTAATTGTACACTTTTGTGTTTGTGCTAATACAAAACCCATGCAGATTAGAAGCCACCCTCAGAAGCTGTTAGGCACAGCTTCTGAGTCTGCCTGACACAAGCATAGGAGCAAGCCCCTCACCTCTCCCTTTACAATACTGTAAACAGGGTCTGCTACTCTTTAGAGGTCTGTTTTGATAACAGTAACTTATCAGAAGAGGCTAAATACAGTTCATACAATTAAAAGACAGCATGCAATCAAAAGACAACACTTCATTTCCCCTTCATTTAAAACAACAGGGATTTGTAACCAAACCTGCCATACATACCATTTCCCATCATACCCTGCACTTAGGTGAGTTTATCCATATATAATGAATGCTAAATCCTTAACTGTACTCATGCATATGCCAAATACTTAATTGTACTCATGCAAATACAAAACCTATGCAAATAAGGTGTCCCCTTTCAGTTGACTAAGCAAGAGAAATGCCAAGTCACTCGCCCTTGCTTATATCTGTATTGGAACAGTCATTCACGGTTCTCAAAGTACTTCACAACCTTTATGCTGCACCACTCCACTGTAAGGGAGGTATGCTCTTCAGTTTAAAGTTAGATGCTCTAAGTGGTGACATCAGTTGCCAAAGGTCATGGGTATGGAAATGGAACCAATGGATCCTCCCCTGCTACAACCACAGTGAGCAAAACTTTCAAAAGCACCAGAGTGATTTAGGGATCTATGCACAATTGATTTTCAGTGGGACTTACCAGTAAATCACAAGTGACTTAGGCTGCTAAGTAGCAACCCACGTGGCTCAATGACACACAACTTCCAATGTTTTAGTGTCCCGTGCCCTGCCGTCCTCTTTCTGCCTTTCCAAAATCACTCATTGAACTGTGCCTGAGTTATGGAGGAGTTGGTATTTCCAGGATTTGGTCCATCTGTTTTATAAATGTTGGACTGTGAGTTAGGCATGTCTATCCCAGTTTATGTTTCCAGAATATTTACCTAAGGCCACGAACTGTAAGGCATAAATGTGTAGGGGGTTAAAATTTGCATTTCATCAACATTTTTACAGCACACTGAAAATTCCAGAAAAGGGAGTGTCAAGAACAAATTCCTGTACATATGTCAGAGCTGTAATGATTGATTTACTCACTTGTCCTCAAGCAGTGCCGTTTCCTGTTCTACAATAATGGAACACAATGTACAGTGTGATTTATATGCTGCTGAAACGAACAAGTGATCCTTCTAAAATATCCCAAGCTAAACCATAGTTATCCACTCACTTTTGATCACATAAATTCTTGTAATTAAAATTCAGGTTTTGAGTCATGTCCAGTGGTCTGTGGAATTTTAACATTGGATAGAAAAACCTATACAGATAGTCAGTGTGTGACATCTAAGACTACACTGAACTTCCAGAAAGACACCCTGTGTGCTGCATCTGTTTCTTTATTATCATTTATTTTTTGTTTTCGGTATATCCCCACCATGTACATGATGTTCACCGAGCAAAGAAGAAATTATTTCTGCCTCAGATGATTCACAGACAAGTAAACAAAATGACAACAGGTAGAAGAATGGGGAACAATAAATATATGGAACAAAAAAAAAACAACCCTTCTTATTCAGGTTACTTGACTAGCATGATAGTATCAGTCTGTAATTTTCTCTTAGGCTTCCAGGGCTGGATCAATGCAGGGGTTATAGGGGCTGTAGGGTGTAAAGCGGGGCCTGGTCTCTGGCCCCTAAGGCCCCTGCATGATCCAGCTCTACTGCTCCACTCAGCCAGGTACGGCATGGCAGGGACTTGGGGAGGGGGGGCACTAGGAAGACTGCTGCCAGTGCTGAAGGAGCCAGGGGTCTGAGGCCAGAAGCCAGGCTCTGCAGCCCTCCCACTTCACCCCCAGACCAGCTGATTCTCCCCCTGGGGCAGGGCAAGCCAGCACGGCCAGCATGTGTTTGCTGTGCTCTGGGGGCGGGTCTGACTGGCACGCAGTGGGGTCTCCAGGGCCCATAGCCCTCAAAGCTGCATGGTGCTCCAGCCAGCACCACTTCCAAGAGCAGACCATTCACACTAGGACCAGGACTGGGACAGAAATGCTGTAGAGAGCACTGGTGCATCCCCAGGCCACTGGGGTGGGGGTCTAGGACCCCCAAGCGGGGGCCCCACAGTGGTGGGCAACCCAGGACACTGAGGCCCCTTAATCAGGCCCTGGAGGCATCAGAATCAAGTTAGAAAGGCAATGACAACTAAGGGGAAGAATTCTGTGTCATTATTGGTTTAATACTTACATTCACATGTCTTTAAATTCAAACTCCAAAACCTCCCAAATACATCTCTTTTAAAATGTCGTGTCCTTTTCTTTTTGACAATGCCTGCCGATGCACTTGACTGCAGTAAGCCACCTGTCCATTCTGAAAGTGCATCAGAACTATAGCTGATCTTTTTTATGCACTACTGTATATATGTTCTGTCAAATTTGTCTCCGGTTGCGCTGTGAGTAATCTTTACTGCTGGAGAATCAGATAATCAGAGACTGATTTCTGCAAGCCCTACTATAAACTAGAGACAGACTACTGAAACTAGGCAAGCTGGATTTCCTTCCCTCAAGTGATGCCTTCATAAAAATCTCATTGATCCAGAAGTCAAGACACCAGACAGGCTATATTTGAAACACAGCTGTCCCTTTTTCCAAATAATAAAAATAATTCCCTCTACTGCTTTCATCCAAGACTCTCAAGGCACTTAGCTAATATTAACTAATTAAACCCTATAAAGCTCTTGCAAATTATCTAAGGGTTGTATAAAAATCACTGGAACCATCATTTAAATGCAATCACTTCTGAGGTAGGTACAAAAACTTTGGACCACAGATAGCAACAGTACACTTAAGCAACAGCCAACAGCTGCAGATGGAGAATGAAGAAGAATTTACTCTAGTAAGAATTTATTTTCTTGAGTGGTAATGTGATGCAGAACCACCACTCTTCCTAAAAGCACTTTGGATAAAAGAATATCTAATTCAAAAAAACTTCACCTCTAGCTGCAAATGCCTCCCAATGAAATGCTACAAACAGTTGTTCAGTACTAGACTTCAAGGGAAGAATACTTTCCAATGAATTACTCAGAACAACTCTGCAAATGTTCCCTAAGCACAGATTTAACCTAGTCCTGTGTTACTTGCAAGTTCTAATAAAGACAGTGAGAGATGATATGGCTACAAATACATACTTAATGTAAGTGATTTAAATCAGTGGAACCCAGCCTCCTTTTATTGCAAGCAATCCTGTTATATAAGCTTGTTCATACGTTTATCAAACTCTATCTTAAAGCCAAGCAGATTTCTTACCACACCATTTCTAGTGGAAAGCTGTTCCACTGTCACACTCCTTTGACAGGGACAAACATTCTTTTAATTTTCACCAACTTACTCAGCCAGTTTATACTCCATTCTTTCTTGTACATTATGGCACCACTGAAACAATGAGAGGGGGTTGTGAATCAAGTGGTTTTTTTTTTTTTTTTACTCTTTCATCACACTTTATACCCTACAGCAGAGCTAGAGGAAATAGATTGATCAGAGGCAAGGTAAGTGAGGTGATATCTTTTTATTCAACAAACTTCCAGTGGGAAAAGAGACATGCTTTTGAGCTTACACAGAACCACTTTTAAATATTCTTCTGCCCTAGAGACAGCTGGGGTATTCTGGTTGTATCATTTCTTCATACAAAATTACTCCAGGTGGAGAGAAGTGAAAGGATGGAACACATGAAGTCTCATTTAGCACAAAATAAAGATGTTGAGCACAAAATTAATCAAGGCACCAAAGGAAGTAGAGTAGAAATTATTCAACTGCCTCTACACTAATGGTAAAAACATGGGTAATAACTAGGATGAACTGGTATCCTTAAATGGAAATATTGCATCCTCTATGAGGGAATTCTATATTAGACATCACTTGATGAATAGTGGAAATGATTACAGAATTAAAAATTAGTGACTGCTTACGTGCAAGTGCTGATGACTTGATTACATTTGTTATATGAAAACAGAATATAGTGCAAAGCAGAGAGGGATAGATACTTGGTACTTTAATTTCACAAGAATTGAGCTGAATCAGCTGAGAGAATTTAAACAAAAGCTGTGCAGTGATAATTAGGAACTTCAGAACTGTTTATAAGCCACAATCCCATAATTAAGAAAGAAGGCTACCCTGCTTAAAAAAACAGTTTGACTGAACACAGAATTTGTTAGCAGTGAATTCAAATCAGAAGATAAAAAATTAAGCAAAAGGACACAAGAAGAAATCTATGGCCATCTGTATTAAGGACAATAAGAATATGTTCCAGGTATATTAGGACCAAAATGAAATTGTAGGATCAATAACATAGAAAAAGTAGAAAAATTCAATAAATATTTGTTCTGTATTTGGAAAACTCCAGATGATGAATTCATATCCTTTGATGGTGGTGGTAGTGGTGTTCAGGGAGGAGTTTAGTTGCAATTGGGACTCATTTTGATTTGGTAGGGGATGATGACATCATCTGTGTCCCTTCCTCTGGATTGGTCTGGTTATGACATGTCTAGGGATCAGGATAACAAAACCCAGGGTTCCAGGAAATGGTGAGGATATCAGCCATGATGATGAAGGTCACTTCAGTACCTCCAGGGTCGATCCATCCATAGAGGCAACCTAGACAGTCACCTAGAGCGACAACCAGTAAGGGGCACCAAGGACTGGACTGGGGCAGCAATCATCCCGTCCTGCTCTGCCAGAATTGGGCCGCAGGTGGGGACCTGGCCCCAGCTAGAGGAGCGGCACCACCACTGGCAGTGGGCTGTGAGCAAGAAGCCGAGCCTGGCCAGTGAAGCAGCACCACCATTGCAATTCAGCCCAGTAGCCCATGCAGCACCCACCCACCAATTGGCCAGGTTGGTGGGGGGGTGTTATGAGCAATGTTCCCTCTAAGCTGCGCTAGTGGGCAGGGGCGCAGTGCCCCCCCCCACCAGCGCAGTGAGCATGTGGGACAACGCAGGCAGCCCTGCCTTTCCCCAGCCCGGAGGAGCCCCGTGGGTCTCCTGTCGCAGCTCTGGCAGCCCGCCTGTGCCGCCTGCGGGAGCAGTGAGAGCTGACGGCCCCTTCCCCTGCCCTGCTGCACATAGCCAGGGAAGGAGCAGAGGGGGAGGGAAATTTAAATCTCTCCCTCTCCTCTGCACCAGGCTGCTTGTGCAGAGATGGTGGCATCTTTGGGGCCTGTGTGGACCCCAGCAGGTGAGCAGCCTGGGCAAGAGGGGGGACCCTGAGAGATGGGAGGGCTAAATTGTGGGGCTCCCAGAGGCAGCCATGCAGTGGCCACAGGGACACATGGCTCTCTGTGGGGGCAGGGGATGGGAGCTGGGCTGCAGGCAAAGGAGCCAGGCTGGAGCTGGAGGAGGACTTGGGACTTGAAAGACCCAAGCAAAATTGTATTGAGCCATTTAGCATCTCTATCAAGGGTGAATGCTTTGCTTTTCACTTGCTAAAAGGCTCCTGAAAGAAAAGCGATCCTTTAAAATAAGCAAAACCAAGTTGGGTTAATTTCAGATTTATTTTCTTTTCTGTGAGAGATTCTAATACAATCAGTTTGTCAAGGTGGGGCTTTACAATGTAACTTTGTATAGACTCCTGTGATGGAAGGAAAGAAATCCTAATGATTAGGAAAAATGAAATGAAAAACTGAAAGGAGAAAAAGTCATTTAAGGCAGAAGGAAAAAAATATTGCCAGTGGTGCAATAATTTTTTAAAAAGACACTTTGTATTTCTATTTCCCCAAAAATGTGTTAGAAAAATAATCATTTTCTTTCACAAATCCATTTATGCTCTTGTTTCTTGCAGCTTTGATAAGGTTTGCTTTAACTGTCAAAAATTAAAAATTATTAAACAACCTTTATTCTATTCCATTACCAGACACACAAATCTCAATTGTACCTCGTTTTGCTTATTTTAGTTCTGAGAGTATTTACACTCCAGGCATACTAATTATAGCCTCCCTTTCATTGTTGAAAATTATTTGAATTAAAAAAAACCCCCATAAATGCCAAAACTGAGATGTTAGAGACACTTTATATTAAAGGAGGATACTCACAGTGTTTAGAGTTTCCTGTCTGCCTAATCAATTTTTTGCCATTCACTTAGGGGATTGTTGTCCCATATTTAGCTTTTGAGAGGTATGATTGGGCATGATAATGTAACAGACTCTAACCTAGCTCTATTTGATGCAAATTCTTTAGGCACAAAAGATGGCCCTGGTTACAGAGATGTGATGCTGTGAGAAACTGTCTTGAAACATGGTTTCTGCCCTTGCCACCTTTAAAAGTTTTGAATTTCTCAGACAACTTTACTTAAGGTGTTGCCCTGAGGGAATCTGGGAAGCAGTTGCTACCTTGTGATTGTGATTTTCAATGCATGGTAATTTAATATGTTTACTGAGGACAGAATAGGTGTATTTTCAAGGTTAATAGCTAGATATTAAATACAGTCCCCATAACATGTCAGTCTCATGATCAAATCTGAAGCTACCTACTTAATTTCAATCTACGTTTTGGGCCTGATCCACTTTGAATCCCTTTTACCCGAGCTGGGCAGCATAACAGGGACTTAAATTTCAAAGGGGCAGCTGTGTTAGTCTAGTAAAGCAAAAAAAGCAAGGAGTCTTGCAGCACTTAAAGACTAATAGATTTATTTTTTGCATGAGCTTTTGTGGGAGAAAATCCCACTTTGTCTATATATGTATTCTGGAAATCTGACAAAGACAGGCAACAAAAACTGAGCAGTGTAGATGATGGTAGAGGCTAGACAGGCAGCAAGTTTCATTGTCTCACATTTGTTTAGTAAATTAATAAAACTACAGTACATCAATTTAACATTTTTATTGAAGTTTGAATGAAAAGACATCTATGAATTACTTTAGAACTAAGATACTTAGGCATGCTGATACTTTCATCACCAAAAAACTGTTGCCCAGGCCTCATAAATTGTTGCTCAGTAAATACCACAACGTGCTCAGCTGCATCATCAGCTTAGAGGGAACATTGGTTAGGAGGCGTGTTGGGGGTGCCAAAATCACAGGTGCCTCTCTGCTAGGGCACCAAAAAGCCTTGGGCCAACCCTGTCTAATCTTCTGTATCTATCCACAAAAGACTCTTTCTTGGGCACCCAAAAAGGGAGTGAAGGGTGGAATGGTCATGCCCTCATAATTTTGTCAACAATTAAGCTTAATACCCAACACACTAATTTTCACTGATTTCCAGAGTCACATTTTCTTCTTTACCAAGCATGATTTTAACACAGTCCTTGGTTTATATTAGTAGGCCTCCTTGTTTAGAGTAAATCAGTCTAAGTGCTTCTCTTCTGTACCTTTTCCCATCAGCATTTGTTATTATACGGTATTGTGACATCTGACCTATCACTTACTTTTTGTAGTTCAGCTCACAATTAAGGTAAATTTCTTGGTGAAATTATCACAGTAGTTATGGTATGTGGACCTAGTTCATGCTGTATATGACTGTGTTTTTTGTTTTTGCTTTGTTTTTGATTTGGTTTGTTTATTTTTTAAGTCTGCCTTTCAACAACCACCTTTTGATTTTTTTTGGAGAAACTTTCCCATTGGGATGGAGAATCTCTCTAATTCAGTTCCGGAGCCTTATAGAACAGTTTTGTTTCACGGGGGTGGGGGGGCGGGATTTCTGTGGAGCCAACAGTTAACTACCATCACTATTAAATATTAGTCCTTTATTTCTAGTCAATGTTGTATAGCTTCAATTTCTAGTCACTGGATTTTGATATATCTATCTGTGTCTACTAGGCTGAAGAGCCTTCCGTTATCTGTAATCTAGGATGATATTATAATTATCTTTTGCCCACAATTATCTGTATGGCAGCTCCCAAATGTCCTTTTCCCACAGGCTGTTTTAATATATGGACGGTCTGAGATGGCAGGATAGAGGGAAGATGGTTAGAACTCTGTTGTTGAAAATGTAGGGTTGCTCTCGACCATTTTTTTAAATAAAAAGGACTTTAAATCTTATGCCAGTGACTCTTGAGTCATTTTCCTCTTCCACTGTCTGTGAATTCCTTGTCAACTGATCTGATCCACATAGCTATGGATAGTTGGTTAATCCTCATGGATTCCATTCAGCAGCAGAATCCATTATTTCTCCTGGTGCTTCATGGGGAAGAAGACTTCAGATTAGATTAAATTTTTGGCTTTATGGTAGCTGAAAAGGAGGAGGCATGGTAGATTTGAAGGGGTGGCTGGAGAGATCTTTGATGGGAGGGTCAGGTTGGTTCAACTGTTCTTTTTGTTCTCATATAATTTATAAAAGCATTAGATTAGCTCATTTTTCTTAAATCTAAAAAAAATCTAACACAGTGCAAAACTTTTATCCACATCATGCATATCAGGGTACCTATGAGGTTAACTGCAGTGGGAAAGGGTAGTAACTTCTCTAACATTAGAAAATTATGTTAGAAAACAGAATGCCACTGGTCATCACCTACAGCCCCCAAGTCAGACCTCTACAGCACATCCTCAAGGATCTACAACCTTCTCTACAAGATGATCCTTCCTCTCTCAAGCTGGGGGAGACACACCTCTCCTCACCTACAAGACAGCCTCACCCCTGCCTCCGCCCCCAAGTTTAAGCATATACTCACCAGCAACTAGAGACCAAACTACAGAACCATTAAAGCGGGCACATATCCCTGCAACAAATCACATTGGCAACTTTTCCCTTGTATCTGTACAAAAGGCACCATCACAGGACCTAATCAAGCCAGCTACTCCATCAAGGGCTCATTCACCTGCTCATCCACCAATGTGATTTATGCCATCATATGCCAGAAGTGCCCCTCTCCCCATCTAATATATTGGACGAACCGGACAGTCTCTGCACAAAAGAATAAATGGACACAAGTCTGACATCAGAAATCACAACACTGAAAACCCAATAGGGGAACACTTCAATCTCCCTGCTCACTCCATTGATGATTTGTTAATAGCTATGCTCAAATGGATAACAAAATGATGGTTCAAAGAGAAACTACAGAACTGGAATTCATATTCACATTTGACACCATTGCCTCAGGGTTAAATAGGGACTACAGATTTTTCTTCTCATTACAACAGGTGATTTGACCTCACCTTCCTCTATATGCTGTTCCCCGGTGTTTGAATCTAAACAACTGATTTGATTTGCTGTTATAGTCTGACCTGATCCTATGAATTACCCTTCCCTGCATTTATATTCCTCCCATTCTGTAAGTTCCCCCATCCTCCAAGCATCTAATGAAGTGGGATTTTCTCCCACAAAAGCTCGTGTGATAAATAAATGTGTTAGTCTTTAAAAGGGTCACAAGACTTCTTGCTTGTTTTATCTGAAAATTACAGTATTTGTATTATCTTCTTTAAATACTTTTCAAAATATCAGGTGCCTGTTCTGCAGCTGCCTCCAGAAAGGTTTTTGCCCAGCATTTATTCAATATATCTATGATTCTCATCGACCTTGGCAGTACTACAAGATGGGTTGTTTAACATTTTCTTTACTATAGTTGGTGTAAAGAGGCTTTTACTTAACATCAGGTTTGTGTTGTCTTCAACTAGTATATTTTATGTTAGGCTGCCATTGCAAGAAAAAGCTTACCTTCTCATTTATATTCCTCTGCCTCCCACCTACAGTATCACAGGAAACATTGTGGTGGAAAATAGAATTCCATTTATCATTTCCCTGATGCTTTGACTAGCTTTCCATTCAGACCCCACTGTAACGGAGCAGTTAATATTTATTAGCCTTTAAATAATAGTTCATATTTATATAGTACATCATAAATCATGCATCACAGCATCACTGAATTGCTGGTACAAAGCAGTGTTGCAGAGACATGGGATGTTGGTTAAAGGCATCAGGGCAAATCTTGTTTTAGGAAAGTGTCATGGGCTCAGGATACACAGGAAGCAGTGTGCGCGGGAAGAGGAGCAGAATTATAATAAGCCTTTTGTCAGTTCTAAACACCTATTTCTAGTAAATTCAAGTAACTCATATTGTACAGGATGGTGTCAGCATCCTGGTAACAGAACACGGTTCTGCATCCAGATTTCCAATGTCAGCCATTTAAGAGGTCACCATTTACCAATGGGTCTCTCACTGCAGTGTCTAAGGCTTTGGCTTTGACGCAGCAAAGTGGATTTAGAAGGGTTTACTTTGTAAATTGCTCCAATGGGCTGGACTCTGACTGCCTACTGTAGACTCTGCTGGTACATTGTAAAAGATGCCTAGGTCATGTTAAAATAGCTGTTTCAAACAGGACTATATTAATGTAAAAAGGGTACCTGATAGAGCACACTTAGAGGGTCTACACCAGGCAGTTACAGCCCATGACGTTAGAGCACTTTCACGTTTCTCTCAAATACTGCCATTATAGCCTACTGAGAAGATAGAAACATATGAACCTGTGATATGTCATCCACTGTGGTATGGTAAATTAGGTAAATGAAGAGTTCTTAATGATTATTGTGTATTGTTTGGTCATTTTATTTTATTTTTTTAAAAGAGAAACTTTAGTACCCTACAACGGATGTACTCTCCATCTCAGGTATTTATATACACCCCTATTCAATACTATAGTAGATGAGTAGCTCATAATCTTTAGTGTATTTATCTTCTTGTCACCCCTGTAAGATAGAGAAGATCTGTTATTACCATTTTACAGATGAGGCACTGAGACTCAGGGATACAAGCGATTTGCCACAGAAAGTCTGTGGGAATTGACCCCAGGTCTCTGGCTTTCACTGAAACATCATTCTTCTCTGCAGTCTGGCACACTGTACTGAAGGAGATGTTTTTTTCAATCCTGTCCAAAGGAAAACTGCTTGGACAAATAGACTGCAAACAATATTCTGGTTCTGTAGGAAGAATGGGTGCATATAAGCCAGCAGAGCTGGAGTCATGTTCATAATGAGAATTATTATGCAGGATTACAAATATTACATGTCCTATGTCATCTTAAATGCATTGATATCTTGTGTATTATGTGTGTTTATAAAGGTTACATTAATCATTTGTGCCCTTACACTCATTTTGGTGTGACTAATGTAGCATAATGTTTGTTTGTTTTGCTGAATGCTCAGTCTTGCCGAATATGATGATATTTGTTAAACATGTTTGCTTATTATTTTATCTATATATGCTTTTTAATGTGACCTGAATTTTCAAAGCTATATAATATGAAGAGGCTGAACCTGGGAATGCAAGGAATGAGTGGCATCACAAAATTAAAAGCCTATCATTTAAAAGGAATTTATTTTAACACAGGTAGCTATAGATCCTTAGAACCAGAGATTCCAAGGTCAGAAGGGACCTGTGAAAATCCATCAGGAACTTCTATACAGCATGGGCCATAGTACATCCCCCCAAACAATTCCCAGGGCAGATCTTTCAGAAAAGCTTCCAATTTAGATTTAAAAATGGTCAGTAATGGATAATCCATAACAGTCTTTGATAATTAGTCCCATGTTTAATTACTCTCACCATTAAAAATTTATATCTTGTTTCTAGTCTGAATTTGTCTAGCTTCACTTTCCAGCATTACATTGCACCTTTCTCTGCTAGGCTAAAGAGCCTATTATTTAATATTTGTTCTCCACGTAGGTATTTATAGACTGTAATCAAGTCCTTATGTTCAGCTAAATTGATTGAGCTCCTTGACTATGTCTACAATAGGAAAAGTTAGTTTGAATTTGCTAATTCAAACTAATAAGTTCGAGGTTAGTTCGAACTAACCTTGAATTTATTAGTTCAAATTAACAACGTGGACTAATTCAAACTAACATTAGTTCGAATTAGTCTACTTTATTTCGAAGTAACTGCACTTATTAAGTTCAAACTAAGGGTTAATCCTTGTCTACGTCATCCTTAGTTTGAACTAAGGGATTAGTTCAAACTAACCGGCAGGTTTTACTATTTCAAACTAAGCTTTCATTAGTTTGAATTAAGAAATTTCTTAATTCAAACTAAGGAGAGCCTTGTGCAGACAGGGACTATGTTAGTTTGAATTAAGCCTCCTTAATTTGAACTAACTTGCAAGTGTAGACACACCCCTTGAGTCTAGCACTATAAGGCATGTTTTCTAATCCTCTAGCTCTTCTCCTTGCTCTCCTCAGAACACTCTTCAATTTATCAACAACTTTCTTGAATTGTGGACACCAGAACTGGACGTGGTATTCCAGCAGCAGTCTCCCCAGTGCCAAATACAGGAATACAATAACCTTCTATTCCTATTTGAGATTACCCTGTTCATGCAGAAGAGAATTGTATTAGCTCTTTTGGCCAATCCCACTGGGAACCTGTGCTCAGCTGATCATCCACTGCCCTCCCCAAATCTTTTTCAAAGTCACTGCTTCCCAGGATGGAGAACCCTATCCTGTAAGGATAGTCTCCATTTTTGGTCTAAGATGTACACATTTATATTTAGCCATGTTAAAACATGTGGTTTGTTTGCAGCAGGGGTGTAGCCAGCTCCCATTTTCTTGGGGGGCCCTTGAGTCTGCATGTGACTGGAAGCTGCCTGAGATGCTCCGATTGCTAGGTAGTAAATAGAGCTGTGTGAGGAGGAGGGAGGCAGCAAGATGAGGATTGCCCACTGTAGCACCTGGCGGCAGTGCACTGGCACCAGCCGCTGTGGTGGTTGGATCTTATCTCCAAGTGAGTGGGCCCTGGCTCACCCATGGCTACGTCCCTGGTTTGCACCCGTTTATCAAACAATTAGGAGCACTCTGAATCAGTGACATATCCCAGGTGCAGACTTTATTGAAGGCAGGGACTGGCCGCTCTCTGCCTCCCCTCTGAGGCAGGAGTGGCCCTGGGTAGAAACCAGGGCCACCGTCCCAGGAGGGACCCACTTCTGCCTCAGCAGGGAGGCAAAGAGCAGCCACCACCAGTGGTGAGATCCAGCCCTAGCTAGGGTTCCCAGGCCGCTGCCGCAGTCGCTGCCATCGGAGGGGTCCGGAACCGCCACTGATGGGATCTGACACCAACCAGGACCAATGGTCATCACTGTTAGTAGTATCGAGCCCCAGCCAGGGACTGGAGCTACCTCTGGCAGTGGGGTCTGGCTCTGGCCAGGGTTTCAGAGCCACTGCCAGCAATGGGGTCTGGCCCAAGTTGGGGTTCCAGAACCGCCGCCACTGTCCAGTGCTGGCCAGAGTCTAAAGCCACCTCTGGCAGAGGGGGTCTGGCCCCAATCAGGGCCTGGAGCCACCGCTGGGATTCGGCCAGGACTCAGGGACACTGCTGACAGCCTCATCCAGCCCTGGCCCCAGAAGCTAGAGCAGAATCAGGGGGAGGGATGGGGGCTGGATTTTTGGAGCTGTCTCCCGGAGAGGCAGCTTCAAAATCCACTGTCTGCTTCATTGTTTACCTAATGTCTAATTTTGGTGTCATCCGCAAACTGTCAGTGATGATTCATATTTTTTTCCAAGTCGTTGATAAAGATATTAAATATCATAGGGCTAAGAACCAGTCCCCATGGGACCACATTGGAACCAGGAAGTTCAATGATGATTCCCTGTTTACAGCTACCTTTCAAGACCTATCCGCCAGTTTTTAATTCATTGAACATGTGCCATGTTAGAAGGGTCATGCCCATATGATTGGAGAAACACTTTAAAACAGTATACAAGGCAAATCACTGTATAGTCAAATGATTATTATAATACATTTATTATGAAGGGTTAGGTTGTATTCTTGGGCACAACCTATGTAAGGGATAACATGTAGGCTGTGGAGCTGAATGAATAATGGATTTTTTTTTTTTAATACTCTGGCACTGGCAGTTCTGAAATACTAAAGTAAAATCAGTTCAGATTAAACAAAATATTTCATTTACCTTGAAATGAACCACTTCATTTAGATTTTGAGCATTTTAAAAATATATTAAAACTAGCTGTGACCCATCAAAAATGATGGGGGAATCAAAGGGGAATTTATGAAAAATTTATTTTAATTGATTAAAAGCTCTTTAATTACAACATTTTTTGCAAAAGTTCTGTGGTCAGCTAAAACTTTTCCTTGCTATTTCATATCCTTCATGTAAACTTTCAGATTTTCATGGTTTCCTCCCCAAGTGAGTGCCATATACAATTGTCTTAAGAGTCAGTGAAATATTGGAAACAGCTGAAACCATAGCTGAGAGCTTATAATGTTGACACATTCCAAGGGGGCAGCTGTGTCACCAGAGTGAACCGTCCCTGGGTTTCATTGGCTGTTACTGCCCAATTTTTAAATCCGTAGCCATTTCGCCTTTATGAATTACAGTGACGTAAGCAGCTACAATAAGGTATATATCTGTGCCGTGCCATGCCACGACTCTTAGGCAATTGTGATGTCAGAGGAGATATTTCCAGGGCCCCTTCATGCAGGTTCAGGCCACCTTCACCCACCCCAGCTACAGTCCCCCAAACACCTGCCCCCCCACCCCAGCTATTGTCCCTGGCCCCTGTCTCACCGTTGGTCCCCTGAACCTTTCCCCCGATCCCTTCCCAAACCCCTCATCTCACCACTGGTCCCCCCAACCCTTCTCCAACCCCCTGCCATGCTGCACCATCTTCCCCCACTGCCCTGGGCTGACACTCTCCCTTGTGCCCTTTCCTTGCTGGGCTTGCTTGCCTGTCCCCAAACTGTCCCCTCCAGGGCACCCTTACCTGGCCACCATGTGGAGCGTCCCCACCCCACCCAGAGCCTGCTCTGACTGATTTAAAATCTCCAAGCCTGATGCAGCTCCCTGTGCTGCTGGAACAGTGTTCCAGGACTTACTATTTTTAGGGGATCTGCGTTTGGCAGGCCCCTAAAAATAGAAAATGGAGCCAGAATGCTGCATTCTTGTGCCCACTATTTTTAAAGGGTGCGCCCCAGAACGCAGCGTTCCAGCTCCATTTTCTATTTTTAGGGGGCCCAGAACGCTGACCCTGGAACACCGTTCTGGCACGTTCTGGCTTACATTAACCCCTATGGTACACTTACTATCATGCATGCATGCACATAGCAAATTAGTATAGTAGATTAAAGGAAGTTACAAAATGAAATCTTTTTAATTGAAAACTCACATTTCATTTGTAAAAAATCAAAACTAAATGTTTAAATTGATCATTTCAAAACTGTTTTTTTTTTTTTTTGGTCCTCCATCTCAACTGAACCAGACAAAATTGAATGACTTCATGCAGCACCTCAATGTAACTAAATCCATCTCCCCTCCCAACTTAAAAAAAACAAACAAAAAACAGGAAGCTGCTTTTCCCAAGGAACAGCCTTGTGCAGAAGTTAAGATCTGTGAACAGTATTCCTCTCCTGCCACCCACTTTCTCTTTGGTAAAAATATGCAATAGTCCCTTATCAGCAGAGATCACTTTACCATGCCATAGCAACTGACATGGGCTTGCTGAAAGTTGGAAGTAGCAGATAAAGCAAGCATTCCCCTCTTCCTACCTCATGGTGAAAAGCCCAGTGGAGCCTGCTGCTCCTCCATGCAACTTGTTATACAGGGAGATAAGGAGAGGCATGTGTCTGGCAGAGGTCTTATTCCACCCCTCTTTACACCTCTGCACAATTAGGTGAGGTGTGGCCACAATCTGTGTTTATAAAAGGATGACCCTGAATGACAGGAATCAGCACAATATCCTTAGCACTGCTATATTTTCATTTTGCAAACAATTGTTTATAACCCTCACATCTGATGGATTTTCAAGCAGTCTTGTAGTATCTTCCACTGTAACTTTCTGCTCTGTTTTCATTGGCATTGCTTGGGATAACTTTTGAATCAGGATACCTATTTTGTACACTATAATGGGAAGGTAAAAATTTACTATCAAGGAAATTCCTGGATTATTGTGGGGGAGGAAAGCAATATAATACAAATCAGTAATTGCCATTGCAGAAAATTGACTCTGGTAAGTACATATTACATCTTGCAAGAGACTTGGTTGTGTTTAACCACATTGTTTATTAGTAACCCTTGATGGTGATGTTAACTGTTACTTAGAACAAGATAGGAGCCTCTTAGGCTATGTCTACATATGCCAAACTTAGTTCAGACTAGCAAATCTGAACTAAGAGGTTCAAGATTAGTTCAAATTAACTGCAGGTTAGTTTGAACTAACTTTTTGGCTCAAACTAACTGCATGTTCTAGTTTGAACTAATGCTTACTTTGAACTAGAACATGCTGGGTTAGTTCAAACTTTTTAAGTTCAAACAAAGCCTTGGTTCAAGTCTTGCATGCACTTAGTTCAAGCTAAAGTTTGAACTAAGCATGTAAGTCTGGACTAACCCTAAATTTCTTAGTGCAGACTAGGAAAAGCCTAGTGTAGCCATGGGCTAAATTAGTCCAGACTAAACCTCCTTAATCTGGATTAATTTCCCAGTGTAGGCATAGCATTACAGTGTTATCAAGGGTTTTGCACACTCATCACAGACATTTTAATCCTGTAATAAATTTCACAGCTAAATCTCATTCATTTTAAAATAAACCTGTGCATAATTGGCACTCAAATTAGATGCCATAAACTTAGGCTACTGTATACATTCCCTCTTTAGATGCAGACTTTGAAGAACTTTTCAATGCCTTTCAAATTTGTAGCTTTGTATCAATTCTATAAAGTATCATAAAGTGTCATCTATACAACTGCAAAATAAGAAGAAGAAGAAGAAGAAGAATTCTTAAATTGCACTATAAAATAAAAGAAGCAATGAGTCCTGTGGCACTTTGAAAGACTAACATATTTATTTATTTATAGGTTTTTTAGTCTTTAAAAGTGCTGCAGGACTCCTTGTTTGTTTTGCTGAACTAGACTAACATGGCTACCTCTTTGGAACTATAAAACAGCATCACAATGAAAGTGTACGGACAGGAGTCACACAGATGCTAGATAATTTATTTGCAAATGTGAAATGTTTTCTAATGAACTTATGCTGCAGATGGAAATAAAGAAGGCTGTTGGGATTTCTATCAAAGGCTTTGTTATAGTTAACAAAGACAAAGACTCAACAAGCTACTTAAATGTGTGTCTAACGAACATGTGTAGTCCCTTGACTTCAGTATTTATTAGGGTTCCATTGAATCAATGGGACTACTCATGTTTCAGGAATTGCCTGAATTGGGGACACAGATTATAAACATCCCAGGGCAAGGCCCCTTCGATTTGCATTTAGTCATGCCCATCCCTGACACTGTCTAAATAAGTTCCAAAGGGACTTATTTGTGTTAGTCTTGTTCAGCAAGACAGATAAAGGAGTCCTGTGGCACTTAAAGACTAAGAAATGTATTTATTGCATGAGCTTTCATGGGAGAAAATACCACTTTTTCACTTCTAAACATCTGACGAAGTTGAATTTTCTCCCATGAAAGCTCATGCAATAAATAAATATCTTAGTCTTTAAGTGCCTGTAGCAAGGTGCAACCCAGACCCGAGCTCTTGCACTCCCCTTGCTGGCCAGGGAAGGGCACGGACCCAGTGTGGGCTAGGAACCAAAGGGGCTGGGCTAGAGGAAGGAAGGACTATTTAAGGGGCTGGACCAAACAGCCACAGGGGAGAAGGAGGCGGCGGCGGCGGTGGCGGTGGCGGCGGCGGCGGCGGCGGCACCCCAGATGGAAGGTAGATCTCTCTGACCAGGAGGAGTGAGGGCATGACCAGAGCCTCGATGACCCCACCAACCCCGCCCAGGGCGAGGACCTGGAGGAGTTACCTTTGGTTGAAGAGCTGCCGGGGGAGGAGACGAGCAGGGCCCGCAGGACCTGGATGAGCTGCCCTCTGCAGAGGACGTGGCTGACCCAGGGCTGCCCAATATCTGCGACCTGGAGGAACTAACGCTGACTGAAGATACATTGGGAGGTCCAGCCCCACCCATGGCGAAGGCTGAAGGCCTGACTGGCATACCGCTGGGGAGGTACCTGGGGGTTTGGTAGGGAGGATGGAGGAAGTAGCCCAGGGGAGGGGTGTGGACAGCCCCACAGGGCTAGTGGGTTTCGGCAGGCGCACCACTAGCTATCGGGTGGCCTGTGACCACGCATTAGGGCCCTGGGCTGAGACGCAGTGGAGTGGGTGGGCCTGTGTCTCCCTCCCCTTGACCCTTACTGCTGCAAACCCCAACATTGAACCTTGCCCTGTAAGGGGGCTGAAGCCCTGATTGCCTTGGCTGCCTTGCCCGGCGGTGGGGTTGAAGGCAGGGTCTGGGTGTGCTGCGGGTGCCCTGCGGCCGGGACTGCGGACGGCCACCCTCAGACGGCCAAAGCGGCCTGCCCAGTAGGTGACCCGATTTACAGTGCCACAGGACTCCTTATTTGGTTTTGAATAAATAAGAATTCCAGTATTAATTTTATTTGATTAATAATATCAAATCCTTAAAGATTAAGTTATAAATCAGATGAGCCACCGTGATAACCTACACAGGACTATAATGAACTAGCCAGTGTTAGAGCACAGCACCCCCTTACAAGTGACAGTAACTGGGAATGACCATTATCATTAAATGATAGTAACGCTGATGTTGATAGCCTGTGGGTGATTATAATTAACACTTCTCCAATTTTGGCCCATGAAAAGTCTTCATTGTCATCACTAGCCATGCAGTGCACTGAAATATCACATGCTGCTCTGGATCACAGAAGAACCTGCAGGACCAAGGCTTAAATCACTAATAAGCACCTAATAGCTTAGTAAGGGGCACCTGACTGCCAGTCTCCTGCATCAGTCCATGGCAAATACCCATGCTGCAGTCCTTCTAGTTTGAATTGAGTCAGGGCATTGTTGATGGAAGATTCCACCTATAAGACCTCCTTTGTTTTAACTGTTGTCATGGGTGAGTTCAAGCCATTTTTGACCAGGTGAGTTCCCTCTTGACTGTTTTGACCTCATTTTCTCTAGCTTTTCCTCTTAGATTTTTGTCTTTGTTACTAGTTTCCTTTGCTACGTCTCTTCTTAACTGGTTGGTTTCTCAGTGAATGTCTCAGAGGTCTCTCTTAAAGCTCAGAAGGTTTTGATGCATACTTTTATAGCAGCAGAAAATAAATTAAAAGTGAGATTGCTTGACAAGTTGCTGCATTTACATAGTCCTGCAGATATATTTGATGTGGGAAGGAGAACTCATTTCTCATTTAAAAATGTTGTTTTCATTGCTCCACTGTAGTAATCTCTCTTCAGCAGCTGCCTGCCGTAATATTAATGATGTTACACCCCTTCATTTATTTAAGAGCATGCTATCTCTATTGTCACGTCAAGGGCATTCAGCTTTTGATATTTCCATTTTCATATCCCCGTCACAGCCCAGGACATGGGTGTCATTCCTAGTGATTGGAGCAAAAGTTGTCATCCAGTAATAAGATGTTAGGGTCCCCGAGACAAGAGCCAGAGGAGAATTCATTTAACCAAGATGAGGGTCAGACAGTTTACCTGGAGAGAATCCAGGCTGAGACTAAAGCAGGAACAAACTGGGACAAGTGCTGTCTCAGCCTTGGACAAACGCTTTGTGCAGCTGACAAACTGCTGCTGTACGGCTCAAGAGGGGCTCTGCTGCTGCCTCCCACTAATCGGGCAGCCTATTACCAGCCATCTGTGTTCATACAATTGCTCAGAGGCTGGCTCTGCTACAGACCTCTTGCATAACACCTTCCCATGCCTTTGAATATTTTTCATTCCTGTATTTCAAGGGTGCCAAACTCATGCCGTGTGGGGGGCCACATTGGAGGGCAGCACACCTGTCGTGGGCCATGTGTCTGTACAAGCTCCCCAAGCCTTTCCCCTGCCACATTCAGAGTGCTGTGGGCGCCCCTTGCCCTTCCCTTTCCCCAACCCTGCAGACTCAGACACCTTCCCTTTTCCCTGGCCTGTGGGCTCCCCTTTGGCATGCTGGCTCCCTGACCCCTCCTCTCCTATTATGCAGATCCCGGACCCCCCTTTCGCTGCTTGGCTGCTCTCAGACCCCTCTTAGCTTTCCCTTTCCACTTCCCCTACCACATGGTGGCAGGCACTGACACTCAGTCTCAGTCACAGCCACAGGCAGGCCGAACACCTGCCTCCACCCCACCCACTCACTGTCAGTCACTGTCAGCATGGTGGCCTTTGGTCAGTTCAGTCCCAGCTGGCCTTTGATTGGCTTATTCCCATGTGGGTCCCAGCCACTTTTTCCTTTTCTTATTTGTGATTTGTGCAATATGCAGTCAATCAGCTCAGCAAGCCAATTGACTGTCAGTGAACTGGTGGGGTGGCGGGTAGTGCGGCAGCCCTTTGGGAACGCAACCCAGCCTGTTATGACTGAGACTCGGATTGGCAGGCAGATAACAGCAGAGCTGAGGTGGGGTTGGCTGGAACATTTCCTTTGTTCCCGTGTGCTCTGACTCACTCACATGCTATAGAGTCACAGCCAGGCTTAGTCCTGCTCTGCCAGAGGTAGCCTGTCTGTTGTTTGCTGTTGCTGCAGAGGGTTACCAGGCACAGCCTGGGCAGCAGCTCTGCAGGCCAGATCAGTGCCCTCCATGGGGAAGATCCAGTCTGCAAGCTGTGAGTTTGACACCCCTGCTGTACTTGTTAGCATATTTGGATGTTCTTATAGAAATGAATATGCAAGGATTGAAAACACTCTAAAATCATTTAATCCTCAACCTTCTACAGTTTCTTAGGACATTTAATTTTGGTTATTAAAGATAAATGTCATTTCCCCTTTCTTCTTTTAGTATTAAACTTGGGAAGTGGAGGCTACTGGAAGTGAGTCCCATGCTCGACCCACCGGGACGGTGCCTCTTGGTGGTGGTGTTGGGAAATTAATACTCAAGTGGTTCTATACTCCACCCCTTCCAGGGAGAGAAAAGGGGAAAAACAGTATGTCTCAGGCCTTCAGTGGGGCCAACAGGTAGTCTCTAGCCCCAAGTTAGGGCACTCTGATAATAGCCCAGACCTTTCAGTTAGGACACACAACCTACCAGCCCTTAGGTAGGGGGTAAACAACTCGAGGTAGTAGACAGGTCTTTGATTTCGGGGTGCACAGCCCTGCAGGTAATGCCGTCTAGGGGCAGGGGAGAGGAGGAAGGGGACACAGGCCCACCCAACTGCACTGTGTCCCAGCCCAGGACCCTGACAGTGGCCAAAGATTCATCCACAGGGTCAGCGGGGCTCCAGCTGCAACACATTGACCCTGGTATGGGGCTCAGGCCCAAGTGCCTGAGATACAATTCTCCTAGCCCGCTTCCTTCCCTGGTAGTACCTGTCCAGGCTCTTTGGCAGAGTCCTCAGGGTAGTAGTCCAAGGGCATGGAGCAGAAGCCCTCCATCTCATCCGGCGGGGGTAATTCAGGGAGCTCCACATGGTCCTCTATGAGAGGCAGTTCCTCCAGGTCCTGGCCCATAGGGGGACGATCTTCCTCCGCAGCGAGTGGCAATACCTCCAAGTTGCAGCAGGGTGGCATTGGGGCTGGCTCCTGGAAGCCCAGGGCCTCAGGGGAAAATCTGGGGTTCCCTGGCTCTGGCAATCTCCCCAGTTTGCTATCCCCAAGACAAGTTGGCCCTTCCTCAGGGGCACCTGCCATGGGAGGCCCAAGCCAGGGCTCTTGGTACTGGGCTGGAGTTCCCCTTCCTCGACTGGATGGCTGGCTGGGAATAAGGAGCTGGGAGACAGGCATCCTTCCTCCTCGGCGGCCAGAGCTGAACTGAGCTGCTTGGCCTGGCTTTTATCCTTCCTGTCCTGCCCCCTGACTTCCAACCTGATGGACGGGCATCTCCAGGCCCTGCCTGCCAGCTGTCCATCTTAGGAGGCGGCCATGTTGCCTCTTTTGCTTCTAGGGGCAGCCATGTTGCTTCATCTGGGGGAAGCCATGTTGCCTCCTTACACCTACTTTCTTTCTTTAACCCTTTTCTTTTAACTGGTCTGCCGCCTGCTTGGAGAGAGATCTGTCTCCAAACATCTGCTGTCCTGTATCATGATTGTGGTACCATATGACATATACACATATATCTCTCTTCCAAGATGATGTGAATATTTCAGGAGTCATAAAATCTACAGCAGAGTAGAGGGGGTTTGAGCTAACTGACTGAATAAATCTCCCTGTGGAAATCCTTCAGGTCACCTTCATGGTCTTCAGGCTGGGAGGGATAAAACGCTTAGAACTAGGCTGGAAAAGCACATACACTTTAGGGAACAATCTGCATTGGCTCCAGGAAGTGGAACTAGTTGGCCTGTCAGGTTTATTTCATCTCCATGCTGATTTGATGACTTATAAGAGATCCCTCAAATACTTTCAAAATACAATAAGACTGCATGCTTCTGGAATGTATAATCCACAAAATATTAGTGACACACTTGAGAAATGGTATTTATCACGTCTTTACGCTAAGGACAATGATAGCAAGACCTTCCGTTTTCCTCTTGGCTTACCATAGTTAATATCAAAAGGCACCTTGAAATTAAAGTGTGCATCTTTGTAGAGAGTGCAAATTTTTATAGCTTTTCTGTGTCCCTTTCTTTAGATGGCTGAATAAAACAAACAAAAGCCTTTATTCTCAGATGAAGAAGGTTACTGTTGATGTTGCTGTGCTTGCTATCAGTGACCATCTCTTTCTACAGTGACAGTAGAGGCTCTGACAAGCCAATGCTAAATTTGGACAAGTTGTTAACAATAAATTACACTTAACTCTTGGTATTTTTTTTCATAAGATATGCCAAGCATTTTCCTTTGTAACTATCTCCTGCTTCCACAATCCAAACCATTGACTGTTAAACCAAAATACCATTGACTATTATTTATTTGGATGAAGGTAATGGCTTACATTATTGTCATGAGTTGGAGTTCTGTAATTGCCCAGAGCATTGCAAGGCCATTTGTAGTAGTATTTAAAAACTGGAAGTAATAATAATTGAGCTAATAAATAATTTCATTATTCAGTTAGTTGCAAGGGTTAATTCAGTGGAATTAGCTGAGATTTTGGCATAAACATGGGATCTTGCCACACTCACGAATACAGCTTTAGACACACTCCCCTGAATTTATGTCCTCCCATTCTGTAAGTTCCCCTGTCTTCAAAGCACCTGATGAAGTGGGATTTTCCTTCACAAAAGTTCATGCAATAAATACATTTTCTAGTCTTTAAGTGCCACAGGACTCCTTGTTTGTTTTTAATATTGATGCTGGATCTTCCACCGATGTAGCATTCTATTTGCTAATTAAAAGATTGTTTAAAGATAAGGTATGTGGAATCCATGTCAATATGATTTAGGAATTGATAAAAACAAAGCAATTTGAATCCCAGTATGCGGTTACATAAAGGAGGGTGTTTTTCTTCAAAATTTGGAAACTGTATGTTTGTGGGTGAGAAGGAGGCATACTCCTAAAGATGATAAAGTTGTTTGCTTACAAATGGGTTGGTATGCAGTGAAGGAGGAGAAGCTATTAAAGAATTCTTAATGACTTTAAAAAGGACCCTGCCTATCAAGAAAGCATCTTCGAGTGGAGAAAAGGCTCCTGTCACAATATGTAACTCTTTTAAACTGCATAGTTGATTGAAGGGCCGTAACTAGGCCGGGGAAACTGGGGCAAACCCCCCAGCTGCTGAATTTTTCGAGGGCTCAGAGGAAAGATCTGGCTCGCCACACAGGAAGCCCCAGCCAGTAATAGGGAGCTGAGTCCATCCCCAGCCACCATGGGGAGCTGGATCTGTCCCCTGCACCCTCTAAAATTCAGCATCTGATCCGTTCTAGACGTGGGGAGCTGGATCCGGCCCCAGTCGCGGCTGGAAGGCAGCTGGGGACAAATCCAGCTCCCTGTCGTTTACCGGCAGCAGGTGGGGCCAGATCCAGCTCCATGCCACTGGAACGGATTGGGGCCTGGGCCAGAAGAGGGTGCCTTTGGGGCTGCTTGCCCTGAGCACCAGAACAGACAGTTATTGCCCTTGTTGATTGTATTATTTTAAATATCTCGGTTTATATGTTTTTTTTTTTCCTTTCCTCAGTCTGGCCTGATTAAAATTCCTTTTGCAGAGGTACATCTGAGCAGTGAGAGATACATATCTGGAAATTTAGCCTTGATGAGAATGAATCGATTGGCCTATATACACCACTAATTCCAAATAAAAGCTATAAAATGTACCACTAATATAAAATATCTGTTCGTTTATGTCTTGATTTCTATGTGATTAAGTAGTTATGGGTCCCTAGTAAGAGGCAGTAAAAGGAGGGGTCTGATACCAGTAATATTTTTATCTCTTGATTAAATTACCAGTTTGCGCATTTCTGTTTCTAAAGTTACTCAAAATAGTTCATCTCGGGGTGTATGTTATGCAGTCTGGTTGATTTCGAAACCAAACCGATTTTTATTCTCTGTTCCTGTAACTGAATACATAGCATTTGGTATACTTGATGCAGGGGGAAAGCGTTGAAGAATAACTTTTCAGTTTCGTACACACATGATTTATGCCTTTTATTAGGCAACTTTTAATTTGGTCTTTTAAACACTAATCCTATTTGGCTTCCTCAATACATTCTTTCCTGTAACGTACTATTCAGCAGGGTAGCTAAACTGTCTTGGTAACAGTCAGGGGATTATTGGTTTCTGACTAGAATGTAGCTTAAAAATTCCCAAGTATAGTAATCCTTATTCTGTAGCATCAAATTCTGATATGACTGATTTTTTTAAAATTTGTCTTCAAATGCATTCATTGTTTGTTGTTTGTTTCTATTGTGCTGGTGCCTAGAAGCCTCTGCCAAGGAGCAGATCACTGTTGTGCTAGGGGCTCTTCAAAGACAGCCCTCTGTAACAATTAAGTAGAATATTTTTTTTAGCATGTCTGTCTAGACATCATTTATTTTTCAGTTTTATCTGTGAAGTACCTGTTTCCAATGACTTATTAATAATCCTTTCTATTTTAATCATTTATTACAATATATTGTATTAACACATACTTAATTCTTAATAGATTAGTGATTACTAATTTATACTTTGTACCAGACAGTGTATGAGTATATAGCATGAGACAGACCTTGCTCTGTATTGCTTACAATATAATTTGACACAAAAATGACAAAAAGAAACAAGGATGAGAGTAATGAAAATAAGATCATGTGACTACTCAGATAGCTAAGTTCCTGATAGCCCTCTGCCGGAAAACAACAGATTATCTGATCTTTTGCATCCTTTCTGCTAGATAAAAAAAAATACTACCCCAAACTCTCCTTCCTGTGGAAAATTCTGATAGGGACAGTTCATAGATAATAAAGCCAGAAAGGACTATGTTAATCTAGTCTGACCTCCTCTGTAACAAGCCATAGAATTTCGTTGAATTAATTCCTGTTTGAAAACTTATTTTTAGCAAAACATCCAATCTCAATTAAAAAATTTCTACTGGAGAATTTATCACAACCTTTGGTAAGTTGTTCCAAGGGTTCATTTCACTCACTGTTAAATATGACCATCTTATTTCAAGTCTGTCTTTTTTTCAATTTCAAGTCACTAGGTTTTGTTATACCTTTATTTGCTAGACTGAAGAGCCGCCCATTATTACATTTAAACGTATGTTCTCTATACAGGTATTTACAAAATGTGGTCACACCACCTATTCATCTTCTCTTTGATAACTGGCAGACTCAGTTCCTTGGAGCTTTCCCTAAAAGGCATATTTTCCAATCCTTTTCTGGCTCTTCTCCATACCCTCTTCAATTTTTGAAAATCCATCTTGAACTGTGGTCATGAGAATGGACATAGCATTCCTGCAATGGGCGTGCTAATGTCAATTCTTGAGGTAATATAACCCTCTACTCCCACTCACTATTCTCATGTTTACAAGCTAAGGCTCATATTAGGTCTTTGGCCACAGCCTTGCACTGAGAGCTCATGTTCAGCTGGCTATCCTCAAGTCATCCAGAACTGTTGCTTCCTGGAATATAGTTGTCCCACATCAAATAAGCATGGCCAACACTGATTGTTCCTGGATGTATAACTTGACATTTAGCCATATAAAAATGCATGTCTTTTGCTTTCACCCAGCTTACCAAGTGATATGGATCGCTCTATAATAATGCCCATCCTCTTCATTATTTACCATTCTATACTCTGGGGCTATTTCTATACTTGGGTCTTAAGTTGACTTAAATCTCTTAAGTCGACTGAATGACTCTCCCTTTTAAAGTTGACTTAATGATTTAAGTCGGCTTTATTAAGTCGACTTAAGCCAATGTAACCTGGGATTCGGCTTAAGTCGACTTAATTGGCCTCCAGGCCATCTGAAAACCTTCCTGGCAGCCAGGAAGTGCCTGCCCACGCCAGTCCCAGGGCAGGATGAAGTCCAACCCACCCTGTTCAACAGCCAAAGCTAGCTGGGACTCCAGCAGTGTTGGAGTCATGTCTGAGGACAGAGGCAGGCAGGCCAGGACGTGGACCCCATCCTGAACCCACCAGGAGATCCTAGGTCTCCTGGCTATTTGAGGGAATGAGCCCATGCACTCTTGGCTCCAGGGCAGCCAGAGGAACCAGGAGGTGTATAGGACCATCTCCAAGGCTGGGGCAGAGAAGGGCCACACCCATGACACCAGGGGTTAAATTATAATTTGGTGGGCCCCCAAACCCTCCTGCATGGGTGGGCCCCTCTCTGGCATGGGTAGGCCCCCCTCTAGCACCAGTGGGGCCCCAGTACCCATCTCCAGAACCCACCCCCCGCCCCAATACCCACCCCATGACACACACCCACAGCCACCCTCCCACACACACACCACAAAACCCCCAGCAGCCGCTTCCCCCAAGCCCTTACCTGGGCTGTTTGCACACTGCTTGACCACTTGGAAGCTGCTTCTGGCCAAACACTGCTCTGCCCTGCAGGAGGATGATTCACAAACTCCCAGCCTGCTGCAGGAGAAGGAGGGCTTAAGGTGGAGCCACTGGTACACTGCATTATGGCTGCTTGTGCTATTTTAGGGGGCCATGGAACTCTGCGTTCCGGTGCACGCCTCTATTTTTAGGGGCCCTGGAACGCTGTGTTTCCCCTTACTTTATGCCCTGCGCAACACCCAGCAGGTGTGGGTGAAGAGTAAGGACCTCCATCAGGGCTACCACAGGGCCTGGGAGGCCATGCAGTGCTCGGGGGGCAGCCACCACCACATGCCTCTACTACATGGAGCTCCACAGCTTCCTAGGCCAGGAGGCGGACACCAGCCAGCCCATACCCTTGACGCTGCTGAACCCCTCTCCCACAATGAGGGCCAGGGAGGAGGGCTCGATGGACATGGATGTGGTGCTCAGCCGGAGAGAGACCAGCACTGTGGTACAGTGCACCATGCCGGCCCTGGGCAGTGCTACCCTGGAGCTGATCCCTGCCTTGACGCCAACCCTGGGGACACAGAGGGAGGCTTCCCCCACAGAGGAAGACCCGGGAGAGGGGATATCATGCCAGACCGCTGGTGAGTGCTCCCTCCTTGCAGGCATGGTAGGGAAGGCAGGTGGGACAGGGACTGTGGGGAAGAGGGCCTGGGGATAGGCAGGGTCCTGGGAAACGCACAGGGGCAGGCGGTCATGTGGTGGGGAGGCACCCAGAGCAAAGTGGGGTGGGGCCCTGGCAGGAAATGGGATGGAAGCACCAAGGTCAGACAGCATTTGTCCAACCCCACTGGCATGTGGCCTCAGGAGAGACCCTGGGGACAGGGCTGCCTGGGGGTCACCACCCTGGGCATGCACCTGCCCCATTGAGTAGAGCACGGCAACATATACTAAGGGGTCCCCGACCCAAAGGACAGGGAGTTGGAAGCATGGGGATCAGCACAAGACAGCAGCTGCTGTCAGCCTGCACTCCGCACTTGCTAATGGGTAGAATTTTTGTTCTTTGTTTCTCTCCTGCAGACTCTGTGCCTGTGAGACCGGCCACTCCTGGGATGTGCCCAGCTCCAACTAGGAGGAGGAGGGGGTGTCCTGCAAGGAGCTCCTCAAGGACAATTTCCACCTTGCAGAGCATGCTGAGATGGATCTCTGAGCATGGTGGTAGAGGCAGAGGGAAGAGGAGAACGACCACCACAGGGTTGAGCAGGCCCACATTGATTGCCTGCTCGACTTTATGAAGCGCCAGACCTGTGCCCTGGAGTCCCTGGCAGCATGGGCCTGGGCTCTTGATGGGCAGAGGAACCCCTTGCCTGGAGCCCCAGCCTATGTTCCCTCTAAGCTGTGCGCGTGTGCACTTGCACACATGTTGTGAAGCCCGCGCACACAACAAAATAAAGTGCACACAAAAAAATTCAACAGTGCTAATATTTTTATGGTACTTTAAGAAGGCTATTTCAAGTAGCATGTTTCAAATAAGGTTTTGTAATTTATAAAATCATTTCCATCATCATATCAAAATAAAATTTAGCTTAACAGGCTCAGCTCAGGATGGCCCCCACAGTGGCCTTGCTGATCCTGAACAGGTGGGCAATGGATTGGTAGGAGTGTGAGGCCGCCAGCTTCCACAGGGCAGCGGCCACTTGCCTGTCCACGGGCAGGGTGGGTTGAAGCCAGGTGTTGGTGTGTTGCAGAACAGGGTGCTGTGCTCATTGCCTTCCTGCTGTAAAGGAGTGGCCGGTAAAGAGGGACACTGCTGTGGTGCACTGTGGGCCAGCTACCCACAAGACACCACTCCTAGGGCGAACTAGCAACTACCAGCATGCATGTGGGCAGTCTACTGGCATTTTGCATGTGGATTGTCCAAGTTGACGTAACAAGAGCTAGTTTACGCCCACTTAAGGTAGACCTTGTATAGCCGGCTTACCGGAGCCCTCTAGTGTTGACATAGCCTTTGCGTTATCTGCAAGCTTTGTCAGAAATGGTTTTATGCTTTCTCTCAGGGCATTGGTAAAGATGTTAAATCTTAGCAATCTAGAACTAATCCTTGCAGAACCCAAGTAAAAGCATACTCAGTGAATGATGACTTTATATCCTAGTTTTTAATCAAACCACCATATGATACCAAGTCCAATGCCTTAAATATGTTACATTGACACTATTATGTGGATTAGTTAAACTTGTAATTTCAAGAAAAGCATTCCCTAAACTCTGTAGCTCAGATCCTCAACTGGTGTAATTTTAGTTCTACTAAGATCTGTGGAGCAATGTCAGTTTTCACTATCTGAGAATCTAACCCCATGGATTTAAACATTCACAGAACCAGGCATGTTATTTCCCCTGAGATAGTTAGTGAATGCATGGATGAGGCACGAGGCTAGCTTCCTAATAAGTAGGAGTCTTGTCAGTCAATCCAGACAAGGGTGGTCTGCCCTCTGTGTCAGGGCAGCATCAGGCCTTCTGGCTGTAACCAAAGCCAGTAGTCAGGAGAAAGGTCAATGGGACATAGAAAGCAGAAAATGGAGCGAGCAGGGTATCAGGCAGGGAGGAATTCAACGCAGCAATAGGACAAAGAGAAGGCTGGGTGTGAGGCAATGGCAGCAGCAGGAACAAGTAATGCAGGAGCAGGCATGAGCATTGAACTGCATGATTTTCAGTCAACTAAGATATGGATTTTTTCTGTAACCAGAGATTTTTAGAATGCCCATTCTCAGAGCATCATTTAGTCCTAATCCAGTCACTCTCCTTCACTGAATTGACAACAGCTGTTGAACCATTGGTCTGGGTCTAAAGACTCTTCTGCTTCTTTCTCCATCTGTATGGCCACAAGAATTGGGGCATCCAAACCCCCAGAAATGTTCAGAACACAAGTCCTCCATATCTGCAACTTACAGCACTGTCACCAACTCATTAAACCACTAGTTAGTGGCTGTCAGTAAATTGCAGAAGGATTATATTTTTGTAAAATGTTTCCACTTCCCTATCACCCCACAGTGGGCATTTTGTAGAAGCAAAGGGGCAATAAATCTCTAACATGCCTTGTAGTGAGAGGCCTACATGTGGAAGAGATTTCTGACTGTAGACACCTGTGGAGTCCTCAATGTCTCTGTTTCCGTCTCCACCTATAAACTGAAGGAATGGCTCAGCAGAACAAACCTTAATCAGCACGTCTCTTCTTCAATATTTACACTTAAGGGCTAAAGGTATGTGTGTGTGTGTGGGGAATTTAGATCAAGAAAATAAAATAGGGTGGAGCCCTATCTTCTGACAAGCCTTCTCTACTGCCAAAGAGGCCAATTCTTAAAGCTTGTCCTCCATGTCATATCCATGCCCCTGAGCACCACTGCTAGACGTGGGAAAAGTTGAATGATGTTTTTATTTACACCTCCCAGGGACCAGGTAGTGCCCCTTCCACTGTCATGTGCAAGGGGATAACACAACTACATCACATCATATAGCTGCCTGCTCCACGGACCTACTGTGAAAATTAATCTGGTAATGTTTCATATAGTCCATTGAACAGTGTAGCATAAACACTAAGATGAAGTGATAATATTTTTATTATTGTGATGTAACATCTCATTTATTTTCAGGGAATCAGGGACCAAAGTTAAACACATGCAGATGAAGATACCTCACTATCAAATGTCAAAGTAATTATATTGTCACACTTTGATTCAGAATGACAACTTCCAGGTATAGGGAAGTCTCTACATATTCTGGTCTTTCTATTTAGTGACTTTAGAGTGGTCATGCTGGTTTGTGATAGTCTTATGCGAGACTGTGAATTGACTTATCATGAAGGCGTAACTGTGCTCTCACCTGTAGCTCAGGGATGAAGCCCATTGAACAAGGTCCTGGAGGGTGAGGTGATGCACACTTTTGCGTGGTTAGAGCATGGCCCTGCAGTTTTGAGAGCACTGGGTTCTACATCCCAACGCAGTCATTGAATTATGCTGTGTGACCATGCCCATGCCAATTGATCTGTCTATACCTCAGTTCACTTTTTAGTAAAATATGGACACAATAATTTGAGATTTTAATTCCTGAATCTTTCAGCAATGGCGTGGCCAGGGGGAGGATTCCACTCATCTGGTCATTGGGAGCCTAGTTACTCTGTTTTGTCTTTCAGATAACTTTCTCCACTGCAAATGGATTTGCTTGGCAGGTGTTTTATTTGTCACTGAGATTAAAACTACACACATAAGGGAAAAGGCAAATATCAACAAGATGACTTGTAGGGGGTATAGTGTAATTTTATCACTCTTTCTGCTGTCTGAGTGTTTTATCTCTGTAATTTTCTAGGCATTTTCATTTCAAATCCAATAAAAATATTTGAGGTCTGAATTAATTTGCTGATTTAATGCTTTTTCTGCTTTACCTCATAAATATTTTTAGCAATAACTTAATAAAATTGCAAGGGAGAAGATGTGAAAATGGAACTATCCCATAGTATTTCTTTCTGAAGTCTTTTCTGTCTGTTCTAGTAATACTGAGACTACTTTTCCATTTGTAAGATGCAGATGAACTTTAAATGAATATAGTGAGGTGTTGCTACCTTATCACCCATACAGCTGAGTGACATGTTTTGATGACTATCGTGTGTGTGTGTGTGTGTGTGTGTGTGTGTGTGTGTGTGTGTGTGTG
>ML682015.1:7415633-7530842 GCA_007922195.1 Podocnemis expansa | reverse complement strand
GTGTGTGTGTGTGTGTGTGTGTGTGTGTGTGTGTGTGTGTGTGTGTGAAAAATGAAGCTTTGGCAACACCAAAATGTTTTGAGAATGTGTATCAGTTTCACTGAATATTTTCAGTTGGAAAAATACCTGGAAAATATTCGAAAAGCATTTAAAAGTTTCATTTCAACTTTCATTAAATTGAACATGTCAATTTTTCACTTCAAAGCTTCATTTAAATATGTCCTTAATTTTATTTAAAAGACAAGCAAAAAAATTAGAAGTGCTAGAAATTAAATCAAAACACTTTGTTTGAGCTTGAACAAAAAATTTTGTTTGACCCAAATTTGCTCTTTTATTCAACTTTTTGATTAGCCGGAAGTTTTAAAGAAATTCTCTTTTTGTTTTGACCAGAAATAATATTTTTGGGAAAATCCATTATTTAACTAACTGTAATCACTAATATTACTAATATTAATGTATGCCATGAGCTCTTTAGAAGATTACAGTATCACAGTACCTGGCTGTCCATGCAGAAGACATTAGACCACAAAAATAAACAAATGAAAGCTGGAGACAAACAAGCAGAATGGCACATTCTGAAAATGTAAGTCAATGAAAGGAAAAGACAGTGAGGCAAATACATACCTGTGTATCTCCGCTGATCTCAGTGGAATGACACCAGATATGAGTTTGACCCATTGTATTCAACCATTGGATGCATCACATTTATCATGTATTAACCATTTCTCAGTACACAGTGCAGAGTTTCTCCCGGCAATCTCTTGATGTTAGCATGCCTAGATTTAGGTTAACACTGCAGTGAAATAAACTGGTTAGTCTTTAAAAGTGCCACAGAACTCCTTGTTTGGTTTGCTGAAAATAGACTAACAGGGCTACCTCGCTGGAAGTGCAGTGAAAGGCAAGCTGGGGGGGCGGGGAATGGAGGGGAGGGGAAGAGTGGAGCAGATTTAACAGCTGTAGTTGCTGATTGATAACAAGTTTCACAGAAACAGCCACCTTCATTAAGAAACATTTATATCTCTATTTGAAGAATTCAGTGTTGTTATAGCTATCTTGGCCCCAGGATATTAGAGAGACAAGGTGGGTGAGGCTATATCTTTTATTGGACCAGCTGCTGTTGATGAGAGAGACAAGCTTTTGAGCTACACCAAGCTCTTCTTCAGGTCTGAGAAAGGCACTAAGAATCTCACCTCTAAATACAAGACTGAACATATAGTTTAGCATATGTAGTTAGCACACATTTTAAGGTACTGTTCAGATGAAGTGGCCAATAAACACCCTTGTGGGGGAAAAAAAGAGGGTTAATGAGTTATAGATTGGATTTATGGTTTATTATGACAATTTTTTTGTTAAGACTGATTTTTTGTGCCTAGCATAGTTATGAATTAAGCTCGGTGGCTCGTCTTCAGAGTTTGTTTGTGGATGAGGCTAAAAGGTCAGCTACAGAGTGATTGCTTTGTGAAAAATGTTCACCCACAGGTAATAGAAATAGGGTGCTTTTGTCCTGTGTCATTTTCCTATGTGAGTTCATTCAAGAGCACAGTGATTGTCTAGTTTCATCCACATGGTAGTTACTGGGGCATTGTGTGCATTAGAGGAGGTACAACGTGTTGTGATAGGTATATGTAGGAGCCATGGATTCTGAAAGATACACGGTGGAGGGTATTGAGAATTTTGAAGTCTTGTCACTGTATAAATGAACTGAAATGACTGCCAGATGTCCCTGCATTTTATTGTTTGTGTTGAACTGATCTATTCTCAAATGATATTGTGCAATTGGTGAGGCATGCAGTGTGCATCTCATGAGGCTACTCCAATATGCCCATGCAAAATAACCCTAATTTATAGAAAAGGTGGAGTATGAAGGGAAGTTCTGAGAGGACATGGGAACAGTGACTCAAAACGTAGAGTATGCATTGATGTGCCTTTCCTTGAGCTCATTCTGTTAACACCATACTGCACATGGGAAGGCATGGATAATTAAAAGGACTGAATAATGATGCCATCAATCTACTGTGCAGTTATTTTCTTTCAAGATGGACTAAGACAGTGGTTCTCTACCTTTTGTAGGTCATGACGTCTTTGGCTGCATATCGCAACCCTACAGGACACATCGGCCCCTCCACCCCCGGCCAAATCCTGCCAGTTCCCCAGCTCTCCATGACACACTTACCACTGTGTGGTGACACAGTAATGTGTCCCGACACAGTGGCTGAGAACCACTGGACTAGGAAGCATGTGAGCACACTGAAGCCATCTGAGTATGTAGCCCATCTTTGAATATTTAGTTCATTGTCACAAAGCTGCTTGCAAGATTTTGAGTGAGGAATCCTGGTCCCTGAGCATGAACAATCGATATGTTCCATTTGGCTCATTAAAAGCATGGGAAAAAGAAAGCGAAACAGTTTGCTCCCAGTGTGGGAATGAACAGGGAGTGAGAAAAGCCTGCTATAACAGCTCTTTAGCAAAAGAATAATAGATTTTATGTGTCATTTGGAATAGGCCTACAGCCAAGCCTGAAAAATATACAAGGGGAGTGGGAAGGGACTGAAAGGAGCAATAGGGAATGCACGGAAACCAGATTAGGTACTGAGCAGGCATGAAGGATATATGACCTGAAATCATCATGGCTGGATTAGCTTTCAGTCTAAACCATTAGTCGCTGCCTGCCTACGCTATCAATATGGGGTGTGGTTGAGAGAAGGAAAGAAGGAAGGATAAAGTATGATTCACCTGTATGGCATGTGATATCATTTTATTCTAGCAAAGGTCAGTGCACAAGAACTTATTATTTTAAATGGCAGACCTACTCGAACCTAATAAATTATCAAAACCACACAGTTCTTTTCACCCCACAGTGGCTAGGGTGGTGAAGAATAAAAAAGGATGGCATCATACTCCAACTCCACCCACAAATCCCATCCTATGTGAATTATCATCAGTAAGGAATGGGTTAACAATGTTGATATCTGAATTATCTTCATTAGAAGTCAGAGTCAACTGCCCAACTGGCCACACTTCACTCCCAGGTGTCAGGTCTCATTCTGAAAATACTCCACGTGAAGTGGAAGTAAGTCTATGTGTGTACAACAAGGGTCTTCCAGTGGGTCGTAGTTGTCACAAGCGTCCCTCACCCTTTAGGTATAGGGCAGATTGAATCAGCACCATTAGCCTTCTGTTCCCCTCTCCTGCCCAGGGCTAGCACTGCCTGCTGGAATATCAAATCCCAGAAGACCTTTCTAAATTCATAGTGAAACCACAGTAACCTTCCAGGAAGTTTTCTGCTCCTTAGGTTCAGTGTTTGATCCAGATCTGTATCCATGGAGCAGATAGTGTTTATGGCTATACTTACAAAATTAATTTGAAGTAGTTAATTTGAAATAACTACTTTGAATATAAATTGAAGTTATTATTTCAAATTAGCATTACTTCAAAGTTATTATTTCGAATTAGGAGTCCAGTGAAGACTCTAATTCAAAATAAACTGGGCTTTATTAATTTGAAGTAGAGAGTCTTCACTAAACTCTCAAATTCAAAATAGGGGAAGGCAGGCAAAAGAATAGGGAAATTAGTACAAATTAAGCCTATTCCATAGCTTAAAATGTCTTAGTTCAAACTAATAACTTTGAAGTAAGCAATACTTTGAAGTAAAACTAGGTTTTATTATATCGAATTAGCAGTTCTTTATTTTGAATTAAGGAACCACTTAATTCAATATAATAAAATGCCTCCTTGGCCAGGGAATAAGTTATTTTGAATTAAGCCTCCTTAATTTGAAATAACTTGTAAGTGTTGATAAAGCCAGTGAGAAGAGAAAAGACTGAACCCCAAATTCTAATTCTGGCAGCATCTGCATCCAGATATTACTGTTTCAGCCCATTATTGTAAAAGACCACACTTCTTTTTAATCCCAGTCCATATGTCACAAAGCCTCTTGACACCTTAGTCTCCAGGCTCACAGCCACTGAGGTCTTTCAGTTTGATCAGTTAAGGGCTTGCTCCTTAATTCATCTGAAGCTAGAGAGCTCCTGTAAGGACTGCTCTGAGTAGTGGTTTCTAGGAGCAAGCCTTTAGTGGCTCAGATTAAAAAAAGAATTAGCAATGCTCCAATATGAAAGTCCAATATGTTAGCTTTCTGCAGAGAACATGGTCATTCTATGCAAAGCACTCAGTAGTGTTTGTGCTTCCGGTATTATTGGTGACAGAGCTGAAACCTGAGGGCGGGGTGGGGAATGATGTAAGAAAAAAAAGATGGGAAGAAATACATAAAAGCTGGTTTGGAAGCAATTTGATTTTTTTTTTTTGACATTTCAATGTAGATTTTAAATGATTTTATTTTTCCCAACATTTTTTAAAATTCTTTTTAAAAGGCCACTAAACTATCTATGGATATGATTTTGTCACAGTAAAATTAGGCAAAATTCATGGGGAAGCCATGGTAAAAATGTACAAAATCAGATATAGTCAGGGTGGGATTGAAACAAACATGAGAGTTGTGCTACAGGGGGCTGAAGCCATAGCTGAAGGAATCACAGTGATCTGCTGAAGTCAGGGAATCCATGACATCCATGACCGGATCCTTAATTATATCACGCCATTACTTTTCCAGCAGAATTCATTATTGGAGGAGTGGCTGGTCACAGAACAATTAAAGGAAGGAGAGCTGAGACCATTTTCTAGTAACATGTGATCCATGCTATGCAGACATTTGAGAAGCCCAGATTTATAGCCTTTCACCCAGGAAGAGTAAATAAACAGTACAGATACAAATTGGGAGAGAGCCCTCATGAAAGCAGCAAGACCTAGGCTTAATAATAGGGATGGATGAAACATTTCAATTGAATAGAATAGTATATAGGATTGGAAGCGACCTCTTGAGATCATTGAGTCTAAACCCCTGAGGCCTGAAGCCAGGACCTTCTGCATATTAAGCAGAGGTGCTAGCCACTACACTATTTGCAGGGCTGCTAATGCTAATTAATGAAGGGAGAAAAAAAAAGTTAACAAAAATCCAGTACCATAAAATTAAATGTGAAAAGCACCACAACTCATACAGAAAAAAAAATTGTCTGTGAGTGATTCCACACATTTCTGTTGCACACCTTGTATGTGGGTATGGCGCTGCAAGCACATCCTGCCTCAGTTTGGCAGTCTGTCTGGAGCAGGTCAGCCTGTGCTGTAAGATCTGCATACCATCCTTACAAGTTAACCAATAACCAGCTCTGAATTTGGCTGTCTAGGGCTCTAAACAAACAATCATAGACAGGCACCTTATTGCAATGCTTTAAGCCCAAGATTTTACCTTGTCCAGGGGTTCCTGGATGAGATCCTTCTTTGCCTTGGTCTCACCTAACACCAATCTGAGAGGAAGCCGGCAAGCCTTCTTAATTGCTCTGCTGGCTTTCTGTGGATTTCCGATATCTTCTGTCCTTTCTTGACCACTAGTAAACTAAATCTTTCTGTTAGCCCATCTTTAGTGGGTTTTCCTTAAGTAGAGGCTGTGTGGGCAGCTTGAAAGTAAAGACGTAAATGGGTTTACTAGAGTAAATGGGCAGTGTCAAATATGTGAATGTTTCTGAGAAAGCAAGAGACACCATCGGTGCAGACATTAAAAAACTGGTTCAATAAGATCTCAGTGGAAAGCGAGTGAGTGTGATGTTGATGGAGCAGGTGCCAGCGCCATGCAAGGTGGGTGCCAGCCTGCAGCAAGGAGGCAGAAGACTGCCTGATGGATCCTTTACCAGTGTCTCTTATGTGGCTGCATTGGGTAAATCATGAACAGTTGTAGTCCCACAGTTTAGACACCAGAGCTTGGAAAATTGGGGTAGGAGGATGGGCACACACACAGAGTAACAAAAACAGTTTAGAGATTGGAGGAGGCTGTGAGGAATATACACACATCATTATCCAATACATAACAATGCTTAGGATTAGAGAGACTGAAGGAGTTAAATATGTAGGAAAAATTTGAGCAAGACAAGGTTAGAGTTTGCTCTAAAAGAAAGAAATTATTCATTGTCACAAGACAGAGGGAAAAAGCAGCAGCCTAGAGATAAAGAAGTAAATGGATTTATAAGAGCAAATGGGCAGTCTCAGAAATGCAAATATTTCTGAGAAAGCAAGAGGCAGCATTGGTGCAGAAATTAAAAAACTGATTCGACAAGACCTCCGCAGAAATCTAGTGAGCGTGATGTTGGTGGAACAGGTGCCAGCTCCAGCCAAGATCCCCATGCCTTAAATCAATATAGACAAATACATTGCTGAAATCATCCTGTCTCACCCATGTGCTGGTATTGTTAAAAATCAATATTAGAATTACATGAATGTGTTTAGTGTTTAAACTTTACTGAATGCTTGTAATTTGCTGTCTGTATTCATCTCGCTTACAACATCTGTAGCCTGTATTGTAAGGTGATATGAGTGTTTGCCTTGCAAACCTTTGTAATTGTGCAAAATCATCAGACATGAGAAATACATTAACTAGTGTCAAACATCCTGCCTGACAAGGAAGGCTGATCAACACCAGATGGACAAGAGTGGGACATGAAAAAAAAAAAAGACTTTGTTTTCTGTTTCCCTTCGATGAAGATGGCTTATGTAAATAAATTCCTTCCATTGACTGAGTTTGCATCGCAAACAGAAGGGACATGGGCATCAAAACTCCCAACAAAGAAAAATTGTATTTTATGCTGATTTGTCTTTGGGAGGCAGGGACTACTAGACGTAAGGAAAAGAACCCTAGTACAGTAGTTCCCAACCCGTGGGCTGCAGACACCTGGGGGGCCACAGAGTGGTTGCGGGGGGGGGATGCGGATGGGCTGGAAGCTGGGGCTGGATGCCGCTGGGGTTTCTGGGACCCAGGCTTCCTGCCATCAGGGAGTTTCTCCCAGGCAGGGAATTTTTAAAACTTCCACGCCCTGAGCATGCAGAGCATGTTCAGGGAAAGTAGCCTGGGGGTGGACAGGTGCCAGCAGCTACAGCGGCCAGGTGGGGGGGAAAGGGGTGGAGAATTAGGGGGCCTCCAGGCAATGGCTTTCTCCCCATAGGCGACCATGGACCCATCCTCTTGCCGGGGAACTGGGGCTACCATGGCAATGGCTCCTTCCCCAGGGGCTGCCATGGCCCCATCCCCTTGCCGGGGAGCTGGGGCTACTGAGGCTGCTGCAGTTATGGCCTCCTGCCTGGGGACCCTGGTCCCCAGGAGGAAAGCAGCACAGGCCTCATTCTGACCATGGTGGTGCCACCACAGGGATCTGTGAAAATTTTTGCCCTTAGCAAGGGGTCCCCGGCCTTAGAAAAGTTGGGAACCTCTGCCCTAGTACATAACCTGGGTTAGCGCTAAAGGATATATAGAGCTTGCTTATTATAGAAGCATCTATTACTTTTTGAAACTGAAGATTGGAATTCATTTGTGTGTATATATGTTTAACTGCATTATCCTTGCACATAACTCTTCTTTCTTTCTTCTATATAATAATTTTTTGGATATTTTATTACAGGGTTTGCTACAAACATTGTCTTTCATGTGAGATGTAAAGTGCAATTGACCTAGGATAAATGAGTGGTCCTTTGGGATTGCGAATAACCTGAATGTTACTGTAGTACTTGGTTTACAGGACCATATATCACAGCGGTCTCAAACTCAAATGACCACGAGGGCTGCATGAGGACTAGTACAGGGCCACATCAGGACTAGTTTGTTAGCCTGAGGGCCGCATCATTGAAAACTTTTCATACAATGATACTGTAAATATCGGTAATGATAGTGTCGTTGCAGGCCGCAGGAAATAGCTTTAGGGGCCATGTGTTTGAGACCCCTGATATATCACAAAAGTAAGCTCACCTGAGTGGCAAGAGAGCCCAGAGTTTCACAGCAGATTATGTTCGACTCTATGTGAAGGCTTAGTGCCTGATGAGAATACACTTGATAACTGGTTGGTGAAATATAAGTAAAGAACACATAATCTATTTTAAGCAAGGAGTCCTGTTCAGGGGTAAAGTAAGCCAGAACAACCCGAAATGGAGTTCCGGGGCCCCCTAAAAATAGAAGAATACACCAGAATACAGCGTTCTGGTGCATTCCCCCAGGGCTGGCTCAAGGGGCTGCGGGCGGGAGCAAGCCCAGCTACCCCTCCACTTGTATCTTGGTGCCTGCAGTGGCCCTGCCCCTACCTGCCTGGCCAGGGCATCGCACATGGCCTGGAACAAGTCTCAGGCTTGTGACTCTTCTTGCTGGCCAGCCGGGGCACAGCTGCAGCCTCCTTCCTGCCCTGGCCCAGCTCCTCAGCCACGTCAGCAGCGACTGTGAATTCCCGCGCACCCCTTCCCTGCCCCACTGGGTAAGCAGACCGGGGAGGGAGGGTTGGGGACAGTAGGGCAGCCAGTGGGGAAAGGGCTCAGGGGGCTGGGGTGGGAAGAAAGAGAGGACATGGGGAAAGAGGAGTCTGATGGGGGCAGACTTTTTGGGGGCAGTAGCTGGGGTGGGTGAAGGGGGCCTGGACCTGCATCAAGGGGGCCTGGAAATTTAGGAGGGTTCCAGGGCTCACCAAATTATACTTTAACCACTGGTCCTGTGGCACTTAAAGACTAACAAATTTATTTATCGCATGAGCTTTTGTGGGAGAAACTCCCACTTCATCAGACTGATGAAGTGGAATTTTCTTCCACAAAAGCTGATGCGATAAATAAATTTGTTAGTCTTTAAGTGCCACAGGACTCCTTGCTTGTTTTGCTGAACTAGACTAACACGGCTACCTCTTTGGAACTTGGCATAATCTGCTTTGGATTTGTGCCCTGGTTCTTAACCATCTGCCCCTGAGTGTGGTATCCATGCTCTTGAGCCTCTGCAGGACATCTTGTCAGTCAGCATATCTTCAAAATGCAGCAGCCAGACTGGGAAACTGACATGGTTGTTTTGGTCACATGTTCTGATATCTGTTAAACCTATTAATCAGAAATGCTTCAGACCACTGTGTCAAAAGTTTGTTCTGATATCTGTTAAATCTATTAATGTTCTGATATCTGTTAAACATGTTCTGATGTTTGTTTAACCTATTAATCAGAAATGCTTCAGACCACTATGTCAAAAGTTTGCAGATCTTGGACTACATTCCAGATTCTCTGGTCTTACATGTTCCTCTTTGGCCAGATCTCCTCCTCCTTTTAACTGAGCATCACTTCTTTCTCTCCCCTTGCTTCTGTTACTTATAGTCAGGGCAATCAAAGGACCTTCCTCAGCCATCTTTCCAGCAGCCTTCTTCTACCTTTGTAGCTTGTAGTGGGGCCATCTGTCTAACAGATCTCTACCCCATCCATCTAAATTGCTCATTCTTCTTCTTTAATTTTTATGTGGCTCCCAAGTGGACTGTCATTCCTGTTCTCTCACCAACTCCCCTGATTGCTTCATGAACCTCTTTTCCACAGATGTTTTTTCTGTCGCTGATTCCTCACACTCAATTCTCAATTTTCTCCATCATTAGAACTTTTCTGACTGCTGTAGTGTGCCTAATTTCGCCCAAATGATGAAAAGGGATCGATAGTTGTTCTGAACAGTTACCATTAAACTTTTTGTTGAGAACAAAGTCAATATTCATTACTTCCAGTTCATAAATCAGGACCTCCTCATATGGGTACTCTGGGGAATAGTTTGGTCTTTCTGTATAAATGTTGGCAGGTAGGTCAAAACTGCTCATTATATTTTGTCACACATTACACTATAGTCCTTGCTCACAGCAAGCGATTATCTAGAAACTGTTAACAATCACATTGTCTTGCAGCAGATTCACAGAATTAGTCATAGATCTATTTAGAGGTTCTTTTTGCAAAAATCATGACTTAATAGTAATCTTGTTAGACAGATTAATCTTTACAATGAATGAAGAGTTCTTGCTCAGAACTCCATAGACAATAATATTTTACAGTGACCAGCAATGTTTAATTAGAGTCATACATTAAAAAGCTTTCAGTTTCTAGGCAGTAGAGACTTAATCTAATGTAGGGGATTTTAGCTTTTTCTCATGCTGCATGTGCCATCAAAAATGAGAATGCTTGGCACAAAGAAGGTATTCATCATGTTTTTAAATCCATTTGTGCAACATTCCCCAGGGTACAACCTGGACTGCTGAACAGCTGTGTCCCCTCCCTTCTCCAGTCTGGGTGCCTTTTACATTGCTTTACGGTGAAAGCAGCCATTCCTGGCCTGTTCACACACAGCTTTTAGAATGCAAAAATGATGAATTATACGAGTGCTTCTGGCCAGTCATTCCTGAATTATATTACAAAGTGACACCAGCAGACTCCCAGTCCTAGACTTCTGCCCAGAAATATGCCATTTCTACTGGCCAGCATCCTCTGGAAAATACAAGCTCACAGAAAGACCATCATTGCATTAACAGATGGTTGATATTCAGAAACTCCGTTGTTTCAGGTGGAGGTTTCCAAATAAACACAGGTTTAGATAAAACAATTTTCTTAACTACAGAAAGATAGATTCTAAGTGATTACAAGTAATAAGGCATGAAAGTCAGAATTGGTTACAAACAAGTAAAAGGCAAAACACAAGCTAATGCTTAACATCATAAGCTAAGTGGACTTGAGGAGAAAAGAGTTTTGTTACCACATGCTCAGAATAGTCTGGCTGGATATTTCAACCGTGACTGGTCCCTCAATTCAATGATGCTTCTTTTATCTTTCAAATGTTGTTGACGCCATGAGGGGAGAGAAGTGATTTGTATTGAGTTTCTTCTTGCATTTCTCTTCTTTCAGAATCTCCAGCTGGGGTTCAGGTGACAGTAAATCTGTCTTGGATGGAAACCTCCAGCTGTTCATTTGCCAACATGTAAACTTCTCACTTACACCCTTCTTCCTACCAAAGAATGGCCACTTACTCAGGTGATGGTCTGACGCTGATTGTGTTTATGATCATCTCTCATATTAATATTTCATATTTGCAATAATCTATATGTAACATGCCATGTTTGGTACCAACAGAAAGGTTATAATCTGCTAGGAATGATTATATGGTTTATATGTAGGTATCATATCTGTATTAGAAATTAGGATTATATTTGTTTTATGTGTGTTCTAAATTATTGGATTCTAAGGCATTCCCAGACTGAGTGGCTGTAAAACCATTGTCCTCTTAATGGCCCATTAAGAAAGCTCCCAGCTACAGGGGACTAGGACAAAACCTGTTTAATGAGTCAGCCAGACTGACCATTTTGATTTGGCAAGGACTCTGAGAGCATGTGGAAAGCAGAGGTGATAAAAGGCCTCATCTCCATCTTCTCTTCAGTCTCCAACCTGCAATTAACACCGTCCTCTGGAACTATTCTGCTGCACTGAACAAAGGACCGAGACCCACCCAGCTGCTGGGTGTATACTAGAGGAATTGGACTAACCTGCAAATTACAGATTTTTTAAGGATTTGCTTTCTAAGGACTCTAAATCTATGTATGTGACTCACTTTGACTCTTTAACATGTCTCTCATTTTGTTTCTTTTCTTTTTGTATTAAACCCTTTGTTGTAGTTACTAAAGGATTGACTGACAGCGTGGTATTTTGGGTAAGTTTCAAGCCTATATTGTTCTGAGTGATATGGCTGGCCCTTTGGGGTCAGGAAAACCTATTTCTTTAAGCAACCCAGTGGCTGGGTGAGGACTGGAGGAGTAGATGTGCAATAAAGAAGGCTGTTTCTATTTTGTTACGCTTGATGATGACCAGAGTGGGGAATCAGAAGCATGTTTTGTTACTCACCGGGAGACTGGTTTAAGTACCACCCATCAGTGGTTTGGGGGTCTGGCCCCTGGTTTTGCAGCTTGTCCTGATTTTGGCACATTCAGAAGGTTATCCCAGGAGGCCCGGGCCACAGATGGTCCATCTGATTTGCTTGACATGTGGTTGAGATGTCAGGTTGCCTTTTGTTTCTGATTAGCTAGCTTTTCCCTGCTTTTCTACCTTTGGAACATGTCTCAGCCATATAATAGAATCTTATACCTTTACATTATATAATGTTGTTGCAAACATTTTACTAAGGCAATAATGTTCAGTGCATTATCTGTTTTCAGTGATACCTGACAGGGCATACTTTGTTCAGAATGTATCATAGTCATGTAAAAGTGGTAAACAGAGAGTACAGACTGTCAGAATTTGATAAAGTGAATGGGAGCAGTGAGAGGAACTATGTACATAAAGAGGCTAATGGCTCATACAAAGTTATATTATTATTGTCTATTGGTGGCAGCTGGGACTGTTAGTCAGAAAATCTAGGTTCTATTACTAGCTCAGCTGCAGACTCATGGAGTGATCTTAATTAAATCACTTTGTAGATTTTAATGTCAAAAGGAGTCATTTTAATCATCTAGACTGACTCCTGAATAACACAGAGCATAGATATTTGCACTGAAACCCCTGCATCAAACTCAGTCACATGTGATTAAATTACAGCATGTCATTTAGAAAAACATCCATTCTGGGATTTCAAGTGATGAAAAATCCACCATGCCCATTACCCGCATAGACTGGAAATATTGTTCCAATAGTTATCTGCTGTTAGTCTTAAAAGATTTGTACCTTATTTCCAGTTTCAGTTTGTCTAGCTTCAGCTTCTAGTCACTGGATCTTGTTAGGTGTCTTCCAAATTAGAGTACTCTCTTTGTTAATCTTCTGTGGGTCAGCCTCCCTTTCTCTGGCTTAGCCTATACTGAGACAGCAACATTTCCCTCCTAGGGGTGCTCTGATGATAAATGTTGTACATTGCATTATCTTTAAAATATGGGCTAGATTCTTTGGTTTGCCAAAGAGTGCTGTTCAGGAATTTTCTCTTGGAATGATTTTCCAACAGAAAATTACTATTCCAGTTTTTATTTTTCTGTTGAGAAAATTGAAACAAAAAACCCCAGGAACCTCAGATGTCCAGCTCCCTGGCAGCCCACCTAGTATATCTCCACTTAAGCAAAATTATTGGTCAAAATGTTCAAATTTGAGTGCCTGAAGTCAGGCACCTGTGACAAAGTGTAGAGGTTGGTTGATAAGTAAGGGATTACCAGCTTTCCTCCTGTTACACGACAGATCTGGACTGACTTATGAAAGGATGGGGGAAAGACAGTGAAAAGAAGCTATCAAACATATGGGCTATGGAACATATATGTTAGTCAAACACAAGGCATGAAATTCTGTGGCCTGTGTTACACAGGTAAGTCTAGATGATCTGATGATTCCTTTAGGCCTCAGACTCTATGGATCATAAGGGAAGGTTGAGTCCTTTCTCATCTCAAAGCTGAAGAGGGTGTTCGGTCAATACTACCCCTTAGCTTGAGCTGACTTGTTCTGGTTTTGAGCAGGAGCATCACTGATGCTGGGCTTGAGCCAGGAGTCCCACCACCCGAGCCCTGGGTCTGCTGCCATGCCGCCCACGGTAGCGTCTGCAGCAGCAGTGGCGCGATCCCCAAGTTTCAATGTGCCGAGCCCCGACTCTTTTCCCAGGCCAGCAGCACTTCTGGTTTTGAGTTTGTGTTCTGAAACTCCAGGCAGCTCTGAAAAGAGGGATTTGAAGAGATCTGTAACTGAGACTTCTGGGGTGGTGAGTCTGTACTCTGGTTTGCTGTCACCTACACTACTGCATAATCACTTCCCTAAAATTGTACCATAGAACAATCAAAGTATTATTATCTCTAGGCATGAAACAAGGACAGGGAAAGGTTAAGCCAAAATCTGCCAACCAGAGCGGACAATGGTAATCACCTAAAATAAAGAGGCCTGATTTTCAGGTGTCTTGAACATGCGTAACTTAAACTGATGTTTCGCTGAAAAATCAGGAAATATTCATTTAGATGCTGAAATTTAGTCACTTGAATTTTCCAGTTTTGGCCCTAATTTCTCAGCGTCTTGTCTCTAGAAAGGGAAACAAATATCAGTTACTATCTTTGTAAAGTGCTTTGAAATACTTAGGTACTGGACTTGATTCTCCATGGCCTTGCACTTTTTGTAGTCATCTATGCCAGTAAAAAGTGGCCATAAACTATCATTTCAGAAAGATATTGGAGGAGAGGGGCAGCCAGGCAAGATAAGCTCTGCAGCAGTGGCTGATGTGTGTCTCGGAAGGAAGAGTAAGGGGTGCACTTTGAGTGGCAGACATGCCTTTCTCTCTGAGAGCTATGAAAGAAGTGGCCAGATTAGAGCTGCAGTACTGCGGAAGCTCTCAGCACTGGCCCTGCAACTAATGTGTGTTTCCAAGTCTGTGTATTGAAAAGGGCAAACCATGATGAAAAAGTATCCCTGGGATGCACTATTCCAACCCATTGTTGCTGGTGCAGGGCCCCAGAACTACTTTAATGTTGAAGGGGGAAGGGTAAAGGTGATGCTGGGATAGAGGCACCAATCTATAAAGGCCATCTATTGCCCTGTACATTGCACGAGTATAAATCACTCCAAAAGGTTCAAGCTGGTGGTGAATTGGAACTCAAACATGTTACAGTATATTATTATTTCTTTGAAAGTTCTGTCACCTTGTAGATAAATGATGTAATATTTGAAATAAGATAGTCCTTGCACTCTGCTTAAGTTTTGAAGGTTTCTCGAGTGTAATAGCAACGTGAATGTTTCGTACTTGCATGGAAACTCTTTTAGTTCTGCATAATTAATAAAAACAGGGCATTTATTACAGCATGGATTTGTTGAGAACCAAACTGTGTCAAACTAACTTGATAGGTTTTTATGGCTGGGTAACAAGCTTTGTAGATGGAGAGGAAGCAGTAAATGCGGTGGTATAGCTACACCAGTGTTTCTCAACCACGGTGTTGGGACACATTACCATGTCACCACAGATCAATGTGTTGCAGAGAGCTAGGGAGATGGCTGGATTTGACTTGGGGGCAGGAGGTTGGTGTGTCCTCTAGAGTGGCAACATCTCACCAAGCTGTCGCAACCCACAAAATGTTGAGAACCACTGATCTAGACTTTAGTAAGGCTTTTGATATAGTCTTGCAACATCTTCTCATTAAAAAAATAAGGAAGTACAATTTAGGTGGAGCTACTATCAGATGGGTGCAAAATTGGTTGGATAATGGTGTGTTCACACAGGCTTCTTATTTCGAAACAACAGAGGTTGTTTTGAAATAAGAAATGCCATGTTCACATGACGTACTCCCATTTCGAAACAAGGAAACCCCTTGTTTTGAAATGGGACCCGTTCTTTCGAAAGGGCTTAAACCTACTTCCCTTTCGAAACAACCCTGTGGGAACATGTCGTTTCGGAACAAAGTGTTCTGAAACATTTGACCATTGCTCCCAGGGTGCTAAGCACCCTGGGAGGAAGGGCTGCCCCCTTAGCACCCTGGCCAGGGAAACCTCAGCACCCTGGGGTGTCCCTGGCCGGCAGAGGGGGACTGCAGGCACCCGCGGGGTGAAGCGCAGCCCGGCGCCTCACCCTGCTGGCTAAAGCCCGGGCTGCCCCCAAATCCCGCCCCGGCTGGATCCGGCCCCACCCCCGGCAGGAGCAGCTGTGCTGGGGAATCCCGAGGCCATGCTCACCCCGGCCCCTGCAGCGGCAGGCTGAGCCAGGTGCCCCTGACCCCATGGCGGGGTTTGGGGGCAGCCCTGGTGGCGGGCTCCAGCCAGGTGCCCCCAACCCCGGGGAGGGGTTTGGGGGCAGCCCAGGCTTTAAGCCGGCAGGGTGAGGTGCCGGGCTGCGCTTCACCCTGTGGGTGCCTGAAGCCCTGTGCAGGCACCCGCGGGGTGCAGCGCCCGGCTGCGCTGCACCCCACGGGTGCCTGCAGTGCCCTCCCCAAGCGAAATAGCATGTTCACACTGTGGACATGCTATTTCGCTCCCTTATTTTGAAAACACTTTTTTTGTCTTTCGAAATAAGGTGTTTCAAAATCACCCTTTATTTCAAAACAGCTTCTTTCGAAACATCTTGTTTCGAAACAAGCCCTCTGTGTGTGAACATAGCCCAACTGCTGCCAGAGAAGTAGTTATCAACAGATGACAGTCATGCTGGAAGGAAATAACGAGTAGGGTACTGCAGGGATCGGTTCTGGGTCTGGTTCTGTTCAATATTTTCATCAGTGATTTCAATGATGGTGTAGAGAGTATACTTATCAAGTTTGCTAGTGATACTAAGCTGGGGCGGGGGGGGGGGGTTTGCAAGTGCTTTGGAGAGCAGCATCACAATTCAAAATGATTTGGACAAACTGGTGAAGTGGTCTGAGGTAAACAGAATTTAATTCAATAAAGAGAAATGCAAAGTACTCCACTTAGGAAAGAACAATCAATTGCATACATGCAAAATGGGCAATGGCTGCATAGGAAGGAGTACTGTGGAAAGGGATCTGGATGTCATAGAGGATCACGAGCTAAATATGAGTCAACAGTGTACTACTGTTGCAAAAACCAATCACCATTCTGGGATGTACTAATCTGAATAACGCAAGAAAGACACTCTACTCTGTGCTGATCAGACCTCAGTTCTGGGCACCTCATTTCAGGAAAGATGCCCAGAAATTAGACAAAGTCCAGAGAAGAGCAACAAGAATGATTAAAAGTCTTTAACACATGACTTACCAGGGAAGGCTGAAACAGCTGGTTTTGTTTACTCTGGAAAAAAGGAGACTGAGTGGGTTGGACGTTAGGAAAAAATTCTTAACTGTCACGTTGATTAACCACTGGAATAAGTTGCCTAGGCAGGTTATAGGATCTTCATCATTGGAAGTTTTTAAGAGCAGGTTGGACAAACACTTGTCAGGGATGGTTTAAGAGGGTATTTGGTCCTGCTATGAGTGCAGGGGACTGGTCTCAATGACCTCCCATGGGCCCTTCCAGTTTCTATTGTTACAGCAAATTTCATGACATGGTGCATAATTCTAATGACAATTACTAGGGAGCAATGATAATAATTCAGTTTATTTCTTTTTATTTCGTCCTAATTAACTCACTGGTTTAGCCACTGAAAAGTTTCTATTTATGACACGTATCAATTTCTCAGCAGGCAAAGTTACAAGAGGTCTTACCTAAACACGGCAGTGAATAAATATGGCAGATTTTCTCTGATGTTATTTGTTGGCTCATATGTCCCATCTGCAAATATAAGGACAGCCGATGATTTATTCATAAAAATCTTTGTGAATGTCAAATATTTCACAGATAGTAGCACAAATGTTTATTAAAAAATGTGTGCTGAAATAGTGTGACTAGGACTGGCTGAAAATTTTTCATCTAAACTTTTTTTATGAAGAAAATTAGTTTTCTACTAAATGGAATTTTTCATGGAGTGTGGCAACTTTCCTCAAAATTGTTTGGTTTTCCATTGGGACTTAATAATAATTATTGACTGACTTCTTAAGGATATCGAGGAAGAAGTAAATCTCTATTTAGAAAAGTTGTATTGATTTAATCACACCGGTTTTAATCAATCCAGCTAAACTGGTGAAGTCCCCTAATGCAGATGCACTTAAATTATTACGCTTCTTGCTTAATTATTTTTTCTTAGGTTAGTAATTTATTATGTTAACTTGATTAAAACAAGAGTTAAGCTAGTTTTAGGAGTCTGCATAAGAGATTTTCACAAGTTTAACTAGATTGATTATAAATCAATTTAGATCATATTAGCAAATTACAAAATTAAGATACCCTATGTTAAGCAAAACATAGATTTGTCTTTGTCTTCACTAAGGGGGTCTTCACTAAGGGGTTTGCATTGGTTTAATTATATTGAATTAATTTCAATTTAATTATTCTAGTGTAATTTTTTTCTAGCATAGAGCAAGCATTAAAGAGGGATTTGAATGGAGGAGAGAAGAGTGTTTTGGGCCAGATAAAGGGCACATACAGTCAGCAGCTGCCAGGAGCACTTGCTCAAATATGTGGCTATTCAAAGAGGAGGTGAGATAAAGCGTTTGTCTCTAGTGTGTTGTAATGTAATAGTAAATGTAAAGGTCCTATTCAGAGGGATGATGCAAATCCAAAGCATTCAGAGAAGGTTCTTTCAATAAATGGGGCCTACTTCTTTTTTTACATTAATCATCCTTTTTTTTTTAGTAATTATTTAGTTACTGCTCTGTACAGGGTGAGATTTCGCTGTATCTGGAAAACACAGGGTCCAAACACATTTCCTGTTATTTCAAATAATGCTTAATTTTAATTAGCAGACGCCTAGGCAGGAAACTGAGGTCCTTGAGTGAGAAACATTCCTTTCCTTTAAGGGAGCCAAAGGAAACAATGTATATGGACTGTGCCATCTACTCACAATCAATTCAAACTAAAAGGGAAACGTTATCCATAAATTCAACCTTTTTTAGCGAAGATGTTTGTCTCTGAAGTCTCCTGTCATAACAGAACGTTTCAAGCAATGTAAGTGGAACCGGAAAATCTGCAAAGTCAGCAAGCATATAGGTGGAAGAATAAAAATTAAACCAGCATTGTGAATTTTAAATCAATTTGGAGGATGCTTTAAGGAAGTAGACAAGTATAGATTCAAAGGGGTAGCTATGTTAGTCTAGTCCAGGGATGGCCAAATTTACGGAACTCAGGAGCCACACAAGTTGATTATTAAACCTTCAAGAGACACACTGAGGAATATAGCCATCTACTTTTACCTACGAAACTGATTTGCTGACATTCTTCCATGAGCCACACCTTTTCATTCAAGAGCCACGTGCGGGTCCTGAGCTGCAGTTTGGCCACGCCTGGTCTAGCCCAACAAAACAAACAAGGAATCTGGTGGCACTTTTAAAAACTAACACATTTATTTATTGCATGAGCTTTTGTGGGAAAAAGATGGGTAACTTAAAGCATCTGATGAAGTGGGATTTTCTCCCACAAAAGTTCATGTGACAAATAAGTGTGTTACTCTACAAGTGCCACCAGACTCCTTGTTTGTTTTGCTAGAGGAGTATAGAGTGCCTATTCTGAGACAGGGGTCTTACAGAAATGTTTGACAACGGAGTTGGATCTCATCTGTTCCCAGGCACCGCTCATTACTGGATGGTGACCATAGGGAGAAAAGTGCCAGAAGAAATGACCTGGGGGAAGAGTGAAGTATTCCACACAAGTGGAAGTGAGCAGCCAAATCTGAATAACTTTTGCCGATCATTGAGCTAATGAGCGTCACTTCACAGGGGAGCTCTGCTGGAGCTGCCATAAAAAAGGCAGTCCCAGATATTGAAGGCCAGTGCAACCAAAAGAATAAAGCTCTACAGGTCGTGTGAAAGGCCCTTTGCCAGTGGTAGTGATAGTGTTATTGTACATCCTATGTCCACACGTACATGCTTATTTCAATTTAAGTTAAATCAAAATAAGTTAATTTGAAATAAAATCCTTAATTCGAATTAACTTAAATAGAAATAAGCAAAAACCTCAAATCGAAATAGCAAGTCCAGACACAGAACTTGCTATTTTGAATCAGGAGAGGGGCACCATGGGAGGTGTGGCAACATGCCCCCCTCACTGGGCCATGCCCCCACCCAATATATACTAAAAGGAAGGCATCCTGGGAAGGAGAAGGGCAAAAGTGTTATTTCAAAATAATGGTTATATCAAAATAACATGTCTGAATGGCGTTAGTTCGAAATAACCATTTTGAAATAACAGACGATTCGAATTAAAGTAGGTTTAAGCTATTTCGAAATAACATCTCTTGTTTCGAAATGAGGGAGCCCATCATGTTGAAACAAGAAAACGTTGTGTGGACCCAATCTTTTTAAAATCGAAATAACCAGTGTTATTTCAATTTAAAAGATACGGACAAACCCAATGTGGCTAGCATGCTAATCCCCAGACATCATTCACACAGCACTATAAGTGTGCATTTTAAGCAATTGCCCAGAAGGCTTATGAAAGTTTATTTGCAGCCTTTCCACTTGTGCATTGTCTCTGGACCCACCGATTACAAAAGAACAAATAAACAGAGCAGGGGTCAAGCTGCTATGAAACTCAGCTATCACAGTGTTGCTTGTGCTTCGCACTAAGCAATAGCGCTCTGCCATTTTATCTAGATGTAAAGAATGCACTGAGAACCTTGCTGCAACCTTCCCCCATCCCATCCCTTCTTGCACCCCGCAGACTAGAGCCCCAGCTTTCATCACACCCCACATTCTATCAAATAATAGCAGCTGCTCCTCACAGTTCACCATTTAAACCTATTCAGGCCCCCAGCCAAGAGCTACCGGGCCTGGGACATGAAGAATAAGTGGTGCCTCTGTGGGTCTGCCACCAGAGCAGCAGACAGATGTGGTGTGGACAGACTCATGCTAACTGTCCTCAAGGAAGGGCACTAAGAAGAGCAGTGGCAGATGTTGAGGCAAGGTCTATCGCTAAGGCTAGCTGCCTGAGATTGGACCTGCGTGTCAGGCAAGCTTGGACTTCCATGATTAGGTCCCCCCACCTCAACCTCACATTGTCCTGCACTTCCTTGCACCAGAAGGCTACTCTGTGTCTGTCCAGTGACTAATGGGAATGATAGAGGTAATGGGGCTCAAACAATTTTTTCACATTCAGAACTGATGCAGCAAGCCCAGAGGTAATGGATCGCCGGGCCTAGAGGTGCCACAGCCCAAACCCAGCAAGCCCTGGCATAAATTCAGAGCTGTCTCTGCCCGTTACCTGCTACTCTGAGCGTTTAGCTGTCCTCTTTCCTCATTGTTTGTTTCTGTCTCACCTCATTTCTTTCACATCCTTCTTGTTTTGGTTTTTCCCCGTTTAGTGTGTGCTACCATCCCTCATTTCTTCCGTCCTGGCTCCCACACTTCTCTGCACCCCCACTTTTCACCTTGGTCCCACTTCTCACCTGTGTCTGCCCCTTCTCTCTGCCTGCCCTACTTCTCCCATTCTCTTTTGCCTCTTTCTCCACTCATTTGTTTCTCCCTCCCCAACCTAGTTTGAGTTTATTTTTGCTCTTAATTAGATTATTAAAAATTGCAATAGTTAATCTTAAAATAGAGCATTACAAAACATTATGTACTGGAGTTTACCCAAACTCTGTTAGGGATTAAGATAAAACATTCACTGGGGGGAGCAGGGGTGATGGGGAAGACAGATTATCCCACATCTGTCCTCTGCAGGATTTCTTGTACCTTCCCCTGAAGAATCCTGTAGTGGCTGCTCTCAGTCAGCCTGCTGGGCTAGATGGATTAAGTGTCTGACCCAGTACTGCAATTTCTATACACCTCTTCCCCCACTGTTTTTGGTCCTTTCAGGGCAAGGAGGGGTGGTGGGGTCACACAGTCTAAGGGACCCCAAAGTATAAAACACTTAAAAGACTTTCAGAGAGACCAAAAATGGATCAGAGGTACCACTCACTCACCATTATTAACCAGCGAAAAGGCAAAATTCTAGTACTTCATCAGTGCTAGTTCAAGCCAGTTCACCAATGGTATAAATAGGCAAACAACAACAGATCCCAACTGGGTTTTCCACTGATAAGTCAGCAGTGAATTTAGCAGTTAGTTTTCTGTTCTCTCACGTACTTCTGTATTACATGTAGAGTCCACATCAATCTATCCAGGCATTTATAGCATCCTCATCACCATGGTATCTGAACTTCTGATCAACGCTCAGCCCTGAACTTACACAAAAGATTATATAGACAAGTATATTATTTAATAGAAGGCTGTAACGTTATCAGTGAGATGCAGGGTAACTAAAACTCCTAAGAGTGAAGATTTTTCAGGAGAGCCCCAAGATACAATTATTTCATTTATGTAGGAAGTGGAAAGAATAAATGAAGTAAGAAAGGGAGATAACCAGAACACTTATTTCTTGTTTACTGTGTTATTGGGTTTCCTTTCCCATGGTTTTGTCATTCTCCTTCTCATGTTTTTGTTTTTAAAATAGACGATAACTTTGGTTAAGGTCTCACATGTACCAATTAGTAGAGGTGTGTATAAGTTTTTTCATCCCACCACCAAACTTTCCTTCACAGCATGGCATAACATCCTGATCTAAACTACACTGCACTAGTTCAATCCTGGTCTGCTTTTTGAGTGGACTAAGATGAGGTCAGCAAATTGATTTGACGTTGTGCTAGAGAAGATGGATTTGAACCCAGATGTCAGAAGTTGAAAAGTTAACGTGCATAAACTCATAGTATTACCCAGCCTCTGTGATCCCTCCCCTCCCTCTTTTGTTAGTATCATACTTCCAGCATTTGTCATATAGTTTGCTTTAGGCCACATCACACTATAACAATTTTATAGCATGGCCTAAAGCAAAGTCAAGTCAAAAATTCTATGGCCAGGAGAGACCACTCTCATTGTGTAGACTGAATTCCTCATGGTGCCCTGATTTGTTCTGAATGCAATAGTTATGTTGATTGATAACAATATAGTCAGACTATACAATATATAGACCCTTATCCATGCCCTAACTATTAAATTTGTATATTTATGGGGACAGTAATCCATAAGACTATGCTTTGTCCTCCCATATTGACTAGTTTGGAAAATGAGACAATGCTTCAAATAGGAATATATTTATATGGTTGTAGGTAGAAACATTTAGATTTATATGGTGGTAGATAGAAGCAGCAGTAGGCCTGTGCTAGATGCTGTATAGATGTTTGGTAAATGACAGTCTGTGTCCCAAAGATTTTATAATCTAAAAAACTGCTATTCCCTAATGATTTCAGAGACTGATAAGCAGAAGATGAATGGGCTGAATATTTAGAGCCGCATTCGTTTTGAATCTGTCAGCCCTTAATCCTGATAATACTACAGTCTTCTTCCTAAGAAACACATCTATGTTACAGAAACCTGCTGCCTCCTCCTAGAGAGATTACAGATCAGGGTTGGAAATACGGCCATTAAAACCGGGTCTCTTACAAACTGAGACTTTTGTTCTGAGACTGAACTGCAATATGTTCCTTTCTGTTTGTTTTCTGTCTTATTTCCTTCCGGGACACTCAAAGGAACATTCAAGGACTTATATTAATGCTAAAGGGGATTTTGTTTAGCAGTCTAAAAGATTAAGAAAAAGGGGTAAACAGTGAGTTGGTACAGTTTGCAGATGACACAAAATTACTGAAGATAGTTAAGTTTGAAGCAAACTGTGAAGAGTTCCAAAAGAGTCTCACAAAATGGGGTGACTGTGTGACAAAATGGTGGATGAAACTCAATGTAAATTGGAAAAACATTATCCCAACTATGCATACAAAATGTTGGGGTCTAAATAAGCTATTGCCACTTTAGAAAGAGATCTTAGAGTCATCCGAAGAGCTCTCTGAAAACATCTGCTCGGTGCGTAGTAGCAGTCAAAAAACGGGTTGTTAGAAATGATTAGGAAAGGGCTCAGACAGCAAATTTCATAGTGCCACAGGATAATTGTATGATAGCAGAGGCAGCCTTTGGGGTAGACGAAGTAGGTGCCCACCTACGGTCCCTGAGCAGCAAGGGGCACCTTTGCCTACCCCAAAAGTGGCGTCTGCCTACCGTCTTGCAGAAAACACGGCCAGGGCTACCCGCGGGGTTGTGGCCCTGTGTGGGGGCAAAGCCCAGGGCCAAGCAGGTTTGTGGAGTCTCCAGCACTGGGTGGGAGGCGTGGGGCAGGGTGGGCTGTCCAAGAAGATGGGATCCTGCCCCGCGCCTGGTCCAGCTGCTCTGCCTTCAGAGGCGGGGTGGAACGGCAGAGAGCCCCAGCTCCGTGCTCTCATCTTGCCCCTTGCCTTTGACGGTGAAGGGGCTGGGACCTGCCGCGGGGCACCGGGGCTGTTTTCAGGGTCCCTGGCAGGGCACCAGGGCCATGGAGGAGGCTGGCCACAGGGATCCGGTGCCGCAGGCAGCATGCCAGGGCTGCAGATGAGGGACTGCTGCAGGGCGGTTTTGGAGCCCCTGTTGGGCAGAGGGAGCTAGAGCCACAGGAGCCAGGGTGCCAGGGCCATGGGGAGAATGGAGGGGGGACTGGGGCGTAGTGGCGGAGATCTGGGGCTGTGGAGGGGGGTCAGTAGCGGGGAGCTGGGTCTGCAGAGGGATGAGCCATTGGGAGGGGCCAGTGGTGTGGAGCTGGCACTGTGGAGGGAGATCATGGGCACCTATAAGGGGCACTGAAATGGGCGTTTGCCTAGTGCCCCCAATTGCCTAAAGCTGCCTGTGCATGGTAGACCCATATCTTGAATCCTATGTGCAGTTTTGGTCACACCTTCTCAAAGAAGGATATATTAGAAATGGAAAAGCACAGAGAATAACAAAAATGATTAAGGTTATGAAACAGCTTTCGTACAAGTAGGTTAAAAAGACAGGAACTGTTTAGTGTGAAGAAGACACAATTAACAAAGGGTATGATTGGGGTCTGTAAAAATCATGAATGATGCGGAGAAAGTGAATAAGGAAGTGTTATATTTACCCCTTTACATAATACAAGAACAGGCTCATCCAATGAAATTAACAGTCAACAATCTATATTAGCAGAACAAAAGGTAAATATTTTAAGGAAATAAATTTCTATTTTGTTCTGCTGTTATGGACCTTTTGACTGTGTTCCTTTTAAAGGGCACATAGCAAAGGGGGACCATGTTTACTAACTTTATTTTGTGGTACTTAAGCCAGGGCCATATAAACACAATTTTAGTGCCAGTTGTCAAACTGATGATGTGCATCCTTCTCAACTCTTCCCACATTTGGAAAGAAATTCCTCATTTTGTTCCCACCTAGGTTACTGACATTCCACACAAATCTGATACCCCCTTGCTTATAGGAAATGACTTAAATCAGACATAAACTGCAAGGGACCGTAGATTATCAGAAGAGTCATTTATTCTAAAGAAAGGGATTTTAAGTTTCCTTCATGAATAACTTCTGGTGTCCCTTGTTTTGGATCTTAGCCCTAGTCTACACTTAGGGCAAATTTGGCAGCAGTTGACTGCCAGTTTCCTTGCATAACTAGTGGTGACTTTTAAAGCCGCCGCTACACTTTAGGGAAAATCCAACTGCAAGTCCCTTGTGCTTGGCCTTTACCTATGCCCCCTGGCCCCCAGGACTTCCAGGGCCAACTTCTGGGAGCAGCGCAGCAAATTCGTATTCGCTGCAGTCTGCTCCTAGAAAGGCAAACTGACAGTGATGAAACTGCTGCGGTAAGTGTAGACAGCCTTAGCCACCTACGGTGCCCCCCCGACAGACTCAGAGATCTTTTAGTTCTGCAGAAACCATTTTTTTTAAAAGCAACACCAAGTGCTGCAAATGCAAAAAGTGGGCTTTTTCTCCCACAAATTCTCATGCGATAAATAAATTTGTGAAGCCTTTCAAAGTGCCACTGGACTCCTTGTTTGTTTTACTTGAATGAATTGGTGCAAAAATACCAACCCAGACATAGTGCTATCTCTAACTAGACACTAAGCTGCTAGGTTAATCGATGCAAGCCCCCAGCTTTGTAAAAGAGACTTAAATTGATGCAGATCACCTACAGGGAGCTGGTCACCTTTTATTGAGCCTGACATTGATCCCACACAGCTGTTAGCCAGCATGCAGCCTGCCCAGCAAGGCAGAGCCCTTAACAAAGGGCAGAGTGTGTATTTAGCAGTCAGGGCATGGAGCTGAGTCACAAGCAAGATTTGCCCGGAGTTAGTTCCTGACATCCGTGTAGAAAAAGCTCAGGACCCGCCTTCTTAGACAAGCCTCTCAGGCTGGCTCCCAGGGGTGGTGCTCAGAGCTCAGTGCCTGCAGTGGGATACACAGACTCACCCAGGACTCTGAGTAAGTTTCTTGTCTTCAACTTTTAAACCTTTCTAAAGCAACTGGGCTGCTGGAGGGGAGGGATTTTCTTTTCTTTCTTTTTTTGCTTTGGAGGTGTTGATAAAGCAGAAATTGCCCCCCCCTGAAATCTGACACCAAATTCTCCATGGGGGAATAAAAGGTTCCCACGCTGCAGAGTTTGGGCATGAAGGGGGAGTGAGCAGGTATGTGCATTGTGCTGAAATGCATCCACACCCAGCAAGCGTGTTTCTAACTGTTCCTACCTGTGGCCAAAAGGCAGGCAAGGAGCCCTGGGTCTGGAAGTGGCAAACAGCTTTTTATTTCTGAGCCCCTTCTCCTTTTTTATCCCTGCAGATTGTATTGTAAGGGCTTCCTCCTCCCCTTTCCAAAATCCCACTTTTTTTAAGGCATGTAGATTGCTAGGCTAAGCATAAATTCTCAGCGACCTGTCATCAGAAAACTGTTCTTAGTTCCTTCTTTTAAGAATTTGCCTAGCCAACAGCTGGTTTAAAAAGCATCAGTGCTGCCATTTTGTGGCTTTTGGAATTAGAAATTGCACCTGTGCTTTCTGACCTAGGAGCTGTCAGGTAAAGAGCTTGGCCCACCTTAGTTTTGTGGGGGGCAGCCTTTCTTTAAACTTTTTTAAATTATGGATTTAGTTCTGATTTTTTTTTTTTTATTCCCTGCCACTTTACCCCCCCCCCCCCCATATAAAATCCATATGCAAGATCAAACAATAACTAAGAGCAATCTTGGTTTGTTTTTTTTTCTGAATGCTGATAAGGTTTTGTTGTACTTCAAAAGCTGATGTTTGCTTTATGTTTTGCCTCCGGCTTTAACTAAAAGGGTTTCTGTCATGGCAGCCAGTAGCTTTTACTTTTTGTCAAAGGCAGTTGTAATTAAGTCCAGTTTTATAGCACTCAACAACCTAGAAAACATTCTGTCCCCTGTTATGCCCTGTGGAAATCAAGAGGTGTTCATGGCATGTAAGTGGAGCAGAACTCATCTCCTTCCTTTTTTTCTGAGTTTTTTAAAACATAGGATGCAAAACCTGAGGTGCATCCAGCCTACTCATAATCAGACTTCGCCCTTAAGTGCCTGGGATGCCAAAGGATTTACAACAGGTTTTACACTACTGTAAAAGAGCAGAAATCCACTTATAGTTTGCAATAGCTAATTTTTGTGCATAAAATGTGAGCAAGTCAAATGGTGACTCACACACCAAAACTGACATTGTGCCCCCATCCCTGCCTACTAAAACTTTTTGCCTTTTTCCCCTTGTTGTATCTGGACTAAATCTCTGCTGCTGTATCAATGTAATAAAAGGTTTTGCCTGGGGGGTGCAGTGAGGATTTCTTACATAATAGCAAGTTCTTTCACAGTAATGAAAAGGCTGTGTTGATCCTTCTGTGCTGAAGCCTTCAGGGCTGTTTGTTTCACCATAACTGCTCATGGGGTGACCCTGCAGACTTTCAGCAGAAATTGAATTATTCTGTTCTCTTGGCAGATATCACAAGTTTAGAAAGGCCTAAATGGACTCTGTCAAGGCTGATGTGCCTAAGATGTTCCTTTCCTCTTGGCAGAACAGCAAAGTCCTGTGGCACCTTTAAAGAAGAACATGTTTTTGGGCATAAGCTTTTGAGGGCTGCAAACCACTTTTGGGCAGCCCAGGAAAACTTATGCCCAAAGAAATTTTAGTCTTTAAGGTGCCATAGGATTTGTAGTGGGTTTTTTGCTGTATACAGAGTAACACAGCTACCCCTCTGGCCTATGCGTCCCCCCCCCCCCCTTTAATTTTTTTGTTAGCTTGCCAAATAAAAAGTAAACTATAGAATTATTCTAAAGTACATCAATGAATTAGTGAGTTTTTTGTGACTGTGGATTGAGCCCTGCCCTTTTGCGCCACCTTTAAGTGGCAGTTGAAGGGAAATAAACAAGTTATTTTAACTACTATGTGTATTTCCTTTCAACTTTCTAATGCTGACTTACCTCTCGGGCTCCACGGCACTGAGTGGAAAGGAAATGCGCTCCCTTTGGTTTCTGTGCTAGGAGGAAGCAGTCTTCAGACCCCTCTCACTCGAACTGGGAAGTTCAAACTGACAGCTGTGAATATGCTGCAGTCAGTATTGCCATGCCCAGGAGCTGAGGGTCATAATTTTTAGTGTGAGTCAGACCGTACTGAGCATCATGGGGTTTTTGTACAAGACACAGCTAGTTCTATTTTCACCTTCACACGCAGTAGTGGATGCATGTATATACATCTAAATCAGGGGTCTCAAACACATGGCCCGCATGTGGCCCCTAAAGCTATTTCCTGCTGTCCACAATGACATGATTGTTACTGATATTTGCAATATTATTGTATGGAAAGGTATCAGTGGTGTGGCCCGTGGGCTACTGTAGTACTCCTCATGCGGCCCTCTACTAGTCCTCAAGTGGCCCTTGTAGTGATTTGAGTTTGAGACCCTTGATCTAAATAAATATGCCAACTGTCTGCTACTCTGGACTTCTGCTCTTGAGCCAGCAGAGGAGATTGCAGTTGGCAAGTGATCCCAAGAAAACTGTTGATTTCACTCGCTGGGACTCACAAGGAGCAAAACATTACAGAAGAGAAGCAAATCCACTTCTGCAACTAAGTGCCCTGCACTAAGCAGTTCAGGGCTGGGATTTAGCACTGCTGTAGGCCTACGCTTTCCATTATAAGGGGTGATGTAGAATGTGTGAAATCAGTTTTACAGGTGGATAAATTTGCAGGACACTTTACATTTTGAGCAGTTTGTCCCTTTGAAGTGACTGATCTATGGGGTTGAGGAGAAGGCTGCTTGCATAATTTAAGAAATGATTTCCTGTTCTGCTGAGTTGAAACCTGTAATGCTCGTTCGGAAAAGCTCAGAATCATTCTGAAGTAAAGGCAAGAGACCATTACAAAAATGGAACATGCTATTCTTATTCTGGAATAACTGTCCATGTATGGAATTATTCCAGAATAGCTGTTCTGGAATAACTGCATTGACATTAACACTGGTACTGTCCTGCTACTGGGAGTATAAGGAGGGGTGGAATATGGTGTGGCAGATACAAGAAAATCAACCTGTCAAAAGTACACCACAGTACTTTTCATTCAAATGCAGCTGGTTTCAAAATAGTATTGCTATAACCTATTATATCAGAGTAAATTGACATAGTTTCTGATAGCATTTCAAGCACTTGCTGCCAGAATGAAACGTGTTCAGCTTTTTAAATGATAACAAAGCACAACTCCTAGCTATAATTTGATTCTGCAGTCTGTTCTTGTGTGTTTGGGAAGGTGTAGAACTAGATGATTTTGTGTGGTGTTTTTTTTTTTTTTTTTAATATCCCTTCTGAACTGTTACAAGATCTTTTAAACTAATTTTACACAGCAGTCTGTGGAGAGAGAGAGAAGGCATTCACCTGAGGGTAAAATAAATCACACCCTTTGAGTCATGGGAAAAGGAAAAGGCCAAACCCTGGAGCTCTGCCCATTTATACCAGTTGAGGATCTGCCCCCAAAACACTTAATCATTGATTCAGACTTTTAAAAAATAGGAGCCAGTTTCCTCCAGCTCCAAAAACTCAACAAAGCAAAACACCTTACATTTCATGTTGGTGCAATACTCTCAAATCAGGTGTTACATATGAATATGGTTAGGAAACCAGTCAAGGTAGCTGTGTCTACAGACTGTTTGCAGGCCCTGCTCAGTTCTGGTGTTCAGAAAGTTTGAACAGCTGTTGAGGTAAGTGACAGCTCTCATGATACAGTCTCATTTCTCTGAAGGCAAACAAGTACAGTAATAACCTGCTGGCAAATCTGCAGCAGGGTGTAGCAACCCATTACAAATGTATACTTAAATCCTCCCTTAACATACTTAGAAACTGAGGATGGCCACCCCAGTGTTCCCTCTAATTATTTGTAGGCTGTATGCCCAAAAAATTTGTGTGCAAAATTTTTTTTGTGAGCACCAATATTAGCACTATTGCATTTTTTTGTGCACACTTTATTTTGTTGTGTGCACGGGTTTCATGACCTGCGTGCATGTGCACATGCACACAGCTTAGAGGGAACAGTGGACCACTCCAGGACATGCAATATGCTTGCTATTGGAGTATATGTGTTTAGCTGTAGATAATGCTGTTTAATAAATGGCATGGTTAAGAGCTGCTGGTAAAACACCCTGCCCACAAGAAATTACAATTGTGCACCATCTGGAATATTATATACCTTTGAACACCTAGGATTTCCATGTGCTATTTGAGGCTTTTAGTCAAAAGGAGTGAAATGAAGTCCTGATGTGAGAATCTCTACGGCCTTGTGTTTCTACTGTGCTGAATTTTCTATAAGCTCACCTGGTGAGCACAGTACAACTACACTTAGTTCTCGGCTTTGCTGTCAAGACCACCCACCCACTGTGTTCTTTCTCATGGAGATTTTATTTTTGTTGTTTCTTTTGACTGTTTAGTCCATTGAAAGTATCTGGTTTGCACTGTGTGTGGAAACATAGTGCATCAGCATTCACTTCAGTGGCTTTAAAGCAAGGATGAACTTGGCCCTAGGTGTGTTTAGAAAAGATTCTGGTTTGGTGTGTGTGTGGTGTGTTGTGTGTGTGTGTGTTTTTGTTTTGTTTTTTGTTTTGTTTTGTTTTTTTTTTTTTTTTTTTTTTTTTTCCTTATTCTAACCCAGGGGTCTGCAGCCTGTGCCTCTTTGGCTGCCCCTCTGGAGCTCCAGGTTGAGACCCTGCAGTGGCCTGCTCCTGGCTACAGTGTCCCCTGCCATTGGGGGACCCTGTGGGGGGCTTGTTCCTGGTTCCAGGCTCTCCCCCTCCCCATGAGGGGACCCTGCAGCAGGCACCTGGCCCAGCTTCCCCTACCTGGGTGCTATATGCATTGCTGCTCTCAAAACACTTGGTTATTGAAGGAACTTTTTAAAAATGGCTCCTACCTTTCGGGTTGCCAGCCCCTGCTCTCTCTCTTAAGATATTAAGCAATATCCAGTTTGTGATCTGCAAAGTGTCTTAAATTTCTAACCAGAAAGAATGAGGTAATAGGATAGTTTCTGTGGCTTAAACTACAACAAATTCAGAATGATTCTGTGGTGGATCAATAGATAATGGGCAATAGCTTGTCAACTTTACATGATTAACATAGAAACTACATCTTCTGTGCTAAAAGGTGTCTAAAAATTAGCTTCCATTTTAAACCTTCACAATCTGGCTTTTTGGCAGATAGCCCGCTGATGGTTGCTGTGTCAGAAAAGTTCAGGTCCAGATGTTAAGTGTAAGGAAAAGTTTGGTAGTGAGGAGGTGGGGCAGAGGTGGATTTCTCTCACCTCCCTGCAGCCAAAACCTCACCCTGATCTCAAATATCACCATCCCCAAGGAACCTGCATCTCCACCCTTGGGCTGGGCAGTTAGCAGGGTGAGCTGAGTAAACCAGAAATGGGTGTTCCTGGATGTCAGAGGGCAAACTAACTGGATGCCAACCTTGGAGGCCTGGTTCTCCTGTCACTAACATCACTGTATCTGCTGAAGTCAAGGGAATGCTAATAGTATGAAGCTGGCAAATGTGAGGAAAAAGGAGGCCCAGGAATCTGGATGTCAGCAAGTAGAGAAATGCATGGAGAGTGTGGATGGGAGAAATCAGAGTTGAGTGCAGCTGTTGGTGGATGGAGTCCATTCTTTCCTGTGCTGGGGAAAGATCACAAATGTGTTTGCAGGGAGTTCTAGGATGGGCTAAAAGATTTTACTCTTCTTTATTGGCCATGTACAACACACTAAGAAGGAGCATTTTTTAACTTAACACAGTAAGAGTTAGATATTCTGATATATTCCACAATGTGCACACAAATGATTATATTTTTAATGCCTAAGAACTTTACACTGAATCAAATGGCTTGAATATTCACATTTGCCTCCTGTAGAATGGAGAAATAATTGACTCTTTCAAAAGCAGTGATTAAAAGGCATAAGTGGCATTAATGCTTTAGAACTGACCTCTTCATAATGTGCCACTAACCATGAGAAGCTTTTTATTATGTCCTTTACGAGTCATACTAAATGAGAAGATAATTTGACAAGCCAAACCTTTTTGGTGGTGGTTGCAGATGTTTAAACAATAATACAGGAAATGTGAATCTGCATGAGCATATTGCAGGAGGGCATCCACTATTATGACTTATCTTGGTTATTATGAACCTAACTTGATTCTGGTAGCACTTAAAGTGCTAGTTCCAAAGGGGCAGCTGTGTTAGTCTAGTAAAGCAAAAAAAAGCAAGCAGTCTTGTAGCACTTAAAGACTAACCGATTTATTTATTGCATGAGCTTTCATGGGAGAAAAGAAATGGGATGTTCTCCCATGAAAGTGCATGCGATAGATCTGTTAGTGTTTTAAGTGCCACAAGACTTGCTTTTGTGTTTTTGTTTTTGTTTTGTTTTTTTTTTAAATGTCTTAAGTGCTTTTCAAACACTAAACATATGCATTATCCCACACAACTTGCAGCTTGAGATAAAGGATCTGACTTTTTCAGTTAGGCTAAGGCCATCTTATGCCTCTCTGGTAGAATCAAGATCCTTTGATGTGGATGGAAATTACTCAGAAGCTGTGCTTAATTTGTGCCAGGGCTTGCTGGGGCTGAGCTCTGCACCTCTGGGCTTGGCAGTTCACAGCCCCAGCACTTCTGGGCTTGCTGCGTCAGTAATGAATGTGTTCACAGTATTTTTTTTAAAAGCGCTGGTATTTGTTATGTATTAAGCACTGTTCAGAGGGTCTCCAAGGCAGACGTGAGAGTTCTGCATCAGCCTGACTGCAAGCTGTTCAGCATCGATGGCAGAAAAGGGGCATGGTCAGCACACAAAGATCATTCTCTGCTCACCAGGGGGCATGGAAAGTCTGAGTAGATCTGAGATTTTTCTAACATGCACAACAAGCTGGATGAGTCCGGGCATAGGCCCAGGTTACCAGAGGTAAACTTATGGTTGCCTTTACCAGCTTCTGTCCATGTCCCAAAGTCACAAATGGAGGAACTAAAAATCAGCCCAAAAACTAGGGGAAGAGTTGCAGCATATAAATGCAGTGGGTCAAGCTAGTAACTAGCGATGGCTTGGTCATGCAGTATTTCTACAAGAAAAGATGTTAGTTGTGGTGGTAATCAATAATTATTCATTAGCAATTCTATCAAACTTTCAGATGTTGCTACTGATTTTTGGGATGTCTCATCTCTTAGCTATGTCCAGTATGAGACATTACAGTTGCCAAGGATCCTGAGTGCCAATAAAGGCAATGAGCATTGCAGGAGCTCAAAAATCTCTGCAAATCAGGCTCCAGCATGACTATGTAGTTGAGCACCAAAAATATGAACCCCATGATGAGTGACCACTCCTAAAAGCATTGCCACTTAATTCATCTCCAAGTACCTGCAGCTAAACAATAATGTGCAATGTTATTTGTGCAATGTTCCCAAGAGTTAAGTTGCATTTGTGCTGAGAAGCCCTAAACTTCTGATTTGTAGGAAAAAATCAGTTATTTGTCCGAGTGATCAAAATTGCATGTGCAGCTGTCTTGAGCCTACCACATTGCCTGTAAATAAATCACTGTACTTGCATGAAGAGCCCTGATCTTCCAGGAGTAACTTCTTTCAAGCCAGTAGGATTAAACCTGTATAAAACCATTCTGAATGAGATCTGAACCAATTCTAAGTGTTAAGTGGCTTTTGTTCAAGTGCTGTCCCTGTGCATTGTCCACTTGTGGTGTCAGGTGCTGCGGTGCTCTTGACTTGGAGATTTCCACAGAATTGAGTATGGGCTGCACATGCAATGATGGTGTCTTGTGGAGCCATTGGCATGGTTGTTAGGGTGTGTGCGTCATTTGTCACCCTCTGTTCCACCTCAGCTGCTGGTTCAATATGGAGCACTCCACAGAAGCTTGTTGTGGCTTTTTTGCCACTCTACTTAAAACCCTCCAAAAGTCTTTATCCTTACCTCCAGTAGTTAGTCAGACTTCACCTATCTTTATCCAGTTCAGTTAGCTTAAATTTTTTTCTTGATTTTTTTAAAAAAAAAAAAAAAAAAGGGGGAAACAAATGTAGATGTTTCTCATTCTCTCCCCCTCCTGGCCTATAATGGGCACTTACCCACACCCCAAAAACAAACAAATGACAAGATACAATGCCAACTTTACATGAGGAACATTTGAAGCCAGGTGGAGACTCAGTGCCTGTCTCTGGTCATCATTAGCGCTCTGTGTGCTGCCTGGGGAGAGTCGTATATCCCAGAAATGCACTCGTTACAAAAATCTTAAGTCCCAAACTAGGAGAGAGAGGGATCTACACCTCACGTTAATGCTTCTTGAAAAGTCTCTTAAATCTGCCTCAGACCCAGTACCAGAGAAATCTCCCTCAATATGCTCGTTGAAGAGACAGGCTGCAACTCCAACTTCTAGCCCACTTCTGAAGAGAGAGCACCCTTCCAAGGGGCTGTGTCTTAAACACAGTGCTGAAGAGGCTAAGGTTTCCTCGAGTACTAGATGGTCGGTGTCAAATAAGGAATCAAAGCATCCTAGTCATGTTCCAAGAGGCCTTAACAGGCTCTCTTCTTGGCTCTGCAGAAACAACTGTCCTTCAGCACCAGCACCTCCTCTAGCATCATCCCGTACACAAACTGCGGTGCCCCCTACTACTCGTAAAACTGCTATGGCACCATCTACCATCATGGTACAGTCAACTATTTTGGCACTGCCGGCAGAACAAAGCACTAACAGTGCTGTCTGCAGCTATTATGGTACTGCTATCAGCACCTTCCTAACCTGACTGATCAAAGGATGTAATGGTGGTACCAGATATGGCACCATCAGGGAAGAGGCAGGCAAAGCAGCAACATATTAAAGCATCACCTCCCTATTCTTCAGCTTCATTTATGTCCCAAAGACGAGTCAGGAGCCAGTACTGGGTAGCAGATCCTCAGATACTGGGTCATGGTGCCTCCTGCTGCTGCAAGACTGAAATGCATTGCTCAAAGATGTAATTGTTGGGTTGTGGTCCTAAATGATAGAAAATTTTGAAAAACACTGCCATAGACTATCCATTCACTTAGCATGTGATGAAGCCTTTTCATTGCCTCAACATTTTAGCTTTGAAGGCTATTTCCAGGATTTTCATTCCTTCTCTGAACACCCCTCTCGTACCAGACCATCCCTACCTCAGAACTACTATCCATCGAACGGGTCCCCTCGTTACTATGGCCAGGCTTGGTACCCACCTCCAGTGCCATCACACACTGGAATTGATACCAAGATTATGCAAAATGCCAAAACTAGCCTCATGTCATATACAAATGTACTGCATTCTATCAGACCACACATCTGCCTGAGTCTCTCAGGTTGGCACTCAACCACTTGAAGGCACCTCCTCAATATGTCACTTACTCTTTGTCCTCTCAATCACCTGACAAAGTGGTCATCCTGCAAACATCTGTGACGATGACACTAAACTTTTCAATGAACTTCTTAAACTCATTTGTGAGTTGGAAATTCCATTAGAAGAAGTTAGTCTTCACACAGAATGACTAACAGCCTTCACACAACCATGCCATCTAAAATCACGATCCCTTTGGACAATGCCTTGATGGAACTCTCTGAAGTCATTTGGATAACTCTTGCAACTATTGCACCCACCAATAAATGGAATGACAGGAAATATTACATCTGTCCTAAAAACATGAAATTTTTTTTGTTTACAAATTCAGCCCCAAACTCCTGAGTGGCAGATGCTGCTACACAGAAGGCCATACAGATCCACACCATTTGATAAAGACAGGAGATTTGATCTTAGACAAATTTTATCAGTAATATTAATGATGAGTCTCCAACTATGAAGTTCTTCTTCCCAATTATGACCACTCCCTCTATGAGAAACTGTCCCTCTTCTCTGACAACATCGCAGACACTAAAAAGAACAAGTCAAAAGACTTATCACAGGGCAACTAGTTGCATGCCCATCCCTTCAAGTGGCATTGGATGTTGGTGCATGGCAGCCAGAACAATGGCAGGGACTGTGGTCATGCACAGGGTCTCACAGCTACACAGTGCAGGCATCCCTAAAGAGTTGCAATCTATAATCAAGGACTTACCATCTGATAAATCTCTCTCTTCACAGAAAAGACCAGTGATGTCCTCCACTGAATGAAGGAATCCAGAACCACCTTACATGTCCTGGGTATAGACACCCCTATCATGAAAAGGAGACCACATAAATTCCAGTCATACTTTGACAGCTACCCAACTCAAGCTAACTACAGACACCTGAGAAAGGTCTAAATAACAACCTCAGTGGAAGAAACAGAACCAACCCTCTATTACCTCTCAGCCATCTCAGTCATAACAATAGTTTTGAAGGTGTAGTTGAGGGTTTGAGAGAACCCCAGCCTATGTAGTGCACTCTGCACCTTCAGACAACCTCAGATTTTTTTTGCCTCAAGCTGTTCTGTGACAAAGGTTCATTAATAACAATGGACAGACTGGTCTTGCAAACCATCAGACAAGGCTACACCATCCTTTTCCTCTCCAACCGTTCACCTCACCAATCCTCTGCATCCTCCTTTTGGGACCCAATTCATGTGCAGATCCTTGCACAAGATGTAAACCATCTACTTCAAATAGTTGCCACAAAGCACATACCACTGCAATACATTGGAAGGGTTTTCTACTCAAAGTACTTCATAGTACAAAATTAAAACAGAGGTTGGAGAGCTATCCTAAACTTAAGGCCACTCCTCAAACTTGTGATGAGGCAGAAGTTCAAAATGACAGCCTTGTCCTTGCCTGTTCCAGCAGTGTGGACAGAAGATTTGGTTCTCAACCCTTAACCCTCCGAACGCATACTTTTCATGTGACCATACTTTCAACACGCCACCATCTTCTAAGATTTCTATTCTCTGGTCACCACTATCAATACAAAGTTTTACCTTTTGGTGCCTCTACCCACCCCACAGTTTGTGTTTTTTTTTTTTTTTTTTGAAAACAATGATAGGACTATGTTCACACACAAACAGTTATTTCTAAATAAAGTGCTTATTTCAAAATGAGTTAATTCAAAATTAAGAAAATGTTAATTTGAATTAAGGGAAAGCCTGGTATTGAAACGGCTGTTTTTTCCAAAATGGTTATTTCAAAATAAGGCTGCTTGGACGTGTTTTGAAACAATGTGTCCGAATGCCGTTGTTTTGAAACAACACCTATTTTGATTTCAAGCGAGGTTTTACATTTTCAAAATAATGGAACATCATGTGGACATAAAATTTTATTTCGAAACAACAGCTGTTTTTGAAATAAAACTCTCTCGTCTGAACACAGCCTAGCAGTAATTGCAGCTCACCTCAGATAGTGAACTTCATAAACTTGCCTGTGATAATTACATAAGTAGATCAGTGTCTCCAAACCGGTGTGCCATCAGGCGTGCCACGCAATTTTTTTGAAAAACTACTCAGAGCCCTGGATGCTCATGAATATTCATGAGTTCATTTGGAAACTAATATGGTGGTGCACCTCAAATTAATTTAAGGGTAGAAGGTGTGTCACGGCAGAGAAAATCTTGGGAACCACTGACCTAGATGACTGTCAGCCTAAACAATCACAGGCCAACCTTGCAACCAACATAATGACTACCATTCAAAATCTGTCTCTGAGAATAAACATGCTGTTTTAAAAAGAACTTAGTATCTCAAGGACTACTATTCATAGTGGCCCTTGACTCCATTGCAGCCAGGGCCTTTCTTGCAAATCAGATTCACAGCAACCAGGTTTCTGATCACTTCAGTGGCCCATTCATACTCGCTAACCACAAGAACAGACTTGCAGCTTCTGCAATATATGTCAGCGACCATTCTGGTGCTCCCTAATGCACGACTACAGATGCATTTCTTCAAGCGTGGTTTGCTTTGGTGTATAAAACAGACATACCCTTTCAAAATCTCTGATACCTAAAGAGGTAAGGGATTCCCTCACATGGTGGATGGAAGGGAATGTCATTCTCCGAAAGAAACCACTCAGTTATGATCACAACCAATGCATTCCTTGCTTGGCTGCAGGGCAAACATGCATCAACTCACTGCACAGGGTTGGCTGTCAGAAACCACTTAATACTACTGTATTCAAAGACCTCTGATTTATGCTACTGCTGATGCCCCCTTTTCCATTTTTCCTACTTAAACACACAGACTACCCCTTTCTACTTAGGGGCTTTGTACCCTGCTTCATCTCTATCCTGTAAGCAGAAGCTGGTTTAGGAGAAGGAAGTGATGAGTGGTAGAAACGCTTATTAGCCCATCAAAATATCATGTGCTAAATTCTACCCTCATGTAGATGGGAGCAATATCTATGAAAGCCAATGGGAAGTACGCACAAATGCAGTACTTGTGCAAGAGGAGATATTTGGCCAAGTAGCTGTTCTGGCCACAGATATCGGTCTGAAGGCTAATGTGGTGTGATTCTGGACTTAGAATTTTGGTATAAAGAAATTAGTTCTGGATGTGTAATGGAGGTCAGTGTCATTTCCTTTCCTTTAGACTACAATACTGACAGCAACACATCTAATCAGATGTTGAAAATGTTGGATTTCTGGATCAAGGGAACTGTTGCTATTTAGACACTTCCCACCTGAAATCCACCCCCCCCCCCAGCTTGGTCTTAGAAACGCTGGCATTTGACATTTTCACAGCCATGCTCCAAGCTGCTGCACAAAATTAATGTTCTTGTTAGTGTCACTGCTATTGTTAGTACAAATGGAAACTGGCCTGTGATCAGTAAAGCTGACTCCATCTTGCTTTCACAACTCTAGTTTGAAAATGCCAGTTTGTCAAACCTGAACAGAGTTCATCCAGCTTTAATGGTAACACTGTAGGAGCCAGAATAGAATTTAGCACTCCATTTCTTTTTCCATTTTTTTTTTTTCCAGTTTTTTAATATCTGCTGGAGAAAGCAGCTCTGTCACTAGAGGCCAATCTCTGTGGTCAGATATACCTAAAGTCATGGCACTTTTAAAGACTAACACATTTATTTATTGTATGAGCTTTCATAGGAGGAAAATCCTGCTTCATCAGATGCTTTGAAGATGGGGGAACTTGTTTTGCTGAACTAGACTAGCATGGCTCCTCCTCTGGAATGTGCCTAAATTCTTGTTATGCATTAACATCTTCCATGGGTTTTTTTCTGAAGGCAGAATTAGCTTTAGGTGCCTTCCTGGTCTCAGCTCCCTGATCCAACAAACAGCTAATAACCCTCTTTCTGCTTACAGTTTAGGTAGAAAGTTTAAGAAGCTTGCTGTGTGATATGGCTTTGTAACTGAATGCAGATATCCCTGGTATTTCTAAAAGATCCAGAACAGAACCTTGTTGAACAGCCATAGGAGCAAAAGTTGAGATGTTTAACTGAGACCCACCTACCCCCCCCCCAATACAAATAATGTAAAATTAATCTCTTTCAAGAGTCCCACCAGCAATTTCTGAAAATATCATGGACACCAAACTTCCATTTTATTGCTGTGTATACTTGTTCTCTTTCCCTTCTGCCATTATTAAGGGCCAAATTCACTTACTGTCCTCAGTAATGTGCTTGGACAGCATCCCTGTGGAATGGGTTGGCTCAAGATCAATTGGGGTATCAGAATCTAACCCAGCATCTTCCTGATGGTGACTTGTTAGACACAACTAATCTAGCTAGTAGCTTGTGTTCTACATCAGTAGAAGTAATGGAGCCTCACAAAACTGCACAGTCTTATGAGGAGTGGACAAAAGGATGACTAGATTTTTAGAATAATGAACCGGGAAACCCATTGTGGGGGTGGAGAGGAGCAGAGAGCTAGAGAACGCATAATCAAGCATTAACTGAGGTGAGGCAATATGAGAAGAAGGGGTGAGGTTGATCCCTCAAATAACCAATTCTACTCTTCTATCAAACCACCAGACTCTTCCTATAGTTCCTTTCCCTGATCCCTACATTGTCAGCCCCTTGGTCCCTCATCAGAGGCATCAAGCCCTAGTTGCCATCACTGGACCCAATGCTGCTAATGTGCTTTGTGCCTTAATAGTAAGGTGACAGTGCAATGGGTTGCAGGGTATCTTTCACATTGTACACACAATGCAGTGAGTAGTAAGTAGCCTAATGGAATGGCTGGCATCATTCAGGGCAGATGCAGAAAGGTCTGGGACAATTAAGATTTACAAGGTGGCAAGATAGGGAAGAGTTGGGATGAAGGTGGTCAGAAATTTGAAACTGAGGTGAATGGATGGGTAGGGGGAAAGATGCTGTTGATGGGACTAGCCAAGATACTGAAGTTGCCTGAGATAATAGAATGATCCTGAAGCCGCTAGGCAATAAAGAATAGAAATAATGACCTGTGCTCCACGCTTCTCGTATCTCAGTGGGAAGGGGCAGGTTTGTGCCTTGCTAAGTGGATTGTGACGCCCAATCGTTTTCAGTTTTGTCCTACCACCTCTTTACTGCAGCTGCTGACGAAGAATTGTTTAAGGAAGTAATTAGAAGGGGGGGGGGGCGAAAAACCAAAAACAGATCCTAAAAAAAGAGGGAGGATAATGAAATAGATCTGGGTATACTCCTGTGAACTGAATCCTAGGCTGGTGTAAACTACCATAGCTCCTTGCCTTTACACCAGCTGAGGCTCTGGCTTCAAACAAGTGCTTCATTTCAGTTACAAATTCTAGGGTTTAGTGTTTTTGTTTTTTAATCTAGCTGTAACCCTTGGTTACACTCAGGCACTAGTTTGTTGCAGGAAGAGGTAGGACAAGTTTTAAAAAAAAAAACATGAGAAGCTGGCAAACATTCAGGTTTAGATTTTCCACTTGTGTGTCAGTCTGTAATGACCCTATTTCTCCTACTTTTTTTATGTGAATGTCAACATTTATTTTACATGCAGTACAACCAGTGTACTCGTTCTCAAGGGCAAGACTTTGTCTTTACAAAGTCCTATACAAAACTTTGACCATAATTAATATTTGAAATCTGTCTAGCAGAGAGAAACTATGGATAATACCATATGCATGTAGTTACAAGGGAAGTCTAACCCAGTTCCTGTCTTTCAGATAACTGCACTGGCTCATAAGGTTTCACACGACTTTTTTTTTTTTTTCTCCCCCTCCTGGCGATCTGGCAGATAAATACAAAAATTAAGAATAATTTTCACTTTGTGAGGGATTTGCAAGTTGTGATCAGCAATGAAATGGCAAATCAGCAAAAAGTCAGTAAGATGGAAGATGCCAGCTGAGTTGGATTTGGCCCCTATAGTGTAAAGGAAATGGGTCTCATTATGCTTTTTGTTATACCTATGCTAGGTCTTATTACCCCTGGCAGATCCTGCATTGTTTAGTCCTCACACAACACTTCAGCTCTGTGATAATGACATGATTGCCAATGGATTAAATTAGGTAGATACAATTCAGTATGGTAAGCCTGAGTCCCTTTCCTTCCTTTTTTTCCCTCTTGATTAGTATCTACAAAAATCCATTTAAATCTGTGCCTGTTTCCTCCTTTCTGTAGTATGAGTAGAGAGATGAAGTATTTATTGCTTTTTCAGTAGTTTGCATCTGATATTGGCAAAATCCAAGCATTTCTAGACTTTTATAGGTATTTGTCAGTAGTCACAATTCAGTCACTTCATGTGACAGAATGGATTGCCTGTTAGAGTGAGGCATGCTGTTGAGTTGTCAGCCACAAATTTGAATCACATACTTATTGAGTAGGCTTTTGAAACAGAAGAGAATTTTTATCGTCTCTTGTGGTATAACTAATCCCTTGGGTGGTTTTTTTGTTCCATGCTGACTTCATAGCAACTGTGTTTTTTTTCCTAAATGATAACTTGAAACAATCCATTATTTTCTTTGTCATTTTTCATATTTGGTACTGAAACATAAACATTAGAAAACCAGTTTTTTTGCAAGACTGTGTGTGTGCGCAACCTAGTTGTGTGCACACTGAGTGAGGGATCCAGTGCTGCATGGAACTTTTCCTTTAGCAATTGGGGGAAAGAATTCAGTGTTGCTCCAGCCCTATTTAAGTCTGGCCTGAGGTTATACAAAAGACTCTTTTAAAAGCAAGAGCCCAAGAACCTGCAGGTATGTGCATTGGTTGACGTATAATTTGTGGGGCTCTCTTCATGCATGTGTGGGCCTGATTTTCTTTTCCAGATTCTGAAATCTGGGCCCTGGGACTCTGGTCTGTCAGATTTGTGAGCAGTTCAGGAGCATTTCAGCTTGCTTTAACCCCTGGATGGTGTGCTTGGGGTGACACACAACCTGTTTTTACAGTGCATTGAGAATGACTCTTACAGTAAAAGTGAATTTGAATGGGTAATTGTTACATATTTCTTTAACCCAAACACTTAAATGTGGTGTCTGTAATTGAGTGCCTGAATTTAAATCCAAAGCCTGCTCCTCTTCCTTAGAGGAACCTGCTCATTGTGGGGGTAATGGGAGCAGGATTTGAATTTTCAGAGCCGCTGGTGTCTTTGCAGGTCTGTGTATTATGATATGCAGTCTAAATTAATTGGCCTTTTTTAATATTGGCATGTGTTGAAAGAAACTAGCACAGGATGTAATTTAGAATGTCTGCCTTCCTGGTGCTGGTGAGCTGTCAAAGTGCATTCAAACTTCTGACTATTGATAGTGCCGTACATTTTAAGGGATGCTTTCAATTGAATATATATGCATCTGTGTTATAATTAACACCTTGTTTCATTACTCCAGAAGGAATGAGTAGCATGCACTCCTGATCTCCAAAGGTTTCTGTATGCACGTCTGACTTTTTTTTTTTTTTTTTTCTTCCAGTGGTGCTTAAATGTGCTTCGTTTTTGCCTGAAAAGTCTCCTGTGCTACCCAGTAAACCAAAGTTGCTGCTTGGTACTGATGGAAACTTTTTTTTGTTTGTTTTTTGGTCTTCTCTGAGCTTGGAAAATGACAGACTTCCCTTTCAGGTTTCCAGGACCTGGAATGAAAAATGTATTGGATTAAAAGTGTTTCAGCTCAGGGGAGTCGAGGGGGGGGGGGTGTGTGTGTGTGTGTCCGTCCAGTTTACTTCTGTGTGGGGAAAAGGGGCCCTGATTCTGTTCCCATACACGATACTGGTACAATTCCAGTGACTTGCATGACTTCAGAAAGGGCTAAGGATTGGCTCATCACACGGGGTGTTAATTTTTGTTTTGAGGAGTCTGGTGGTTTCCTTTTTGGCCTCACGGTTCTAGATGAAATCCTGCGAACGTGCTATGACTGATGGAAAAGGTTTTGTAATTGAGAGTCTGTTCATCTTTCTGTTCTGTCTAGTTGTTTGCAGGAAGCAGCCCTGAGATCATTCTTGGGGAAACGCAAAACCTTAAAAGTGGGGTTCTGCACCCCTGTTTTTGCAACTGTGACCTCATCCTCTAGCTATTCGGGGGGGCAGGGGGAGAAAGTGTCTCAAATCAGGAAGAGGAAAAAATTTGAGGGGAGAAGGATTCAATGCGTCTTTAAAACACCTTCATTCAGAACTAAGAATTTGGGGCTACTCTGAACTCCAGGACCTTATATCCACTGCTCAAAACTCCATTTTAAGGATCAGTCCTAGAGATTGAGCACTAAGACCTTTTGAATGATGATCAAAGTTCTGCTACAGGGTAATCCTCATAGCAGCCGTTTAATAGGATTTGATTTAAGGTTCTTAGTTACCTCAGTGATAGAAATGTAGGGTGGTGCCATTGCTGAGATCTGCTTGAAAACTGAAATCTGTACCTAAATCTTCACTTAGGGAGGACCGGTATGGACTCTAGAAAGCTTCTTTATGCTCCACTGAACAAGCCAACCAGCATAGCAGTTTATGTGCTGTATGTCATTTTACTAATTCTCTGGTTGGTGTGTGTGTGTGTGTGTGTGTGTGTGTGTGTGTGTGTTTTGTTTAAGGAGTTCTAAATTAGCAGTCTGTTGTGTGACAGGGAGGACGATACAATCTCATGTAACTTCTGTAATTTCTTGCATTATAGTCCATTTTTAAGGCACTAATTCACTTGCTTTTGAATGGGTGTAGCCTTCTCAGTAACTTTTTTTTTTTTTTTTTTTTTTTTCCTAATGCATCTGGCAAGGGAAATCCAAGACGGCCCCTTTCAAAGCATGATTTAGGAATGCTTTTATAAACAACCTCTAATCCTTCCCTATTCACTCTCTCAGGTCCTGTATTTCAGTTGCTAAACGGAACTGCAGGTCACTTCAGTAATCATTAGCTGGAATTTGCAGATGTGTGTACTACCGCATGTTTTTCATCTCATTGTAAAACCCAAGGCAAGAGAACAGAATAAACTTGCGGGTACTCCATGTAAAATGAGATCTCTTAAAACTATTTACTCAGACTTCAGGAAGGTTGAGGGTATGGCCCAGTGATGGTTGGGGAAGGAAAGGAAAAGTGGCTGTTGGTGTTCTTACTCTTGCTGACTCTCACTGGATGGTTGTACTAATTTTAATTGTTTGTGGAGTTTTTTGTTTTGGGTTATTTTCCCCCTTATTGATCCATGCACTGTGCTGCTGTAGGACTAATTGTCAAGGCACCTAGAACACCTAATTGTATACTTGCTATTGTGTTCCTTATTCCTCAAACTTTTCAACTGCTGATATAATACAAGTTACAGAAACTTTAAAAGGCAGTGGTGGTGGAGGCCTGACTTCTGCTTGGGGGGGGGGGGGAACCCAAGACAGAAGGAAGTCTGCTAGGAGTAGGAACACCTGTGAAAATTGCCAGAACCACGCCAGCATAGTTCCCAATACAGGATGGCCTAGTAAGGCCAGGGGATGCTATTCTTGACTACACAGTGATTGGCTTCTGTAGGAAATTCCTTTTTATAGACATGTGCCTCTCCAGGGTAGACTTCATGCATTGTTTCTCATGGTACCTTAGCTTCAAGTTTTTCAGCAATCATCCTTGGTAAAGCCTCACCATTGCAGTGTTCCCATTGGCACTCTCCCCACAACACGCGATAGTGTCCTCCTGGCACAGCTGCCTGTGCACTTAGTGATCTGCACCCATAGATCTATGGGAACTTATCCTGTTTATGCAATAGATTCTTGTTTTTATAGGGCTTTTTCTCTTGTCTCCTAATGACAAGCACAAGATGTCTTAGGTGTTTTTTTAAGAGCTCTTTTTTGCCTGCTGCAGTAGGAATACTCTCTGCTTTGTAACATCAAAAATACTGCAGCGCTTGGCTATAAAGAGCTCCTGTCTTCATAAAAATATTCCCACTACTATGGAAGAAAGGACCAACAAATAAAATAGGGTTGGAAGGGACTTCATAGGTCATCTAGTCCAACCCCCTGCCAGAGGCAGGACCACTCCCACTAAACCATCCCAGTCAGGGTTTTGTCCAGCCGGGCCTTAAACACCTCCAAAGATGGAGACTCCACCACCTCCCTCGGCAGCTCATTCCAAGGCTTCACCACTCGCCTAGTAAAAAAGTTTTTTCTAATATCCAGCCTCAACCTGCCTAACCGCAACTTGAGACCATTGCTCCTCGTTCTGTCCTCTGTTATTACCGAGAACAGTCGAGTCCATCTTCCTTAGAGCATCCCTTCAAGTAGTTGAAGGTTGCTATCAAATCCCCCCTCAATCTCCTCTTCTGCAGACTAAATAAGCCTAATGCTTTCAGTCTTTCCTCATAGGGCTTGTGCTCCAGCCCTTTAATCATTTTGGTTGCCCTCCTCTGAACTCTCTCTCTAGCATGTCCCTGTCCTTTTTGTAGTGGGGAGCCCAAAACTGAACACAGTATTCTAGATGTGGCCTCACCAGTGCAGAATAGAGGGGAATGATCACACCCCTTGATCTGCTGGTAACACTTCTTTTGATGCAGCCCAGTATGTCATTGGCCTTTTTGGCAGCAAGAGCACACTGCTGACTCATATCTAGCTTCCCATCCACCATGACCCCCAGGTCCTTTTCTACACTGCTGCTACTTAGCTGAATGTTTCCCAGCCTCTAGCGGTGCATGGGATTTTTTCGTCCCACATGCAGGATTTTACACTTATCCTTATTGAACTTCATAAGATTTTTATTGGCCCATTGTTCCAATATATCTAGGTCTCCCTGAATCCTGTCCTTGCCCTCCAACGTGTCTACCGTTCCCCCCAGTTTGGTGTCATCTGCAAACTTACTGAGAATGCAGTCTATTCCATCATCCAGATCATTGATGAAAATGTTGAACAGAACTGGCCCCAGGACCGACCCCTGGGGCACACCACTCATGACTGGCTGCCAGCTAGACATGGAACCATTGATTCCTACACGCTGAAACTGTTGATCTAGCCAGTTTTCTGTCCACCTTATAGTCTACCTATCCAACCCATACTTCCTTAATTTGCCAATGAGAATGCTGTGGGGAACTGTATCAAAAGCCTTGCTAAAATCAAGAGATATCACATCAACGGTTCTTCCTGCATCCAGAAAACCAGTCATCTGATCATAGAAGGAAATGAGATTGGTCAGGCATGATTTACCCTTGGGTAAATCCATGCTGACTGTTCCTGATCACTTTATTTTCCTCTAAGTGTTTGAGGATGGATTCTTTGAGAATCTGCTCCATAACTTTTCCAGGGATTGAGGTGAAGCTGACTGGTCTGTAATTCCCTGGATCCTCCTTTTTCCCTTTCTTGAAAATAGGTACTATATTTGCTTTTTTCCAATCCTCTGGCACCTCCCCTGTTCTCCATGAGTTTTGAAAGATAATGGCCAGCGGTGCTGCTATCTCATCGGCTAATTCCCTTAGCACTCTTGGATGCAGTTCTTCCGGCCCCATGGACTTGTGCACATCCAGCTTCTTTAAGCAGTCCCTAACCTGACCTTCCGTCACCAAGAGCCTCTTTCCTTGTCTCCAGTCTGCCATACCCATGGTAGTGGGCTTTGAGCTGACCCTGCCTGTGAAAACAAGCAAAAAAAGCATTGAGCAGTTCAGCTTTTTCCTCATCCTCTGTCACAAGGATGCCTGCCCCATTCAGCAAGGGACCTACACCATCCCTGATCCTCTTCTTGTTATTAACATACTTGTAGAACCCCTTCTTGTTATCCTTTACATCCCTCGGTAGCCGCAACTCCATTTGTCCTTTGGCCTTTCTGATTTTATCCCTGCAATCCCTAGCAATATCTTTATATGCCTCCTTGGTCATCTGACCAAGCTTCCACTTCCTGTAAGCTTCCTTTTTATGTTTAAGCTCAGAGCAGAGTTCTTGGCTAAGCCATTCTGGCTGCCTCACATGTTTGTTCTTTCTCCTAATTGGAATGTACTTGTTAGATTTTTTTTTTTTTTTTTTATAAGGATTCTTTTTGTTAAATCTAAGATAACAGTAAATGGCACCTGCTAGGTTTTTGGCTGGTAACTGGCAGGTTCTGTGATAGGAATAATCCATTACACATGCACGCTGTACAGCCTTACTTGGAAGAAGCCAGCAAACTATTTTTTTTTCTCTGCACCCATTCTTATGCTTGCTTAGAAAAGCAGCAATATGGGGCACCCATTGAGTTTTCAGCTTAGCATATTACCAGAGTATGTTGTGAAACTACACTGTTTAAACTCTAAGAAGAAACATTTCAAATTCAAGGCCCTAAAATTGTATGGTGTAGTTTCATGACAGTAACACCTAGAAAGTCCAGCAAGACTGAGACTAGTTGCTGTTCAAAAGCGCACACCATTCTTTAGCCAAACAGCTTAGCGTGAATAAGACTGAAAAAGGGTGGGAGACAAGGATGCAACATGCAGAAATGATGGTTGTCAGAGATAATGTTACTCATGGGATTTTTGGAGAAGGGGAGAATTGATACTTTATACAGGTTGCCATGGAAGGGATGGGGAATGAGGGGAAATGGGGAAGAGCGTGGACAGGGTGGTGAGCATGTATTCCAGAAGAATGAAGTTGCCTTGGAAGGGATGCTTGCATTAAAAATTAGTGTTGATGCTTTTATTTTTGTGTGATATCAAACTGAAAAGGTAGCATTTCAAACACTGGTAAATCCTCAACTTTGGTTTTGTTCCCAAACCTACAAGCTGTCTCTGACCATAAGCTAACTTCTTAATCTTGGAATAGGCTGGGTCATTAGGGGTCAGAGTCTGCCCATTCACCTAAATCACACAGTTTTTGATTCAACTTCACTGATTCAAATTTCCTTCTAGAGCATTGGGATCAGAAAACTACCCTGACAGACTAGCATACACAAATTCATCAAAGCACAACTTTCTTCAGTGCAGCTATGTTGGGGCAGTTCCCCAGACTGGCCAAAATTGGCTAAAGGGGGCCTGAGAGCAGCAACCATTGGGCTGAAAGCATCTAAGGGTCAAGATCCCTGCATATAAGGGAACTGTATAGACTAGCTGGCTGTGGGAGCTCAGGAAGGAAGGTTGTCTCACTAGATGGCTGGCTGAGGGGGTTGGCACCCCAGGCAGCTCAGTGGGCATCGCTGGGGGGCCCTAAAGAGGTGGAGGGCTGTGGCGTTTCCAAAGTAAAATCCCAGAGGCAAGGGGCCAGTGTAGAACAGATGGATGCAGAGAGGTATGCTTGGACAGACTGTCATTGCACCCTCCTAAGGTGAGGGTCTGCACGAAACTGGGGGGCTGCTGGGAGAGCAGCCTGGGGAAAATTTATTGAGAGTGACTGGAGGGAGGCAGCATCAGTGCTGAGGTCAAGCTACTCAATGTCCATGGTCTGGGGCCAGGAGAAGTGGGCGGGCCGATGTCCCTCCCCACTTCCCCCAGAGTTCCAGGAGTGGGGTGGGGATGTCAAATGGCTTACTACTCAGCTGGTGGGTGAGTAGCCGAGAAAGTGACAGCGCAAGATGCAAACAGGGACCCACCTGAGCCCAGTTCTCCAGTACGATTGTCAGGAGCCACCTGTCCAGTGGGGAGTTTCTCATCAACATAGCAGAGCACAACAGGGAGTGTTAACTGTGCATTGAAACATATTTTGAAAATGCAATTGTGTGCTTTGCTTCAGCTACAGTGATGCACATCTCACTGCAAAAAAAAAAAAAAAGTGGAAAAGCCCTCCCACTTGTAATTTTATAACCCAATCTCAAGCTATTTATTTGAAACAATATCATGATTACTTATAGTCCACTGATATGGTTCAGATGCTCTAGAATATAATGCCAACAAGTGGCAGATCAATTACCTCCCACACCACAGTTAGAGAATTTTAAATAGAGAAAAAATAATTTAGTAATCAAGGCAAGAGAATGAAGGGCTGGATGAGAGCCTTAACTGTCTGTGAAAAGAAAAGGTGTGTGCTTCCCCCCCCTTCTCCCCCCCCCTCTGTATTAAGCTTAGTGTGAGTGGGGATGGGGAGTGAAAGAAGTCTGTCAATGATACATGTACCATTTTCTGATTATTGGCTTGATTGATAGGGTGTTGGAAGAAAGAGAAGGTCAGTTTGAGGCATGTTTTAAAATTTTTAATTGTGGTGTGCCATTTGGGAGAAGATGTGGCATGGGCTGGAAGGAGCAATTGCATGGTGAGGAATAAAGGATGACTAAACTCTACCTATATGTAGGTGCTGTCTCAAAGTTGTGTGAGTAAATGAGATAGTCAGGGTGTAAGGGAAGGAGAGAGATGGTTTTGAGGGGAAATGAAGGCCCAGTAAGATCTCAAAATGGAGATGTTTGAAGGTGCAATTAAAAAGGTACAGGAGGGGATGGCCTGTGAAATGCCAAGCTAGAAGAATAGTCACAGAGAAGGAGTTGGAGGAAGCTCCAATGGCTCTTGTTGGTGCTTTTTGTTGTTTGAGTGAAGGGGGTTTAGGTGGAATCATCTTGGAAATGTGCATGCAAGGTAGTAATGCAGATCTCATAGCCATGGTTTCTAAATGCTACAGTTCTAATGGCAGAATCACTGCTCCTGGCAGTGCTGTAATAAGGTTGCTATTACTTTTGAGATGATTACTATCCAATATGTACCACACTCCTTTATCACAGGTCATGGAGACACAGTTTAGGAATCACAATTCAGACATAAGGTCATACTTCTTCAACTTACTCATAAATGACCAGTTCTGACCTACCATTAATGGCTTCTCTAAAATGTTATTCAGCTAAATAACTCAATTTTTTCTGGTGTTTCTTGATTCAGGAGTTAAAAATCATGCAAGTGCACCATTGAATAAGTGTGACCTTCAGTGTCATCTAGCACTGCTGTTGAGGTTATGTAATTACTGGCTATCAACTCTTACGGAAGACCTTTCCCATAAGAGACAATTTATTAGGTAGATTTTACTGTGTAATGTAAAACACAAACTGCACATAAACCAAAGTAAACCATTGCTTGTTCTGAGTGCACTCAACATAAATGGATTGTAGTAGTGCAGTTCTAGTGACAAACTAAATGGAGCTGTAAAATACTATGTGGTGAATCTAATGCATTAAAGTTACTTTAAAGTTGGTGGTATAGGGATAAGGTAATGGGCTTTTAAAGCAACTTTTAAAAATGCACAGTTCAGGACAAATCCTTGAATAATTCTAACTCAAGAATGTAAGGACTTAGACAAACCAATGACTGACTTCAGTTCCATAACACTTCAATTAACGCAGCAAGCAATGCAAGTGTTTATAAGATGTTAGTATGTCATGTAGACACCTGATGGAAGTAGGGCAATCTAGTCAGTTGTGGGAGACCTGATAAACCACCTTCAGAAGAAGGTGTAGCACTCCCCATCAAATAGCTAATATGTTCTAGAGGGGGGAGCTGTGTTTATAGTCTGTTCCAGCAAAACCAAACGGCAGGAGGCGTCCTGTGGCACTTCTAAAGACCAACAGCTTTATTGCATGAGCTTTTATGGGTGTAATCCCACTTTCTCAGATGCATTAAATGCAAAATGTGGCATATTTGTATGCAAATATTTGAAACTAACATGTCATATTTTCCATTTGATGCATCTGAGAGAGTGGGATTTCACCCATGAAAGCTTATGCAATAAATTTTTTTGTTAGGAGTTCTGCAGCACTTTTAAAGACTTTTTTGTTTGATTTTTAAGATATGTTAACTTCAGGAAGAACCTTCTACCTCTGTCAGGGATGAATTTTAGTCCAGTAACTCCTGTTTTAAAATGTGAAAACAGTAGTAATTTTCTTGTCAAATGAATGTTGTCCTCCTTTATTGTGAAAAGTTTGTTGTAGACTAGCTGTTTACTCAGTCCTTTCCCTCATGTGACTGAATGGTGGCTGCTCAGTTTTCTTATTGTTAACATTAGAACCACTGATGTCTTTCTCATGCTCATACAGCGCCTGTGCCCTCAATCAACACAGGTCTTTGGTGTGGTCATCAGTAGACTTGGTCAGTGGAGATGACCTGTTGCCATTGATTGTCCATTGTCAACATGGTCTCATGTCAGTAGACCCATAAACTTAGTTTACACCCAATTTGCTAATCTGGTAGCCTCTCGGCTCTACAGGTGCTGGACAATGCCTTATGACCAACAGTTGTAGTTCTGTCCTTGTGTATTGTAAACTCTAATAAAAAAAGTTTTTTAAAACACAAAGCTTGGGACTAATACTTGGGTTATGACAGACGGCTTGCGTTGCTCCTTTAAGATAACATAGTAGACTAATAATGGCCACTCCCAAGATGCCTTTCTTTGCTTTAACTAACAGGTAACATAAGAGATGATTTTTTTAAAGAACAGTACTTCAGGCACGTAGTTCTGATCCATGATGCAACACACCTTCTGGCAAGATAAACTGTGCTCCTTTTTTGGTCTATGTGGGATCTCTGGCAATTCAATTGACTTCTACTTGGGGAAGAAGTAAAACTATTCAGTGAATTTTCTTCCCCCTGCCCCACCTCCATGCATGCACACAGCATATGGAACAAAGGACATCTCAAGTAGTCTATGAACAGACCTGTCACAAAAGCTAGTGCTGTAAGCCTTTTTAAAAGATTTTGATCTTTCCCAAGTCAGAAGATGCACTTCTTAAAAAGCCATATAGACTCTTGCAGTCTATGGGGTGCTTTATATTTGTCAAAGAGCACATATGCATGTGAAATTTTTATTGTATTTAGGAAACTTACAGACAGCTAATCCAAATGCATGTTGGTCAAAATTAGTTAAAGCAAGCTGTGGTGGTTTTTGTGTTTGTTTTTTTTTTAATTATTATTCATACATTTAAGGAGGACTGATTCTGTTCTATTTGGAACTAATAGAATTACAGTGGTGTAAACAGGAGTATATGAGAGCAGAATTTGACCAGAAGATGCAGCTTGCATGCCATGGTGATAGGAGCGATACAAGAATTTGAATAGAATTGAACCTCTGTGCCAGGAGTCTCAAACTGAAATCACCACAAGGGCCACATGAGGACTAGTATGTTAGTCCAAGGGCTGCACCACTGAGACCTTTCCATACAATGATATTGCAAATATCAGTAATAATACTGTCATTGTGGGCCACAGTCAATAGCTTTAGGGGCTGTGTGTTTGAGACCCCTGCTCTGTGTTAAGTATTCACTAGACTCTCTGCTAATAAGGGAGCAAAACCCTTTACTTATAAAGAGTACCAAATTGAGAGGCAATGTAAAATGGGTTGCATATATGCAGTTTCACTTCCTGATGATAAAATCTACTGCCTTGATATCTTATCCCTGTTTTATTGATCTGTGTGTGTTCAGCTCTTCAGGTTGGCAACTTTATTCAAAAGAAAATTCATGACCACACCACATTTAGTATAAAAGTAAGAATAAAACACATCTAATAATAGGCCCTTTATATTTCACTTGTGTGGGTTTGGTTGACTGCCAGAGAATACCACAGAGGCATAGGGAACACGGTTTTGATTTCATTTTCTTTTTTTGCTTTAGATTGATAGTGGTTTTTCCAATGCCTCATGGCCCTTGCTTCCTCACTAAATTTTTCTGACCCCCACCTTCAGGTCACGACCTTTGAGTTGAGGAACACTGTTATAGTGGGGGCTTCCACACGACTCTGATTTAAGTGCCCGAGGTAGTGCAGTCAGCAGAGCATGGCATGGAATCCCAATCCACTGAATCTGTTTGCCCTCTCTTTTGCTGCCTCAAATTTGAAGCTGATCCTACACTAAAATAATCCTTAAGACTTGAAACAGCCAGTGTCTAAATTTCATAAGTACTTCATTGTAAGACTAGACAATGAACATATTTGTATCTTGGGAAAAAAAAATGCAATTTCTTAGCCTTCAGGCACACGTATTAGAGTAGCATTGACCAATCAAGAGAACCATCTGGTTGCAGCAGCATCTGGGCTTACGTCCTGCACGTTAATCGTAATAGATAGCAAGGTTGGAACCTTGACTGGTCAGAAGTATGAACTATGACCATCTCTTTCCTGAGGCAGTAAGAGCCACAGCTACTCTAAATTCCTAACAACTGGCCTTTGATCTTTGCACACAACACTCATGCTCTCACCACACAGTGTCTTACTGCCCAGGATTTGCTGTGGTTATTCATTAGTACAGAAATACATTATTAGACCTTGTAATGTGTACCTTCATGGCTCAGATAGGCACTATTGGCTCCTAGTGTTTCATCTTTCTCTCTTGCTTGTAGAGTTCTTGATATTTAAGGTTGCTCCCTTCATGAGGAAAGGGAATAACTGAATGAACAAAAGTAGTAGAAGTGGCTAAAACACCTCCAAGTTCTTGTCAGCCAGGTTGAGCAAGCAACTCAAGTTACTTATCAGCTCAGGGCAGAGATGGCCCCCCCCACCTCTTACTTTGCAGTAATTAGCCTTTGGGACAATTTGCAAAGGCTCAGGGTGGATTCTCCATCACTCACAAGTCTTAAAGCAAAAAGGTTGCTTCTTGAAAAGGTAAGCCATTGGGATGATTTTGGGGAAGTCCTGTGACCTGTGTGACACAGAGTTGGACTCAATAATGACAATGGGCATGTCTACAGTGGAGCCTTAAGTCAACTCAACCTGTGTTAAGTTGACTTAAGGTACTCCCTGGCCCCATTGAAAAATTAATAACTGTTGCCATGCAAGTCAACGTAAGCATGAAGTCAGCTTCTTAGGGTGGGGATCTGCCCCAGGTCCCTGTGGTCAGGAGTAGCCTGTGAAATATACTGTACTCTTTGACACCTGTGTAGCTGAGCAGGCTCCAGCTCCATATCCCTTGCTATGAGTAGCAGAAGCCAGCTCCCAGGCCCCACTGCTTGTGGAAGCCAGATTGCACTCCCAGGTCCTTGCTGTGAGTGGCAGGAGCCAGCTCCTAGCCCCTGCTGCCTCCAGCAAGGGGCTGGGAGCCAGTTTAGGATCCCAGCCTCTTGCTAGCAGTGGTAGGGGCTGGATCATGCCTCAGGGTGGGTCCCAAGCACACCCGGGGTATGCCTACTAGTGTAGACATACCCATAAGTTGACATCACAAGGTTGACGTCAAGTTGACAAAGTCCAACCTTGTGATGTCAACTTAAAATAGTCCCCTAGTGTAAACATGGCCAATGGTACCTTCTGGGCATGGCATCTATATGAAAAGAAGAGGAGAATCCATCAACTCCCATGATTATTTTTAATTCAAAGCTGCCTACATTTTGTGTAGGGGTTAATTATTGTTCTCAAACAGATTCAAGTTGCCATTTTCTATTGTTCTCAAATTCTGTATCTAAAAGTGCACAAAGCTAATACAAATAGCACTTCAGTGGTTTACTATGCCACTTTCATGGTAATGATTACTGGCATACTGTAGTCCCTGTTTGTGCTTGGCAAATGACTCTTCTGTTGATGAGTAGGGTGATCTGTGGTTAAATGAGAGGGGAGAAAGAAATGAAATTGTGCCTTTTTCACGAATGGTTGAGATTTTACAATCCTCTCTTCCTCCTTGCTTAAGCTGTGTTTTGGGTTTCCCAAATAAACTCTGCCAACCTGCAAAGGCCCTACTGTGCAAAGTAACAAGATTCAGCAGCTGTTGTGTGGGGCTAAGGAAATCCCTCAGAAGTGTTACTATTGCATCTATTTAGTTCTAAGAACATATGCTCCGAGCAAGCCAAACAGGCCTGGCAGATCTTATTCAATGCAGCTCACTTTCACATTACACTATGCTATCCTGTGTAACTTTGAGTTAAATATGTGGAGTAGAAGTGTGGTGCAGCTGCCATAAATCTGGTCTAAGTGAAAAAGGTTTAATGTTATACAGTGGCTGGTTTTATGTTAACCTTACCTGCATGGAGTCTCTGGAAAATGCTTGCTTCAACATTGGAATAACCTGCCATTACTGGATATTTTTTTTAAAGCAAATTAGTGATGCATATGCGCATAGCTACCTGAATTTGCTGTAACATATGACTTTCCTTCTCCCATTCCTAACTACTTTAAACAAAAACTTAATAGGCTTTTGAGGGGTTTCTTTCTCTTTTTTTTTGTGATGGGGGGAGAGAAAAGGGATGATGGGGAGTCCAGTCAGTGAATAATTGGCTTTCTTTCCTTCTCTTTGGGGGCTGAACTTAAAAACACTTTGATTCACTTTGAACCAAAAATCAAGGTTTTAAACCTTTTTCTTTTTTCTTCTCCACCCTAGGTTTTAAAAACTTGAAGGAAAAATTCACTGTGAAATTGTTTGTTACATTTTGATTGTCATTTTAGGACTGACCAAATTTCAAAATGGAATTTCATTTCGACATGTCTTCAGTTCTCTCCCCGCCACCTATTTTAGACTACCTTTATATTAACTTCTCCATCTTGTCTGTATTCCCTGTGCTTTCTCACCTTTCTGCAGCAGATGGCCCAAAGTTTATGGATTAGGTTTCAGGCAAGTGATGTTCATAGGCTTTTGATCTGATAGGTCAGCTGGCTAGTGTAACATGTGCAGTGGCCAGCTGATGTTTTTGCAAACAAGTGCATTCAGGGTGACTTAAAGTTTAGAGCAGATGACCTTAAAACCAATGCACTAAAATGGAGAAAAAAACTACAGAAGTAATTGAGTGGTCAGACTTCTTACACAAGGCATTTTAATCAGTCTAAACAATTTGGTAAATTCAACTCAGGTTCACATAGTTTTGGAGTCTCAAGTGTAACTCTTAATGAAAAATGCTGTTTACTGAAGCCATTTTGCCTAGCACAGCTAAGGATCATATTTGTTACTTTCCAGAACAAATCCCCTTTTTTTTGTGTGCTTTTCAAACATTTCTGTACAGTTCTAGTACATAGTATCAAATTTTTGATTTGCTGAACAGTGGGGGCATGGTATTTGAAAGTAATGTTCTACATCATGGACTTTTTTTTTTTTTTTTTTTCTTCAGGAAAATAAAAATGAAATTTGTCATTTTTTGAACCAAATAAACCCTTCATTTTAAAATGTCAGTGAAACACTTTAAATTTTTCAAGACTATTTTTGGAGGGGGACTGAAACAATTCAGTCAATTCAACACATCCATTGACAACTATTATTGTAGGGTTGTGTGTGTTGGTTGGTTTGTTTGTTTGTTGTTTTTTAATCATACTAAAAATTCACCCACCTCTAAGCACCACTGCAAACTTACATGACGCACATCTATCTAGTTATGCCAAAGACTAAATTTGGTTTTAGATCTATTCTTGACTGTTTTGTGATCTGTTGGACAATCATTTACTGTAACTTACCTGCATCAAGGAGTAGCAAAATAGGAAGTGATCTGTGTGCGCACAAAGGACTAATAGTGTCATTTAAACTGAATGCAGCAGTTGAGCTCAGAGATAGGAAACTCTTTCCTATTGCCTTTGCCTTTGATTTTTAAGACCTACACTTTTTTTGTAGCTTGGAAAACAAAACACTTGATATTCCGAAAATGGAAAACAGTAGAATAATTTAGATTGTTGCTAGGCTGCTCACTTACATCCCATGTTTCTTGACATCCATGCCGTCTGTCTGTAGTAACTTGAATGCTGACTTGCTTTTAATCCAAATAGATCAGTTATAAGTAAAAGATGACCAGAAACTGCATGTGTATGGAAAGGGGGTGTGTGTGGGTGGTGTGTTTTTTTTTTTTTTTTTTTTTTTTCTCTTTTAGGACTGTATTCCTAGCTAGAAACATTGCACTGGAAGTTCCAGAGGGGTAGCCATGGTAATTTAGGTCAGCAAAACAAGCAAGCAGTCCTTTGACACTTGAAAATTTATCCATTACATGAGCTTTTGTGAGTAGAATCTCACTTCAGATGCTTTGAAAAGGAGAAAAGCTCTCCTATAACTTTTCCTTTCCAAGCACCTGAAAAAATGGGATTTTAACCACAAAAGCTCATGTGATGGATAAATTTCTAGTCTTTTGAAGTGCCAGAGGACTCCTTGTTTGTGTTGCACTGGACATCTAATTCTCTTCCTGTTAATGCAACTCTATATGTAAACACTAACCCTAATCTTTTATAACCCTGTACGCTCTTACAAATCTTGATTGTCCTGACCTTATGTGAACAGTCTCTCTGATATCAGCAGAACTTCTGGTAAATACACTTGTTAATCTCTAAAAGTGCCACAGGACTCCTTGTTTTTTGCTGACCTAGACTAACCTGCCTACCCCTCTAGGACTTCTAATGTGCATTAAGAGCAATGGTTCACAGTCAAATTCCTATTTAAACATTTCATCATTAATAGAGAGAAATGACATTTGAAGTTGATCTTGTCTGCATATGAACTTCAGTAAGGACAGTAAAAATACTGCCATGACAGTGAAAACTATAGTGGAATTGGAGTTCTGATTTCTTCCCTGTACCTGAAATAAGAGCATCATTCTTCTGATCATTCAGTAGTGAGATTAGTAAATGGATTTTTCACCACCACTATCCCCCCCCCCAAGTATTTGTCAAACAGGCCATGCGATTTGTGTAATACAGAAGAACTTACACAGGCATTTGCAGTCTCAGTTCAGAGGCATGTTTTTCTTAGCCAGGTTATCGCACAACAAATCTCCAATAGAATATGATGTATTCCTGTTAGAATATATTTGGTAAGTCTATTAGAGGAGAATTGATAGCTTTCAGACACTTAAGTGGAGTTTCCAAGAAAATGGAATGAGGATATTGAATGGTGGCAGAGTACAGAACAAGAAGCAATGGTCTCAAGTTGCAGTGGTGGAGACCTGGGTTGGATACAAGGAAAAACTCTTTTGCTGAGTGGAGGATGAAGCACTGGAATGGGTTACCTATGGAGGTGGTGGATCTCCATCCTTCAGGTTTTTAAGGCCTGGCTTTAAAAACCCCTGGCTGGGATGATTTAGTTGGGGTTGGCCTTGCTTGTGAGAAGGGGGTTGAACTAGGTGACCGACTGAGGTCCTTGTCAACCATAATCCTTTTTATGATTTTATGACTCATGTTTTGGATCTTCCCTACAGGGTTTGGGGTGTGTGGTGCCTATTATTTATTATTTGTGAACCTTTCGTGAAAGGTAGCATCTTCAGTTTGAAGAGTGGGTACACACAGCTTGTCATTCAGCAATCAGTAGAATGATTACTGAGTAGAGGATTTAAAGAACATGCAACTAATCTAATTTGCCTTATTACCTAACCATAAAATAGGTTGATTTTTAAATGGATTATAGCCCTGTGTTCTGGAATTAACCTGTAGATACCAGAAGGTGCTACCTGTTCTGTTTGACACACAATAGTCTAGTCCCTTGTGGACTGTAACAGTTTGGTCTAATTTTAGTGGCTGGATTTAGCGTGTGGGTGCTAAGTGAGCTTGGCTGGTGGTGTATACAGGCAGTCAGACTAGATGATCTAGTGGTCCTTTTTTATCTTAAACTCACTTTCAAGGACCTCAGTAAAGTATATAATTGAACTTTTTGTCCTGGCTTCCACCAACTCACAAGATTTAAAATCAGTCCAGCCTTGGCTATGGTCTAAAACTTTAAATCCTGTTCAGGCAGCTGAAACTAGAATTTGAATTGCATCATATTAGATGGCCTAAAACTAAAAGCTGGCTGGCTTGCTTGCTGCTTTCCTTTTTTAGTTTTTTGTGTAGATATTTTTAGCAGGCAATCTTGAGTACAGACTAGCAATTAATTCAGTCAACTCTTTAATTTTAAAAAAATATATACTAAAGTCATTAAGAGTAAAGGCATACTGGATTCAGATAAGTTTGTGGTGGATATGTGCATCAGTGGTTATTTGCCAAGATGACCAGGGGTGCAACCTTGTGCTCTGCATGTCCTTAAATCACTGACTGGCAGAAGCAGGGACTGGATACCAGGGCACAGATTCCCTCAAAATGGCCCTGTTCTGTTCGTGGCCTTTGAAGCATCTGACATTGGCCACAGTCAGACCAAACACTGGGGTGGTTAAACCATTGGGCTGACTTGCATGACTGCTCTTTGGAACTGTTTTGACTTGCCCTTCTCTGCGTGTGAATATATATACCTAACAAACTGCAGTTTCCATTTCATGTGTCAAGTGGGATTATACCCACGATAGCTTATGTGATAAATAAATGTTAGTCTTTAGAAGTGCCACAGGATTCCTTGTTCTATTTTATTTTGGTTAGTTGGTGGGTCTTTTTCTTTCCCCCCACTCTTGTAAAACTGGTTCATTCTTTTTTTTTTTGCAGATCCATAAAGATCAGCACTATGACTGATGGGGACTATGACTATCTAATCAAACTCCTGGCCCTGGGAGATTCTGGGGTTGGGAAGACAACATTCCTTTACAGATACACAGACAACAAATTCAACCCAAAATTCATCACAACAGTTGGAATAGACTTTCGGGAAAAACGTGTGGTAAGGTGTTTTTTTCTTCCCCTCCAAGCGGTCAATGTCTGCACTTCTTTCTGTTTCCAGTCATGCTGAGAATATGCTTTTAAGTAAATGTGTACTGTTCTCTTACTGAAAAGTTAAAGGGGAGTTGAGTGCTTTTTCCACTGTAGCTCTTTGCATGAGTCCAGTCAAAATAAGAAGGGGGGGGGGGGCTGTTGCCTGGTATCCTAGTGAGATATTGCATGTTATAGCACCAGAGATCTTCAGTGTGGGCCCACTATGCTAGCTGATATACAGATACATTGCAGCAGGGGTAGTGGTACCATGGAAATTCCCACTCGTGCCACCAAAAGACACTCCAGGTGGCTGCGTTCAGGCATGGCTGCGCTGTGGTGGTCCCCGCCATGCCCCAGGCATGCTGCATTGCCCAGCATGGCTCCTCTCTGCAGTGTCCCATCACCAAAATGTGACACTCCTGGCAGCTTCTTTCTGCAGCGTGCCTGGGAACCTGTGAGAGGAGCCACTCTGGCAGCTTCTTCCCAGGGTGTGCCTAGAGATCCCTATCCCCAGGCACACTACCAAGAGGAGCCACACCAAGTGGCTTCTTTCCACAAGAGGCTCCTTTCAGCAGCATGCCTGGGAAGCACCCCGGCCCCACCTTAGCTGTGGCCACCACTTAATTTTTAGGAGGCTGCCACTCTCTCTTTTTTTTTTCAGTGGAGGTAGCCATTGGCACCCACTGATGGTTTGGCAGGAGGGGCTTGCTCAGGGGTTGGCAGCAATGTTCCCTCTAACTTTTTTGTAGGCTGTGTGCACAAAAAAATTCATTTGTGCAAATTTTTGGAACCCATGTCCAAATTTGTGTGCACCCCAGTGCCTGTGGTCAAGCTTGTGAGCACAGAGAAGCAAGTGTGTATGATCCAAATAATATGTACATCTGATTTTGATATGGTGATGCAAATGATTTTATAAATTACAAAACTTTATTTGAAACATGCTACTTGAAATCACCTTCTTAAAGTAGCATAAAATATTAGCACTTGAATCTTCTTGTGCGTGCTTTATTTTGTTGTGTGCATGGGTTTCCCAGCCTGTGTGCATGCGCACACGTGCACCACTTAGAGGGAACATAGGTTGGCAGAGGCTGCCAACCTCTGCATTATAGAGATGCCCTCTGTCCTGAATCATTTGCAGTCTTAAAAGACAAGAGTGGAGGAGGCAAGAGGTCTGGAGATAATGTACCCATTTACCTGAGCAAGACACTTGGAAGCAGGACATGTATCTTCATAGTCCCACCCAGGTCAATCCAGTAGATAACTACATGCAACTTGCCAAGTTGCATATAGTACAAACTTTGGACTTATTCTAGTAATGAGTCTGTGGTGAACTATCCTCACCATGCCTCTGTAGGTGACCCATTCAGGCTACAGTTGCAGCACATTTTGAGGAGTGTGCGGGCCTGCTTGCACAGGGGTGTCTTTGTTCCTTCATGTTAACTAGATGATAACAATCTTCAGAGCTGTCAGTCTGCTTTCACTGGTGCTAATGTTCACTTCCACTGTTTTAAATAGAACCCAGCTATTGTGTATGTCCACAGACCTTGGCAAAAACTGCTGCAATTTTTTTTATTGCACAATAGATAAAAAAAGCTCTGCCTTCAAATGAGAATACTTGTGGGCTTGCTTAAAGTACAACAACAATCATAATGAGGCATAGTATTGGAAGTCAAGAAATCTGAGCTCTATTCCAAATTCTACAACTGACTTGCTCTCTGACGTTGGGCAAATAATTTTTGCTCTCTTCCTCACAAAAGGGGTTTAATACTTCCTGATTCAAAAGGAAGTGCTTGCATTCACTAGTATGCATAAAGTGCTTCAAAAGTCTAAATGAAATTGCAAAGCATCTTTTGCATAACCAGAATGAAGCATCTACAGCAGGTAGGTCCTTAATGCACAGCAGGCCATAATGACAACTCTGCTAAGCTAGGGTGTAAAGTGTTTTTGCATCCTTAGGGGTAGGAGTAGTGGAGCACATTCTTCCAGTGCTGAATAAATTAAAATGCCAACAAAACCTTCACAACTGACAAAACAAAGCTGTGCATGTTCCTCACATCTCTTGGGGATGTGATCTGTGTTTGTGTAGAATAAGGCTTGTACACCTCTTAAAATCTGTAATGCTAAAAGCATTAAATAAGCAAAAACCTTTCCAGTTTAGAGGAAAAATGTATCTGTTCCCTCTGAGAATGCATGTTACATTTGCAGTCTAACAAATGATTAACTTCAAGAGTACTGATGCCACAAAATAGACTTCTTTCATATAGAAAGTAAATCACTCTGTGGCTCATGGGGTCAACTGTGGTTATAAAAATAAACCTTTTTAAATTCCCGTGGTTCTTGGGGTTCTGTTTGTTTTGGCTTCTGTTGATAATGACTCAACCCCACACACTCAAGAGAGAATATTTTATGTTGGTTCCAAAGTGGCAGCTGCATTAGTCTAGTAAAGTGTGCAAAAAAAAAAAAAAAAAGTCATGTGGCACTTAAAGACTAACAGATTTATTTATCGCATGAGCTTTCATGGGAGAAAAATCCCACTTCATCATCTCATGCAATAAATAAATCTTAGTCCTTAAGCGCCACAAGACTCCTTGCTTTTATTTACATTAGTGTATCTCTGTAAATATATTCTGACACCCTTATTTTTCTTGCCATGTCTTCATTCCACAATACCCCCACTTAGTACAGTGGGACTGCTTGTGGTATAAGATACAATACAGCATGAATAGGGATCAGAGTCTGGGCTTAGGGAACCTGTCTACATGCATTTGAAATAACTGTCTGTTTGAACTCATCCTTTACTTTAGTGCAAGTTTGTGCCTGCAGAGCTCTTGATTCAGGGGCATTGCTATGGGTGGGTGCATGACCGCATGGTTTTGCCGGCAGACCCACCGAGCAACAGCACAATCTTCACCACTGCAACCACAATTATGGACTGGGCAGCAGCACTGGGTGGGCAGACAGGGATGGACCACTCTCAGCCTACACAGCTCCAGCCCAGGCCACTGCTGTGGCCTTCTAGCAGCAGGGGCTGGGCTGCCTCTCCTCTGTTCTCCTCCCAGTGCTCCAGTTGACAGGTACACAATGGAGCATTGTTGGGAAGCTTCTGGTTGTGTGTCCGGAAGCAGGACTGGCTGGGTCCCCCCTGGAGAGTCAGGGGGCTGGCTGCACCTCTGCCTTGATGAACAAATCTGATATACATGCTGGAGTAGTGCAGTTCATTCCTCTACTCTGTTTGGCTCTGCAAAGTCCCAATCTGTAAAGTATGAAACTAATTTGAGCTGGCAAATTAAGTAATTCTCTTGAACAGACAAAGCTCAGATCTCTGAAATAGTGTTGCTTTAGATAATTTACTCTAAGAAAGTTAACTAACTTTCATAGCTGGATTGATTATAAGGTCAGCAGGGGCCACTCTGATCATCTAGTCTGACTTCTATAGCACAGACCATAGGACTTCCTGAATTGCTCTAATTTGGACTAGAATCATATCTTTTTAGATAAGTATTCCTTGCATGGACAATGGATTCATTGAAAAGGGTTACCAGGCAGTTTTAATTCTGTTGGAAGCTGCATACAGATTTCTAACATGCCTTTTCCTTACCCTGATGTGGAACTTGAAGGTTGTTTTCTCAGGGTGGGGAGGATTTGGGTGCTATATTATGGCAGTGGTTTTTAACAAGTGTGCTGCAGCACATTGATATGCATGAAAACTATTCAAATATGCTGTGAAACTTTATACAAAAGTAATGAAAATCGACATAAAAATATTCATTGTTTCATCTTGGTCTATTAAACCAACAAATTACAACTCATAGAACTCGTGAAAATTAAGCATCAAATTAGAAGCAAGGTATCGGTCTTTTGATTTATAAAAAGTGAACATTCTAAATGCAGGTGGCCAAAGGGTGAAAATGAGATGATGTGGATTGTTTTGGTGGTGGATTTGAAACATTAATACACTTGATCCTCCTCTAGCTTGTTGTATCTACTATGTTGCAAACTCCGTAGTAAGATTATAACTGTAGTAAATGTGACCCTTCTGAGCAGTCAGTTCAGCTGAAAAATGTCAGTGTGCCATGGAACTGTTTGTCACATTAAAGTGTGCTGAGTTACTGGAAAGGCTGGGAACCACAGCTATATGGAGTCCTAAGAGCCTTCAGATTCATCATTCAGCATCTGTCTGACCAAATTTTATTTCAGTGAGTTCCAAAGAAGCAACCATGTTAGTCTGGTTCAGTAAAACAAACGAAGTTCTGTGCCACTTAAAAACTAACATTTTATTTTATTTTATTTTGCATGAGCTTTCGTGGGAGAAAAATCCCACTTCATCAGATGCTTTGAAGATGGGGGAACTTAAAGAATGGGTCCATTAATGATTTGCTAATTGCTGTGTGCTGACAGATGAATACTTCAGAGAGAAGCTGCTAAGACTGAACTTTGCAAATAAATTCAGTCTACTGCCTCAGGCCTTAATAAGGACATCAGCTTTTTCTCTCATTTACAATAGGTGATTTGACCTCATCTTCCTCTCTATGCTGTTCCCTGGTGTTTGAATCTTGCTACTTTGATTTGCTGGTACAGTGTGACCTGTTCCCATGGCTTATGCTCCCCTGCACTTATTTCCTCCTGCTCTGTAAGTTCACCCATATTCAAAGTGTCTGAAGTGGGATTTTTCTCCCATGAAGGCTCATGCAATAAATAAATGTTAGGTTTTTTAAAGTGCCACAGGACTCCTTGTTGGTTTGGGGTTTGTTTGTGTTTGTTTTAGCAAGGAACTTTTTTGGAAGTTAAATGTAATCACATGTCATTCAATGCAGTCATATTCTGAAAGTCACTTCGTAAAAATTAAAATGGTACAATCCATCCTTGGTTTGTATTTTTGTGGTGTTGTTTCCTGGTTCCTGATTTCCCAGGTTTCAGACTAACCTCCCTGCCTTGCTGCCAGCTTCCCCAAACCCTTCCATAACCCCCCCCACACACCTTGCCGCCAGTGCCCTGTGCTCCACCAAGCCCAGTGCAGAAGGTAGCCACCCCCTCCCACACAGTCCTGGTGGACCACGCTGTGGCCGCAGTGGCTGTGACTCACCAGGACCGAGCAGGAAGGATGCTTCCCCCGCCGCAGGTACCCACCCCCTCCCGCCCAGGCTCTGGCCGTGGCAGCGGAAGCAGCCCCCCACTTGGCCTCTGCCACATTTTGGCCATGGTGGGGGAAAGCACCCCTCCACTGTGCCACCAGCTCCCTGTGCTCCCTTAGGCTACCACTCCCAGCTTTCAGTTTCCAGACTTGAAAATTTGGACTCTTCCTCCCACCATATAGTCGAGGAAATCGAGGATGGACTGTACTGTAGTTTCCATGTTTGGATGTGGAGGCAGACACACAACGTGATTACTTAAAAGTAATCTTTTTAACTTGCTGAACCTACAAGCTCAAGCTGGACTCAGGTTTTTCACATGTAATTACCAGTAATGGAGACTTTGACAGTTGAGGTCTTCCTTTAGTGATATGTTGCTGCTCTGTGGGATTGCAAGTGTATAACTAGGGCAGAATCTGTTCTGAAGAACTTAATGGTTTATAGTGACCAGATAGTGAGTCAAAAAAAAAAAAAATCAGTGAAAAATCACGATGTGGTAAGGGGCTATAGGCAATCATTTAATGGAAAAGTCCAGAATAATGGGCCTTTCCCTAGAAAATTGACAACTCTCGTGTCATTTGGATTGATGCATGAATTCTGTTCTGTTTAGGTATTTGCCCCATGCTCATCACCATGGTAAACCAGCATGAAAGAAATAGCCATGCCATGTAATCAGGGGCTACATGCATTAAAATTAGTTACTTCATCATTGATGGTTAGCCACTTACTTTATACCTGAAAATTCTTATGAAGAATCTACTTCTGACGACAAAACTGATCCTGCGTGCTTGATTTAATATCTCTTGTAGCACTTCATTTAGAAGAAATGTAGTGACCACTAAAGTGAGCCCCAGCAAAAGAGCGCAATTCTTGTTAGTTAGTCAGATGTCTAGCAAACTATTTAAGTTTGTGTTATGGTACAGAGGTTAATCTTGTCAACTTGTAATAACCATTCTTAAGTATAGCAAAGAAATCTAAGAGGTGATTTCAGTATATAAATGTTCTGAAATCTCATTTCTGCTAATAAGAGGCGGTGTTTAAATACACCCCAGTCATCTTCAGAGGATGGTACTGGGTTTTGAAACCTTGATTGTAAGAGGCTCTTTGAAGTAGACTATTAGTGAAGGTGAATCCCTGTAGCAGAAATAAGCTACAGTTACATTATTAACTTCTTCAATAACAAATTGAGGAGAATATTTGGCTGGTTGGTTGTAGTAAAGCAATATGAACAAAGTGTGAAATTTTTAGTGCATGAATGTCTTTACATAACTAAAAGACTACTACTCTGACTATACAATAAAGTGACTTTTTTTCTTCTGTATGTGTCAGGTATACAGTAATAGAGGACCAAATGGATCTCCAGGAAAAGCCTTCAAGGTGCATCTACAGCTTTGGGACACAGCTGGGCAAGAAAGGTAATGCACAGAGTTCAACATCTCATATTTGATCAGAAGCAAATGCAGTCTTTTCTAAAATTTAGACAGGTATCCTTGTCAGTTGAATCAGAAGAAAAATGGATCTTTTGGCACATTTTGGTGTCAAAACAAATGAAAATTCACAATTTATTTGAAGGATAATTTTAAATTGTTGCTTTGCTGTATTAATACTGTATTTACTACTCTTTTTTGTAAGCTCCCACTGCCTGGTCAGGAGCACCAATCAAATTTGTGATGGCTTGTGAACATACAGCATGTGGTTGGGCCTACTTGTGATTTTTAAATATTGACTCTGCCCAGGGACAAATGTCTCTTGCTTCACTATTGAAGCATTGAGGGATGGTAACAGCAGATCTGAAATAAAATCATTAAATGAAGAAGGAAAATAAGAACAGCCCTACTGGGTCAGGCCGATGGTTCACCTAGACCAATATACTGTCTTCTGATAGTGGCCTATGGCAAGTGCTTCAGAGGGAATGAATAGAACAGGTAATGATCAAGTGATCCATCCTGTCCGTCCAATCCCACACTCTGGCAAATAGAAATCCCTACCCACCTTGACTAATAGCCATTGATGGACCTGTCCTTCATGAATTTACCTAAGGCTCCTTGAACACTGTTATAGCGTTGGCTGTAACATTCTCTGAAGGAGTTCCACAGGTTAACTGTGTGTGTTTTGTGTGAAGAAATGCTTCCTTTTGTCTGTTTAAATCTTCTGCTTATTTCATTTGACTCCTAGTTTTTGTTATGAGAAGGTGTAAATAACACTTCTTTATTTACTTTCTCCATACTAGTCATGATTTTATAGCTTTTGTATATCTCCTCCCCATCATCTTCTCCAAGCCAGAGTCAGTCTTGCTCTTCTCTCCTCTGTGTGGAAGCTTGTCCATACCCCTAATCGTATTAGTTGCCCTTTTTCTGCACTTTTTCCAATTCCACTATATCTCCTTTGGCTGCCCCCTCCCAAGATCTGCACATAGTAGTCAAGAGGTGGGCATACTATGGATTTATAAAGAGGTAATACAGTATCTTTTTTTCCTGACCTATTCCCTTCTCAATTATTTCCGACATTCTTAGCTCTTTTGACTCCCAGAACACAGTGAGTGGATGTTTATGCAGAACTATCCACAATACTAAAGACTTTAGCTGTTAGCTCTCAAGATAACTTAGACGTCGTCATTTTCAGTGCATAGTTGTGACTATTTTCCATTGTGTGTTAGTTTGTATTTATCAACACTGAATTTAATCTACCATTTTTGTTGTCCTGTCCCCCAGTTTTGTGAGATCCCTTGTAACTCCTCACAGCCTTCACTTGACTGAGCTCTTAAGTGGTTTTGTATCATCATTAGTTTCATTCCTTTCTGTAAGTTCACCCATCTTCGAAGCATCTGAGGAAGTGGGATCTTCTCCCACGAAAGCTCATGCAAAAAATAAATCTGTTTAGTCCTTGAAGTGCCACACAACTCCTTGTTTTTTTGTATCATCAGCATATCTTTCCACCTCAGTGTTTACCTCTCTTTCAGATCACTTACAAATATGTTGAACAACACTGGTCCCAGTACAGACCTCTGGGGGATACCACTATTTATCTCTCTCTTCTGAAACAGGACCATTTATTTCTACCTTTTAAGCAGTTACCAATCCAGGAGAGGACCTTTTCCTCTTATCCTATGACAGTTTACTTTGAGGGACATTCTCAAAGCTTTGAGTCAATACAGCATATTTAGATTTCTCAGTCATTCTTGTCCCTGTGCTTCAACTCCCTCAAAGAATTCTAGTAAACCGAGGCATGATTTCCCTGTACAAAAAGTTACCTTTGCTTTTCAAGGGAACACTGGAGGGGGGGGGGGGAAATTCTTGTAACGAAATGCAACTGCGTCTTCTGTCCCTTCATCTTCCATTGTGCCCTCTACACCTGGAAAGCCCAACTCTGGTTTGAACCACCAAGCCCTCATGAAACTCCCAGGCTCTATAGTAGTTCCCTAGCACAGGGGCTCTTCTCTTTCTGAGGCCCCTGATCATGCTATAAAAAAACTCCAGAGCCCAGTGGTGTTGGGGGATAGGGAGCAGGCCTTCAGGGCTCTTGTCTAAAGCTAACATAGGTGTGTGTAAGGAGGAAGAAGGGGAAGCCCCATGGGGCTTATGCCCCAAGCCACAGCTGCCCATGGAGGGGGGCACTGCTGAATTTGAGCCATTGGGAGGGGGAGCCCCTCAGTTTCAGCTGCAGAGGTTGGGAGGCTTGGGGCTCTAGGCAAGGTGGAAGGGCTTGAAGCTTTAGCCCGGAAAACTTGAGGCAGAGATTTGGAGGGGGCCGTTTCATGGTTTTTGACCCACAGGGAGTGCCAGGCTCCAGCTGTGGTGTCCCATGGTCCCCTGAAACTGGCTTGCTGGTTAAGAACTGTTGCCGTAGACCTCCCCAAAAGCAAGCACAAAATAAATGACAGATGAGAAACTGGACATGTTAAACATAGTTCATCAAGCTCTCTTTGTCAAACCCATTTCTGTGTTGTCCAGGATGAACTCCTCAAAGCAAGGACCTTGTCTGCATACTTTTATGTAAGCCCTGAGCACACTTATTATGGTGCTATGTTAAAATTGGTCTCTCTAAGAGGGATCTATTTTGTTTCTGGTTTGAGTGTGTCCCAATTTGACAACCACATTTTAGCTGTACTTTTAGAAAAGGCATCACTTCTACAAAAGACACCTTATGGTGGCAGTCTTACAGCTAACTTGTCACTGGGAAACTTTGAGCGTGTGGTTCTCTTTGCAGCAGTCATTTTGTTTTAATCTTTGTATCTGCCTAGAATATTTCATCTACCACATCTGCTGCTGACAGATGTGCCTGATCATGTGGTGACTTTCATGATGTGGTGAATCCTCATGTGCAATAAGGCAAAGCACCAGACTCCATTCTGGAGTCTTCTAGTGCTATATGAAAGCTTCTTAACATGTCTGGTTCTCCTGATTTACTTGAGACTTTGGCTTGTGATCCTGTGGCAGCAAATTTGCACTGTATTTTGAGCGTTGGGTTTATGGCTTTGTGGCAAACCTACAGCACAGGTCTTCTGTGAATGCACACAGACCAAACAAGTTTCATTCAGTTTGGCTTGTAAACTAAAGGCAAATCGTGACCTTTCTAGATAATGCTAGCCCACCCCACAAATGAGATTCGCAACAACCTTTTTGGAATAAAAACTCTGATTAAATGAAGAAATACTACTTTTTTCCATATCTGCCATATTCAGTAGTGTATATCCATCCAGTATATTTTCCTTATGATACTAGTGTTCATCAGTTGAATTGATTTGATTTGTCCCACTGATAAGGGATGCACTTAATGCATCTGTATTGTTTTTTTTGATTAAACAAGCAACATATTTTAATGCGAAGAACAGAGGTTTGACATAGTGGAGTTGTCATTGACACCATAACATTCTCACACCATTTTAAATATCCTTTAGTAAATTGCACCCATTCTGTTTTGATAGGTGAGTATTGATGGCTATGATGCATCATAGCAAAGAGGATGGCCAGCAGTTTTTTGACTACTGTACTATGAAAACGTTTGGCTGATATGTTGTGCAACTTCTGTGACTTAGGATTATATTTTTAAAACCTTTTGATTCAGAAGAGATTCAATATAGCTTTTTTTAGTATTTTGCCTTTGATCGTTGCTCGCTCCAGTAAGTCTTGCACTAAAAATGTTTACCTAACAATTTGAGCTCAGTCTGTTAACAGAGCTGCTTATTTGTTCCTTCCTTCAGATTTCGAAGTCTTACCACAGCATTTTTCAGAGATGCCATGGGCTTTTTATTAATGTTTGATCTCACCAGCCAACAGAGTTTCTTAAATGTCAGAAACTGGATGAGTAAGTAAAACAGAAAGCTAGCCACTTCTTTGTGGTTTTTAGGTTACTGTGTATTGAGGTGGTGGTAATTTCAAAGCCTGGTCCAATATTTTCTGGTGGCTTTAAACTTAAGATGTGGGTAGGTGGGTTCTGACTCTCAGCTCTAGAAAAGTTCATCAATGTGTTAACCTTCAGAACTTTTCTCAAAGCATATCTGGGCTTCCCTGGCAGGCTGATGGTTGTGTTAAGGTCTGTGATAAGTTTTTAGGGCTTGTAAAATAAAAGCTGAAGAGTTAAAACAAAATTGCTGCAAAGCATGGATCAACCTGATTAAGTATTTAAAAGCCTATGTGTATTTTTATCCAATAGTGGATAAGATATCATCATACTGGAGGGAAGAAAATATGCCAGAGGTAGACAGGCTTCATTTTAGGTTCTGCATAATTGGGATTTGCTTCGTTAGCTAACAAAATTCTTCACGCTACCTGGGATTATATTGGCCTGTGCTTTTACAAGAAGGACACTCAAAGTTAACACAGAACACAAGTTCCAAAGGGGCAACCATGTTACTCTAGCTCAGTAAAACAAATGAGGAGTGCTGTGGCACTTACAGAATGGGAGGAAAGAATATCAGTCTTTAAGTCTTCCCCTATCTTCAAAGCATCTGATGAAGTGGAATTTTTCTCCCATGAAAGCTCATGCAATAAAGCAAATTTGTTAGTCTTTAACAGAGGCAGCTTTTGGGGTAGGCAAGGCATGTGCCCGCTTGGGACCCCTTCACCTACTCCAAAAGCTATGTCTGCCTCTCATCCTGCAGAATATGTGGTGGGCAGTATTGGGGTGCCAGGACCACATGGGGCTGGCTGTGGGAAGCTGGGGCTGCAGGTGGGGGTTTGGGACCCTAGGCAGGGTGCTGGGGCTGGGTGGGGGATGTGGTTGAGGGGAGCTGGCGCCATGCTGAGGGCTGTGGCTACTCGTGAGGATCCTGTAGGAGACCCCACAATGGGCCTTTGCCTAGGGCCAGAGAGCTCTGGCCTGCTATGAAGGGATTTTTTGTACTCCCCTTAGAGTCCTGGGGCACTTAAAGACCAGAGGCAGCCTTAAGCTATGTGAGAAATAACAGCCACATGCCCACTTCAGTAGCCACATAGAGGAATGGAATTTCATGCATTGGACTGTGTCTGCTACAATGGTTTCTTTTGCTTTTGTGCTCTTCTAAACTTATTCCATACATTCATATATACCACAGCTAGTCATTTGGTGTCTTTCTTCAAAATTGGGATAAATGTAAGGAAACGACTCAAATGTTTATCTTAAAATACCCTTCTCCCCCCGGCCTCCAAACACAGCTGCCTACTTCCACTGAAACTAATTGACCTATATGCATTTATACCCCAGATGAAGACCTGAACTTGAACTTCTAAATAAAATTTCTGCTTGTGAAAAGCATTTGAAGTGATCTTTATTTCTGTAATATCATAGTGGATTCCTTTTTAAAAAAGGGAAATGCCTTTCCATATTGGAGAGACTAAACTGTCGTTTGTAGCCTGAGCTACTAAATGTACAACATATCTCTGCATTTGATTTTTCTCTTCCCTCTATACAACATAGGAAGGAAGTGAATAGCTTACTGTAGATAGATTTCTCATCACATCTGCTCTGTCTCCCCCTGCACAAAAACTTTCTTCTTTTCATAATGCTCATTAAAACTCTATGGTGCATGAATTTTTTTTTCTTAACTGATCTTGGCCCTGAGGAACATTTCAATACTCTTTACTCTGTTTTGGGCTTTTTTAGGTCAACTGCAAGCCAATGCCTATTGTGAAAATCCCGACATAGTATTAATTGGTAACAAGGCTGACTTATCAGATCAGAGAGAAGTCAATGAGAGACAAGCGAAAGATCTTGCAGATAAATACGGGTAAGTAAACTGTGATGCAGGATTACTTCTTAGCTGATCTTTACATCTGTGTAATATTTTTAAAACATAAATTGCCACCAGCAGCTTTGAAACTTAGGAAACTGGTTAAATTAGATTGATAAGCAAGTATTTGATATGCTATAAAAATTAGTCTGTGCAAAATCTACAGTGCTGTCTACCTTATCACTTTGAAATTTGTGGACCACATATTTCAGAATTCCAAGAGTAGCCTTATTAGTCTAGTTCAGCAAAAGGAAAAAGGAGTCTGGCAGCACTTCTAAAGACTAACAATTCATTTATCACATGGCCTTTCATGGAAGAAAAACCCACTTCATCAGGTGCTTGAAGATGGAATTTTTCTCCCATGAATGGTCATGTGGTAAATAAATTTGGTACACCTTAAAAGTGTGACAGGAATCCTTGGTTTTAATTTCAAAGAGTGACAAGTAGCGGATGAAGAATAGTGATAGAATAGTGACAATTACCATAGGGCTACATTCAAATTAAGCTGGTTAGTTCTGAGAATTATGGGGGGGGGAATGTCAAAGCATACACCTTAAAATTCTAAGAGACAGCGTTTTACTGGTCTTAGTCATGCAGCATCTGTCATGCTTGTGCCTGGTGCTACAAGATGTTTATAAGTAGGAACTTTTCAGTGAACAGAGTGGAGTGCAGATGGCATCAACTTTTTTTAGTGGGTGGTGCTTTAATACAAAAAATTAGCCATTTTAGAACTTAAGAATTTTTCATTAAATGCTCATATGACTCTCAGGTTGTATGAACTCCCTGTTACTCAGGTATATTGTTTTTCTGCTGTCTCATTAAATAGATAAAAAGCACCTTTCCCATGATCTGATTCACTAGGGCTTAATGCAGATATTTATAGAGAATCTGAGTCCCCCTGCTCCCTTCCCCAAAAAGCTGAGACCATGACAAGCAATCAGATACCTAAAGAGAAAATTTTGTACACCAGAAATGGAAAGCGAAAGCATATCTGCCTCTGTACTAAGAATTATGTTCAGTCAATTAGAGTAAAGACACTGAAGAGAAGCTAAATGGCTGCATTAACTTGCATAAGAGTAATTTTAAATTGAGGGAGATCAGTGAGCTATTAACAAAGCTCTGTGGGGTCAAAAGAGGAGGTACCGGAGCAAACTGATTTTTTCTTTTTAGAAAAAGCAACAGTTGAAAGGCAGTATTCTTAATTCTAGGATAGGATTTAAGAATGAGGAGACTAAGCTATGCATATAAATATGCAATCTTGCAGAAATAATCAGTAATTCAGAGGCCTGGAACGTAGTAAACTTTGTACTTATCTATCTTGATGATGTGTCAAAGTTGTTCATATGAGTATTGCTTACTCCCCAGTCAGGTAAACCAATTGAAACTCTAATCGAAAGCAGTAGAGTTTTTTATAAAATATCTAGAATGTGATGGTGCAAGAAAGCTGTGCCTCATCTGTTAGGATTCTGTGCTTTGTCTACAAAACAGAGGAGAACCAGTTAACCTGACACTTCCCTCCTCTTCACCCCTCCCCCCCATGCCTTTTGTCAAAGTACCTGCAGGAGACTAAATGGTCAGAGTGACCATTTCTTACACATGGCAATCCCATGTCTCACTAAGCAAACAAAGAAAGAATGAGCAGTATACTTCAATTAAAGCAGCAAGTGAAAAGTCATGTAACCCAACATTCAATAATAGGGCACTGCTGTTTAACTTATGATTCAACAGCCAGTGAAATTGCATGGTATGAAATGCAAGTTCATTCATGTTTGAAAAGGAAAATTTGAACTACTCATACATGTTGCTGCATTCTAAATGAACTGTAACAATTCAAGTGAGTGGGTAATCCTGGATGACCACTCGGTAAAAAATGTTTGCTGTTTGATGGATGATGCACAATAGCAGAATGCATGAAAAATTGCAAACAATACTGGAAATGTACTGCTGTTAAGTAAACTAATGGTATGCCCCACCAGTCTGTTCGATTCTGGTCATTCATGTCCAAAACAAAACAGTGATTGTTGTTGCCCGCATCCAAATGATAAAGGGGAGAAACTTCCATATGAAGACCAAACTCTTTCTGGAAATGAGAGAGGGTACACAATGGATGTATGTCATTGAAATTTTTTCATTAAAATCAAGAGGCAACAATTTAAAGTCTGCTAAATGGAAGTTTACCTGTGGAACCTGCTGATGCAGGAAACAGGCAGATATCACGCTGTCCACCGCTACATTAAACAGGATCCCAAAACAAAACCTTAAATAGAAATTTTAAAATCCTCTTGCTCCTGACAGTGAAAACATATTCCTATCCCACTATGGGTAGCCTCCTGGTAACTGTCTACTAGATGGCTATTGCACCATTTTTCTGAAGCTTTAGATAAAAGCCTCTGGACAAAAACCACAGGTCTATACTGGTATGGAATCTTTTTTTTTTTTTTTTTTTTTTTGTTCCATGAATCCATTGTAAAAGGCTCAGTCTGCACTCTCCATCCAGAAATCTCTGGTTGTATAAAATGGACTACCTGTGAGTAAACACATGAAATAATACAACTTTGAAGTAGCTGGAAGAACTACAGTTCTGAAATCTGGCAATCCATGTTGCTAGATACCAAGAAAGCAGGAGAGCAACTCTAGAAGTTTAACTGGAAATGCTCCTGAATGCACTAAGTAAAAATGATTGTCGGTGCATCTGTTTCCTATTCCAATGTAGTTCTTCTTTTCAGAACCTTGATCACTTTAGCAAAACCTTTTAACAATTGCTTTTTCTCAGCTGTAGTTTGTACAAATGCTTCAATTCTAGTGTAAAGCCAGAACCTACAAATTAATTAAAACTCAAGATTGGTTCAAGATGCAAAACTTATGTTTTGGGTGAGGCTTTTGTTTTAATAAGATTTTGGGGTTTGTTCAGCATACTTGTGTAATAAAGGCCAGCCACATTTGAATTCCAAATTCTGTATCTCCCCACCAAGAGTATTGTTCAGGAGCGTTTGGATCAAGAATTTTGTCTGAGGACCCATCTTTCATGTTAAACCTTTTCTAACAAACCCTTTAACTTTTTTGTGGTGTGTTTTTCATTCTACATACTAGCATACCATACTTTGAAACAAGTGCAGCTACTGGGCAAAATGTGGATAAAGCTGTGGAAACGCTCCTGGACTTGATAATGAAGCGCATGGAACAATGTGTAGACAAGACACAAGGATCTGACACAGCCAATGGAGGAAGCTCTGGGAGGTTAGATTCAACCAAGCCAGAGGAGAAGAAGTGTGCCTGCTAGACCTTGCCTCTAAACTGTGAAAACTAATAAGACTATATTTGACCTGAAAATGGCTGATTTACCACTAAATTCAAACCTGGCCATGCACAGAAAGTTGTCTTGTTTGGATTTTTGTTCTTCTCCAGAGAATTGAGTTTCCAAAGAGGCTTTTGTGCTGAAACAGATTCCTGATACAGTGCCAAGGAAGACCCAACCCCTCCCTCATCTTTATTTCACGTACAATCAGGCTAGGTGGTCCCTTTTTTCTTTGGAAGGAGAAACTTATTTGTATATGGGGGGAATAATTTAAATTGTTTTTTGTGGAAAAACTAAAAGGAAGTACTTCATAGGTCTGTGCTACATTTTAATTGAATCCTGCTTCCTTATCCCACTTTCTGTTTACATCAGACAATGCACTTGCTGAAGTGATTCAAGAAAAGAGGTGTATTAGGAATGAACTTATTGCTTGTGCAAAGCCGGAAATGGTGTGAAGCTCTCTTGAGTGCCTGAGAAAAATGGTGTGTGGGCTCTTTAGTTAATAAAAACCAGAAATATGCAACATTATTTGTGTTGCTGGCAAATGATCCAGCAGGGGTGGGGAATAGGAAGCAAATACATAAATCCCAGCACTAATGAGAAAATGGTAACATTTGCTGTTTTTTGAGGAAAGCAGAATGCATTTCATGGAGTGTCTTTGGAAACTTCACCATAAGCAAAAGCACTTTCTGCTGAAAAGAAGTCAGTGTTTTAATACCAGACAACAGGCTGTTCCTCAGATAGGGTATGCAAGAGGCAATTGTGAAAATGTCACTTCTTGAGTTCTGAACCTATATGGCACTTACTGGATAACTTTTTTGGAGAATCAGTAGTAGACTGGGGATTTAACACCCACAATGGCTTTATGATGTCACCAGTATGCTTTGTTTTCAAAGAAGTGCAACGTTCTACACAAAAGAGATCAGAAAGGGACTCTCTTGTAAAATACTGCTGTGGGGATGTGGAATTTGAACATATCAAATGTGATAAAATTGTATTGATGCAGCTTGTAGAAGTGGATGGGATGGCAGGTAATTGAAAGGCCCTGCCAGCTATATTAAAAGAAAAAAATAGAGCAAAAAGGTAAAATGTGAATAATTGTTTGGTCTTGGTCTCAGAGTGTGGATGAGATAGGGAATTAAAGTTCTGCTACAACAGCATGTCTCCTCACCAGCTTATCTATTCAAAAGCAAAGAGCATAAGAAAATATTTAGAATTTACTGTGGTGTAGGTTTGGATCTGGTTTATAAGCCAAATATATCTTTGCATTCAGACCATTCTCTCCTTTCATATAGAGTAACATGGTTTGTTACTTGTTAATATAAATCTATCATAGGTGTCCATTAATGAAAACTCACTCCAGAGAAAAATATTTCTTAGACAAGCTCTACCAAAGAGCAAAACTAAATTAATTGAGTTGGGGGGTATGGTAGAAAAAAGGCAGACTGACATTGCTTAAAACTTTAAACCAAGTGTGAGGATTTTGGTTTGGTTTTGCAGCCCCATGGCTGAAACAGTTAACATTAGCAGGTGGCTAAACCACAAATTGATTCAACACTGCCTTGGGCCTTGGTGAATGGGCAGCAGGTTTCCTCCCTCCCAGTGACAGTTGTTGAAAGATTTAGCATGTAAACAGAGCACAGTATGATGATAAGGGTAGGAGTGGACCTCGGGTATCATGAAGTCAGCCGGTGCCCTCCCTTAACCACTTCCTGTAAGGAAGGAGGTGGCATGACTGCAGTTCCAGTGTTACACTTTCCTGCAGCTTCACTAACTGGAAGGTCACTGTTTATAGATCACACCAGTTTTGAAACACAACTGAATAACTTAATGAGCTGGTCATGCCAACTGATGTATGACTGACTGCACTAATTTTGGCATGATTCAGTTTTGCTAGTTGTATAAGTTCTTTGTGGTGCACATTTTGATCAAAAGGTCAACACTTGCGTTGTGCAAACACAATTTGACTACAAACCTACTGACTATCCCAAAAACATGGAAACAATAACTCAGGCAGTTGTATACAAAAGTGTTTAACATCGGTAAAAAACCTTCTGGTCTTGCTAACATTTTTTTTTAAATCTACACAATTCATCTTCTGCTGGTTTCTCTGTCTCTCCTAGAAATGTGTGTCATCCTCCAAACTTCCTGTCCTTGCTACTGTTTTTATTTTGACACAACACTCTTTAGGCAGTGCTCATTTCTGAGTTTAGTTATGTGGGGTGCTATGTATGAGCTAAACCTGAGGATTATAATTACATAAGCAATGACATGCAGGGCTGAAGATGATTTTGCCAAACCTGTGTAATTCTGATATTTTTTTTTTTTTTGCAAGGACACACCTTTTAATGGATGGGTGTGGTCTTTTTGTTTAATTGGCTGACTTGTATCAAGCATATTGTAGCTTCATTCTCTCTTCATAAGTCGTCTCCAAGGTTTGTTTGAAATCAGATGCCATTGGATTTTTGTCTTGCATCTGTGTTTCTTATTCAAGTTATCTCTTTGGCTGTTGTATGAGAATCATTCCCTAATGCCAAGTAGTAGCCCATTATTTCTTCACAATGTATGAGCGTTTTGCTCCTCCTGATCTTGAGTGTGAATGTGAAAATGTAACACTCCTTAATACACTAATCATCCAGAGCACTGTATGAAGATTATTAAAGAATTCTTCCTGTAACTTTTGCCCGAGCCTTCAGTTCCATCTGCTGAGGTGGAAAAATATCAGGGCAGACAAGTGAATACACTTACTTCAGAAGCTTAAAGCAATCATTAAGTGGTGCTTCACTGCATGAAAACAGCTTTTCTGTAAGCCCATACAACATGCGTATGGAATGCTTTAGACAAGTTTTTCCTTGTGAGTCATTCCCCAAAGCTGAAGGTCCTCTTACCTAAAGTTGCCCTTTTTTTCTTCCTGGTTCTCAATTTCCACATCCTTATTTGTTCTAAATTAGTCTTGTCTACATCTAGCCTGAGTCTTGATGACACTTCAAAACCATCTGTGGTAAAATGAAGGAAGGCTGATATGCAATGGCACTCTTCTTTAACCTGAATTGGAAAACTTCTTTTCAAACCTATAAACTCACTGCAGAAATGGCTTCTAATAGCCATGTTTGCACTGCTCTAACATGACTTCTGATCAACAGCTTTTTAATCCTTCAGTATCAAGGCGTGCTCCATGGGTGACACTTTCCTCAGTACAGCAGTCCAAACATGAACTCCAGAGCACCACTTAAATCCCAAATTCTGAGGGCTTAAGAAGAAATGTGTAGATGGTGCAAAGGTTTTCCCATAGGGGCATAGGAGTGCTGAGTCTCTCCCAAAAACTATCCCCTGGATTATAAAATGTTCCCCAGGACTTGAAAAAAATTTTAAAAATATACCTAAGTTCTTTGCCAGAAGAGAATAACCACAATGCAACTAATCCTTTAAAAATGTAATTGCCTAGGGGAAATATTTTTGAACTGTAGAAGCTTGTTAACAGGTGTCTTTGTTTTTCATCTAGCATTTTGGAAAAGAGGAGAATTTTCCTCACTTGCTGATTTAAGTGTATTCATTAGCTTGCCTCAGAATATTTTTTTATTTTATTTATTTATTTTAATTTTATTTTTGACTGATGCCCAGGTAAAGCGTATACCCAGTTGCCTATTTGTGGAAGCAGCAGTGCCAGTCTTCTGGCTGGGATTACTCAAGAGAACAGGAAAGGGGGGGGGGGGGGGAATCCTGATCTTAAAATAGTCGTTTGCATTTTGTAACTTATGGAGGTTCATAATGATGTTAAAATACCAGCCTCTGCTTTGTTGGTAAAAGACATCCCTGTGTCTAACTACCAATGCTACATCTCTTGTTTTAATTCCGACTTTTTCTCTGCAAAATTAGAATGAAAAACAAACAAGACTTCAAAATGCACAGGTCAAACAAACTTAATGCCAGGGTAACTGTCCATTTTTATATAAAAGCCCAGATCCTATCCTATCGTTTTCGAGGCATAGAAGTTCCAGACATCAAGCATACCCATCTTTAAAAAGATACTGTGCTCTCTAAAAATATACTAGGGTTGCTAACAGCCTAACCACCAGTCTTTTAAGTGAAACTTGCCTAAAGAAATGTATACAAGTCCTTGTCTATGGTACTAGGGCTGTTGAAGACAAGAAAACCACCAGAAATATACTGAAATAAAGACGGCCTCTTTTAAAGGTGGGGAAAGGTTTGTCTTGTAGTGGGTTAAAGGTGCCTTTTCCACCTGTTAATACTGTAGTTCCATGCCCTGTAGATGAGACTGATCTTCCATATGCTGTACTAAAAATCCACGACTAAATGACTTGTCTTACAACACATGGTGGAGGAGCCACTGCCGTTTTGCTGTTCATACTAACTTTTTGTAAACTTTGCCTTAGAACTACTTTGTGAAGGCCAGATCTTAGTTACAGCTTTGAAAATTATCAAACATTTACTTAACTTTTAGAGATCTCTGGGCCATATATAACTGACTTTAGTAACATATTTTGATCCTGCTTGACAGCAAATGCTTTAAAAACCTCTTTCACACAGAGGAGAGTTGATCTGAAAACAAACAATGTAAAGCTTAGAAACAGAGCCCTTCATCAGCATCCATCTTCTAGATGGGTATTTCGTTCTGTATTGCTAGAACTAGATTTCCAATATAAATCTAAGTCCTAAAGACGCTCATAAAACAATTCTGTTGTCTTTAATGGAGCTATTTCTCTGAATGGTGCCACAACTGAAGAATCACTACTCTAGCACAGGTTCAAAACACTACATAGATTTCAGGCCTCATTCTGAGGTTGCTCAAAACTGTATTTTCACATAGGAGTCAAGTCAATGGTGTCAGCGTGAATCACGTAAGACCAGGCTTGCTGTATATTTTGGATGTACTTTCAACAGAAAAATAAAGTTGTCCATAGCTTTCCTCTCACTACTAGTCTGCTAATCACCTTCTCTGCAGCTCTGCCTGTGATGCATATAGGAAAACTTTTGGGCAAGAGCCTAGGCAGTTGGCTGAGAATGATCCCTCTGGATGTTGGACAGATCTGGTTTTAGATTTTAATATTTGCCGCCTCTAGTTCAGGGAAATACAGATGGTATTGTGTGCTCTTCTTCCCCCTCCCTGCTAGCATAATCTAAAACCTGGTAATGTTCTTTAAAAAGCATACCCTGAGTTGTCAAGCCTCATTGCTTAATAGGGCTTTTAATGTATATATTGTATACTGATACCTATAGTATCTTACTGGACTTATTTATGGAAGTTAAATTGTTCTTTGATTTTGTTAAAGGTACCATCTGAATAATGCTAATGTTTTACTGTTACATTTAAAGGTTTTCTGTTCTGTTACTTTAAGCATGTTTTTATGTTGGTCTTTGCAACAGATCTGTAAATGTTATGCCTAGTGCTATGAATGTGATTTTTAATCTCTTGAGCATAGTATTTTATTATATATGCCCTTTGATAGACTTTGGTGCCTGCATAACACTGTTAACATTTTGTTGTACCAACTACGGGTGGCTGTAAAATATAGCATCAAAACACTTCTCTGGTGTCTGGGGTTTGTAGGGTATGGTCAAGGAATGTAATCCTGTGATTCCGTTTCTGCACTGTTCTTTTTCCAAATAAAAATGTATTTTTAATCATTTCTCTTGGCTATGGCAAAGGGGAGAAAATAAAGCTCCTCAGTCAGTGAAGTGACCTGTCTAGTGTTTGCAGCAGAACAATTTCTAGTTTAAAGTGATGACCAGAATGGAACAACCCCCCCCCTTTTTTTTTTTTTAACCAGCTGTATCTATAGGGTAGGCCCTAATTTGGCACCACTAGTTAAACTAGCTGAAGTTACTAAGTACAGGGGGCCAGGATTACTGAACTGACAGTCACTATACAGTTTCCAAAGGGATAGCCGTGTTAGTCTAGTCCAGTAAAAAAAAAACAACTAACAGATTTATTTTTTGCATGAGCTTTCGTGGGAGAAGATCCCACTTCCTCAGATGCTTCGAAGATGGGTGAACTTACAGAAAGGAATGAAACTAAATGCAAGGGGGTGTAAAACATAGGATCAGGTCATAAAGTAACAGCAAATCAGAGCAGTTTACAGGCTTAAAGAATGGGAAGCCTGAAGTCAAATTACCCTTTGTAATGGGAAAAGAACCCATAATCTCAATTGAGTCCTGCTTTCACAGAATTTAGTTTGCATATTAATTTGAGTTCAGCTGTTTCTCTTTGGAGTCTTGATGTCCCAGGTTCATCTCTGACGACAGTCGTTAACAAATCCATCATCGAGTGATTAGGAAGATGGAAGTGCTCAGCAACTGGTTTCTTTGTTCTTTGATTTCTGATATCAGCTCTGTGCTCATTCAATCTCTTATGGAGCGATCGTCCTGTTTGTCCAATATATAAGGTGTTGGGGCATTTCTTGCACATGATGGCATAGACCACATTAGTAGATGAGCAGGTAAATGAGCCTTTGATGGAGTAGCAGGCTTGATTAGGGCCTATGATGGTGTTTGTTGTGTAGATATGTGGGCAGACTTGGCAGCGTGGTTTTTTGCAGGGGTGTGTGCCTGCTTCAGTGTTCTTGTTGTTAGATCTGTAGTTGCTGGTGAGTATCTGTTTAAGATTAGGGGGCTGCCTATAGGCAAGGAGTGGTCTGTCTCCTAATGCTTGAGAGAGGGAGGGATCATCTTTTAGAATAGGCTGTAGGTCCTTAATGATCTTTTGCAGAGGTCTGACTTGAGGATTATATGTGGTGACCAGTGGTGTTCTGTTGCTTTCTTTCTTGGGGGTCTCCTGTAGTAGATGACTTCGGGGAACCCATCTAGCTCTGTCAATTTTTCTTACTTCCCCAGCTGGGTACTGTAGTTTCAAGAATGCTTGATAGAGATCCTCAAGATGTCTGTCTCTGTCTGAGGGATCAGAGCAGATGCGGTTATATCTTAGGGCTTGGCTGTAGACAATGGATCGTGTGGTGTGTTTAGGATGGAAGCTCGAAGGATGTAGGTAACTATACCGATCAGTAGGTTTTCAGTATAGGGTGGTGGTGATGCGTCTATCCCTGATTTGTACTGTAGTGTCAAAGTGGATCTCCTGTGTGGAGTGTTCCAGGCTCAATTTGATGGTGTCATGGAAATTATTGAAATCTCTGTGAAAATCTTCAAGAGCATCCCTGCCATGTGTCCAGATGATAAAGATGTCATCAATTGTAGTGCAGGTAAAGAAGAGGTGTCTTGGGATGAGACTTGAGGAAACGTTGTTCTAAGTCGCCCATAAAGATGTTGGCATATTGTGGGGCTGTGCGGGTGCCCATAGCAGTGCCACTGATTTGGAGATATAAATGATCCTCAAATCTGAAGTGGTTGTGGGTGAGTACAAAGTCGCAAAGTTCAGTCACGAGCTGCGCTTTGTCATCATCTGGGATGGTTCTTCTAATAGCTTGTAATCCATCCTTGTGTGGGATGTTGGTGTAAAGAGCTTCTACATCCATAGTGGCCAGAATGGTGTTTTCTGGAAGTTCTCCAATAGACTGTATCTTCCTCAGGAAGTCCGTGGTGTCTTGAAGATAGCTGGGGATGTTGATAACATAGGATCTGAGGAAGGAGTCCACATAGCCAGATAGGCCGGCAGTAAGAGTGCCAATGCCTGAGATGATGGGGCGTCCAGGGTTTCCTTTTTTTTTTATGGATTTTGGGTAGTAGATAGAACATCCCTGGCCGTGGTTCTGGTGGTGTTTTGTCTCTATACATTCTTGTGCTGTCTTAGGGAGTTTCTTGAGGTAGGCGTTGTAATTTCTTTTGGTATTCCTCAGTGGGGTCAGAGGAAAGTGGTCTGTAGAAGGTTGTGTTGGAGAGTTGTTTATAAGCCTCCTGGTCATAATCTGATTTATTCATGATGACAACTGCACCTCCTTTGTCAGCCTCCTTAATGATAATGTCAGAGTTGTTTTTGAGGCTGTGGATGGCATTGCGTTCTGCAGGGCTGAGGTTATGATGTAAAGGATGTTGTTTGTCCACGATTTCAGCCTTGGTACGGTGGCGGAAGCAATCAATATAGAAGTCAAGTCTCTCATTTCGGCCTTCTGGAGGAGTCCATGAAGAATATTTCTTCTTGTAGTGTTTGGAGAAAGGCATCTGTGTGTCAGTGCGTTGATCTGTGGTGTTGTGGAAATATTCTTTGAGTCTTAGACGACGAAAGTAGGCCTCTAGGTCACCGCAGAATTTTATCTTGTGTGTGGCAGTTGTGGGGCAGAAGGAAAGTCCTCAAGATAGAATAGATTCCTCTGCAGGAGTAAGTGTGTAGCTTGAGAGATTAACAATGTTGTTGGCTGGGTTATAGGTGTCACTCTTGCTTCCTGTAGTGCTGTATAGAAGTTTATATAGTTTGGTATCTTTTTTCCTCTGTAGGAAAGCAAAGTGCGTGTCATAGATGTATTTTCTCTTCATTGTGAAGTCCAGCCATGTAGAGGAATGCATTGTAGGTTGGTTTTGTAAGAAGGAATCTAGTTTTGAGAGTTCGTTTTTAATTTTGCTCTGTTTGCTGTACAGGATAGGTCCTAATCAAGCCTGCTACTCCATCAAAGGCTCATTTACCTGCTCGTCTACTAATGTGGTCTATGCCATCATGTGCAAGAAATGCCCCAACACCTTATATATTGGACAAACAGGACGATCACTCTGTAAGAGATTGAATGAGCACAGAGCTGATATCAGAAATCAAAGAACAAAGAAACCAGTTGCTGAGCACTTCCATCTTCCTAATCACTCGATGATGGATTTGTTAACGACTGTCGTTAGAGATGTACCTGGGACATCAAGACTCCAAAGAGAAACAGCTGAACTCGAATTAATATGCAAACTAAATTCTGTGAAAGCAGGACTCAATCGAGATTATGGGTTCTTTTCACATTACAAAGGGTAATGTGACTTCAGGCTTCCCATTCTTTAAGCCTGTAAACTGCTCTGATTTGCTGTTACTTTATGACCTGATCCTATGTTTTACACCCCCTTGCATTTAGTTTCATTCCTTTCTGTAAGTTCACCCATCTTCGAAGCATCTGAGGAAGTGGGATCTTCTCCCACGAAAGCTCATGCAAAAAATAAATCTGTTAGTCTTTAAAGTGCCACACAACTGCTTGTTGGTTTTTTTTTTTTTTTTTTTTTTTTTAGTCACTATACAGCCTGTCCCATTTTTGAAACAGAGTATTGTGACATTGAAGGGAGGATGCCTACTACAATAGTACACCATGGTCCACCACTAGTCTAGAGTGTTGAATAGATTGCCAAAATCTTTACTAGGTCAGTTCAGACTTTCAGCAAAAAATCTCCCATTTTCACGGGACTAGCAGTTTGCTAAGTGCCATACTAGGCTTTTTTTCAATACTGGACATACTGGTTTGGATGAATGGTCTGTAAGGTAGATAGAAAGCTGGTTAGATCATCGAGCTCAGTAGGTAGGGCTCAGTGTCTGTTTGGCAACCAGTAAAAAGCAGAGTGTACCAAAGGTTAGCCCTGGCACCAATTTTGTTCATCTTCATTAATGAGCTGGATGAAGGTGTAGGTTGCATGTGAGTTTGCAGATGACTCCAAGCTGGGGAGGGGCGGTGGTAGATATGCTAGAGGGTGGGGAAAGGATTCAGGGAGATTTAGACAAGTTAGAGCATTGGGCCAAAACAAAATAGCATCAGGGCTGACAAGGACATGTGCAGAATCCTGTACTTAGGGTGGAAAAATCCCATGTACTGCTACAGGCTGGGGACTGACTGGCTAAGTAGCAGCTCTGTAGAAAAGGACCTGGGAATATGGTGGACAGGAAGCTGTATAGGAGTTAACAATGTGCCCTTGTTGCCAAAAAGGCTAATAGCATAGTGGGCTGCATCAGTAGGAGTGTTGCCAGGAGATCAAGGGATGTGATTATTCCCATCTATTCAGCTCTGCTGAGGCTGCATCAGGAATATTGTGTCCAGTTTGGGGCTCTGGGCTATGGAAAGGATGTGGACCAGTTAAAGTCCAGCAGAGGGCAATGAGAATGATTAGGGGGTTGGGGCACATGGCTTATGAGGAGAGACTGAAGGAACTAGGCTTATTTAATCTGCAGAAGGGAACAGTGAGGGGGGATTTGATAGCAACTTTTAACTACTTGAAAGGTGCTCTAAAGAGGAGGGAGCTAGGCTATTCTCACTGGTGATGGTGCAGACCAAGGAGCAATGGTTTCAAGCTGCAGCTGGGGGATGTCTAGGTTGGATATTTGGTAAAATAGTCTCATTAGAAGAGTGGCGAAGCACTGAAATGGTTTGCCTAGGGAGGTGGTGTGATCTCCATCTTTGAAGACCTGATGGGCTCGGATGATTTGGTGGGAGTAGCCCTGCTTTTAGCAGGAGGTTGAACTACATGACCCAATGAGGTCTCTTCCAACTCTACTATTCTGTGATTCTCTACAAAGAGCCGAATTCTGAATCCTTCAGTGGGCTGGGCAGTAGTTCAGAAGTTGGCACAAAAATTAGAAGGCACAGATATGTAGGAGATTTTGCTTTAAGCCCTGTGCAAAAGCAGCTCTTTAGTAGTTGCAGCTGGGTATATCCTGCTTCTCACTCATTTCCTCTGAAAATGGGAGTGTTGAGAGGGACTTGAGACTGATCCCAAGTGACCAACATGTATTGGCCAAAGATGTCCTATACCTTGCAAAGCTAGTGCTCTAAACCTGCTCTACTAATCATGAACAGATGTGAGAGAAAAATGATAGGTGGTTAAGTCTGGTCCAAAGCTGCTTCATGTGCTAGCTGAATTAATTTCCAGGCTAGCTGGAGGGTAAAGTTTATTAATGCAGCAAAACAAAGAAGTTCCAGAGGGGTAGCCATGTTACTCTGCGTGCAATAAAAACAATGAGAGGCCTGTGGCACCTTAAAGACTAACAAATTTCTTCAGGCATAAGCTTTCATGCAGTCATCTGATGAAGTGGGTTGGAGTCCACAAAAGCTTATGCCTGAAGAAATTTGTTAGCTTTTAAAACAAAGGAGGAGTCCTGTGGCGGTTTTAAAGCCCAACAAATATATTTATCGCATGAGCACTCATGGGTAAAATCCCACTTCATCAGTGGAGGTGCTAATGTTCATTACGTCCTACAGGTCTGAGATTTGCTTGAAATTAGATTCATTCTAACACGGGTGATCACAGAGGTGGCGTCAGCTATTTTTCCTAAGTTGTTCTGGGGCATTCACTCATGTAATGTATTTCTGCTCAGCTAGGTTCCTACGTAACAACTCTGCCTAACTAACTATGCTGCTACTACAATAAGCAAAGCTTGTAGAGGGCAGCTTATTGTCTCTTGTGTGGTAGATAGGGAGAGAAAGAGAACAGTGTAAAGTCTGCAACTGCCAGGTTGGCTGAGTTGTCAGAGCTCCCCTTTCTATAAGATGGTAATCATGTGACTTCTGCAACAACTTTTCCTATTAAATGGCTGTTTCCCATGTTATAGCTTGAGAACTGATCTTGTCTGCAGCTTGGACTTAAATGTTGAATGCTATACGGCAGCACAGGTCCCGTGTGTTGCTGAGGGTTTGCCTATGATGTTATAGGTTATGTCAGCATAATTTATGTTGCTCAGGATGGGACTAAGCCATGCCTGAGTGTTGTAAGGTTATGATTATCAAGCCACAGGCCCAGACCCAGTGCTGGGTTACAGCATCCCCTGTTGCTGCTGCCAAACAACTGGAATGAATTGCTGAAAGATATAATTGTTTGGTTTGTGTGCACTAAAGGATTACTTTTCAACTGAGTCCTAAGAGAGAGTTTGAAAACCACTGTTGTAAGGTACAGGACCCTAAACACCTGTGTGGACAGTGGCATGTCCAGGGGAGTTTCTTCTACTAACATAGCTACTTCCTCCTGTGCAGATCATTTTATTAGGCAGAGAGGGGAAATTTCTCTCCTACCACCGAAGCACATCTTCACTAGCTGCTCTGCTCATATAGACCCACCTTCAGTTTGCTCATCTTCTAATTAGCAGGTGAGTGGAGACTGTTAGCTATCCAACAATCCACCGCAAGCCCAAGAGCAACAAAATACCATTTGTGAGTTGCGTAGATCAGTGTCCTGTGTCTTCAGCGTCTCTGCAAATGTTTTCTGCTGAGGTTCTATGGAATCATAAACTTGGACTAGAAAAAATAACCCCTAAAGTGTGTGTACACTTAGTATCTAGAATCAAGTTACTGTCACAGTGGGCTAAACAAGGGCAAAGTCAGCTCCCAGCAGCAAGTAAAAGTGACAGGTCATAAAGATGACTAAAGTGATTTGATGCTGACGAGGGGCAGGAGTGCAGAGGTTAGCCTCTTTCCTATTTTCTGCTACATCTACACTAGTTTTATGCACCTGGAGAAATGTATTCATACAAGTTAGCTATTAAATTGTAGTGCTTAAAGTCTTGCATTGATCATAGATATGGCTAAGTCCACAGTTGTTAGTTTGAATTAATTTAGTTCTAATTTATTAATTCAAACTAATAATGGTTAATTCAAACTACCATGGCCCTACTAGAAACCCAGCTCGAACTAGCATGTTCATGGACAAGACTTCCTAGTTCGATTGAAGAAGGGGCCACCATGGGAAGTGTGGCAACATGGCAACCAAAAAGGGCCACAGCCCCACCCAATACATAGAAAGTGGAAGACACCCTGGGATGAAGAAGGTTAAACCACATTAATTCCAACTAATGGTTGCTTCGAATTCACATGGTTCCATGAGGTTAATTCAAACTAATAAGTTTGAATTCACCATTACTTCAAAGTCAAGCGAGGTTCTATAACTTTGAAGTAAGCATTCATTACTTCAAACTAAGGAATTCCTTAGTTTGAAGTAATGAAAGCCAGTATAGCCATGCATTAATTTAGTTTGAATTAATCCTCATTAATTTGAACTAAATTGTAAGTGTAGACATACCCAAAATGATTTTTCACTCCCCCCCCCCCCATTTAAATGTACAAGATTGTAAAATAATTTTCTGTAAGTTTGTATACTGCATCCCAGGAGCGTCGCTGCCCTGGGGAAGGACCTGGGGCACCAGCCCAGGTCCTGCCCCCTGACTGCAGGCCATGCCACCGGCTGGGGCCAGGGGCGGCTGCTGGCACCACGGGCAGCTGGGCCCCAGATCTCTGGCCGCATCTGGCCGGAGACCGGGAGGGGTAGGGACCCCAGGACCCGGGGCACTGGCACCAGGATTTGGGGCATGGGCCCCGTGTACCAGGCGCCAGCAACACCCCTGCTGCATCCATCACTGTAGTGTAAATGCCTTCCACCATAGGAAAATAAGTGACTAGCAAGGTGACCAGTCGCTGTCAAATCAGGATTCTCAAACTACTCTGCAGTACTTACAAAACTAAGAGGAGGTGAGGGAATAAACAGGTGCAATTCATCATGGTTACTGAATCTGGCTTTGTAATCTGAACCTAGCAACATTAGCACTGGATTTTGGTCACCACCAACTACCAGACCCACCACAAACAGCTGCCAGGGTGACTGAGGAGTGAGTGAAAAGGTACAAAACCAATTATACACTCCTGATAAGATGGTAGCAGTAGCTTAATTAAGTCTCACTGGCAGCGTCTGGGACTATAGCTTACTTTGGAAAAGTTTCAAAATAGAAATAGCTGTGCTAGAAAGTTCCCAAGATCCATACTACAGGACACTTAAGTCAGATGACCACTTTAAGTTACATCTGGTGATTCAAACTGTTTATCATCTTTCTTGAAAGAGCAATACATTTCCATTTTAAGTGCCAGAGAAAGTAAACTTTGTTTTCAAAGCAGTAATTAGATTTTTCCCGAATGATCAACATGCATAGGCCATATCCTCAGCTGTGCAACCACTTCAGGTAGCCACCCAAATGTCGTATAGAAACCAACACTAAGTGGCAACTCTATTATGTTCTGATAGATAAAGTTAAGCCCATCCATTCACTGTTACTGTCAATTTTTAGCAATGGTAAGTTTAAGATGCTATTATGCCAAGATTAAATAATATTTATTCAATAGTCCTTTACAATTATCAAAGTTGTAATTGCCACACTGACATTACAGTATTCTGTTAAACAGCACCAATCTTTTATGTGAAATTATGAAAGTTTTCGTTCGCTACATCCTTAACATGTTCTTCGATATTGCTGGCTGTACCTCAGGATCCATAAAATACTTATTGAAAATTGAATCTTTAATATGTAAGAAGCTGTTCCAATGGTGTATATTTCACCATCAGCAATTGTCACAAGATGCTGCTGTCATTTGCATATACATTAATGAACAGAATGTCTCTTCAGTTCAAATTCAAATTTGTTTATTCATTTAATGCAGTCTTCTCTGTCCAAGCACCAATCCAGATGGTCAACCATGTTATGTGTTCAAGATGCTGGGTATGTTAAAGGACTGAACGGAGGGTCATTAGTAGAGAAGGAAAGAGTTCCTCATGAGGATGCTGGAAAAGGACACCACTGATGGACTGATTTAGCCATTTTGCTTCCGTAGTCTAGCTAGTAATGAGTAAGGAGGTCCTCCCTCAATCCTCGAAAAACTAAAAAAGATCAGGATTATTCAGAACATGAATCACAACATTCTGAAACAAACTTAGTACACGCATTAACACTTTTACTGTACCCAGATATCGGTGTGAAATTCATGGTCTTCTCCACCTCCACTCTTCTCCCCTTAAAACATCTCATCAAGGGCCTGAATCATGGCTTTCTTCCATCAGCAGTAATGACTTTCTCCCCATTCCACAGGCTGATCCTTAGCTGAACTATTCACTTCCCCTAATGCTATTAAGGTGGATCCCACACAAGACCCATGGGAGTAGCTACAACATTACCTTTTATTTTCTGAAAGAGTCTTAATGCTTTTTTCATCAAGTCATTTGTACCCATGACTGTGTAATTTTCTCTTCTCTATAACTGCATACATCATTAATGTGGCATTACTGGAGATGGTGTTCCTCTATGCTAAGACATCTTTACAGCTGAACCTTCACGTCTCTAGTCATCATCTCATACTATTCACAGGACTCAGAATTTTCTTACCAATAATTAAAAGCACCATTTCACATTTACTATTGAGCTGACTTACAATTTTATACAGACACTAACTAGTTGGTGTAGTGTGTATGATGTTGACTGCATCAATGTCTCAGTAAAAAGGACAAATAGCACGTCTTTCAAGACTGACAGCACCTCCATTTGCAAGTCAGAATGCAACCTGAGATATAGACAGATGGTTGTACCACTGATGGACTTATTGCTAATTGTACACTTAAAACCCTTATTATTTTGAATGACAGTAACTAACTTCTTGCTCACACTGAAGTGTCTGTTAGCTTTCTTTATAAAGAAACTACAGCATAAAAATGTTTGATTATTTCCAACAAGACCAAAATAGAAATTCATTCAAGCAGTTTGAAACAAATTTGACATTAACACACAAATGGCACCTATTAATCATTCAACAGAATTTTTTAAGATTAACATTAGTAGACAGCGTAGGCAGAGAGATTTCAGATGTATAGTAATAACATCAAAGAATCTTACGTTGTTGAGGTACTTTTCGAAACTGTCACCTTGGGTTGGCCAGACCAGTATTCCACCTTGTATTTAAGTTCTTTATTCTGAAATTGAGACATAAAGTTAATTGCATTTCCACCAACATAATAACACTTAAGGAAATCAAAGATACAGTTTGTAGATGAGCAAGTCCAATTAGTACATTAACTTTGATAGAGCAATTCCACTTCACACCAGCTGAAAAGTTTGTCTCACAGGAATGTCCATACATCTTGGCATGATGCCAAGCCTCAAAACCTGAAGAAACCTCATGTTTCTATGCCCAACATTTTTGTCACTGTTTGGATTTTGCACTACTTGTAAGAAAAGATCACACAGTCATTCTGAAATTTAGGAGTTTTTTTTTTTTAACTGAAAAGTATTTTTGATGGAAATTTTCTACCAAAACTGTTTTTTAAATAGAAGATTAGGGTTTTGACTTCACTGCTACTTTATATCGGTTTATTTTTCTGTTAAAAGAACCCATGCCCTGAAATATTTTTATTCCAATATTCTGCCTTATGCTGCTGTTCTCAATGGCTGTGCTCAGGCTAAACAACTCTCTTAAAGCACCAGTCTCCCCTTCTGGTCTGTCTGAAAAATAGCAGTAATTGTCCTTTGACTGGGTTGGTCTCTTTAGATTGAGAGATCTGAGGCAGGGCTGGCTTTACATACACGTCCTGGATAAGATACTGTAACAGTAATTATCTTGTATGGGTTATTTTGAAAATGTATAGAACTATATAGCTAGAGTTATAATTAACATATCACATAGTGTGTGTGTAATCAGAATCAACTTACTGGACCTGCTAAGATTGAAACTAAAATTCTGAATTAGAGAAAAGCATTTTATTTTAACATACATAAATTACAGGATTATAGACTAGCATCTCCAGTTGGATGTCAGGTACTATATTGCTGCAATCTTTCATTACACAAGATTTTCACAAACTGTAAATGGGGCCAAAAACACAGAGACACAGCAATATTGCCTTTGAAGATTATGTAAAAGTGACAAGAAGACAGTTTCCATGCAGTGCTGAAAATATAGGGTAGTAACTTTTAAAGAACACACATTTCTTCACTTGAAAGCTCTAGCCCTGCAAATAGTGTAGTGGCTAGCACCTCTGCTTAACATGCAGAAGGTCCTGGGTTCAATTCCCAGGGGGTTGGACTCGATGATCTCATGAGGTCCCTTCCAGCCCTATGATTTGATTGATTGATAGAATACAAAGGAGCAGGATTTAATATTTTCTCAGAAGCTGAAAACGAGCAAAGGACATTATTAGAAAATCCAAACCCACATGCTCTGAGACTATATTGTAGGTCCTACCTGAGAATATTTACATACACACTTCACTTGATTTGTGTATGTAAAGTTCACTGCATATGTGTTTGCAGTATGAGGGCCTCAATTATATCCTCACTGCTAAAATTTTCATCCAGACACTCATTTTGTACCTTCGTTCCTGCAACTTCTTCCTCCCTAGCCGCCTAAATCCTACACTGCTTCCCTCTAGTCCCTATAAAATGCAGAATGTGTACCTTCTTCTCCCTGTAACCCACTTCCAGTCTAGCCTATGGAAGAGGGCTGGCTGGGGGAAGTGAATATAAAAAAGTGATTATCCTTTCATTCCTTCCTCATCCCTACATTTTCATACGCTGTTAACGTTCTTCCATTGAGCCCCTTGGACCAGGCACAGCATCTTATTTAGAAAGTGCCTGACAGATAATGGATGCTGCCATAATGCAAATAATAATCGTTAAAAAAAAACTTAGCAGTTTTCACCCCATTCTCCCGCAACTACCTAGACTGCATATTGAATAAAAATAGTTCTGGGGCTATGTAGGGTAAGAGATTCATAAAAGCACTCTGCTTTGATCCAACTTCCCATTCTCTTCAACAGAAGCAAAGTTAGATCCTTCCTGAGTATTTTTTAAAAATCCCACCTGCATGATACAAACCACTCCTCCCCACTGCTTCCCCGGCAGCAGGGTGGGGGGCAGAAGTCAGGGTGCCCTCCTACCCCTGCCGCTGGCCGAGTGGCAGAGGCTGAGTTCTCGGGGCACCCCGGTACCCCCACTGTTGGCCAGGCAGCAGGAGCTGAGCTTGCGGGGTGCCCTGCTACCCCCGTCGCTGGCCGGGCAGCAGGGGCTGAGTTTTCGGGGCACCCCAAAGCCCCTGCCACTGGCAGAGTGGCAGAGGCAGAGCTCGCGGAGCAACCCGGTACCCCTGCCGTTGGCCTAGCAGCAGGGGCAGAGCTCACCGAGCAGCAGGGGCTGAGCTCTCGGGTGCCCCGAAGCCTCTGCCGCTGGCCAAGCAGCGGTGGCAGAGCTCTCTGGGCACCCTGCTACCCCTGCTGCTGGCCAAGTGGCAGGGGCTGGGCTCTGGGGATGCCCCAAAGCCCCTGCCGCTGGCTGGGCAGCGGGGGCTGAGCTCTCCGAATGCCCCAGAGCCTCTGCCCTTTTCCAGGTGTGGGGGGGCCTGAGATCTCAGTGAGCAGGGCACACTGGGATCTCAGCCGTCCCCCACCTAGCAAAGGGGTGGGTGGCTTCAGGGCACTCGGAGAGCTCTGCCCTCGCTGCCCAGCCAGCGGCAGGGGCTTTGGGGCATCCCCAGAGCTCAGCCCCCACTGCTCAGCCAGTGGCAGGGGTAGCGGGGTGCCCAGAGAGCTCTGCCCCCTCCACCCGGCTAGCGGCAGGGGCAGCGGGACGCCACCAGAGTTCAGCTCCCTCCCCCACCCTGCAATCCCCCCTGCACCCCCCCCCCGGCCAGGGTGCTGACTGGGCGATGGGGGGGGTGGGGGAGGCCTTCCTTCCAGGATGCCATGCACCCTGGGAGGAAGGTCAAACCTTTGGTTCGAAACAATTCTGTTTTGAAATAACGTGACCAAACGGCGCTATTTCAAAACAGCCCTTCCGAATCAAGGGTTATTTCATCTTCCTAGTAGGTTTTAATGTTTCAAATTAAAGTTCCTTGTTTCGATATGATGGGGCTTGTCATTTCAAAACAAGGAAACATCATGCAGACATAACTTTTTTTTAAGCGAAACAACAGTGGTAGTTTTGCTTTAAAACCAACGTGTGGACATAGCCTATGGCCATAGCTATGTTTACACTAGCAAATTAGTCTGGATTATGAAGGCTTAATCCAGACTAATTTTCTCCCTGTCTGCACTAAGCTTAGCCTAGTTCGAACGAAAAAATCTAACTGCTTAGTTCGAACTAAATAAGTTTGAACTAAGCGGTTAGTTCGAATGCACTGCGGTTTTTAGTTCGGACTAAAAAGTTAGTTCAAACTAACTTTTTAGTTTGAACTAAAAAAACGCGGTTAGTTCAAACTAAAACATTCTGATTAGTTCAAACTAATCCATGCTTACTTTGAACTAACTCTGCAACTGCTTAGTAGATGTGGACATAGCCACCGAGCTGGTATGATACATTCTTTCCCTTCACCTGAGCTTGCAGCATATTTATCTTTTCTTTCATATCCTTAATTTTTTCATCTTGGTTTTGTAGTTCAGTGTTCAGTTCTTCAATCTAGAAGTTAAAAAGTAATATTAGCAATGCTTTTCAAGTCTTATAGTACAATTAGACATATTTTCAGAAATCAAACCTGAACTAGGTGGAACCTATCAGAGCATGGGTTAACAAAGTAAATATATTCTGATGTCTACATGATAAAGAAAATGCTGTAGAGAAAGTGTGATGACATGATTGACTGGATGAGTGTTTTTATTTTTTAACAAATGATGAAGTCACACTTTCACTTAGGATAACGTCTGCCTTTTTTTATTCCTGGTATTTGTGCCCAAACACACATTTATTTCCCACATGCAGCTTTCTTAACCTAAACTAGCTTAGGCTGAAGAGAGAAATTCCCATCCTATGATGATTCACAAAATATTAATTACATTTTGTGCAGGTAGTTTTACTGAGTCCAGATGGATACTCTTCATAACAACAGCTCATATTAACACCCTCTTTAAAAGAGATGTAAAGTAATTAATATTAAAATAGGCTTACAATTCATTCCACCTAAATGTGGGAACAAATCAAATTCTTTTTGCTTTGCTCACGTGAGTCCTCTCCGACTTCACTAGGCCTTCTTGTGTACATCAGGCATGCAAGATTTGAGCCTTGAGTTAGGAATGGGTGATAGTCAATAAAATAAACAGGTGCATGGAAATCTGTCTCACACAATGCTTATAAGTGCAGCACTGAAGAACTACTGAAGACTCAATGTTCCCCATGGAAAGACAGTTCATTTTGTGGAACACACACAAGAGTTTTGCAGCTCTTGTATTCATTGCTGTCTCTGCAGCACTAGTGAACCAAATACTATTTCAGAAGAAGCAGTAAGGTTTGTCCCTGCAAGCATGGTAACTGTGATCTAGCATGCCCCACATCTAAGGGGTATTTCTAATATATCTTAAACTGGTTGGGGGACTTGGTATTTCCTCCTAGGGCAGCTACCTTCACCTATCCATCCAGCACCATCCCTGGGAGAGAGGGGCAGGGCTAATCCTGACCCTGCCCATCACTGTGCTCCTACCTTGCTGGGCTGGCACGTGGTTGCTCCGCTCCAGGGGCAGGGTTGGAAATGCTGCCAGAGCGCTGGCCCTCGGCCTCCAAAATCCACCCACGGCAGTGGGGGTGCGCACCCAGGCCCCACTGAAACATGGGGCCCGAGGCAGACACCCAGCTTGCCCCCCCCGCCCCAAAGAATGGCCCTGCTTCCATCCCTCTTGTAGGAACCAAAAACCTTCCTTCCTAGAAACACTCTATTTCAATAGCTGTGGGAAGAATCCCCCCCCCCTTTTGAAGTGATGCCACTTTCTTTTCTTTTAAAGAAAATATAAAATGTTACACAGCATCTATTTCTAACTTGTGTCTGCATGTCCTCTGATGGTGATCACATCACCAGTAACATCCTCCACTAAGTGACAGAAAAACTAAAAAAACCTAACTAGCTTGAGTAACCTGACCTCTTTTATCACACTTCGTAGACTTTGATGCTGGGTCTGGATCACATGCTGCAAGTGAGAAATCTGTTCTTGTAGAGTGGAAATCTCCATCTGAAGATCAAAACAGCTGGCAGGGAAAAGACAGATTACCATTAACTTTTTCAGTTGACATTTTAGGGGCACATATTATTCCCAAAGGATCTACTGAATGGCCTGACATATACTTGCTGAGTCAAGAATATACAAACTAGTTATCCAAGTAGTGACCTTTTGGATTAGGCCAAAGTTATATTTATATATGAATTATTAACATGGGTATTAATTTTCCTTTTGTGCCCAGATCAAATAATATGCAGTATGCATAGGATTCCAATTCACTATATCCACCTCAACTCATAGCAACTGTACATTAACTAATTCAGTTCATAGGCAATTGTATAATCTGATATAAAAGAAGAAACAAATGTTGTTTATGTCTTACATTAATCTCTCCATTATCCGTATTTGTTCACTGATAGGAAAAAAAAACCCATTGTTCATACTTCATAATGGAAGAATAACGGGGTTTTGTTTTGGCATAATATATTAGAACAGTTGTTCAACAATTCATCATGGCAGACATACTGCCAAAGTAATGATGTACTACCCCATAGTAACTTGCTCTCTCAGGATACATCTACACTGCCGCTGGCAGTAAGACTACCAGCCAAGGTTGACCCAACGTGGGCTTGTGCTAGCACCCTACAAATAGCTACATCAACAGTGTTTAGACATTGTGGCTTGGGCTAGAGCTCAGGCTAGAAAGTCTAAGGAAGGAGGTGGACTTCACTTTATCAATCGTGGCCAGAAGCTCACTGCCATGGGCCGTGCATAGGTACACAGTGTCATATGTCTACTGAAATTAAGGGAGCAGGGCTCATAGCCAATACTGAGTTTTCTGAGATTAGCAGCTCTCTTGTATGAAGGACACACAGCTATGTGCGAGGGACAACTTAAAGGTCTTTTAGTCTTTCAGTTGTAAACTGAGTATTTCTAAATCCATGTTGTAACTGAACAAAGCACACTAGCTATTGAACAAACAACAACAAAAACCAAGGTAACTGTTGGCATATATAATGTATGCACAACAGACAATGGAGCTGAGTGAAATTCTTCTAAATGCCAAAATGTCAACAATAGATGGCAACCTTAGCAAAGTCTCTCACTTGAGACAGAAAATGGCAACTAAAAAAGGAACAGAGGTGATGTGTGGATCTAAACCAGATGTTGCTGGAAACCTCTGCAATTGTGAATTCAAAAAGAAAAAGCTACACACTCCATAAATCACTGAAAGAAATCATAGAATCATAGGGTTGGAAGGGACCTCTTAGGTCATCTAGTCCAACCCCCTGCCAGAGGTTTTGTCCAGCCGGGCCTTAAACACCTCCAAAGATGGAGATTTCACCACCTCCCTCGGCAGCTCATTCCAAGGCTTCACCACTCTCCTAGTAAAAAAGTTTTTTCTAATATCCAGCCTTGACCTGCCTAACCGCAACTTGAGACCATTGCTCCTCGTTCTGTCCTCTGTTATTACCAAGAACAGTTGAGCTCCATCTTCCTTAGAGCATCCCTTCAAGTAGTTGAAGGTTGCTATCAAATCCCCCCCTCAATCTTCTCTTCTGCAGACTAAATAAGCCTAATGCTTTCAGTCTTTCCTCATAGGGAAAGCCCTTTAATCATTTTGGTTCCCCTCTGCTGAACTCTCTCTAGCATGTCCCTGTCCTTTTTGTAGTGGGGAGCCCAAAACTGAACACAGTATTCTAGATGTGGCCTCGCCAGTGCAGAATAGAGGGGAATGATCACATCCCTTGATCTGCTGGTAATACTTCTTTTGATGCAGCCCAGTATGCCATTGGCCTTTTTGGCAGCAAGAGCACACTGCTGACTCATATCTAGCTTCCCATCCACCATGACCCCCAGGTCCTTTTCTACACTGCTGCTACTTAGCTGAACGTTTCCCAGCCTCTAGCGGTGCATGGGGTTTTTTCGTCTCACATGCAGGATTTTACACTTATCCTTATTGAACCTCATAAGATTTTTATTGGCCCACTGTTCCAATTTATCTAGGTCTCCCTGAATCCTGTCCTTGCCCTCCAATGTGTCTACTGTTCCCCCCAGCTTGGTGTCATCTGCAAACTTACAGAGAATGCAGTCTAGTCATCGAGATCATTGATGAAAACGTTGAACAGAACTGGCCCCAGGACCGACCCCTGGGGCACACCACTCGTGACTGGTTGCCAGCTAGACATAGAAACATTGATTCCTACACGCTGAAACCGTTGATCTAGCCAGTTTTCTATCCACCTTATAGTCGACCTATCCAACCCATACTTCCTTAATTTGCCAATGAGAATGCTGTGGGGAACTGTATCAAAAGCCTTGCTAAAATCAAGGTATATCACATCAACGGTTCTTCCTGCATCCAGAAAACCAGTCATTTGATCACAGAAGGAAATGAGATTGGTCAGGCATGATTTACCCTTGGTAAATCCATGCTGACTGTTCCTGATCACTTTATTTTCCTCGAAGTGTTTGAGGATGGATTCTTTGAGAATCTGCTCCATAATTTTTCCAGGGATTGAGGTGAGGCTGACAGGTCTGTAATTCCCCGGATCCTCCTTTTTCCCTTTCTTGAAAACAGGCACTACATCTGCTTTTTTCCAATCCTCTGGCACCTCCCCCGTTCTCCATGAGTTTTGAAAGATAACGGCCAGCGGTGCTGCTATCTCATCAGCCAATTCCCTTAGCACTCTTGGATGTAGTTTGTCCGGCCCCATGGACTTGTGCACTTGCAGCTTCTTTAAGCAGTCCCTAACCTGACCTTCCGTCCCCAAGGGCCTCTCTTCTTCTCTCCAATCTGCCACACCCATGGTAGTGGGCTGGGAGCTGACCCTGCCTGTGAAAACTGAAGCAAAATATGCATTGGGCACTTCAGCTTTTTCCTCATCCTCTGTCACAAGGATGCCTGCCCTATTCAGCAAGGGGCCTACACCATCCCTGATCCTCTTCTTGTTAGTAACATACTTGTAGAACCCCTTCTTGTTATCCTTTACATCCCTCGCTAGCCGCAACTCCATTTGTCCTTTGGCCTTTCTGATTTTATCCCTGCAATCCCTAGCAATATCTTTATATGCCTCCTTAGTCATCTGACCAAGCTTCCACTTCCTGTAAGCTTCCTTTTTATGTTTAAGCTCAGAGCAGAGTTCTCGGCTAAGCCATTCTGGCTGCCTCACATTTTTGCTGTTCTTTCTCCTAACTGGAATGGCAACTTCCTGTGCCTTAGCAGGGTTTCTTTAAAATATAACCAACTCTCTTGGACTCCTTTCCCCTTCAGATTAGCTTCCCAAGGGATCCTGCCCATCAGTTCCCTGAGGGAGCCAAAATCTGCTTTTTTGAAGTCCAGGGTTTTTGTTTTGCTTCTTTCCTTCCTTCCTTTAATCAGGATCCTGAACTCAGCCATGTCATGGTCACTACTGCTTAGCTTGCCATTTACTTCTACGTCTCTGATCAATTCTTCCCTGTTTGTGGGCAGCTCATCGAGTGGCGTAAGGCCCCTAGTTGGTTCCTCTAGCATTTGTACAAGGAAGGTGTCCCCAACACTCTCTAAAAATTTCCTGGATTGCCCATCCCAGCAGATGCCAGGGTAATTGAAGTCCCCCATCAGCACCAGGGCTTGTGATCTAGAAGCTTCCGCTAGTTGTGCATAGAACACCTCATCCACTTCCTGATTCTGGTCTGATGGTCTATAGCAGACAGCCACCACAACATCCCCCTTGTTGCTTTCCCCTCTCAATGTAACCCACAGACTTTCTATTGGTACGCTTCCACTTCCATAATGGAGCTCTGAGCAGTCATAGAGCTCTTTTACATATAGCGCTACTCCTCCCCCTTTTCTTCCCTGCCTGTCTTTCCTGAACAGTTTATACCCATCCATGGCAGAGCTCCAGTCGTGCAGACTATCCTCCATTCCTTATCATCTTTATTTGTATTTCAGTGAAACCTAACAGCCACAGCAGAAATCAGAACCCCATTGTGCAATCTGCACACACTAAGTGACAGGCCTTCTACACTTCCAATGGAAGATGTTCATGACAAGACAAAGTGCGAGATGAAACAGAAGGGAAGTGAAACGATTTGCCCAAGTTTATACAGAAAGCTAGCATCAGTAACAAAACACTGGTCTACTGACTCACTGGCCAGTACCCCATTCCCAGAACTGCAGCACCTATCTAAAAGCAGGTTGGACAAACACCTATCGGGGACGGTCTAACATGGCTTTACTTGGTCTTGCCTCAGTACAGGTGGCTGGACTTGATGATCTGTCTGGAGTCTTCAAGCCCTGCATCTCTATGATTGCCTATTTTCAAGCAAAGAATAGAAAAAGGAAAGTGAATTTCTTTTAACACAGAAATTATTAAATTATACTGTTTGGGAGAGGCCCCAAAAAGCATTGAGATACTAATTCTAATAATTTCTCAGAAGGACAGTGAGATCTGATCACACGTCTTCATGTTAAAGGAGTAGAGAATGATTACTAATTTATTCTCTAAATAAATCCAGATCTGAAAACCCCACTGGATGTACCACAGGAAGCCTTTTGTTCTTCTGGAAAAAGTAAAGACTGTGCTGAGATAAGGCATAACGCCATGTATATATCCACTACTAGGAAGATATTAGCCAACTTATTGGTAGTTTTTCACATGAAACAATTCTAGTGAACAGAAAAAGCATTTCTTCATGTGCTATTTTCTCACCTCTTAATATCGCCTGAGTTTGATATCTCTAGGAGCTTCTCTTCAAATGATCGTTTTTTTTCTATCAAAGTTTTCTTTTCCTATGGAACAATGAAGTAATAATAATGTACATATATATCTTATATGAAGTGATTAACTAGAGTTTCAATCACTGTCAAAAAAAAAAAAGAGGACAAACACCAGAAATAAGACAGATGTGACCAGGTGGAAATTTAATCTACAAATATTCCCTCATCCCCTTGTCAAAAGCTGTCACCAAGCTGAACTGTCCAGCAAACACCTGTGTCTTGATTTACAGTGAAAAAAATTATTTTTGCATCAGAAGAAGTGTTGCCAGCAGATCGAGGGATGTGATCATTCCCCTCTATTTGGCACTGGTGAGGCTGCATCTGGAATACTGTGTCCAGTTTTGAGCTCCCCACTACAAAAAGGACGTCGACAAATTAGAAAGAGTCCGGCGGAAGGCAACAAAAATGATCAAGGGGCTGGAGCACAAGACCTGTGAAGAAAGACTGAAGGAACTAGGCTTATTTAGCCTGCAGAAGAGAAGACTGAGGGGGGGATTTGATAGCAACCTTCAACTACTTTAAAGGATGCTCCAAGGAGGATGGAGCCAGGCTGTTCTCCGTAGTAACAGAGAACAGGACAAGGAGCAAGGGTTTCAAGTTGTAGCTGGAGAGGTCAAGGCTGGATATTAGGAAAAACTTTCTTACAAGGCAAGTGATGAAGCATTGGAATGGGCTACCTAGGGAAGTGGTGGAATCTCCGTCTTTGGAGATGTTTAAGGTCCGGCTGGACGAAACCCTGGCTGGGATAATTTAGTGGGAGTGGTCCTGCTTTTTTGGCAGGCGGTTGGACTAGATGACCTCATGAGGCCCCTCCCAGTCCTATGATTCTATGATTTCAAGTTTAAAAAATAAGGAAAGCCTGTAGTAATGAAAATTAGCTTTTTGACTGATGCGTGTTCAAAGACTTTCTATTCCAGGACTTATATTAAAAGGACAGTGGGACTTTGCATTGCAAAGATGGATCAGGTTAAGAAGAAAATTTCCAGTTGAATCAATTTTAACTGATGAATGTTGGTAACCCACCTCTAAACTTTATTTAGTGACCCAAGTACAATGCTTGTTAGTGGTAAAATTTAAGGCATCTGCTAATGCATAAAGCCACCCCATGTTGTATATTCTTAATCTATAAGGTTGAAGTCCTGTCCCTAATGAATTCAGGGTTTTTACCACTGATTTCAATATGGCAAAGATTTCACCAGCTATGAGTTACACAAGGTTTCTGAAGCTGGCTGTCGGGGATCCTTCACTGTGGTGTGTACAGCCACAATGAGGCCTTGGCTGTTCTACACGCAGCCTATTTCTCCAGCCAGCTTTACAGTACGGCACATACACACCTGCTGCTGTCAGTGTAGCCCACCAGAGGTGAGCTACAGGAGGCACCTCTGAAAGTCTCAGTGCATGGAGTAAGGAAATGGAGCCTAATTTTGCCTTCAGTTACACCCATGCACCCCTACTGATGTGAATGAGGACTGCCTGTGTATAATCAAGGGCAGGGCTCGGGAAAACTATTGAGAAATGCTTTTGGGGAACACAGTAAGGGATAGCATGCTCAGGGAGGAAGGAGTTCAAAGGTGCATACAAAATATCTGAAGATGAGTTATTGTGGCTGATCCTTCAGAGGTGGGAACCGCATTAGTGACAGGTAACCTTGCTGCATTCAAGCACCTCAGAAAGGATGAGAAAAGTTGAATTGTCTATAGTATGTTCCCTCCAGTACCTTTCACTGGCTTATGGCTATTTACTACAACTGAGAAATTATTCTCAGAAACACTCACTGCTTTTGAATCAGCTGAGAACTTGAGAAGGATTTTGGAAAGAAATTCTTTATGAACGGGCTGAGATTAATAGCATCTTGCTATATATGTTCCTTTGACAACGGAATAACAGGAGTTTAAGATGTTTCCTCTTAAAAAGCACTGTAAATCAGGATATTTCAAGTCTCATAAATTAGGATTAATTTACTTAATCTAACCACCATACATTAACTGATTTAAACTGTAACATTTAAGTGAGTGAAAGAAAAAGAAACCAAGCCCCTGATTTTGTTTGCATTTGAGAAGTTTAATCTTGTGTGAATTTAAATTGAGGTAGCCTCACTGAAATCATGGAGGTTTTTATGCCAGCTGAGGATCTGGCCCAAAAACTTTTTAAACTGATCAAATTCTTCTTTATAATTAAATGCAACATAAGACTAACAATAATGTGTGGTTCCATTCTGTAAGTTCACCCATCTTTGAAGCATCTGACAAAGTGGGATTTTCTGCCATGAAAGCTCATGTGAAAAATAAATCTGTTAGTCTTTAAGTGCCACACGACTCCTTGTTTTTTTGCTGGACTAGACTAACGGGGCTACCCCTTTGGAAATTGGCTAGACTATCCTTAACACCTTGTTCTGTTATTTAAGAAGTAAGAGCTAATAAAATTGAAGTTGATATTTACTGTAATTTCAGAGAATCTTAATACCTTTATGCACAAGATCTGTTCTAGATCAAGAGGAATATGCAAGTAAGCAAGGATTATCCACATGCCTAACAGCCTACAATGTCAGGCCTCAGTACTGTGCAACAGATACTAACAAAATCCATGTAATAGCCTCAGAGACTGAGGCCTTGCTACCTGCATAGGAAAGACTCCTATTGCTTCCCAAGGGACTGCATGACTGGACTCTATGAACATACCTCTTCCATCCGTTGCACTAGTTTCTCCATATCTGCAATCCGGCTGTATTTTTGTTCAAGTCTTTCAGTTCCACGACTGACGTTTTCTAGATTTTGTTTGAATTTTTGTTCTTGCTCAAGTTTGCAAGTCTGTGGTTGGTGGGAAAAGAGAAAAAAAACCCAGAAACGAAAAAAAAACAAGGGAAGATGATTTCCATTTTGAGCAAGACCATTTTGTACTATTCTTCAGTCTACAGTCAAGCACATCTGGGTTCCTCAGGGAAATCAGAACCCACTTTTAGTCAAGAAAAATCCACACTTCTTTCCTCAACAGCAAGCAGAGAGGGGATAGGGCAAATTCTACTGCTTTTTACTTGCCTCATTTGAGCACTGTACCATCAAATCTGAGATGGGACAACTTGAAGTCAGGAAATAGAACAAGAGTTTTATTTTAAGCTTTCCATTTTTCTACCCTACTGTACTGTACTTAAAGATAAGCTTATAAGATGATGGAAATATGCATTAGAAGCTATAACGTACACTTTCAAGAGTGATTAGGAATTCTGGATGCTTCTACACTGGTTGTCCAATTTCAGACACCTTAAAGGTACCTGGTTTTCAGAAAGCCCTGAGCATCTTTGGCAAATCAGCCCCCTTTAAGGAATCTTAACTTGGGCCTTCTCAAAGTCGTGTCTGAAAAAAGCCAGGTCTCTATTTATACATCCAAGTTACTGATTTATTATGTTGACATTATGGAGTTGCCAGAACGTTGGACAGAAGGAACACCTGTATTCCTACAGACTCCAGGGTCAGCTTTCTCACACACAGGCGGGTGTTGTACCTGCATCAGCTGCTTCTCATCTTCATGCTTTTTCTTTAGTTCTTCAGACTGACGGTAGTAATTTTCTAATAGACTTTGCGAAGCCTGTTTTAGAGACTGTGCACCTGCTTCTCTTGTGGCATCCAGCTGGAAAAGGACATTGCGACAGGATTAATAACATATGTCATGCTTTAACCATGTGGGGTGGAAATCAGATAGCACAAAAATGATGCAGTTGTTATCCTGTTTGCTCAGCTATTGACACCAATTCTTTAAAAAAAACAACCTAAAAACTAGAGGAAAGTCTGAAAATGAAATTTAAACTCTAATTTTTTAATAGATTTGCTAGGTGATACTGGAACTCCTCCTGACCCGAGATGAAAGTTGAGGGTTTTAATTCAGATAATTTTCTGACTGGTTGCAGGCACATCTGGTCTAGACCATTGGCTGAGCTGACTCCATGACAGATGCCACTGCCTGAGAATCTAAGCCCAGAGCATAGCCCATGCTATAATTCCCAGCTGTGGATTCAGTATAGATTTCACCATCAGCTCGAATGAAATAGATTTTTAACTAATGAGAAAGTCAGATGAGCCCTTTGTAGGGTTACTGAACTAGACAGAGAGGACACAATCACAATGCGTGATTGCTTTCCTCCTGCTGGGGTGGAACTTCAGTCCAGGTAAAACTGGAACTTTTCTTGGGTTGATAAACTCAAATAAGCATCTAGAGACTACTAAAATAGGATGCACCTTGATCTTTAGCATTTCATTCTCTCTCCTCACAAGTAAGAGCTGCTGTTCAGTCTCTTTCATCTTTGCCATGGTTAGATTGTAACTGGAGTTAAGCATGTCCTTCTCAGCCTCCAACTCATTTTCAGGCACTTGGAAAGGTGGCTACAAATGAATAAACATGAAAATAACTTGTAAAAGACAACTTCAGCAAACTGGTCTCTTGAAGGTAATCCTGCACCCATCTAGCTCACTGCAGGATCACGATCTAGAGTATTTACAGGGCAACAATCACCAGTTTCCAGGTATTCAATACTCCCCACATTCAATATTAAATAAAACAGTGTTCTATTTGTACAGGTCTCCAGGGTTTTTACATCTGAAAGCATTAGTATGTCACTACCAATAAAGAACTGCTTTTGATTCTTCAGAGCATTACTTTCGACATGTGATTAATTAACATCTAGAACATTGCAGCATATGGTGTATTATAGTCTTGGGACTGGCAGCAACCCGTTACAGAGGTGGGCAAACTACAACCTATGGGTAGGATATGACTCACGTGAACCTTTTATCCAGCCTGCCAGCTGGGTCTGGCTGGCAGCCCAGAGCGTGACTACTGACTGGCCCCACCTCTTCCTCCTGCAGGCCCATCAGCATGTTGGCCAGAGTGCAGCAGCCACTCCCCCCCACCCAGAGCCCAGCAGACTTGGAATTTTATTTTCCCTTTATTTTATTTAATTTTAATTAATTTATTTTTATAAATAAAAATAATACCAAGCAGAGAGTAAACTTATAAACTTTGCAGATGATACCAAGTGGAGAGGGATTGCAAATACTTTGGAGGATAAGATTAAAATTCAAAATGATCTGGAGAAACTGAAGTAATGGTCTGAAGTAGATACAAAGAAATTCAAAGACAAATGCAAAATATTCCACTTAAGAAGAACCAGTCGGTTCCAGACATACAAAATGGGAAATTACTGCCTAGGAAGGAGTATTGTGAAAAAGGCTCTGGAGGTCACAATGGATCACAAGCTACATATGAGTCAACAATGCCACACTGCTGGGGGGGAAAAAACCTACAGCAACAACCACCATCATTCTAGTTGAATTAGCAGGAGTTCAGTAAACAAGACAGGATAAGTAATTCCTCTTCTCTGCTCCACACTGATTAGGCCTGAAATGAAGTGTTGTATCCTGTTCCGGGTGCCATATTCCAGGAAAGTGATGGAGAAATTGGAGAGAATCCAAAGAACAACAAAAAGAAAGGTCAGAGGTCTGGAAAACATGATCTTTGAGGGAAGATTGCAAAAATTGGATTAGTGTAGTCTGCAGAAGAGAAGAGTTAGTTTTTTTAGTGCAGACATACCCTCAGTTGACTTACGGCTACCACAATAACTATATTAGGGTGACTGACTGATGTCCCCACTACCCTCCATTTGGTGATGCATGTACTGATGAAGGTGGGGACTGTACCGGGTGGGAACCTGAATGGAGGTGATGGCTGGTTATGCAGGTGGATTGTGACTGGGAGCTGTAGGGGAAAAGCATGCCTTTGCATCTGCTTTGTCATTTGCAATTCTACAGTTTGCTGCTTTTTTGCATACCTGATTTTGAATCTTTGCTAGTGTAGATCTGATCTGTAGGGAAAAGAAGATTAGAAATAGTTCACAAAAAATATTGTTATTTAAGATTATTTTTTCCTGTCGATCTTCCTTGTTAATGACTCAAGGATGTTCTCCTCAGGTTAGCAACAATGAAGAAAAGCAGAGCACTATCTTGTGCTCTTGTGCTTGAATACCAGAAATAAATCATCTGATTGCAACAAGCCATACCTTATTGTTCAAGAGACCTCTGATACAGAAATTGATGCATGGAATTTAATTAACTAGTGTTGGGATCAACATAATTTTCATTGACCCAAAAGACCCCCTATAAGTCTCACATACGTCTCACATACGTTGACCCAGAAGTCCTGCTGTAAGTCTCACATACGTTAAAAAAAAATTCATCCCTTCCTCAAATACTGCATGCTTCGGAATCAGAATTTTGATACAAAATTCTCAGAGAGACATTCTGATAAGCATTCGATCTGCTCCCTTATACAACTCATTATGAAGAAACAAAGACAAAAGTGCATACCCCAGTTAAATCCTTGGCCCACACTAATCAGTGTTCCTTGAGGTTTTGTGTTAGACTACATTATAATTGGATTCGAGCAGAAAGAGTTTAAGGGGCAGTGAACTCTTTATTTCCCCCATAAACTAACACACAAAGAATCACATATGCACATACACAAATCTGTTTATCTTGGAACATTCAGTCTGTGCAGAAAGGTTTGAATTTTTTGATTTCTGACTTACAGGGGATTTTATTCATTGTTCTTCTTTGACTAAGAGAACAAGACAGCACAATCAGAATAATTAAAATAATATACCTTTTTTATATACTCTGTTTCTTCAGTGATTTTGTCATATGAGGATCCATTAAGTGCATAGCTTCTTTCCGTCCCTTGGTCCTCTCTTGTTACATGTCCCGTGAGCCTCAGAGTAGTAGTCATTATGCATGCTCTGTATAGTTGGGACAGAAGGGGGTTTTGTCTTTTTTTATACAATTATCTATAAAGAGTGAACTTAATTCTGTACATGCCTCTACACATCCATTGCAGTGTTAACAATATATACAGTAAGGCATATCTTATATGGTTAAATGCCAAAGACTATTACAAATGATTTCCAAAATTTAAAGGACCTGTCAAGTTTTCAAGCTTTTTGTCACTCTTTAAAAAAAAAATAAAATAAAATCCCTTTTCCAGTAACTACAACTGAATATGCATTCGAATGATATCAGCTATCCAAACCATTTCAATCTAACTATTTGCTTATTCAAAAGTAATTTTCCAGCTGCCACTTGATCGCACACCCCAAAACCGGTAATAGCCAGGTTTCTACGAGTTCCTGTCTCTACCAACTTACTCACACTGAGTAACAGGCCACAAATAGTTGTGTAGATTTCACCAAGACTATTCAGCATAAGAGTGCCAGAGTCAGATCCTCTGAAATCAAACTACCGCCACTGCAAGACACTGCTCACTATGAATCAGAGCAGCAAGGCTGGACTCTGTTTTATAGCATTCCACAACTGAAGTTTTCTCATGGCAGTGGGAGACCCACAAACCAAAACACCTTTTTCTAAAGCACATGAAAACTGGCTTTACACACCGAGAATGAGGTCCCAACCCATTCTCAGTTATGTTTGTGTGGTACAATGGTGACATCCAGTGTCAACTGCATTCATCTCAAGTGAGCATGTATATACACAGTGTATATCACAAGATATGCATGTATTACACTCCATTTGCCAACTATATAGTTAAATGTGTGTGTGTGTGTGTGTGTATATGTTTTTAGAAGTTGAGTTGCCAAATGTTTGATCTATCTGAAATTAATTAGCAATTGTTCCTGAAACAATAAGATCCAGTTGCACTGTGCAATGTTTCATTAAGGTTTAAAACAGTGATTTTCAAACTGTGGGTGTGCCCCCCTGGGGAGACATACAGGAACATTCATGGGGGCATGACAGGGCCTATGCCTACCCTTAAAGGGAACAGCAAGGGAGCGCCACCTCACCCCACCCCACCCATGGCTCATGCCCCTGCTCCTAGCCCTGACACCTGACCACAATTCCCAGAGGGACGTGTGGACAGTTCCCATGACAAATGGTGAGGAGCAGGGCACAATAGAAGAAGTTTGGGGACCGCTGTCTTAAAACATTAATGGAAGAGAAACTAGTAGATATAACAGAGAATTGTCCAAAGTTTACAGTTTATTTTGGGTTTTGTACTTTACAAGTCTCATTTAAAATGTGAATATTTAACACAAAATTTCAATGTAATAAGATTTTAAGGTTGCTTCCCTTTTACTCAGCAACAACAATCCAGTTCCTGTGCTACAAGAAGCTTCGGCCAACAGCATCAGTATTTGTTTATTCATCCCAGACTAAAATTATTGCTCACTAACAGGAAGTACCATTTAGTCAGCACATTAAATTAATTAAGGCATTGTCTCACAAAGCCGAATTATACCATTTGAAAACCCTAACGCTGTAATAAGTGAGGGATGTCTCCACCCTCATGAGCATCACAGACCTGATTGGAGGTCTTGCCAAGTGATGATGCAGCAACTCCAGGCTACACAAGTTTTAACTTCCATATATTTCCAGTATACATCTCCACTGCAAAACGCAAGGTAACACACTGTAATTTCCTCTAATGTATGTACTTTGGGTGCTATTCACAAATATTTAAATTTACAAATTACAAATCCACCAATTTCAGCTCACCCCTTTGCCAACAGTTAAAAAAAGTTGACAAGGAGTACATCTTCTGTCCCTCATAATGTTTCTTTGTTCAGCCAAAAGTTGGGAATATAGACAAACATCATAGAATGCCCTGAAAGTCGACAGATTTGAACTGTTTTGGACAGGAGTCAAGGGATGAGTCTCAAAGCTGCCATCACTGAGAAAGACTCACCGACAGACCCCTTCTTAAAAGCCAAGGGAATCCAAATATCTCTGCTGATCACAGCTGCAATTAATTAATTAATTAACGAAAGGGGGGTATAAATCATTGACTGGTTTTGATTTCTAGAACTATATCTTAATCTTCACCAGGATGCTACTTAGCAGTCAGTGAAGATCACGGCAAGAGACAATACTTCATGTGGGGACTGTCAAATTCAATACCAGCATCAATTCACAATGATCTTAAAACAGGCACGGCCTCGGAAGTGCATAGCAGAAGATTAACCTCAAGAAATTTGACAAAAGTATGACCAATTGCATTGAAGACTGCATCTGGCAGCAAAATTTACAACCTCCTTGCTAGAAGCACCTGAGGTGTCATTCTGACTTCTGCTGCCACCTGCCTAAGAGCACGTGGAAATCTAACCATAGCCATCTATTTTTGTGAACATAAACAAAGGAGGGCTGAGACATACCCAGATCTAAGAGCCTCACATAATCCTGGCCATGTTCTGTAGCTGCTTCCCCAATCACCACTACCTTAGTTTTATCCAGATTGAGTCTTCCCAGGTTAGCCCTCTTGTACACATCAGTCTTATAAAAATCTCAGGAAAGCACAGCTTTGCCTGGCTTGGATGGAATGGTTATAGATCTCTGTGTATCACCAATATACTGATGTCTCCTTACTAATCCTCATACGGGTCCCATGCACATATTCCACAGGGGAGACAAGAAAAAAACCATGTCAAACCCCTTAAAAGAGCACTTTCAGTAGAGGAGGAAAATGGATCCTCTGAAATTAGTTGTGAATGATCATCAAGACCAGAATAACATAAAAAAATTAGCCTTCTCCAGTCCTACAGTGATCTACAGATCTGTCCAACACCACCTTGCAATCAACAGTGGCAAAGGCCCTGACAGATTGAATAATGCCAGCTTTGACACCTGGGGTATGTCTACACACAAAGGTATTTTGAAATAAGGAGGCTTATTTAGAAAAAGCTTTATGCTTGTCCATGCAGGCATTTTGGTATTTTGAAATAACAAAGCACCACTTTGAAATACTAAAACCTGGATTTATTTTGAAGTATTGATTCTTTTGAAATAGCTATTTTGAAAAAAGCCATACCAAGCTGTGAAATTGGCTTTTTTTGAAATAAAGGCCCTACACTTTACATTGCCTTTCCCTATTTTGAAATAGAAAGTCTGGTGACAACTTTCTATTTTGAAATTGGAACTCCTACCTTAGACTCCTATTTCGGAATACTAAATTCAAAATAATGCTATTTTGAAATAATTATTTTGAAATAAATTTGAAATAGTTATTTCAAAACACCTATTTTGTAATATCTGTGGCAGTGTATACATAGCCTTCCTCTCCATCCAATGCCAGGAAAAGGCCATCTACCAATTCTCCTAATCATACCATCTATATAAGAATATATCCCTGTGTTCAAACCCTATATATAAGGCTTAAACAAGATGTGCCCCATGAAGTACCATTTAAAAACCTGATTATTTGCTAATCAAAATGAACCTCCCAACATTATACCTGAAGTTATAAACATAAAGCTGAGATCATGACTAAAGGCATATTTTCCAGGTAAGTCTGGGGAGTGGCCAAAGCAGTTCCTCAGAGACCAAGGACAAACCAATGCCTCCACCAGCTATAAACAAGGTTGATCGACCCTCACTGGCATTCTTTGGCAGGAAAAGGGGTAGGAAGACCAACAAAAAAATCCATATCTTCATAAAGAAACAACATGGTATGTCCTTCCACCCTGACTGCTTGTCACCTTGCTCCCAGCTGGAAATATTTTTCAAGAGATGGATTGAAATTATAAGAAGGAACTACAAACAACCCAAGACACCCTCTATTTCTCCCCCTGACCATAACAGTCTCTGCACCTGAAAAAACAAGGGAAACAGCCATTGGACTCTGGACTAGGGGTCCTTACCTAAAGAGTTTGGTCAATGAGGCTGTTGAAAGAAGGGGCAGAGAAAACAGACACCAGTAAGCATTTTTTTTAAATTTTTCTTGTAACCATTTCTGACTTTTATCCCTCATTACTTATACTCACTTAAAATCTCTCTGTAGTTAATAAACTTATTTTATTATTTTATCTAATCCAGTGCAGTTTAGTTAAAGTGTCTGTGTAACTCCATTTGGGGTAATGAGTTCCCTGCATTTTATTCCTCTGAAGGAATAACAGATTTACTACATTTGTAGTGATCAGCAGAGCAGTGGGCAGTACAGGGGGCTAATCTGGCACTAGGAGTGTGGTGGGGTCACCCTGTAGTAATCATTAAGTCAAAGTGTGGCTGGCTGGCTTCACCACACACAGACACACACACATAGCTTACATTTTGGAGGCAGACTGTGAACAGTCTAGGTTGGAAACTGCAGCAAGGCATTACATAGAGCTCCCCGGTTACACGGCAGGAGGGACACACCTATATATTTTTCTGCCTTGTACTGTGGTATGTCACATTAGGAAAGGGACTCAAGTTTACAGAATCAAGGAAGAGATCTAAGCCACCCAGATAAACAGAGCTGTCCCTCTGCAAACCAGGCCCTAGAAGTGTAAAACAGGATCATTTCCTAGAATCATAGTGTCAGAATAAGTCCCGTGAAAGTAAAAGTACCTCTTCTGCATCATAGTTTTGATTCTTCTTTACACACTCTGCTGCTACCTGCATATGGAAAGTTCTCTTACGTGACTAGGTTTAAGGTCTAGGTGTTGGCTGGCTCCCGGTTATTTAAAAAATGGCAGCAGTGAATTTTAATATCCAGACTTGATCATTCAAAGTTAATCTTTAGACAACTAGCATGCTGTAGACACATATTTTCCACTTAGCTGGAAACTTTTCTCAGCACAGCATACATACGAAAGCTGGAAGGTAGAGTTGGATAACTGCTTCAGTGTTTACAAAACATTCATTTCAATGCTGAATAGCTACTGGATTCAGCTGTATTCAGCCAAAATTTATTTACCTTTTAATTTGCTATTCATGAACATCTTGGGAAAATGTCTTGGGGTATCTTGTTCTCATGAATGTTTGAACAACAGTGTATGAATAATGTTATTTACATGTCAAGACTGCTGTTTGTGCTCAGGCCAGAATGTTTACTGTTCATTATTCTCCAATTTAAAAGTTTCTCACATTCAAAAATGGTACAGAAACAGTGTCAGGTGTCTCTGGCTGTCAATCAGACAGCACAAACATAACAACAAAGAGTCAAAGGGAACAATTCACACACAACCTGTAAACTAAATAATTGTTCATCTAAGCTGTTTGGCAAACGTATTTCTAGAAATCACAATGTGTTCATGAAGAATGTGTGCTGCAAAAAAAGCTAGATTCTCTGGAGAACCTATTTATAATAAATAGTTCAGGAAACTACTAGACTAGACTAGACTAAACTAGAGTACTTTTCCCCACAAGAAAGTAAAAGAAATAGTTTATTACACTTTCAATAAAGTATGTGTGCATTCAGAATAAAAAAAAGCATGCAAATATTGACTCTGTCTTTGGGTGCAACGAGGATGTCGACACATTCACAGTAAGCAAGGCTCCTGTAATTGCAAGAGATGACACAGTATAGCACACTCTGAAATCAATCTTTATCGTAAGTCATGTCTCACTTACACAGTGTGCAAAAAATTAATACCAAAGCTAAATTATGACTGAGATATTAACTTCTAAAAATCTGAAGTAAACAAATATTCAGTTCTCCCCAATACCAATAACTTAAGGGGGCGTTATTTTACTTTTATGATACATGGTACAGGCATTAGCACTGGGGCCCCACCCTAGCAAACACTAAATCCACCACAATGGGGCTATCTGCAAACTTAGAATTAAGCATGTGATGAAGAGCTCCGCTGTAGAGGTGAATATGAAGACAGGTAGCATGTACAAATGGGGTGGTTCTGAGTCCCACAGCAATGGTGATGGGACACTGGATAGCACTCAGGAGAAATGGGTTCTTCTCCTGCCACCAAACTGCTGCGTGAAGTCACATCGGCTGTGTCTGCACCTAGGCCGTTAAAGTGATTTAACTTAAAGTGGTCTAACTGAATCACTATAAAAATCATTAAATCTATTTAACATAAATCGATTTAACAGATCCACACCAAGAAACTCAAATCAAACTAGCATGTCCATGGACAGGACTTGCTAGTTCAATTTAGGAAAGGATCACCATGGGAGGTGTGGCAAGATGGCCCCCCAGAATGGCCAGGCCCCCACCCAATACATGAAAAGCAAAAGACACCCTGGGAAGGAGAAGGGCAAAAAAGTTAGGTTGAAACAACCGTTAAATCGAAATAACACGTCCCAATGAGGTTATTTTGATTTAGTGGTTTCGAGCTAAGCATCATTTCAATATAAAACGAGGTTTTATTGAGTCACTATAACTTCCCTTATTTCGAAATGATGAAGCTTGTTATTTCGAAATGAGAAATGTTGACCTAACTGTTTTTAAATCGAAATAAACAGCATTATTTCAATTTAAAACCTGTGTGTGGACATACCCATCAGTCCTCTGTGCCTCTGTTATCTCTTCCTCCCACCCACCCACCAAAGTTTTCTTTACATTGTGAGCTGCTCAGAGTAGAGACTCTTACCACATGTTTGTATAGTGCCTCGCACAGTTTGGGCCTGATTCAGCTGACATCTCTGGATATCATTGTAATACAAACCATAAACAAGGATTTTTCAAAACTGTGCCACTCCACCCAAAAAAAAAAAAAAAAATCAGACCGGAAACAAATTTTACCTTTGGGAGAAGACAACATGTGAAGTTTCAACACAAGTGGTATTTTTTTTCCATAAGGTTTTAAATTCCTAAAAAAAAAAAAGGATTATATTAAAAATGGCATTAGCCACAGACCCAGAAACAGAGCAGTTATAGCTGTCAGTTATCTTCATACTCTAGAGCAGTGAGAACTGTCCAAGTTTGCCATGAAATTTTGTACAATGATCATGAAAATCAATGTAAAACATTGTTTCATCTTAGCCAATATTCTATCCAGCCAAAATTACAACTCATAAAACTCATGAAAATTAATTATCCAATTAAAAGCGAGGTATCTGTCGATTCTACAACATGAACAGTCTAAACGCAGGTGGCCAGAGGGCAAAGCTGAGATGTCGTGTACTTTTTCCAGTGGATTTTAAACTTTAATGCATTTGATCCTTCTTTAGCCTGTTGTATGCAATAATATCTTGCAAACCTCTCTAGTAAGACCATAACCACAGTACATGTAAGTAAATATGACATTTATGAGCAATCAATTCAGTTGGAAAAAGTGGGTGTTCCATGGAATAGACTCACTGAAGTGTGCCGAGTTACTGAAAAGACTGGGAACCACTATTTTAGAGCCTGTAAATGCCCAGTATGCTACTGGACCTAGCTCACAACTGTGTGTGTCTTCTGACTTTTTGTCTGTGCTGATATATTTGGATGGCAGATACACAGGTCAGGTAATTAGGCCCTGATGCTGCAAAGCTTTATTCATGTAGTTAACCGTACATAGTGCAACTAATTCCACTGACATCACTGAGTAAAATTACACACTTTGCAGAACTGGTGCACTAGACTGTACATCTAAGAACAATCTTTCCCCCTCCTTGCTCTTCCATTCCTCTTTTCCTTCATTCTAATGAAGTTGCTTTTAGTTGTAACTTTCCAAGAAAACCTCTTCCCTTACTAGAGACACACTACAAACATTAAGGGGTTTGACAATGCCAACCCTTTCCCATGTATGCAGTTTCACAAAATCACAGAAACTAGAAGGGCCCATGAGAGGTCATCAAGTCCAGTTCCCTGCACTCATGGCAGGACCAGGTACCATCTAGACCATCCCTGACAGGTGTTTGTCTAACCTGCTCTTAAAAACTTCTGATGATGGAGATTCCACAACCTGCCTAAGCAACTTATTCCAGTGGTTAATCACCCTGCCACCCAGCAATTACATCTTTGAGCAATGCACTCCAGTCTTGTGGCAGTGGCAGCAGGGCGTGCCATGACC
>ML682015.1:7395321-7414696 GCA_007922195.1 Podocnemis expansa | reverse complement strand
TGTAACATTCTAGCCACGTGGGTCTCAACCTTTCATTCTCAGGAGCCCATTGAAAAAAAAACCCACGTTTGACAAGCACTGGCCGAAAGAGCCTCCTCCCGTGCATTGCTCCAGGATTTGAGGGGACTGCGGTAAAACCTTTGCCCAGCTTCGAGACTCGCCCGGAGACCTGTAAGACGGGGGAGCCCAAGCCTGGTGCTGGGCAGCAGCCGAGCTGCGCTGCTCCTTTTGGGTGGGGAGGTGGCAGCTCAGCCCCCCCGGCCTCTCCAGCCCCCCGCTCCGGCCCCGGCTCCTTACCCGGCTCCCGCCGCCTGCCCCGGGCTCTGCCGGGCCGCCTCTGGCTCCTCCCCGGGAGCCGGGTGTGTCCTCCCCTGCCCCGGACCCTGCCGGGCTCCGCGCTCCCCGGCAGTGGGCAGAGCTTGCACCGGGCAGGGCTCAGCTTCCCCCCCACTGGCCTCGGGGTGCTGCCCTCCCGGGCAGGGGTGGCCAAGCTGTCCGGCTGGGGGGCCACATTGCAATGCTTTTCTCACTCGGGGCCGTGAGCGGATTCTGGCTAGTGAAAGCGTAGAAATTCGCCTGTTGAATAAAATTGAAGCAAACCAAAAGAAGCCCCGGCTTGCAAATTGAGTTGGGTTCTGTAAATGTGTGCTTGTCATTCCATTCTGTAAGTTCCCCCATCTGGCGAAGTGGGGTTTTCGCCCACGAAAGCTCATGCGAAAAAGAAATCGGTTAGTCTTAAAGTGCCACAGGACTCCTTCTTTTTCTTCTGTAAAAGCAAGGCTGGCAAGGCTGAGGTTGTGATAAGGCGAGGGGGCCGTGCAGGATGGTAGGGGAGAGTGTGGGGAGCAGGACGGAGGGGTCAGAGGCAATGCTCCCTCTAATTACTCGTAGACTGTGTGCGCAAATAGTTTTGTGTGCGCAAAAACATTTCTTTGTGAGCACCGAGATTAGCACTATTGAATTTTTTGTGCATGCTTTTGTTTTTTGTGTGCGCAGGTTTCATGACCTGTGTGCACACGCACACACACACAGCTTAGAGGGAACAGTGGTCAGAGGTGGCCATGTGCGGCAGCAGGGAGTGTGGCAGGGTGGCAGGAAAGGGCAGGGGTGTGTAGCCAGCAGACAAGCGTGGCAGGGAAGGAGGAGCGTGGAGAGCAGGGCAGGGGTGGCAAGAGAGGGGAAGGACATGGAGGGGAGCATGGCATGGCAAGGCAGGAGGAAAGTGGAAAGAGACGGGGCGTGCAGTGGATCCATGGGATGGATAAGAGCCTTTGGCAAGCCAGATTCTGGCCCCCAGGCCGCAGGTTGGACAAGCCTGGCCTAGGGTGACCAGCAGGAACGGCGCTCAGGTTTCTGGCACCCCCCTGCAGCGCAGCAACACCGGCAAGACAAGTGACATCATCGGGGAGAGCAACGGTGCTGTCCCCATTTTGGTGCCCCTCAAACGTCGGCGTCCCCCTACAACGCATACCCGGCTTACCAGGTTGCAGCGGCCCTGGTGACCAGATAGCGAATGTGAACAATCAGGATGGGGAATAGGCATCTATATAACAAACCCCCCCAAATATCTGGACTGTCCCTATAAAATCACATCTGGGCACCCTGACTCTGTAGAGAAGTTGAGCATGGTCACCTTAAAGGATGATCAATGTCACAGCTAGCTTTTCCCAGGCTTCAGGGATGCTCAGACCCCACAAGAAAAGGTTACAAATTGCTCTTCAGCATATTTTCTCACAACTCTCCCCATGTGAACCTATCTCATGTACATGGGAGAATGATCACCACCTATGTTCTGACCCCAATTTCTTGAGAAGTTTAGGGCCAGATCCTGTAAGGTGTTACATTTCTTGCTTCCATTGATTTCAAATATTTTTGAAGATCTGATTTCAAATACCTTAAAGATCAAAAGGGGATAAAAATGGAAGAGCTAGTGAGAAAAGAAAATGAATGAGACACCATTGTATAATAATAGACTGATAAGGAAAGGGTAGGTCAGAAAAGAAATATCTTGAGAAAAAGGATGTTCAAAGAGAAACATTAATGGAAATAAGACTAGGAAAGTTAGATAAAACATACTCTAAGGAAACAGGCATGGAAAAGAATGAGGGTATGATGTATCAATATAGGACGCAATAGAGTCTAGGAAGAAGAAAATAAAATGAGAAGATATTTAATGGCATCTTTATTCAACTTTTGAATCTACGCCAGTGATACACTTTTTTTCCTGCATGTAGTCACCAAAATCTGGGATTTCTGGTATAAGTGCTAAATAAAGTCCAAATGTTACACATCCATGTGTGCATGCGTGTGTGAATATGTATGCGTGCATGCGCGCACACACACACACACAACTTTACTCAAGTGGATGATCCTTTTAAAGTCATATATGTCCCTTGGTGTTTGCACGATCAGGACCACAGTGATTAGAATCATTCTTTTATTAATAATGTTAGACCTGGGTAAAGACACATTTTTAAATGGGAAGCAAGGAGGTGCTACTCAAAGAAATGTAAACAAGGAGCCTGGTGGCACTTTAAAGACTAACAAATTTACCTATTGCATGAGCTTTCGTGGGAGAGAATCCCGATTAATCAGGTGCTTGAAGATGGGGAACTTACAGAAAGAGAGCAAAATATTCGGTAAGTTCCCCATCTTCAAGTGTCTGATGAAGTGGGATTCTGTCCTATGAAAGCTCACGCAATAAATAAATGTATTAGTCTTTAAAAGTGCCTCAAGACTCCTTGTTTGTTTTGCTGGCCTAGACTAACTTGGCTACCCTTTTGGAACTTGAAAGAAATTTGTAACTGTTTTAACATATTTTTGTTTGTTTCTAACAGTTTTCTGTTTGTGTGCAAAAGGCTTGTATTACTTATTATTATTATTATTACTACTAAAATGGTTGTCAAAACGTGCCCTCTTTCTGCATAGTTCTGGTGGGTTCTTTTCTTTTGCAGGTTCCAGAGTGGTAGCCTTCTAACATGCTAGTCTGTGTACAGCAAAAACGAAAGTCCTCTGGCACCTTAATGACTAATAAATTTCTTTGGGCAAGACTGCATCTGACAAAGTGGGTTGGAGCCCACAAAAGCTTATGCCCAAAGACATTTGGTAGTTTTGGTGCCACAGGACTTTCAGCTTTCTGTCTTTGCCACTCCCTTCTCTCCAGTTCTGTAAAAGTGAAAAACCCAGCCCAGTTTCTCTCTGTGTTTGATATGTAAACACAGGAAAGGCAGGGCAGTTTCAAAGTCTATTGCACTGAGTTAACCAGGTGAGACTAAAAGAGCATTGAGAAAGGGTATTGTTTTTTAAATATTCAACACTACCCCCTTTCTAGATTAGCAAAATCCCTTGGCAAAGCAGGGCAATTTCTTTTTCAGTAACAGCAACCTTACATCGCGAGAGTGACAAATAGTCTTATTTTGTTAACATTGCTTTGTCAAGTGTATATAAATCATTAAACAACAATGAACAAGGTGCAGTGCATTTCCAGGGGATTAATAGCCATCTGCGAAGGAAGTGGTGCTTCCAGGTGTACATTAGCCAAAATCATTAATTCCAGTCATCACAAACTACTTCGCTGCTGCCTAATGCACCAGTGAGTTGGGCGAAAATGCAATTCCACCTCCCTTTGAAGTTGCCCTTAAGATCATTTGATAGCATAGTTGCATTCCTCTGCAAGGAACACTTACAGATTAGTGCTGCGAATCTTGTGGTTGCTGAAATCTGGAACAAGGGAAGGAGCATGAATCTCTTTTTACGGGTGAGGCACTTTTGGATGATCTGTACTGGAATCTTCTAATGACCCAGCCCCTATTCTGCAATGTTTGTGTGTTCAATGCACTGTAAGACTCAGCCCACACAGATCTGATTACAGCCTTAGGACTTAGGATTTGAACTTCTAGAGAGCTAGGGAAAATGAAGTGAGAAACGCCACAGCAGCAGGATGCAGAAAAGACATTAAAAGGAAAGGTCGTGTAAAAGCCAGACTAATAGGTGACATTGGCAGTAGAATGAGTGTGCCAAATCAGGTAAGGAATGTGAGTGAAGCCAAAGAGCAAATATACTAATGCAATGAGCCCGGGTGACAAAAAGGAGGAACTATCGCTACTGGTAGAGGAAGTGAAACTAGATATTATAGGTGTCATGCTAGGCCAGAGACGGCCAAGCTGTCTTGTAAAATACATGACCCAAATCTAACCTTTGAAGAAATATTACAAGAAAATACAATGGCAGTGTTACAAGTAGGCTAGGGCTTTGACATGCATGTGTATCATTAGTGGTTTCTTGATGATGTTTACATATATCCTGTTAGAGGTTAGCAAGGTAGATGAACTGGCTTCCCTGTCTGTTACTATTGTTCTATTGGACAGGTCAAAAGCGAACATTCACACCTAAATGGACCTTTGATATACCAATGTAAACTGTCTGATGAGGGTGCTAATGCAGCTAATTACCTGTGTTGCCCAGCAGGTGAAGGTTTTACTTCAAAGGACAATACATTACTATTCTCCACTTAAGAAACTACGTGGAAACTGTCATCAAAGCCCACATGAAGAAATGACCTGCAAATATCCACCTTGCTGCAACTAGAAAAGGAAGTGGGGAACATAATCCCTTTATCTCACATCTGTCCAAGCTTCTCAGGGAAAGGCTGGGCTGCAGGATTGAGATCCCAGCCAGCACTGGCCTGGAAACCGCCCTGCTAATTCTCAGGGGACAATTAGAACAAACTCCACACCGCCACTATTTGGTCTCTGTTCCTTAAAACTCTATTTCTAACAACTGAAGCTGTGAAACAGGACTTAAACCCAAACCCAAACCCATCTAGGCATTGGATGTATGTCTAAGACCTGCAAACTCCAATTTCTTCAAGGACTTATCTTCTGTGGACGCTAAACTATCTGTAAGTAGGTGATCCACTTTGACCCTATAACATCTCTCATTTTGTTTCTTTTCTTTTTATATTAAACATTTAGTTTAAGTTATTAAAGAATTGGCTGGCAGCATGGTTTGGGTAAGATCCAAGCCTATATTGTTCTGAGTGATGTAGCTGACCCTTTGGGGTCAGGAGAAACCTTTTTGGGTAAAGAACTTGGAGTTTTAAGCAACCTCTCTCTTTACCATGCCCAGTGGCTGTACTGGGGACCAGTGACTAAAATGCAGTAAAGGGGGCTGAGTATATTTTATAGTGGCTTCTTGATATCCAGTGTGGGGGATCAGAAACATTGTTTGTGACAGGTTCGGGAGTTTATCTCCAGGTAACCCACCCATGCTGGGAGAATCTGCTCTCTTTTTGCAGCTTGCCCTGATCTTTGCATATTCAGGTGGTTATCCCAGGGGGCCCAAGTCACAATAGGGATAACAGAAACATAGTGGAATAGTACTTATGAATGGTGTATAAGTGCGGAAGAGTATTTATTACTTAGGAGATATAGAAATAAAGATAAATGTGGTGGCGTGGCATTGTTTATCAATGATGGGGTAGCATGTCAAGAAATCAGAAGTGATGGAATTGATAAGACAGAGTCTGTCTGGATAAAAATTGCACTGGGGAAGAAAGCTACTAGTTTCCTCCAGGACAGTGCTTGGGATGTGCTACAGACCACTAGGATCTGAGCTGGACATGTATAAAGACCTTCTTAAGGCTGTTAAATTAAGTAAATACTACTGGGAACTATGTGATTATGTGAGACTACAACTACCCAGATGTAGACTGGAAGACAAGTGCTAATAGTACTAATAGGGCCCAGAGATTCCTGGATGTAATAACTGACAAATTCCTTCTCTAGCTAGATACTCAGCCAACAAGTGGGATGCCATTTTACATTTGGTATTAGTGTGTAATGAGGAAGAACTCATATAAGAACTGGTTGTAGGGGACAAAGTTGGTTTTAATGACCATGAGCTAAACCAGTTTAAAGTAAATGGAAGGATAAACAAAAATAGATGTGTGACTAGAGTCCATAACTTCAAAAAGAATAAATTTTAAAAATTTAAGGGAATTAGTAGGAGAAATGGAATTGACTGAAGAACTCATGGATCTAAAGGTGGAGGAGGTTTGGAATTATTTCAAGCCAAACTTGCAGGAGCTATCTGAAGCCTGCATCCTAAGAAAGGGGAAAAATCCATGGATAGACGTTACAAACTAAGTTGGATAAGTAAGCAGCTCAGACAGGTGATTAAGAGAAATCAGGCGTGGAAGATGGGAGGGATCAACAAGGTGGCAGGCTACCACCTGGAGGTCAGAATATGTAGAGTTAAAGTGAGAAAGGCAAAAGCCAAGTAGAGTTGGACCTTGCCAAGGGAATTAAAACAAATAGTGAAAAGTTCTGTAGTCAGATAAACAGGAAGAAAATAAAGAAAGAAAAAGTGGGACCCGCAACTACTTTGGATGGGGTGAAGGTAAGGATAATTTAGGCTGGCCAAATATATAAACAGATACTTTGCCTCCATTTTTAATAAGGCTGATGATGAGTTTGGGGTTCATGGTAGCATAGCTAATGGGAACGAGGATGCAGAAGTAGAAATTACCATATCTGAGGTAGAAGACAAACTCAAATAGCTTAATGGAACTAAATCTCCATCCAAGAATAGTAAAGAAACTGACATATGAAATTGTAAGCCTATTAGCAAGCATTTTAATGACTCTGTAAACCCAGATGTTGTACTGTATGATTGGAGAATTGCTAACACAGTTCCTGTTTTTAAAAAAGGGGAAAAAGTGATCCAAGTAACTAGAGACCTGTTAGTTTCACCTTGATAGCACGCAAGGTCGGGGGGGGGGGGGATGAAAGAGAACATAATTAAAACCACTGAGGTTAATAGTAATTGGGTAAAATGCTACATGGCTTTATAAAAGGTGGATCATGTCAAAGCAACCTGATCTTTTTTGAGAAGATAACAGCTTTTTTTAGACAAAGGTAATGCAGTAGATTTAATTTACTTAGGTTGCAATAAGGCATTTGATATAGTTCTACATAGGGAATTATTTATTAAGTTGGTAACGATGAAAATGGAAAGATAGATAAGGGACTGGTAAAAGAGGGAGATGACAACGGGCCATACTGAAAGGTGAACTGTCAAGCTGTATGAAGGTTACTAGTGGAGTTCATCAGGGATTGCTCCTGGGACCAATCTTATTTCACCTTTCTCTTACTGACCCTGACACAAAAAGAAAAGTGAGAATGGGCCAATGAAGTTTGTAGATGACACAAAGTTGGGAGGTACTGCAATACAGAAGGGGACTGGGACATCCGACAGGAAGATCTGGATGACCATGTAAATTGGAGTAACAGAAATAGGATGAAATTTAATAGTCCACAGTGAAAGGTCTTGCATTTAGGGACTAATAACAAAAAAATGTGTTATAAACTGAGGATGCATCACTTGGAAGTGACAGAGGAGGACAAGGATCTCAGCATATTGGTTGATCGTGTGACACCTATGCACTGCTAATGTGATGTGGCAGTGAAAAAAGCTAATGCAGTCCTAGAATGTATCAGACAAACAAGGCTAAATTAATTTAGGGGATATAGAGGCTGAAGCCCTAGGCGCTAGCCCAAATGGGGACCCCAGGCCCCAGCCTTTAAAACCCCTACTTATCTGCTCCACCCCTCACCCCATTCAATGTCAACGGGGCTTGGAAGAGCGCTCGGAGTGCTCTTGCCCGCTGGTACGAGGTACGAGGGGGCTGGCACCAGAGTCCAGGCTCAGCCTTTCCGCCCAGCTCCTAGGCCAGCTGGTGTGCTGCCAGAGGTGGGATGGGCCAGCCCCTGTTCAGTCTAATAGACACTGAAAATCAAAGAAATTATCCGGATCGATTATTTCCGTATATGATGACCCCATTAGTCCAAAAATTAAAAAAAAAATTCTATTTGTCATATTTAATATTCATGAAAGGAGTCAAATGGGAAACCTGGAGACAGACAGTAAGATCTGCAGTTTAGCTAAGCAATAAATAGCAAAACATTCCTCCCACAGCTCTGCTTTTATGGCTCAGCCATGATCTAAAAAGCCTCGCCCTGATGTCTTCTGAATGGATAGTTGAGTCACCAAGCCTTTCCTGTCAATGACTTCTAAACTCAAAAAAGGCTGTTTTGTGGTCCTTAGCCAAGCAAAAATTCAAACAAGCAGAATTTGGCCTAAAGGTACCAATGAGAAGTGGCAGTTTTGCTGATGTAGCTATTTGTTCACACAGGACTGGACTGAGATCACAGATATCAATAAGATAGAGCACACCATGTAACTCTGAGCTTCCTGATTCAGGAGTCTGTCAAATGGGAAATAGCCAAGAAGGAGTTTAAAATATTAGAAAAAAACACATATTAGCATCACAACTGAAGGCAAATACACCTGTATTCCCTCTCAATGGTTCACTGAGAGTACCCACTACTCAAATACCAGCTTCTTGAATAGAGACACACATTAGAGTTTTCTTCAAGCTACATGGTTCCCTGACTGCACTGTGATAACTCCAACAAGCCAGATGACCTGAACGGACCAGTATTTGTATTTTTCTTTTGCTCTGAAAGTTATAACTGCCAGCAGTCACAAGTTACCACACAACTCTTATAAGCAAGCACATTTATTTTTTAGGTGAAAGCATTAGAGAAAAAAGTAAAAACAATAAAAGAACCTACATACATGTTAATAAACTTAGCAAAGGTCACCCCAACTCCACCTCTGGGCTCAGTAGTTGTCAGTCTTTCAAAACCCACAGATGGGTTTTCAAGTTCAGAAGTATCTCCGAGTCAAACCAGAACAACCATGAACAGTTTGATCTTTCCCTTATACAGTGTTGCCCTTTGATCTTGACCTCATATTATGGGTGATCAACAGATATAGCTTTACAAGGCAGGTTTTTTTGCATAGGTGGGAAATTTGTGTTAACTTCTCTATAGGTATTTCCAGGAAATCCACTTCTCATGTACTGTTCTAAAAGCCCATTCTTGTCTGTCACATTGTCCTTTGATGATACAGGTCTTACATCACATCTCCCTGCTGGAAAGGTCACATACCATCACAGTCTACTATAATACACAAATTTTGCATTTAGTACAATGGACTCCAAAGATACTTAAATGTAATTCAGTAAGATTTTTTTAAAGCAAATTACCATGTTTTCACAATTAGTGACTAACATCCTCTTTAAGAAATAATTCTGGTACAATTTACAAGAGCAATGTGTAGAAATACAAGTGAACTACAGGTGAACTTGTTACATAGCAGAACATCTTGAAATAGGGGAGGAAAGTTCTTTTATGATAGAATTAATCATAAAAGGAACATAAATGGAGGTAGAAAAATGTTCTTCTTTCAAATGAAATTTCTGGGGTAAAGGATGATAAATATAGAGGCAGGGAAAGAAGAGGTGAAAATTGTAGCTTTGACACAGTGCTAGTTTCAGAAGAATATTGAAAAGCCTGTCATGCACAAGATCCTTTCCTCTAAGTCAGTAACTGTCTGGTTCTGCCGGCTAGTTCAGTCTGATCACATTACTTTGCTTATGTCTCCTGGTTTTAATTGGAGACCCTGTGGGTATAGTCTATTTTGGCTTGGTGTTTCAGATTTAAGTCTTAACTAGTGTTTAGCATTACATCACTTTTCAAATCAGATCAAGGTAGTAATTTCCTTGACGGGAAGTACACCTGCTAAAACAAAATACATTCCTTTTTGAAAACCAGTTTTGGCTGAGTCATGCACAATGTGTAACGTAAATATTGGTCTGTATTATTCTGGAACTCCAGCTTCTTAATGAGTCTATCAAATTCATTTTTTGCATGAGCTTTCGTGGGAAAACATGCAAAAAATAAATCTGTTAGTCTTAAAGTGCCACACAACTCCTTGTTGTTTTTTCACTGGACTAGACTAACACGGCTATCCCTTTTAAAATTATCAAATTCATGCCTACTCAATTTTGTCCTATCCTTCGAATATCACTAATAATTTCATAGTTTTACAATGGCTATGCTCCCAAGTAACATAGTCGAAGCTAGCTTTTGTGAAGACCTTAAAAGGGCAGTTGCTCCGAGCAGATTTCTCTGCCCAACAGTTAAATAGTCATTTTTTTTCTCCCAAACATCCAGAGAAAAAAATGTTTTCTAATTAAAAGATTCATATTAAAATATTTAGAAAACAAACATCAGACATTTTGGCATGAGATTGGCTTAACATTACATTGGCGGCCCTCACATGAACCAGTTTGCTTGGTCTGAAGTCAAAGGGCAGAAGAGGCATGAGCGAGAGCAAATATATTTCCTGGCCCAGGTCCCGTGTAACCACTTTTCCTCCAAATAAAATCCTTCATGAAGAAAAGGAGAAAAGAGCACAACAGAATAAATTTCATTGTGGTTTAAGAAAAAATAAAGTAATAAATACTGAACAGAGCAGTAGGTTGAATTTTGGTGAGGCCTCAGTATAATCACCCACTAAACAACCTGTGTTGAACAAATGAAGTATGAGGTAGACTATGTGTGCCCAAATCTCCAAATCTTGTGGGAAAAATCACATTCACACACACACACACACACACACACACACACACACCCCATCACACACCATCACAGTGTTTATTGATGCTCACAGTAGGAGTTACCACTGTGCTCCCAAGCAGAGCGCAGTTGTGCATTCAGGGCCAGATGCAGGCAGTCTCCTTGGGTATGACCATAATGGAGGCTCTGTTAAGTCGTCTTAGAGCATCCACACTGAAATCTTCTGTCGACTGCCTGCATCCACACTGGCATGTTCTAGGTCGATCCTTCCTGGGGCCCAGGAACTCTGAGAGGGGGCCTGGAGGCATTTAAGTCAACTTATGGGCTACTCCCTTACAGTGGCTTAAGTTGACCTTAAAAGGTGGTGTTATTAAGTTGACTAAAGCAAGTGCTTAATTAGACTTAATAAAAGCCCAGTGTGGCCACGGGGATCCATAGGTCAACTTAATCTTCCTTAAGTCAACCTAAGGCTCCAGGGTAGACAAAGCCCTTGACAGTAACAAAACTTGCCTCTTGAAAGAAGCTATGACATATCAAGCTGGGTGTAAAGAGGAGCACCTGTTGCATTATTTCCAGGGCTGGAAGGACCAAGCTTCAGTATGCAAGCCAGGAAGTGTTTCTAGCTGACTTCAGCTCCTGAAGTTCTCCATGTAGCATTATACTGAGTTATGGGTTAAAGGCACAATTCAGCCATTATACTATGCCTATAGTTGATGAGCATGTCCACCTCTGCAGCATTTTGCCAACCTCCAGAAAATATCCAGACACTCAAATGTTCACATATTTTGGATGGTGTCAGAGCTAATGGAAGGAGTATGTATTCTGGCAATGGCTCTTCCACATACACATAGTAATATCGTTTGGTGAGTATTTACCTATACCAGAACAAGTAACAGATATTGTTCAAGTCTAATGTTGAAATGAACTAGTCCTTCCAACAGTGAGTAAAAGACAGCAATTTTGCTTCCAGCATTTAATGGTCATCAGGGAAGGCTGGTAATTAATTTATTACTTTCATTGTACAGTACTGCTCCTGTTGATGTCTTTTTTAAGCTAAGAATTTTGTTGCATGAGTAGCCTGAGTGAGACTGAAAAGGCAGCAGATTTCTTCACTTCATGTCTACACAGAAAACATAAAGCTAGCAGAAAAATGAAGCCCTGAGTCTTCCTGTTCTTTAGGAAGGGCATCCCAGTTTAAAAAGTCATTATCCCATGCTAGAAAAAGTCTGCTTACTCCTGCCTAAATGGGCAACTCTCCCATTGTTTCTTATTAGGAAGCAGGGCAAACATTGCTGCCTGGTGTAAGTGACTGCAAGATTAAAGGCAGTGAAGATTAGCTTAAGCCAGCAGTTTTCAATGTGCCCTGGCTTGTGGCCAAATGCATTACTGAGGGCCATCTCACCACCAAAAGCAACCCCCTGCCAGTGAAAGAAACGCTCCTGAGCCCAGCCCTCTTCGTGGGGTTTTCTTGTGATGGTGGTGGTGGGGGCTGTCACTACCAGGAGCAGGGGCAGTGGAGGGTTTTTTGGGCAGCAGGGGACTTCAGTGGCAGTGGGGGCGTCTGATGCCACCAGGCATTTCAGCAGTTGTGGGGTGCTTTGGAAACGAGACGCTGTGTTACGCACAGTTGGGCACCTTGGCAACTGTGTCATGGCTCAAAGAAGGTTGAGAACCACTGGTTTAAGCAACATGCTCTCTCATGAAGGACTGGTGCCTGGCACAGGTCATTAACTTTTAGATATCACTTCTTCCACTGATCTGCACTTGAAAGACACTCTTTAACTTTAAAGAGAGCTATGTATATGTGATGAAGTACCAGAAATGTTAAGTAAAGAATGTTAGAACCCAATGAAAAATGCTTGTATCATTTTATCTAGTCTGTACAATTATGTAAATATGTCATAATATTGTTTAAACTATTTAAAACTATATAAAAAGCTGTAAAATATAATGAAACAAAAAGGGAAAAGAAAAAATTTAGGGCAATTCAAGTGTAAATTAATTCTTAGCAGATCAAGATGTGAAACCAAAGTGACAAATATGTTACGCCAGGGCTGGTGTCCATTCATAGCAAAGAATACGGCAACTTTCCCCATGCATGTTTTATTGAAAGCACTCAATCAACAAACCGTGTAAAAGAAGATAAGGGCTGAAATAATATTCACAGATGATTAGTGATTTTGCTTCCCTCTCTTTTTGGATACCAAATTTAAGATACTTTAAAGGGTTTTGATGTTCAGGAGATATGTGCTTGGTACTGTTCTAAAATCAGGTTCCTTTGTGCTTTCTCAAGTTAGACACCCAGAAATGGAGACACCTATAATCACTAAGCACTTTCGATTATAATGGTCACTGAATTTCTGCATGCTGAATAGAGCTCTGGTTTTGGACATTAAAGTCATTCTTGTAGTGTAATGCTGAAGTGGAAGGTCCATGGCAAATCCTTTATAGCCAAGGGAAGATATGGTAAGCTAAGAATTGATTCAAACACATTTTTCTCTCCTACTACCAAGTAAAGTTTGCTTCCTTCATTGTCTGGGTAAGTGGTTCTTAGGCCTTGTCTACACTGCACAGGTTTGGCAACAAAACAATAGAGGTGTACACACACAAATGCTCCTTCCACCAAGTTAACTCTTCCTCTATGCCAATGTAAATAAAACCACTTTGACAAGCAGTATAGAGCTTTTTGCAACAAAGTTAGAGCAACAGCATCAGTGGAAATCCTGGGTTTGCTTATATCACTCTAAATTGCCTCTAGGAAGTGTCCCACAATGCTCACCATGGGTATGTCTACATTACAGGGCATTATTAAGCCGGCTTAATGAGGTCTACTTTAAGCCAGCTTAAAGTGGACCTGATTAAACCGGCTTAGACTGGCCACACTCAAAATGCCAGGAGACTGCCCACGTCCACACTGGCAGTTGCTAGGTCGCTCTAGAAGTGGTGCAGTGTGGGTAGCTGGCCCACAGTGTGTCACAGCAGAAGTGCCCCTCTCACCCAGCCTCTTCTTTACAACAGGGAGAGACCACACCACCCTCCATACTATGCATGGCAACATGGAGCCCAAGGAGGTCTGGGACCCCAACGTGCCCCAGCAATGTGCCAGCACAGCACTCCGCATCCCCCATACAGTGGCCAGACCCCTGTGACCAGTGTTCCCTCTAATTTTTTATAGGCTGTATGGACAAAAAATTTCTTTTGTGCAAATTTTTGGAACCAGCATCCAAATTTGGACGCACTCCAGCTAGTGTGGTCAAACTTGTGAGTGCAACAAAATAAGTGTGTATGATGCAAAAACTGTCTAAATTTTACTTTGATATGGCAATGGAAATGATTTTATAAATTACAAAACCTTATTTGAAACATGCTATTTGAAATCGCCTTCTTAAAAGTAGCATAAAAATATTAGCACTGTTGAATTTTTTTGTGCGTGCTCTATTTTGTTGTGTGCACAGGTTTCACAACCTGTGTGCGCACGCACATGCGCACCGCTTAGAGGGAACATAGCCTGTGATCCTGGACGAGATGTCGCAGGGCAACTGCCAGCATGGGGCAGGCCACAGCAGGCCGATCACCTCGCTCTCCCTGGGAGCTGGCGCAGACAGGGTGCCATCTGTGCACCCGTGCATCTGGATATGGAAAACCACCAGTGACTGGTGGCACCGGGTTGTTCTCAACACCTGGGATGATGAACACTAGCTGCAGAACCTGCTGTCATCACCCCCACCTGCCCATTCGTGTCCCCCCACCCCCTGCCCACCTGTCTCCCTCCATCCCCAACACAATAAAAGGATGCACTGCACACAGAATGATGGTATGGATGTGTTTTATTTACAGGGGGAACTGGTGGGGAGCTGAGGGAGCTGTGGGGTTTGGGGGGAGTGAGGGAGTTTGGAGGCGGGGGGGTCGGGGGTGCAGGCAGGATGATGCTGGAGAGAAAGAGAAGGAGCATAGAGGAGGGCAGGTACAAGGACAATGGGGGACAAGGGAAGGAGCTGGCACCAGGACAGAGGGGGGTGAAGAGGGTTCTGGGAGGTGTGAGTCCATAGAAGAAGGGAACATCCTCAGGAACAAAGAAAATGGATGGGCACCAGCGAGCAGAGAGGTGTGAGAGAATAAAGGGGCTCCAAGGGACATGGGGAGAAGGAGTAGAGGGCTGGGCTCCAGTGGCAGATGGTCATGGGGAGGGTCAGGTGCAAGCAGTATGGGTACGAGGAGTGGGGCAGGCACCAGAAGGAGAGAGTGAGGCAGGCGGCTGGGGGCAGATGGGTTAGTTAGACATAAGGAGGTCACTGGAGGGCCGAGCAGGGAGAGGAGAGGGGCAGGTGCCAGGGGGCAGAGTGGGGTGATTGGAGGGAGGATAATGGGCAGCTAAAGGTGGGGTAAGAAAAGACTTAATGAACTCCAAAAGCAGCCAGAGCTTGACTTAAGTCGACTTAAGCCCATAGTGTAGACATACCCCATGACGGCTCTGCTAAGTGGAGTCTACTCCACTGCCCTGCAGTCAGATACAGAGGCATGCATCCCTCTCCCTTTAAAACCTCAGGAATTTTTAAAATTCCACTTTCTGTTTGCTCAGTGTGGGCAGTTCACATTGCATCTTCCCAGCTGACCATTCTGACTTTCCACAGAAAATGGCTCCTGCATGGCGTATACTGGAGTTGCTGGATCTGTTGGGAAAGGATGCCGTGCAATTAGAGCTCCAGTCAGCCGTAAAACAAGCAAGGAGTCCTGTGGCACTTAAAAGACTAACAAATTTATTTATTGCATGAGTTTTCATGGGAGAAAATTCCACTTTGTAAGATACTTTGCTTGTTTTGCTGAACTAGACTAAGACAGCTGCCTCTTTGGAAAGTGGCAACAGTCCAGCTGTAGGAACTTTGACACCTAGGAGTAAATTGCTTGTGGCACAGATGAGAACAGGAACAAGCGGGACATGCAGCAGTGCTGTGCTAAGATAAAGGATCTTAGGCAAATGTACCAGAGGGAGAGGAGACCAGTTGTTGCTCTGGTGTGGCTCCAAAACCATTCTGCTTCTACAAGAAGCTGCATGCCACCCTCTGCAATGACCTCATCTTCACTGCCACGAGCCCCAGGGGTACTTCAAGGGGACTGGAGGCAACAGCTAATGGAGTCAACCCCAAGGATAAAGTGGTGGCTGAGGAGGCTGAGCTGGAGTAGGATGCAAGATAGGGGACAGGCTCATCCAGTGACGAGGTAAGTCAGGATCTAGCCATTCCTAGCAGTCTGGCTCTGGGTGCCTGAAGCAGGAGAGGGGAGCTCTGGTAAGTACTTATTGTGCTTCGGTAGTGCACAGTTACATGAAGTAGAGGTATCCTTTATTTTGTTACATGTTGCGTGTCGGGTAAGGATTTCACATTAACAACACTAAAGTGCTATTTGCATCTGCTTTACATTCCTCTGTGCAGCTATGCAGCACGGACTCCAGGGAAAAATTTGTTAATGCACACAAAGGTCTTCTGTGAATCCTCCATAGAGATCATGAGGAAGCTTTCCTGGAGCTACTACACAATCCTCTGCCGAAGGTTCCCTGACAGAGCTGCTTTGTTTCTTCCCATGTTGTAAGAAACTTTGCAGTACCAATCAGTAATTACTGCTACAGGAGCACACACGCGAGCCGAATATGGATCTGGTCTAAAGTCAGATGTGTGCAGGAGATGCACCCCGGCCTCTTCGGTTACCCTCAGTAGTGTGATTTCAGCTTCAGGTGTCATTAGGGAGAATAGTGGCTGTAGGTGCCTTGACTGAGCCCTTTCTGAAAGCAACCAGACCCTCTGTCCTGTCTTTCACCACCCTCCTCCTCACAGGCTGAATCCACCGATTCAGTGATCTGTCTGTGCTGACTGCTTGTCAAAGAAAAGTGAGGAAGGGGTTATACAATTTTTATGATTCAAGCCTATCAGTGCACACACACAATATTGACTCTGTGTGTTGTTTCTCTTGCATCTTCAGATGTATCCTCGAGGGCCAGCTCCTCCACACTGCCGGAAAGCCTCCATCAGATAAGGATGCAAAACAGGAGGAATAAGGAGGACATGTTTTAGGAAGTGTTGCGATCATTAGAGCAGGCCTATAGTGAGCACAGAGCTGGGTGAGAGACAATAAATGGAAAACTAGAAATGGACAGCCAGGAGAGGAGACAAAGCCAGGAGCACTTACTACAGGATCAGGAGTAGATGATAAAGCTCACGGAGGACCAAACAGAGTTACTGAGGTCCCCGATTGCACTGCTAAATTCCTCTCTGCAGCTCACACAGCACTGCCTTCCTCAAACTCCTCACATACACATTTTTCTCACGTTCCCTTCCTGTCACAGTATCCCTTGCGTTCCACATAGGGACATTTTTTCACAATGACAGCTGGACTTACACACAGCTGTGAGATTCTCACTTCATTGAGTTTTACTCACTGTCATGTCCCTTGTAAGAAATATCAGTCTGTGCACTGCTGTTTAATAAAAATTTAGGCTTACAGAGACTATTTTATTATTATTATTATTATTTATTTATTTGTGACCTACACCTATTTTTTGCAACAGAAATTCATACTCGGTAGCCATAAGCACATATGCAGCTTACAATTAATGCTCAGCCAAGAATCATTAAAGAATTTATATCCAAAGGTGTTTCTTCTCATTGAACTGTTTATATCCGTGAATAATGAATTCCCCAAACCAATCACTCACCAATGGCTTGGTTGGGTGGTTTCAGTGAACTGATGATTTGTGCTTGGAAGTAGTCGCTAAAATCCCTTCTGTTCATTTACTTCCCACTGGACTGATCCACAATCCACATCAGTCTCTTTGTCCTCCTCCTACAGCTGCTGCTTTGGAGATTGATTTGGAAAAATCATGTTGTTAATTCAAAATTGAGACCCAAGTTACTGTGGCTAAGGTAAGGTCATTCTACATTTTGAAAGGTAAGGTTACAAAACAGTACTGTAAAATGACAGAATTTAAAGAGTCCTGTTAAATTTGAATTCTTGTAATAGGAAGAGATTCTGAAAATTGAACACTTTCATTTAATTCTCCATTTGTGAAGAGATTGAATTTCTGCCATTTAATCTTTTGACATGCCTTTGCTACCAACTATTTAACAGTATCAAATTGCATCTGTTAGACATTGCATAAAAAAGCAACATGTTACAAAACCTTGTGGGCTTTAGCCAGGCAAAATATGGATTTCCAAGTTTTTGGCCATAAGACCCTTTATAAAATGTCAAGGCCCAAATTCTGCAGAGACTGAGGGTCCCATGCTGATCTAAATTATACCAGTTTTACACTGTATTTTCATTAACTTTAGTTCAGTTATTCTTGAAATACACTGCTGTGACTGAAAGCAAAATCAGGTTCTCTGGGTTAAAAAAAACCCCAAAAACCAACTTAGTGTGGCGTCAGTAGAATAGCATCCGTTTTCACCAAGGCTGAGTTTGGGGCAAACTTGATAGAAAGTGGTCACTAATTTTGAGTGCCTCCATCTTTGGATACCCATCTTGAAGTATCTTGGGCCTCATTTTCAGAGAAGATGAGCACCAACAGCTCCAATCAATGTCATTTGGAATTGCAAGCACCCAGAACTGCTGCAGCTCAAGCCCGAAGTGTCTTATATTGGGCCCCAAAATTCAAAGCATGCCAAATTTTGGTCAATTTTGAAAAGTTTGCCATTATCCCTTATGTCTGATTCAGGAAGTTCAAGTTGTCTTCATGGGTCCTGTAGTACTAAGACTTGAAGATTTTGCCATGATCAATGGACCAAGTCTCAGGTATTTATACTTCCGGCTTTGGTTGTTTTCATTCATGGTTTACATTCTTTGCTACCCCTTATATTTTTGAAGCCTAAAATGTGATTAATTTCCAGTTGTATGGAATATATGCATTTCACAGCTCTTATACACAGTTACATTATTAAAAGAGAGAAGCACATGACACTGGGGAATTGTTCCTTTCCTAACATTTTCAGCAGACAGATGCACGGTAGGAGGATGGCTGTTTGTGTAATTAGAAAGAGGCTTACCTGTGGGACATGACATAGTTGCAGTTCACCCATGGATAAGATGAAGGTGGCAGCGTGATGCATGTCATTACCATCACACAGGTGGACCTTTTCTTTTTGTGCAACAGCACCCATCAATGCAAAAATTGAACTAAGCAGCTGGAGACTCAGTTTAATCATATTTTTTCTATAGGCAGGAAGGGCATGTTCTTTTCTCCATGGACTTCATGGTCCTATCATATACCCTGCCATGTGCTCTTTCTGTAACCAGAATGTGAAATCAAATAGTAGATTCCTGAATAGTGACTGGCAAATTTAAGGAGCTGATTAACTTCAAAGGCTTTTTAATCAGACCCTACATCTTTTTGCCACAGTCTTATGCAATGTTTATTTAATTTGGAAGATAATTTGGCTGTATTGATTCCATTATTACATGTAGTTATGTATGGTATAAGTTAAGATTTTTAAAACTGTAACAGAACCATTTTTTATTTTTTTTCATGATGTTTTAACCTGCCAGTAAAAAAATTGTGTGTTTGATTTCAGGCTGGGGAAGTTCTACAGGCTTAGAATAGTCACTTCCATCTTCCCCTGGAAAATGAAATGAAATTTTCCTGTTTGCACACAGAGAAAGAGAAGATCAAGAATTTCACCTTAGAAGATGAGGAAGTAAGGAATCCAAAATATCAAGAATCTGGTGAAGTTTCAAAGCCTGAAGAAGTTAGAGGACAAATTTAAGAAAGCAGGAGGAAAACAATATCTGAGTCTGTTTAAGATGTACATCCAAGACATACTACTTACTGCCTCTCCAGATAAATATCTGAGTCTGTTTAAGATGTACATCCAAGGCATACTACTTACTGCCTCTCCAGATAA
>ML682015.1:7270741-7395311 GCA_007922195.1 Podocnemis expansa | reverse complement strand
TTTAAGATGTACATCCAAGGCATACTACTTACTGCCTCTCCAGATAATTACTTGTGCCTGACAATATCTTGAATGATTAGAAGTGGTGATGAGATTAGAATATGTCTGTGTGAATGACTGGTGGAATTGTTGTAGCATGAAGTTAGGAACAGAAAAATGACATGTGAAGGCTGATCATACACACTTCCTTTACTGAAAAGTTCTGTTTTGATTGTACAGCAACCCAGTTCTGATAAACCACAAGGGTGACATTTAATTGTAACCTGCTCAGTTACCATTACAGCCAAAAGCTTAACACAACTAAAAGATTGGAAATATTAATCTCTTGCTCTTTCTTGCTCACCCTCTAACTTTCCCAAACTTGTACAAATTTTTCAAAAGTTGTTCTTCTTATAGTCTCATACCTCATAGCAGGGGTAATGGAGCAGGCCAGGGAACAAACAAATAGTGACTGAGAGTTTGATCCATTTCTCCATCTTACTTCAGGACGGGAAACAATTTCAGTTTGCCCTTTACCAGCACAGTTGGATTCCTCCTCTCCACCATCTTCTGTTTACCAGCTGGCACACGGGAGAGCAGAAGCTCAAGTCTACCCATTTCCCACCACTCCTTAGGAGGGAAAGTAGACTCCTTGCAGAGGTTACTGCCTTGCTTGGGCTGATGTGGTTAGCTCACAAAGTGGTAGCAAAGTTGTCTAAGGTCCTCTTACCCTCTGTTCAGTCTCACTGGGCAAGTATCATTCTTGTTCTCAGTGAATATTTTCAGGTGAAAATTGCAGTTATTTTAATTAAATATGAGATCACTGTTTTCAGCATCAACATTTGCTATTGTTGTTCTTCTGCAGAGGGTGGGCACAAATCCAATGGAGGATCAGAGCCAGGACAAAACACAGCAGTGGACACCAACATCTAAGAAGTTAGGATAGTCTCAGGTGGACGACAGTAAGTAGAACAGAGAAAATGAGACAGAAATATTTGTACCAGAAAGCCAAAGATAAGTGCTTGTGCTGTGAGAGAAGAGGGATATACAATGTCTGACCTGTCCAATTAAAAGGAAGTAAAACAGTTTAAATATCAAATGAGACACCAGTAATAAGCAGGATATAAATAATCTGCAAAGAAAAGAGTTGTCTCACAACCTATTTGACAAGTAACTTTGAAAAAAAAAAATCAAGAAAGTAGTAAGGTGCCATAGACAATTGGTGAGTAGAAGATTAGTAATAATAGGCTATGTCCACATAAGGCTTTTAATTCAAAACAACCACCATTGTTTCGAAATAAAAGATGAGATGTCTAAGAGAAAGCAGAAAACCTACAAGGGGTGGAAGATGGGAGGGGTCAGCAAGGCAAGCTACTTCTTGGAGGTCAGAACATATAGAGTTAAAAATGAGAATGGCAAAAAGCAAGTAAAGCTGAACCTTACCAAGGGAATTAAAACAAATAATAAAAGGTTCTATAGTCATATAAACCAGAAGAAAACAAAGAAAGACATGGGACCGCTAAGCATCGAGGATGGGGTGAAAGTTAAGGATAATCTAGGCATGGCCAAATCTCTCAACAAATACTCTGCCTTTATTTTTAATGAGGCTAATAAAGAGCTTGGGAATAGTGACAAGATGACTAATGGGAATGAGGATATGGAGGTAGAAAACTTCATATCCAAGGTAGAAGACAAACTTAAAAGAGTTTAATGGGACTAAACTGGGGAACCAGATAATCTCCATCAAAGAATGTTAAAGGAACTGGCACATGAACTTGCAAGCCCATTAACAAGGATTTGTAATGAATCTGTAAACTCAAGGGTTGTACCATATGACTGGAGAATTGCTAACATAGTTCCTATTTTTGACAAAAAAGGAAAAAATAGTTTGGGTAACTACAGATAATGCCCTGCAGATCTGCAGATATCCACGCAGATCCATGGGTACCTGCATCTGTGGATGCAGGTGTGGATAACTGCAGACCCATTGCTGTAGGTTGACCTATGGATGTGGATTCTATTTATCTGCCCAGGGTGAAATCAATCACTTCAGCTGCTGCTCTGATCTCTGTCAGCAGCACAAAGAGGAACAAGGAAGCGCTTCAGCCAATCCTAGCTCTGCTCTGATTGTGGTCTTCCAGCCAATCAGAGTCTCAGTCACAGCAGGCTGGGGCTTGGAGAGTCACCACTCACTGTCAGTCAGTCAGCATGCTGCTCTTTGATTGCCTCATTCCACGTGACTTCCCAGCCCACTTTTTTCTTTTCTTGTTTGAAGTTCGCACGTCATGCTGTCAATCAGAGAGTTCATTGGTGATCAAGAAAATCTGACTGACAACACAGCATGCAAACTGCAAACAAGAAAAGGAAAATGTGGGCCAGACCCATGCAGGGAATGAGCCAATTAAAGGTTAAAATGCTGCCTATGAGCCCAAGCTTGGTTGCAAATGTGATTACGGACATAGATAAAACATGGCATGCAGATCATGGACTAGATAGATACTGTCACTGAGAAGATGCAGATCCACATTTTTGTATCTGCACAGGGCTTTAACTACAAGACTGCTAGCTTGACTTCAGAAGCATGCAAGGTGTTGGAAAAAAAACTCTGAAAGAAAGGAAAGGAGTTAAGGACATCAACATTAATGGTAACTGGGACATGACAGACAAACCTGATCTCCTTTCTGACAAGATAACTGATTTTTTTAGACAAGGAATATGGTAGGTTTAATTTACCTAGATTTCAGTAAGGTATTTGATACGGTTCCACATGGGAAATTATTAGTTAAATTGGAAAAGATGGGAATGAATATGAAAATTAAAAGGTGGTTAATAAACTGGTTAAAGGGGAGACTACAGTGGGCCATAATGAAAGGTGAATTGTCAGGCTGGAGGGAGGTTACTAATGGAGCTTCTCAGGAATTGGTCTTGAGACCAATTTTATTACATCTTCTTTTTATTGACCTTGACACAAAAAGTTCTACTTAATGAATGTTCTACTAAAGTTTGTGGACGACAGAAAGGTTGGAAGTATTGCCAGTACAGAGAAGGACCAGGATATCATACAGGAAGATCTAGATGAACTTGTAAACTAGAGTAATAGAAAATGGATGAAATATAATAGTGAAAAATGCAAGATCATGCATTTTTAGAGACTTATCATAAGATTTATTGCTATATGTTGGGGACACATCAGGAGGAAGTGACAGAGAAGAAGCAGGATCTGGGTGTATTTGTTGATCAAAGGATCACTACAAGGCACCAGAGTGATGTGGCTATGAAAAAAGTTAATGTGGTTCTAGGACGCATCAGGTGAAGTACTTCCAGTACTGATAGCGAGGTGCTAGTTCCATTATACAAGGCACTGGTGAGACCTCATCTGGAATAATGTGTGCAGTTCTTGTCTCCCATATTTAAGAAAGACGAGTTCAAACTGGAACAGGTGCAGAGAAGGGCTACTAGGCTTGTGTAGCCTTGACTGATAGAAGGTTGAAGGGAGCTATGATTGCTCTCTATAAACACATCAGAGGGATAAATACCAGGGCAGGTATTAAGTTCAGCACCAATGTGGGCACATGAATAAATGGATATAAACTGGTCTTCAGGAAATTTAGACTTGAAAGTAGACACAGGTTTCTAACCATCAGAGGAGTAAAGTTCTGGAACTGCCTTCCAAGGGGAGGAGTGGGGGCAAAAAACCTAGATCTCTTCAAAATTTTACTTGATAAATTTATAGAGGTGATGGAATGGTCTAATTTGGCAATTAACTGATCTTTGATTTCTACTGGTAAATAAGCTAATCGCCTGTGATTGCACATTAGATGGGGTGGCTTTCTAAGTCAGTAGTTTTCAAACTTCTTTTCTTAGGACCTAAACTGAAAAAAGTCGTTTATGCCCACGACCCAAGATTTACATCTCTGAGCAATGCACTCCAGTCTTTTGGTGGGCAGCAGAGGGTGCCGCGACCGAGTGCCTGAGGGTCTGTTACCCAGTACTGGATCCCGACCCTAAGTTTGAAAACCACTGTTCTAAGTTATGATAGAGAATTCCTTCTTGAGTGTCAGGCTGGTGAGTCTTGCCCACATGCTGAGGGTTTAGCTGATTGCCATGTTTGGGGACAGGAGAGAATTTTCTCCCAGGACAGACTGGAAGAGTTTCTGAGAGTTTTTTGCCTTCATCTGTAGCATGAGCCATGGATCACTTGCTGGTGGATTCTCTGAACTTTGAAGTCTTTAAACCATGATCTGAGGACTCCAATGAGTCGGTCATAGGTTAGAGGTTTATTACCAGAGTAGATGGGTGAGGTTCTGCTCGTTGCATTTTGTAGGAGGTCAAAATAGTGCTGATCATATCGGTCCCTTCTGATCTTAAAGTCTATGGCTATGTCCACACTTAGCTGGTTAAATCAATTTAAGTTAAAGCGATTTAAGTTAAATTGAGATAACAATCATTAAATCGATTTAACTTAAATTGGTTTAACATGTCCCTACTAGAAACCCAAATCGAACTTGAATGTCCATAGACACGACTTGCTAGTTCAATTTAGGAGAGGGGCATGCTGGGAGGTGTGGCAACATGTTGCCACCCAATCCTCTGCCTGGCTCTCCCCAGGAGAGCTGGTGGCAGGGCAAAAGCATCCTCCACTGGCTCTGGGCTCCCTGAGCCCAGCAAGGGGGAAGATATTCCCCCAGACTGGGTGCAGTCTTGTGGCTCAGCCAGGCATGGGGGGAAAGGGACCCCTGCACCCAATTCCCCCAGTGCTGGCAGGGCTGCGGGCATAGGACCCCCATGCCTGGCTCCCAGGGTTCTCACCGGCTAGTGAGGATAGGACCCCTCCACCCAGCTTTAGGAGCACTTCCCAGGTGTGGGGGAGAAGGGAACCGAGGCACCCAGCTTTAGGTCTGCGTCAAGCGCACCTAAAGCTGGGCATGGAGGGGGTCTCTTCTCCCCCATGCCTGGCAAATGCTCCTAAAGCTGGGCTGGGGGGGTGCAGTCCCCACCACCCAGGGAGTGATCCTAAAGCCGGGGACGAGGATGTCTTTCCCCACTGCCCAGCCAGCGCTCTGGGAGCTGGGCGCAGGGCTCCCTTCTCCCCGCACCCAGCTGAGTGCTTCTAAAACGGGGTGCAGGGATCCCATCCCTGCTGCCAGGCGAGCGCTCCTAAAGCCTAGCGTGAGGCTGTCTTCCCCTGCCTCCCAGCCAGTGCTCCAGGAGCTGAGTGCGGGGCTCCCTTCCCTGCCACCTGACCAGCGCTCAGGTAGCTGGGCATGGGGGTCCCTTTCCTGTTGGGGAGCTGGGCATGGGGGTCCCTTCCCCTGAGCACCCGGCTAGCACTGAGGGAGCTGGCATGGGGGGAGTCCCTTCCCTGCCACCGGGCTCCTGTGCCTGGGCAGGGGTCCCTTCCACCTCTCCACCCCCCTGGCTAGGGTGCCATGCACCCTGGGAGGAAGAAGGTCAAATTCCATTAAATCGATATAACAGTGATATAGAAATAATGCGTCCACACAGCATTATATCAATATAAGGATTTTGATTTAATGGTCATATCAATATAAAACTAGGTTTTATTATATCAATATGAGCTTCCCTTATATTGAAATGAGGGAGCTCTTCATTTTGATATAAGGGAAGCTTGTGTGGACCTACCCTTCTTTAAATCAAGATAATCAGCATTATTTCAATTTAAAAGGTGTATGTGGACATACCCTATGACTCTATGCATTAGTGGTTCAGCTCTCAAGAGATTTTACACATGTATTTGTTGAATGCGAAAGGAAAGTTTTTTCTCCAGGTAGAAATCTTATCTCTAAATATATTAGCACAGAAATCTAGAGGGTCCTGAAATGCAGAAATCCAGAATCTGCAAAAGGATATGGCTAGGAAAATTGAGAAAGCCTGTTAAACCACCATCACTGTAGCTGGGCAATAAAAAATTGATTGCAGGATGATTCAGATGGGTCAGCTAATTTGGGCTTAGAAAATTGATCCCGCCTCTGTGCAATTTATCTCGGGACTCATGTCCTGGAAGACAAAGAGCAGTTGCCAAAAATTGTTAGGCGGCTTGTGGAATGAAATGATTTCTGAAAGGGTTCTTTATTTCTAGCAGATGATCAGTGTTAAATCATAAACCTTGTTCCTAGAGGTCAAACTCAATCCAGTAATGGTGACAGCTCTCTAGAATTTGTATGTTGTTTTAAAGGGAGGCCATGAAAGCCAGTCATGGTTTTACCTACCAATGGGACATCATATAACTCATTGGGTATGTTCACACATCTCTTTTATTTCAAAATAACAGTGGCTATTTCAAAATAAAAGAGATTAGGTCCACACAATGTATTCTTATTTCGAAATGATGGGCTCCGTCATTTTGAAATAAGAGCTGTCACTTTGAAATAGCTTAAACCTATTTTAAATCAAAATGGCTGTTATTTCAAAATGATTATTTTCGGATGTGTTATTTTGAAATAACCGTTATTTCAAAATAACACTTTTGCTCTTGTCCTTCCCAGGGTGCCTTCCTTTTAGCCTGTATTGAGTGGGGGCCATGTTGCCATACCTCCCATGGTGCCCCCCTCCTAAAGCGAAATAGCAAGTCCTGTGTTTGGACATGCTATTTCGCTTTGAGCTTTTCCCTTAATTCGAATTAACTTATTTTGAAATAAGGACTTTATTTCAAAATAACTCATTTCGAAATAACAATGTGTATGTGGACATAGCCATTGTGACTGAAAGTGAAATAAAATAAATAATATGCAGTGTATCCTGGCTTGTGTGACCACTGCAAGGCCCAATAAAAATCAGTTCTTCTTCTTCTAGGAGCAAAATTGCAGTTACTGGGTGAAATCCTGGGCCCATTGAAGTCAGTGGTAAAACTCCTATTGATTCCAATGGGACCATGATTTCACTTAACAGATTTTGGTGTGTGCTCTCAGTGGTTTCTTAAGGCTTGTTTCAAAGCTCACGGTTATCAATGGGAGTCAGCTGACTTGAGGGGAGAGAAGTCATATTGATGATTCAGACCATTTTTTTAAACCAACAACCTCTTTCTGCGGTGACCTTGTATAGTTGTGATATGTGCTATTTACCTAGATAGAAACAGGCACCCAATATGCAAAGGTAAAATTAAATGAATGTTCAGAGATAGCTAAAACTAAGCATCTTATCTCAGTGTGACAGCTGGAAAAGGGCCTTTCACATGTAAAGAGGTTTTCCAGCATAATACAGTCCCACTTGCTTTGAATGCCACATGGAAGAATCAACGCAGCCTTCACTCTTTCCTCAGTGTCAGATAGTTCTTAATGATAGCTTCATGAGCTGCATTTAGACAGAGTAATGTGCCAGTAATATGAATATATATTGCCACCTAGTGTTGTTTCTACAAAAGGCAAGGATGTAGCTCATTAAATAGCTCCAAAGGGGCAGTCATGTTAGTTTAGTTCAGTAAATCAAATGAGGAGTCCTGTGGCACTTAAATACTAACAAATGTATTTATTGTATGAACTTTCATGGGAGAAAAATCCCACTTCATCACATGCTTTAAAGAAAAGTGGGATTTTCTCCCACAAAAGCTCATGCAATAAATACATTTGTTAGTTTTTAAGCGTCACAGGACTCCTCATTTGTTTGAACATTAAATAGAAAAGTCTGAGCCACAGAAAAGCAACTGGGGGATACTAGACAGATATTTTGCTGCAGGAAGGCCAATTCATTGATGATATAAGCAAGATCAAGTCTGTTTGACACTAAAGGAATTATGCCACCTTCTGTCTCCAAGGAATTTGCCTCTGTGCATTTATTCCACATTCAGGGTGTCAAATCCACTGTGTTATGGATTTCAAACAATGTTACTACTGGTCAGGTGGCCCAAATGTCAGCCCAAAACTACATGGTACTGACATAGTATAATCACCAGAACGGTGTTAAGTTCTTCCCTCCACCAACATTTTAAGGAAAATCATTTGTCATCTCCAGTTTTTGCCAGGATCCATTTTCCATATAGATATGCCATATCTTGAGTCTGTGTCCACGAAATATTTCTGAACCTCTTCTGCCTACCCAAAGTTCTAATGAATAAATTGTTTTTCCTGTAAACTGAATGGGCTATGCTAAATTAGAAAGCTGTGAAATGGGATTACCAGGGAGAGACATTTTTAATTGGTCCTGTTTTAACTGCTGTTTTATTTTTTCTCTGTTTGTGTTCTCTCTGGTCACATTCCAGTAAATACTTGCATATGTGATTATTATTCCTGTGGATATTCCCATTGATTTAATGGTAATGGAGTTAAGACAGACAGAAATGTTTGTAGGGTCATGGTCTATGCTAGCTACAAGTTCCAAAGGGGGAGCTGTGTTAGTTCAGTTCAGCAAAACAAACAAGGATTCTTGTGGCAGTTTTAAAGACTGCTGAATTTATTTATGTATTGAGCTTTCGTGGGAGAAAATCCCACTTTGCTAGATGACGAAGTGGGAGTTTCTCCCACGAAAGCACATGCAATAAATAAATTTGTTAGTCTTTAAGCCTATGTCTACATCAGGAGCAGTTAGTTCGAACTTGTTAGTTCAAACTAATAAGTTCAAGGTTAATTTGAACAAAGCTCAAACTTGTTAGTTCAAATTAACAATGTAGACCAGTTTGAACTAACTAGTCTACTTTGTTATTTTGAACTAAGGGTTAGTGCTAGTCTCCACTGGACTTAGTTCAAACTAATGCTAAAACTAAGCTCTTAGTTCAAACTAAGCACCGGTAGTTACTGGGGCCTGCCATTTAAAAATAGCCAGCCCTGGAAAGCAGCTTTCTGGTTCCATTGTTCTGGAAAAACATTAATATTAATATTCCCAGAAGTGGGTTCAGGAATGTTGAATACAAGCTGCCCCTCGAGCCTCTATCAACTCGCGCTTTGTATAGCCTGGTGGAATAAACACTAGGGGTATGTTCCTTAGTTTGAATTTAGGAAAGCCTGATGTGGACAGGCAAAAAGTTAGTTCAGATTAAATCTCCTTAATTCAAACTAATTTGCCAGTGTAGACATAGCCTAAAAATGGCACAGGACTCATTGGCAGGTTTTTTTTGTTTGTTTGTTTGTTTTTTTGCTAAGTACTTCATTCCACCCCGCGCCCCTTGCAGCTCCCCCGACATGGGCAGGAGAGCCTGGGGGTGCCTCTGGGCAAGTGGCTTGGGGAGCCACGGCGCCCCCAGGCTCCTGGCAAGCCCTCTGCCCCCCTCCACCCTGGTTGGTTGGTGGCAACATGACCCTGCTATTTCACTTTCAGGGTCTCCCTTATTTCAAACTGAATTTTTTTTAGTTTGAAATAAGTTGTTTCGAAGTAAAGGTTTTATTTTGAAATAAGTCATTTTGGAATGACTTATTTTGAAATAAAACCTTGTGTGTACACATAGCCTAGGAGACAGAGGTTTCCAAAACAAACACTGTTTATTAAACGAACCCCCACCCCATTTACAGTAAGGTAAGACTATTCCTTCACCCCCAGGCCAAACACACCCACCCAGTAGGCCAATGCCCAAACCCCGAAACCTTAAACTAGGAGAACAACAGGAAAAGGGGAAGCAAGAGGACCTATATGCCCAATCACCTGGACTTCCCTTACAGTCTTGCTTCACCCTGCAGGGGGTGTTGGCCTACGACTCCTGCACAGTCTTCAGCTTCAGGCACAGGACAAGTCCCACCACTGCAAGGAGCCACGAAGGGCTCAACTTGATCAGTGGCTCTCAGGCCGCGCTGAGCTCCTCCGACTGTCTATATCTGGATCCAGGTCCAACGTCCTCCGAGTGTGGACTGTCTGCTTCTGGACCACTGATGGTCTAGTCCTGCAACTAGAGTCCATTCACCCTAAGCGAAGTCCAGGGAACCCAGCCTCCCAGGGTAGAGCAGGGCCTTGAAACACAGTCCCAGGCTCCAAACCCGAGGCTCTCTGGATGAATCCCGCTTCAGGGTCTCTCCTGAGCCGGTCCACTGATTGTCCCATGACAATTCCTCCTCTATCTGCACTTGGGGCTTCCCAGAACCCAAGCCAGAGTCTTCAGTTAGGAAAAGTCCCGCTCCGTTCTCCTACTCCGCCTCTTGCAACTGAGGGCTTCCAGGTGCCTCAGTCCAAGTCCCAGCAATGGAGCAAGTCCATACACACACTGCTCGAAGGTGTCCTCTCCAGTGGCAGGTGCTTAAACCCGAACTCGCCAACCTGCCAGTCTTCTGGTCTTCAGGCTCCTCTTCCGCCCCAATCCACAACGAAGCACCAGAAGGATTCCCCAGGAAAAGGAACAGAAACCCCTCCCCACAGCAGGCAACCTCTAATAAACTCTGTGGCCCATTCAAACTGCCCAATCAGAGTGTAGCATTCTCCCGCTGTGGAGGGTCCTACCAATCATTTGGCAGAGCGCACAGAAGGTTCCAGCAGTAAACAACCTTCCTTCCAATTAGATATAAAACTTTATGGAAGGTTCTCGCAGCCCTTCTGCCTCTCCAATCAAATGTCAGTCCTGAGAGAAAGTTCTCGGGCTGCCAGGCAGACTCTGAACCGTGGCTGCCTGCCAATGTACCATAAGTGTTACATTACTGGATTGCGCAACTCTGCTGGTTAACATAACCAAGCCTGCTGAGGCTGGTTAGGTACACTACTTAATGGCAACTTACTATTATAACAAGCAAAAATAAGGGGTATAACCGAAATTTACCCCAACACCATTTTCTATTTTTAGACGCCCAAATGATAGGCCCCTAAAAACAGCAGGCCCCAGAACTGCATTCTGCCGCATATTCTGGCAGGCTGGGAGAGTGGGGGTGGGTGTGTCCGGCTAGCCTGTGCATCCGCAGGCTGTGCTTGTCGGCTGAATGCTCCAAGCACAGCCTGCAGGCTGCATACCATATATACATGTGTATATGCTGAGATATTTGTGCCTGAAAAGTGGCTTATACATGGGTGAATATGGTAGATAGCCTCCTAACGCTAACCCAGCCCAAGAGTTTCACTGGGCATGCTCCAGGCTGGAGCCCTAGTGTGGCCAGGCAGCCGTCTTGAGCAGTTGGCCTGGGCTGGGTTAGAGTTAGGAGGGGACCTCAGGGTCTGGAATGGCCGGGTAAGGGGCCAGGGAAGGGTAAGTTTTGGGGTTGGGGTGGGGTTCGGGGAGGTGAGGGAAGCAGTGGCAGGGGTAGAGGGGTGTCTGGGGGGCTGGGAAAGTGGCGGGAAGGGTTGGGGGGGTAATGGGGAAAGGGGCCGGGGGGGGGGTGGGGGAATCGGGGAACAGCAGCAGGGAGAGGAGAAGGCAGTGGCGAGCAGGGGAACAGAAGGGGGAATGGACAGAGCAGGGAAGGGACAGAGCAGGGGGCCATTAACAGGAGTGTACAGAGCAGGGGAACAGCAGCAGGAAACAGAGAGAGCAGCAGGGGCCAGGGAAAATCAGCGGCAGGGGTTTGGGGGTTAGGAAGGGTGTTGGGAACTCTGGGGAAAGACAGCGGCGCTAGGTGGAGGGTTTAGGGGTCAAAGCCAAAAGGGGATCTTGGCTTATACGGAAGTCACCCATTTTTACTTCTTTTGGGGCTCAGAACTGGAGGGTCGGCTTATGCACAGATCTGCTTATACATGAATACATTCAGTGGTTTCCTGGCCCAGCACGCAGCTGCCTGTGAGTATTGTGACAGCCCGACTTGTGCTGGGGGGGTATTGGGGGCTGGGGTGGATTTTGGGGAGAGGGGAATGGATAATGGGGCATGAGCTGGGGTGCAGGGTAGGTGGGTGGGGGGCTGGTGTTTGGGGGACAGAAGCTGGAGTGCGGGGTGGCCCACCTGTGTGGGAGGAGGTCCCACCTCTACCGGAGGGGGGTGCACCCGTGGGGGAGGGTTCCAGGGCCCACCAAATTATACTTTAACCCCTGGTTAAGTATGTCCATTAGTGTTTGCACATTTGGCTGTTTCCTTGGTACTACACTGCATAAATGCAGTATGACAACAACATATTTACATCTTATGGTAGCACTCACTGATTCCTGGGCACTTTCTATGTACATAAGAAGGATGGTCCCCCTTATGAAGAGCTCACAGTCTGTCATTATATTTATGTAAAAGAGGACAGAGTTAAGATCAACACTGGCATTTTCTTATTTTGGAGTACTTAATTATATAGTTAAAGTATTCCCTCAATGTAACATTTTTGTGTGACTGCTTCTCTTTCTCTTCTACAGATATAGAAACATGCATTGAGACATGTCATGCAAGATAGAGGACTGTGTAATGGGTGGACAGACACAAATTTCAGTAGGACCACTGCTCAGTCCAAGAAAGCATTGAACTCCAACATTATGCCTGAGTTAGCAAACAAATACGGTAACATCTCCCTCAGCGCCATCTCTGCATTCCTTGGGTCAGTGATTAGTCTACCGGTGACCTACTGCTCCTCTTCATGTGCACACTTTGATAGGCCAAAGTTTTGTGCTTAACTATCTTAAGGTGGGTCTATCATACTCTTCCTTTCCAACTTCACACCATCCCTTCCCTTGCTGACAGGGAAATACAAACAGCACTTAGTGCAGTGGGGCCATTTAAGTCAACTTTATAAAGTCAACTTAAGCCAGGGGAACCATTTAAAGTTGACTTTATTAAGTCAACTTTAAATGGGTCCCCTGGCTTAAGTCGACTTTATAAAGTCAATTTAATGCAATGTGGCCTCACTAAATCGACTTAATAAGGTCTACTTACAGTCAACTTTAAACAGACTTTATTAAGTCAACTTAATAAATTCAACTTAGCTTTTGTAATATAGACACAGCCATAGTGACCACACACATTCATGGGAACAATGTCTAATATATTTTTATCAGTTTTATTAAAGTTACCAACAAAATTATGAATATCACAGCATACATACATAAACCCTAACTGTATCCACATACAAAGCACAGCTATAGTCATACATCCTCCCAGGAGTCTCAGGGTCTGGTAGATGCCTTGACAGTTGAACATCAGTAGTGGGATGCCTCCTGCTGGAGTTTTTCCATAGCAAACTCATTTTACTTAATCTTTTATGGTCTGAGTCTGACCACACCTAACACTCCATGCATGCAGATGAAAGTGTCCACACTCTTTTACCTTATTTGGGTTGTGTGCTTCCCCCCTAAGAATATTAGTGGTGTCTCATTTTAATAGGTTGTTGGTAGTTCCTTTTATTTTCATTTGCATTAACACACAAGGGTTAAAGCATGTGTTAGAAAAATTTGTGACAACCAAGCATTTTGTAATCCAAACATAAGTGTACAGTCAGTTTTTTGCAATACCATCCTCATTTAACACATATTTTCCCACAATCTTGTGTCTTGGGTCATTCTTTAGTCACTTACGTATGTCAAGAATTTCTTAAGCCTATGGCCTGATACGGCTAAACTAAAAATCTTGCAGGCCTGTAGGCCTTGCATTTCAGCTCTACTTACTTAGACACCTAATTCATACTTATCCCTTCCAACTACTGATCAGTCTTCTATGTCTATAATCCTACAGTTTAACTCTTTTCATCATACAATGGTTATATATGATATAACTTGTTAGTTAATCATAACTTCTCACAATAAATGAATGATAAAATGAAATAATCCGCTCCCCAGGTCAAGCTTTGCATAGCAGAGTGCAATGCAGAGCATTGTTTTTTTGTAGGTGAGCAACTTGTTGTCAATGACCTATGCAACAATTAACATTTTATGCATTAATTTCTCCCTACTTTGAAAACATTCCACACTGATGACTGCATTTTTTTCTCTTTTTAAGTTAATGATACCACAACTTTCTTCATTAGTAAAATCTCAGAGGGCAGATGCTGTTCTGTTTGTTCTACTCTGCCTCACCTAGGAGACAGCTTTCTTCTTTCTAATGTCTCAAGAACTGTATTTGTAACAGATGAGAGATCAGTAAAGTAGCCTTGAAACAGACCTCAATAAAACAGAAAAGGGTAATAATACAGCTCCCTTCCGCTGCGGATTTCAACAAATCTTACATATATATCTGCCAGTGTGGGTAAGCAAGACAACTCTACCTTAATATAAAAAAGGAAGCGGAGCCTCAGCAGGGGTAAATGAGTTTCCTGCAGGTTTAAGAAGATTTCTCTGATCCAAACTGGGGTGCTTGAACAGTTCAGATAATGAAATGAAATGAATTTTCAACTGCTATAGAAATGCTGCTCAGTGGTCCCAGAAGTGGATCACCATTGCTGCTCACTGAGTATAATTTGTTTGATCACAGATGTTCATTTCTTAAAAATGTCCCTGTCCTTTTGTTTTAAGGAGTTTGGATTCTATTATGTTGAGAGTGTAAAGTAGGAAACTGAGGTACACATCCCCTCATTTAGACTTAGTCAGTTTTTGCTTTTATTTAAAACAGTTTCAGACTGAATTATTGCACTATTAGTGCCTGGACATAAATCTAATGTCAGACAAGTAATAAGAGACAAGACAGAACAAGTAAATACACCTACTTTTCTGCATTCCAGGGCACCTCTGGCCAGCACCTTTCCTGTTCTTCTGGTCTGGTCCTTCAGTATCCTTCTTCAGTTTCTGGTCCAGCATTTCTCCAGTTCTGGGGTTCATTTTCACAGATACTCATATACATTTTCACATTCTATATTTCCTAATTTTCCTTCAGTCAGTGTTCAAAACAACATGTTTAGTTTTACATGACTCTTACATTACACATGCTAACTTCAGTCATCTAATGTCTACATTTCCCCTGCTGAATTTGCCATTTCTGGGGATGGGGCGGGCCAGCCCAGAGGCCACCTCCATGCATTCTCCCTCCAGCTTCCCCTCTCCACATCCCCTCATCGTGTCCCCCCACTCACATCTTTTCCAGCTTTCCTCCCCCAGCCACATAATGTCCTTCCCCTGACTCCTCTGCATTGCCCCATCACCCCTACCTCCCTCCAGGCCTGCCCCATCATTACCCATCATCTCATCTGGCCCTGCATCTCTGGTCCCCCTGTGACCCAGCCCCTCTCCAGCCCCCTTGTAGCTCTGGCTCCCAGGGGTTGACAACCTTGCCTTGCAAACAAAGGCAGTCGGTGGCAGCTTCCCAGGGCAAGGATGGAGGAGGAATTGCAGCCAGCTCAGCTTGGCACATCCTGGAGCCAAACCTTCCCCCTGTAGCTAGAGGCTGTGACCAGGAGGCTACATTACTTGAGCAGTGAGGAGGAAAAGTCTCTCCTACATTCCCTCCAAGCAATGGCTTCCTGGGAGCAGGGGCCAACTGGCCAGGGCTGGATTTTTGTGGGTCTCAGTTTAGATTGGGGCTGGAGGCTGCAGCCCCTAAAGCCCCAGCTTTTCTCCCTTGCCCATATGTAAAGGCATGCTGGGTGGGCTGGGTGTAGGACTGTGGGGATTATGTGTATGTCAGTATTGCTATTGTCATGGCCACCAGGGGCTTTCTTGCAGTCACAGACTCCTACACCATGATTGGGGGAGGTGGTGCAAAACAGTGGCATCCCTTTCTCCATGTTGTGTCACCAGCAGGGGGTAGGCTCTGTCCCACTCTGGAGACATATGGGGCACAATGCTTGAGAAGCAGGTAGCAAGTAGTGGCTTGGGCTTCAGCCCTGAGCTGGCGGTGTGATGGGCTTTGGCTTTTCAGCTTCAGGCTCCACCACTTGGAGTGGCTGGTTCTGTCCCTTGGCCAAGGGGTTCAGACTCTGTTCTTGGACTCTATCTCCTTGCAATGGGGCTTTCAGGCTCCATCCTCATCTTCTAGCTACTTGGTTTTGGATTCTGGCTGTGGGGCTTTCAGTTCCATCCTCCAGTCCTGTGCCCCAGCTGCACACTGGCGGGCTCTGTCTCATTTCCTGGCCCTACAGCTTTGGCCCCTACCCAGTGCTTGAACCACACTGTGGCAGGCTCCAGCCCCTGGCCACCAGGCTTTGGGCTCAGTCTCTGAGCTCACCACCAAAGTCCCTCCATTGTTCCTGGCCCCCACTGCCTCCACCACTTCATCACCAATGGCTTAATATATCCCTCAGCTTGCTGGGGCTGAGCAAGTCTGCTGTTACAAATATTAACAAACAGACAAATATCACATTTTGCAGCAACAGATTTACTAGTTAGCAACTTAAAAAAAAGCCACATAGATACATTATGATTTACACATATATATGTGCATATTGATTTGTTTTACTTAAAGATTAATTAAGTGTTTTAGGAAAATTGTCAGAGTGGCCACCAGCAAGAATTGGTGGCCATGTTCTGAAGCCACCAACAAAATAGTTGTGAGACTGCCCTGGATAAGCATATGCTGATGCAAGTTGGGTTTTTTTTAGCAGGTGCTTTACTTGGCCCCTTAAATCTGTAGATTGTTCCATTCTGAGGAACCATGCATAAAGCTGAGTTTGGATTCAGTCTTCAGCACAGTAACGGCAATGGTCATCATCTGTCAAGAGACACAGCACTTTGTAATTGTCAGTGTTTCCCTCTTTAATCAAAAAGATTTAATAGGTTCAATGTGGAGGAATCATTTTTGACAAACAGACCCACATAAATGAGTGCTTCACATAGTGGATTGGTCCAGATTATCCACTAATTGGTTTAATTTTTCTCATATGGATTCACATCAAACCTATGTCCTAATTGCTTGAAGGCAATTCACTGCAGTGGACTTTACTGATCACTTTGTATGTAGGCCATTCATTGGTGTGCTCCTCGTGTTGCTTCCACTAAAGCCACCCTTCCCTTTAATGTGTTGCAAACTGTAAAGAGAAAAGAGGTGAGGACATGACAACTTCACCAAAACCAGGGAAATTATTTTAATTTTCCCTTTGATGTCATGGCTGACATTTTAAAATGATACGGGAAGCTTCCCAGAACCTTGCCCACTGAGTCATGGTTTCACAAAATTCAGTGATTTCACTTATCTCCCTTCTTACTTGAGCAAAGTAAGAAAGAAATGACTCCACCACTTATGCCCACTAAACATAGTCAGTCGAATCAATTGCTAGTGCAACCATGAGCTTATACCAGACATAAAATTTGTTCCACCTGAATAAATCTCTCCTGAGTTACACAGATGCAATCCCACTGGCTTTAGTCCTGTTGCATCAGTGAAAGTTTATGATCCTGCAGATACTTAGGTAAGTTGTTGACAGACTTGTATTGAATTTGCAAAATCAGGGCCTCAAAGAGGATTAATAGCCCTATTCTGCCTTTCCCCACATGCCATTATTTAAGAGAAACTGAATAGAAGTGTTGTTTCATTCAAAAGTTGAGTTCAGTTAAGATTTGCAAATAATCACATTTTTTCCAAAGTGACTATACTCACATGTATAAAATTTCTATATTATTTCATGAAATAATTATTGTAATTAGCAACTTAATTTGAATTTACAAGTGATTTCCTCCTTTCTCCTTCTTTTCTTTTTCTCTTTTCTTTTTGGAAATCTAAATTAATTCCCTGGGAAACTGATGAGAATTTCTCAAACTAGAAATAAATGCCTATAATAAATCAAGAGATAAGGGAACAGGCAGAGATTATTCTGCAATTAAAGTTTACAGAATTAATTCCACTTAAGATCCTTAGAGTTTAATGTGAAAAAGCCTGTAGTGTTGTGTTTCTCTTCTTTCAGAAAGAAGTATCTGCTAAAACTTTGAAGGCAGATGAATGCCACAGAAGCACATACAGTGATCAATATTCATCCTACCATTAGTAATCAAACAGATTTCAATACATCTTTCACAGTTTCACATTTAAAATACAAATATGTATAAGGCATCAAATATCAGCAAATTGAATGGAAACTTGGACCGGTGATTGGAAGTTGAATATGAATATTTGTTTTTTACCCAAATGAATGTAAATTTCATTAGTTGATAATTAAAAGGAAATTATACAGACATTACAATTACTGCCAATGGCATAAATTATGAAACTATATGGCAAAACAATTTAGGAATTCACACTGCTGTTCCTATTGTCAATTTGGTTACCAAAGAAACCAAGAATAAATAACATACTCAGTGACTATGCAAATGAAGCCTTGATGTGTTGCTAGACTGTTAAAGCTAATGTCATTGTATAAAACAATAATGTTAAACATTATTAGTTTTTTAATTATGTCAGTTAATTAGAATTGTTCCTGTTAATTGCCTATGATTCACCTCTAGAAGAAAAATGTATGAATTTGAGCTTTGGGCTTTTTCCCCCCAAACATCATCTCTAAATAAATAAATAAATAAATATAAACAAAAAGGACTAAGGTTTTGCATCATAGAATTTCAAAAATAACATTATAACACATTCAACCATAGTAATTATGGTCACATCCACCTGTAATAAAAGGGCTTTAATGGAAACATTATTAAGGAAGATATTAAAAATGGAGAAGAACACTGTTCTGTTATAGAGAACAATAAGTAACAACCATCAGAATGCTAATTGTGAATTAATAATAATAAGGAGCAGCATGAACTGTATCATCAGAAAAAAGGCAGCAAGTGAACTAAGACATATACAAATAGGTATATTATCTTAATAGCATACGTTCATTTAACCAGATCAGTGGAGAAGGAAGTAACCAAGTCTTAGAAATCTTAAGGGTCAACTTGTAATATCCTTACTTACAGTGCATAGTACATTCCTCCATGAGTAGTCCCATTGATGGGCCACTTGAGAAATAAAGTATTAATCAGCATGAATACGGCCCAAAGAAAACTGCTGCTAGTGCATCAAAATTTCTATATTTTATTATGCAAATACACATGTTAAGCTTGTCCAGCTCATCCTTAATTTACACATCATATGTCTTATGAGTTTTCACTTTCCTAACAAAAATCTCAGGAACATGATTAATCTGAAAAGGATGGAAAGGCTAACTCTGTATCCTACATGATATAAACATAGAGAATATGAAACCTAGCAACATGGCATGTGCTGCTTTTTTTTCCTAATAAAATCTAAAGTATTCTGGATTTGGAGATGTTTGTTTAAGTCACATACCAGCTCACCCACCATAACACAATGGGAAACATTCTTCCTTCATTTACCCTCAAGTGATTCCTTTGAAGTCAACTTGGTTATTAACATACATGTTGTAATTCTGATGGTAGGATTCGGCCTTTCATAAAACCATTGAGAAAACAATGATTTTTTTTATCTGTGTGAACATAAATAGCCTTTTAAGGCAGGGATATTGTATCTTTTTTGGTACAGCACAAAGGCTATTTGCTGGTATTAGGAAAGCAATTTACTTAGCCGAGTGCTTCATCATGTCTATTTCCAGGGGATGCCACAGACTGTACAGCCTGCAAGTCTTTCACACCTAAAGAAGCCTTCCTGTAGCTCAAGTAAAAAACACCTGCATGTCAAATTCAAGCCAGTGTAGTGCAGTGTTTGTGTGTAGCACGGGCGTAGCTCTGTGTAAAACTAGGTGGGCCCAGGCCCAGCTTCTTGGCTAGCAGGCGTTCCCATCCTTCCCTACTGCAGTGCCCGGCAGTGGTATGAGCTTTGCTGTTGTGAATGTGGACCAGATAGTGGCGGATGGTCGCAGTGGAGCTGCAGGCAGAGAGGTGTGGCGTGGACATCTAGCCACCTACACTGCCTCACAGCTCCAGCCTCGGGCAGCTGCTGTGGCCTTGATGTGGAAAGGGCTGGGCTGCTTCCCTTCCTCCTCCTCCTGGTAGGCAACTGGAGCATCATCAAGTAGCAGCCAGTTGCATGACCAGAACCAGGACTAACCAGATTCACTCTGGAGACATGGGCTCAGCCAGAATGTGGGGTCTGGCTATGCCCCTGGTATGTAGATTGCCATGGTGCATTGGAAATAGCAGCACAAATAAAACTTGAACTCTTGAAGACCTCACATACTCAGGCCTCGCTTGTGTAAGACATTGGCCTCATGCATGTGCTCATGTCTTCTTCAAAGCTGGTAGCCTGAGTTAAAGAGATTGCTATCAAGGTGCTCAGACTCACCTCTGCTTGGACAATGAGGCCAACTCAACTGCCCATTTATTAAATATTCAAACAAGCACCTTAGTGCTTTCTTTCATGCTGCCACCCATGCTTGGGAGGTGCTTCTCATCAACATCCATAAAGTTACTCTTTAGCCAGTTCCGAGCCCTGCTCAAAACACTCTTACCATGATGCCTAGGTTGCTGGTGTGCTAGACCAGTGGCTCACAACCTCTTCTCTGTTGTGGCACACCTTGATACCTCTACTTATTTTGAGGCACACCATCATATAGTCTCCAAATGAACTCATGAATATTCATGAGCAGTCCAGAGCTCTCCAAGTAGTTTTTCAAAATATTCTGCTGCACACCTGCTGAGTTGTGATGGCACACCTGTGTGCTGTGGCATACTGGTTGGGAAACAGCGTGCTAGACCGCTGCCTATCGTGCTGACATATGCTGTACCTTTCCTTTGTTATTCACTCCAGCCTCTGTGTCTGTATCCATCTGGTGTCTCTTGACTTATACTTAGATTGCAACTCCTTGGGGCAGACACCATCTTTTAGTTTTATGTTTGTATAGCACCTAGCACAATAGGGTTCTGGTTCATGATTAGGGTTCCTAGATGCTTCAGTAAGACAATAAATAAAATAAAATAGCTAAATTAGATGAGACTTCCATTGCTGGTGCAGATGAGTAGCTCAATCACCAGTGACAACCTTGGTATCAGTGATGTCCCTGCACAAATATCGCCACTGTTCACTAGGTGCTTACATTAGGAATAAAATACCCAGTGCAAGGACTAACTAGTTAATGATTACTAAGCCCTCTATATACCACATTTTCTCTACTTTGTAATGTTTCCTCTCATCAGTTCTAATCCAAACATGTATAAAATACAGAATTCATAACCATACCTGTATTACCTAATAAAATGTAAACAGGCTGTGAGAGATCACTTGGGGTCTGCTACTAATGTATATTCCCTGACAAAGGAACAGAGAGAGTTTTAGAAGAGGCACGAGAACTTCTATAGCTGAGAACAATGAACAAACAGCTGAGAAGTTAATCAGCTTTGCTTGAGGTGGTATTTCTAAGAAAGTGGAGGGCAAGCTGGCCTGTGAGTTGCTAGACTGAGAGACAAATATGTGGCATTTCATACTGACAAAACACGATTTGTGAAAAGGTTGAGGAAACCTCACCCTGATTGATGATGGACTCTTCAGATAAGGATCTGATAACCAGCAAGACTGGAGGAGAGAAGAAGGAGACATCTTTAGACATAGTGACTAGGAGTGGTCAGACTAACCACAGAGTGACTAGAGTAAGACTAATTTAGAGAACTGTAAAATTGTATTTTCTCTAAAACAAAGTTTATTGAGTTTTTGCAAAGTATTCCTATGAGGTATATAATGCAAATCATGTAATTTGTTACAGAATCATAGAAGATGAGGGTTGGATGAGGCCTCAGGAGATTATCTAGTTCAACCCTCTGTTCAAGGCAGGACCAACCCAAGTAAATGATCCCAGCCAGAGCTTCATTAACCTGCACTAAAAAGATTTTGATGGCCGGAGATATCACCAATTCCCAAAGTAACCCATTACAGTGTTTCACCACTCTCTCAGTGAAAAACTTTTCCATAATATCCAATCTAGACATCCCCCACTGCAATTAGAAACCATTGCTCCTATCTCTGTTAGCTACTACCATTGACAACAACCTACCTCTAGCCTCATGGAACCCTCTTTCAAGTAGTTGAAGGTTGCTACCAAATCTCCCTGCACTCTTCTCTTCTGCAGACTAAATAAGCCCTGTACCCTCGGCCTCTCCTCATAAGTCATGAGCCGCAGCGCCCTAATAATTTTTGTTGCCCTCCACTAGACTGTTTCCAGTTTGTTCACATCCTTTCTAAGGGGCTCAAAACTGGACACAATACTCCAGGTATGACCTCACCAGTGCTGAATAGAAGGGAATAATCACTTCCCTTGATCTGCTGGCAATGTTTCTATTAATGCAGCCCAATATGGCTTTTGTCTTCTTGGCAAGAAAGGCACACTTAACTCATAGCGACCTTCTTGTCCATTGTAAACCCCAGGTTGTTTTTCTGCAGAACTTCTGTATAGCCAGCTGGTCCCCAGTATGTGTCAATGCAGGGGATTCTTCCATCCTAAGCTGAGGATTCTGCATATCTCTTTGCTGAGCCTCATCAGATTTCTGTTGACTCAATCCTCCAAATTGTCTAGGTCACTCTGTGTTCAATATCGACCACTCCTTTGAGCTTAGAGTCATCCGCAAACTTGCTGAGGGTACAATTCACCCCATCCTCCAAATGATTAATGAAAATGTTGAACACACCTGGTCCAAGGGCCAACTTCCGGGGTGCTCTGCTTGATACCGGCTGTCAACTCCACATTGAGCCATTGATCACTATCTTGAACCCCATGATTTAGTAAGCTTTCTGTCCATCTTATAGTCCATTCATCCAACCCATACTTCTGTAACTTGCAGGCAAGAATACTGTGGGAGATGGTATCAAAAACTTTGCTAAAGTAACGATATATTACATTTACAACTTTCCCCACATCCATTGAGTCCGTCATCTCATTACAGAGGGCGGTCAGGTTGGTCAGGTGAATCCATGTTCTCCATGACTGATCACCATGCTATCCTCCAAGTGCTTCAGAATGGCTTTCTTGAGAACCTCTGGCATGATTTTTCTAGGGACTGAAGTTACACTGACTGGTCTGTAGTTTCCCATATAGGTGTTCCTTCATTTTTTAAAGAAGGCAATGATAGTTGCCTTTTCCAATTGTCCATTTACTACCATTTTATTTTTAATAATCATTTTGTTGTATGGGTGTTTTATGCGGACCAGACTCCCTGCCCCACCATCACCCCCAAAACCACCAGGAATATCTCCTTTTCTAAAAAGATGCAAAATAAGCAGATTGGAAGACTAGCCTCTCTTCCATACTCACACACTCATGGTTTTATTCATATGAGGCATATACAGAGGTGTCCTCTCCCTGACTATTACAAAGGGCTATTGTAAGTAAATGCAGGGTTTAAGGCTAAGGAGCAGGCATGAGTTGGCAGGGATATGGTGACATTTGTTCTCTTTATAACATCCAGCTTGTAATGGTGACCTTACAACACGTTTGACATAATTTAAGTGACAAATGTTTTGTTCAGTTAGCCGTGTCAGAAATAACTATATATTAGCAGGCAGATTAACTAGCTCTTTCATTGCTAAATTTAACACCTATTGTTTCTAACAAACCTCTGGATGGGGATGAAAGATTATCCAGCTTTGACATGGGCTTAGCAGTTCTGTTGTTTTTATTTTACTTTATTTCCTATAGCAGACATTCATGCTTGGGATAAGAATAAATACTTCTTAGGAATATAGGATTTAGGAAGATTTAAGATCAGATTGTGTGGTAAATCACAGGCCTGGGCAGAGCTACAGATGAGGTGTAATGTTAGACTCCAAAGCCCAGATCCTCAAAGGTGTCAAACACCTACAGATTTCAGTGGGAGTTTGGTGCCTAATTTCATTGACTATCTGGGTCAAAGCCACCTGGAGATAATGGGGAGTTCTAGGCTAGCATTTTAATATCATGTAAGACTTAGTATCTTTATGAATATAAATAAATCATTTTTTTATCCTACACTTGTCTCCTGATACATTTAGTTATAAGAGAATACAGAAAGGGCATAAGCAGTCTAACTGCGAGTCACTTTTGCAATTATGCGGCAGTTAAACCTACTCATCCAAATGTTTTGAATTTGTCCAGATCACTTACCATAAATGAATGGTGGCAGTGTAGCCCTCAGTGACAATAACCTTAAAGGTTTTGCTCTCCTCTGAAAAGTGACTTTGTAAAACTGACATAGTAGGTTTCCATGCTGATTTTTCCATGGGTTCTAGATCATTGCTCAGTGTCCAGATCAAGGTATTTTAGTTCCCAAATGCAGGTCCTGTGATTTGGTCTTGGACCAAGTTAAATTAGCAGATATGATACTGCAGAGTTAAGTCTTATAGACAACTGTCAATTCACTGGATCATGGTGTACGTGTCAGAGGTCGAATCAGGTGCCTGATGAATCTGCATAAGGCTGACAAGTCCAATTTCAGAGCAGCACAACTTGTTACAAATTTCACGGATGCAGGTGTTGTCTGAGTTAGAGTTCAAAATTACAGCACACTGCTTTCTTCTGTCTTGCTTTGCTTCTATGCTCTGGATCATGAACACTATATATTGACCTGCACCGAGTGCCAGATATTTCTTTCAGATTGGACAGGATTCTGCATATTCCTCCTAGCATTCTAAATTGATGTTGAACAATTTTACCGCATTTATGCACACATTTTGGTACCACCAGAAAGTGTGACATTGTTTTCTAGAGCTGTCTTGAATCTTCCTGTACAAAATACTCTTGGGGACATGGTCTTATCCCATTCTCCTGACAGGACCAAACCATTACAACCTTCTCTTCTTGGTCTGGGTTTCTAAGTGTGTTAGGCCCAAGTGCTCCAGCACCTCTGTGTTTGGTATTTTGTCTTCTCGCTTCATTTCCAGGATCTTGAGCAGACATCTCATGTGAAAGCTATTCAGCATCTTGATATATCTAGCATCTGCATCTCATGTTTCTGAACCATAGAGCAGGGATGAAAGCACACAAGATTCCTTGATTCACATCTTCACCTTGGTTGATAGTTTGCTGTTAGTTCATAAAAATTTCTATAACTGCCTGGAGTTCTTAGCTGCTTTTCTAATTCGTCAGTTTGGTCTGAAGATCAAGATGCCTGCTAATCATAACACCCAAGTAGCAAAAGCTGTTGATAATGCCAAAAGATGTATCCTCCAAATTGGTATCAGGCATTGGTTCTACCTTTTTGTATGTGATCACAGTGTTCTTGAAACTGATTGTCTACCTGAAGCTCTTGCATGACAGAACATCTACCTAAGAAATTTTGCAGGGAAGATTCACTATAGTCAACCAAAGCTGCATCATTCATAAATAGGAAATATCTCAGAACTAGCTCTTTCAACTTGGTTTTTATTGAAACCTTTCAGTGTTGAACAAGCCTCCCTCTAGTCTACATCAAAGATAAATGCCATCATTGCTGTCCTTAAATGCATGAAGAAGCAAGAATGAAAAGTAAATGCTAAGCATGGGGGCTAAGATACACCTCGTTTTTACCCCATTATTAATGTCAAAGACATCTGAGTCTATATTTTCATACATCACTGTTGCCCCTATACCCCAATGTAATGAACAAATGATGTTCAATAATATGGGTGGACAATTCAGTTTCTTCAACACATTAAAAAGGCCCTGTCTGTTGATCATATCAAAGGCCTTCATCAGACTGGTGAAGGCTGTGTACAGTGGTATTTGTTATTTTCTACACTTCTCTTGCAGTTGCTTAACTGAAAAGATCATATCAATAGTGGAGCACCTGGCATGAATTCATATTAAGAAAACAGATGGGAAGAAGTCATGAAGTCATGCAGTCATTTTTCAGAGTAGAATTGCAGTTTAAGAACAGCATGTTTCAGGCATTTTCTGTGATCAGGAAGACACCCATCATGGTAGCACTTTTATGAACTTGGATTAGTGCCATTACTGATGAGTGTATGCTTATGTAATGGCATGGCACCTACCTCTCATTAGCACCCCTCCTAGTCAAGTTTGTGTGTGTCTGCCCTAGCTCATCTTCCTTAACTTATGGTAGCCCCATCAGTTGCTTATCAGACAGGTTATCAGTGACGCAGCTCTCTGATCGAGCCCCACGCAGTCTGTGTGTAAAACAAGACAAATCTCTTCTGGGATATATGGTCCAATCAGGCCTATCTCAAAGCCCTTGCTATTGTCCTGCAGTCCTCCTCAGACTCAGTCCTTTAATAGTCCAACAAGGCCTCTCATGGTACCATCAGTTGAGGTGTGGCTAGCTTGCAAACATTCCTGCTGTGGGATGGAGCAGGACCCCCACCATCAGGTTTCTTCACTGGAGGCTCTTTGCCTTCCCTTTAGTTTTCTGACTCCATATCTCCAGCTGGGTCAGTCTCAATTTGGCCCCCTTCCCAGAGATGTAACAGTTCCAGAGGTAGCCCTTCCCTAAGCCTGTTTACACTCCCTTTCTCATGGTGTACCCATTTCCCCTGTTGCTGTTGAGGGGTCCCCAGGCCTGCCCACTACTCCAGATCCCAACCCATGGACCCTCTTAGTAGCGGCCATGTTCCATTTCCCTCTAACTCATTGCATTTCTCTGGGCCACTTCCCCACAGCCCACATCCTTTTATGAATCCCAGCAACAGGCAGATCTTCCTTGATCCCCTAATGCCTAACAGCACTGAGCTGTGCATTGTGCTGCATTTCCCTCTGGTCAGCCAAGGGCACCGTTGGCATCCCTCTAGCTCCAGCAAGATACTGCCTGTATCTGGCTCTGTAGCAAATTTATATAGGGCCATAATGGGCCCTGATTGGTTACCTTGCCTGCAGCCTCTCCAGCCCACTTGGAAGATCTCTCCACTGTTCCCTTCCTGGGACATGTGTGGCAGGACCTCAAGGCCTCCAGCAGTGGGCTTCTGGGCCTACTCTACAGTCACAGCTTGAGACAATGAAATTTTTGTTGAGGTTTTTATGCAAGAGTAGATAAAAATGCCAAAAGTTTCACAATCAAAATAAAGATTATTGTTGGTCTTGCTTACACAAGTAAACATAAAATTTGATCCTTTTTACCAGAGGTATCATGTATCCAAAAGCTAATTATCACTGAAAATTCCATATTTTTATTTATACATATATATGAATTAATTTTATACATATATATATGTGAATTAATTATATTATACACATGCCCATACAGTAATACTAAATTGTAGTATTGAAAAAGCACCAGAAAAAGCTATTCGAAAATGTGCAAGAGATTCAGTCTTATAGTCAAATTTTAAACTGGCATTTAATCATTTATGACTGAAGTTTTGGTGATGCTGAATCCAAAACCATGATAGAACATTACCCCTTAATTGGATAGAAATATAAATTCTGTCATAACTATAATTCACCTTGAGACTGGAACACTGTTTCTATGGCCCATCCCTTGATAGAAAGTGAGGCACTCACATCTGAAATATATCTTGGGTCAGCTTACTAATAGCAAATTGGGAAAAAACCCAGAAGCTAGTAAAATGATTTCTTATACAATAATATTATGTCCAGCATTTTGCTGTAAGTTTTCATCAGTTTTGTTTTGTGATATTTGTAAGCAAAATTTTCTAACTATAATTTTCAGTTGGTATTCCTCCCATGAGAGCAGGGGGAATTTAAGCTGCTCATTGTCATTAATAATGTATGATTCCTGTCCTCTGGAGACATTTGCTGGTTCATTTCATTTTTCTAACCTAACCTACTCTTGTCAATTTTGCCCTCCCATTCTGATGGGAAAAGTGAATATAACGTAACTTTAAAACAAATCAAAACAAAACAAAACTAGATCAGATTGTGTCATTTTCTTACATACTGTTCCATAAGGAATAAGGGCTCATGAATATTTTGGGCTTCAGAGAATGATAGTGAACTGATCTGCTGATTATGATACATTCTGGCTAAATTTCTTCTTCATTTTCTAGATGTGGAAATGAAATGTTTAGAATTCACAGACAAAAGAAAGAACAGGAGCTGTTTAGAAAAAAAAATGCTTCTGCTATCCAGTATTCTTCATCAAAGATTATAATCAAGGCCCTTTCACAGTTTAATCTAGATGAAGAAAATTTTTAAAGCATGGATTGAGAAGAGTAGGTAGCATATACCCTGCGGATATACCATCCCATATAATCTGAAATCACTTTCCATCCTGTCCAGTAGATTATCTACAATTGAGGACCAAATTTGCTCTCCATTTTATAAAAGATAGCTTTATTTGCTGATGTCTTCATTTTCTAATCTGGTTGATTAAGAGAACTTGGCTCAGATAAGCATCATCAGGGCTGATTTCTCTTGTCACTGACTCAAAAGGCTATAGTATATAGAACAAATGATCCATTAGCACTCATTGTTGAAAGATCCAATGAGCACCTTCCGCTGTATTGTGCACTAATATGTGGAGAGCGTGTTTGTGCTACTTTCCTCTGTGGGTTCTCAATGCATGGGGGTAGCTTGTTTTAGCTGTAGTTGCAGAAGTAATTCTGAAGCAGCCAACACAAAGAATTCAGCACATTTCTTGAGTGCCAGTTAAATTACTTTTTTGCTCCCAAGAAAATTTCATATATGATTTAAACAATGCTCAAACCAGGGTTATACTTAAAGATGCCATCTTTTAGGATTTTCATTATGTGGCAGTCATTCTTAAATAATTTAACTGGTCAGGTTTTCCATGATGTCAGTAACCACGTGCTCTTCCCTCAGGGGATACACATAACATTACTGCTTTGGAGGCACAATTTTCCTGTAAAGAATTAAATATTTTGCTCTCCATATGCAAGAGGTAACACTGTTCATTTCCATTGGTTTGCAGTAACCCTAGCCTTCTCATGAGAAACAAAATGTCAGGCACAGTAGGTTTGCATTCTTGCTGTCAGTCTCTTGGTCTCCTACATAATCATAAAAATTTGCCAACAGCTATCTCAGTGTCATGTCACTTACTAGTCTAAGCAGTAATTCTCAACCTTTTGCAGGTCGCGACACACTTGGCGGTGTATCACAACCCTACGGGACTCACCAGCCCACCCTCGCAGGCCAAGTCCAGCAATCTCCCCAGCCCTCTGCAACACATTCACCACTGTGTGGTGACACAGTAATGTGTCCTAAGATCATGGTTGAGAACCACTTTCTAAGCAGTAGAAGAAACTCTTTAATGGTAACCAATATAATTTATCTTTTCCAAGTATAAGGTCTTGTTATGCACACAGTTGTCCATGCAAGTTTCTTATCTGTATTATATATTCATGTTCTTCATCCAGGCTCATTTTAAAAGACTTCAACTATAGGTCCTCTGCAAAGATCCTAGTTTGAATACATTGGACCAGATCCTTGGATGGTGTTAACTGACAGACCTTCAGCACCATTTCTGAGACACACTGGCCCTCTGTAATATGACATGTTCAGAGTCTTGCTGGGCTGCTTCTAACAGTAGGATAAATCACTGAAACAGAGTCTGGCTATATCACAAAGTAAGTCACTAGAATTTGAGTATTATACTCTTTCCCTGGTATCTAGCATCCTTTGGGATTTTTCTGGATGAAGGGCAATAGTGTTTGTCAATCATACGGCAATCCAAAAGCCAATATCAGCTCTAGAGCTGTAGTTTCAAGATATTAGAAAGATGTTCAGGCCTTTCTTTAATATAATCAAAAAAGGCTATGTCTACACTGCCAAAATTAATTCAAAATAGTTATTTCAAAATAACTATTTCTATTTTAATTCAATTTAATTTCTATTTTGAATTAGCACTATTTCAAATTTATTATTTCAAAGTAGGAGTCCAATGAATACTCTCTAATTTGAAATAAGATAAGAGTTATTATTTCGCGATAGGGAGTCTTCGCTAGACTCTCTAATTTGAAATAAGGGAAGGCAGGCAAAAGAATGGGGCCATTATTTTGAAATAAGCCTATTCTGAGGCTTAGAATGACTCATTTCAAAATAATAATTTTGATTTAAGTGCTACTTCAAAATAAAAGCAGGTTTTATTATTTCAAAATAGTGCTTCATTATTTTGAAATAAAGAAACACTTCCTTCAAAATAACAAAATGCCTGCATGGACAGGAATAAACCTCCTTATTCTGAAATAACTTCTAAGTGTAGACATGCCCCAATGTTATTATCAGAAAGTCCTCTTAGTTTTAGGAAGAAAATGAAAATTAAGGTTTCCATCTTTGTCCTGTCTTTCTAGATACCTTAGTCATTTCTTCACCTCCCTAACTTCAGTACATTTCTTAAAACAAAATTAATTTAAAAATGAAAGTGAGAAAACAAGTAAGAAAACTAGTGATTTCATTTATAACAAACCATAAGAATCTAAGGAATAGATCACTCTTATATAATTTTACTTGTAAATCTAATGTCTTTCAACCCTGACTTAGAAGCAATATTCACTGATTTGAGCTTTCCCATTGATTTCAGTAGGCCTATTTGTGTCATTATGGGCTATACCCATAGAACAATTTGGAAGATCAGAGACCCTTGTTTTTTAGCTGAATATATTTAAGGGTTATTCCATTTTTGCTTTAAATAATTTTTATCTTTTTATGGGTTCACTGAAAAAATATTCCTGTCCTATACATTTTGTGTTCCCTGAGAGAAGCTTGCCAATATTGTATATCTACTGCTGTCAGTAGTTTTCTTGTAACATACAGAAAGAAATATAGAGGCATTTAATTTCATATACATCCATGGTTCAATTAGCAGGTACTGCAAATTATGCAGGTTCTGAAGTATACAAAAATCACAGTGTGGACAAACTCTCATTGCCAAATTCAACTTGTAAATGCATCATTGTTCAAACTAAGTTATTTCACACAAGTACGTTGAATGGAAACTCCATCCAATCAGCATCTTACATTTCCAGATGATAACTACTATAAAGCCTGCTTACCACACAAAATGAAGGACTTAAATAAGCATATCAAATTATGGCTCCATCTTTCTGCCTCTGCGGCTGGATCTGGCTTGTTAACATTCCATTCTGCTTCTGACAGCTCCTCTTCCAAATGTTGGATCTGCAATTTCTCTCTTTTTCTCTTAGTCTCTACCTTTGAGTATAAAAACAAACAGAAACAAAGATCTTAATTGTGAGCCACAATCGTTATTTTCTGAAGAAGTTCCCAGTAATTAAATTTTAAAGAAAAATTTATTTAATGAGCATTTTACAGTTACATCCAAGCAATACATATTCAAGTAGATAGCGATTATGATGAAAAGCTCTAATTTAAATGACTTGATAAAAGCTCCTACTTCTCTACTCTGTTTTTAATAATTGTGTAATTACACAGAGACGTACTCCTGTAAATATCACTTGTTTTTTATCAAATGGAGGACATGAAATGTGTTCTTTCTTCAGTAAATTTCTAATACTTTGAAATGATATCTTGTTATGTCAGCTAAAAAGTTAATATGTATATCTTAATTATACAAATATAGATAAAAACACACATAGATATATAGTCTAAGTAAATCACTTTACCAAAGTGTCATACATGCATGTTTTAAATCAGGAAAAAAAGAGAGAGTTAAGTTAGTGAAGGCAACCTTGAATCTGCCTGTTTTTGTGTATGTACAGTGCTTAATTTGTAATGAAACAGTTGGTGGCGTGCAAGCAAATTTTTCACCTCACAACTTATGTGGCAAGCCCAGAGTGCTGAGTCTATGCACTGACAAGCTTAGTGGTACTAGAGTTCAGCCCTGCGAGTCCTGGCACAAATTAAACCAGGGGTCTCAAACATGTAGCCCGTGGGCCGCATGCAGCTTCTAAAGCTATTTCTTGTAGCCCACAATGACACTATTGTTACCAATATTTTCAGTATGCTGTATGAAAAGGTTTGAGTGGTGCAGCCCTTGAGATAATGGTCTAGTCCTCATGCGGCCCTCATGGTGATTTGAGTTTGAGACCCCTAAATTAAACACTATGTATGTGTTATTACAACATGGTCTCAGTTACATCTGGAGTTGATAGGAGGATGCCAAGTCTGTTTCAGGGCAACTTTTCAAGTTCTCAGACATCCTTCCACATTAGGCAGAAAACAAAAACCTTTGTGCAACCTGGGTTTCAAAGGGGTAGCCATGTTAGTCCACTCTAGCAAAACAAACAAGGAATCTGTTGGCACTTTCAAAGACTAACACGTTTATTTATCACATGAGCTTTAATGGGAGAAAATCCCACTTCGTCAGGTGCTTTGAAGATGGGGAACTTACAGAATGGGAGGCAAATAAATGCAGGGAAGTGTAAGTCAATAGGATCAGGTCACACTAACAGCAAATCAAAGTAGTTGTTAAGATTCAAACACTGGGGAACAGCATATAGATGAAGGCAAGGTCAAATAACCTATTATAATGGGAAAAGACTCTTTAGTCCCTATTCAGTTCTGACTTCAGAAAGTCAAATTTGCATATGAATTCCAATTCTATAGTTTCTTTTTGACCCTTCAATTTGTTATTCATTTGGCTGAGCACAGCTATTAACAAATCAACAGTGGAGCAAGCAGGAAGCTTGAAATGTTCTCTATTGGGTTTTGAATGTCATTATTTCTTATTTCAAATTTGTGTCCATTTATTCTTTTGTGCAGACACTGCCCTGTTTATCCTATGTATAAGGTGTGGCACACGATGGCGTAAATTACACTGATGAATGAGCCCTGGATGGAGCAGCTGACTTGATTAGATCCTATGATGGTGCCTTTTGTGTAGATAAGTGGGCAGAGTTGGCACCATGGGTTTTTTTGCAGGGGTGTGTGCCTGCTTTAATGGCTGTGTTCACACAGCACTTTTGTTTCGAAACAACCATGTTCACATGACGCACAGTTGTTTTGAAACAAGGGGAAGCCCTTGTTTCGAAACAAGGGTGTTGTTTCAAAACAAGTTAAACAAGTTAAAGCCCCCCTTTGCAGGCACCAGCGGGGAGCAGCGCTGGGCAGCACTGCAGCTCGCCGGTGCCTGCAGCCCCCTGAGGAAGCAAAATAGCAGGTTCACAGTGTGAACCTGCTATTTCGTTTCCCGCTTTTTTTCTTATTTCGAAATAACATTTTGTTAATTCGAAGTATGTTATTTCGAAATAAGGTGTTATTTCGAAACAAGTTGTTTTGACACAACTTGTTTCGAAATAACCATGTGTGTGTGAACACAGCCAATGTTTCTGTTGCTAGGTCTGTAGTTGCTGGTATTTGTTTAAGGTTGGGGAGCTGTCTGTAAGCAAGAAGAGATCTGCCACCCAGAGCTTGAGGTGAGGGATCATCCTGTAGAATAGGCTGTAGGTCCTCAATGACATGCTGTGGGGGTTTGACTTGGGGGTTGTAGGTGATGACCAGTGGCATTCTGTTGTTTTCTTTCTTGGACTTCTCCTGTAGTAGTTGACTTCTGGGTATCCATGTAGCTCTGTCAATCTATTTCTTCACTACTCTGGGTATAACCATGTATTTAATAGGGAGAGATGTCTTTAAGAGATCTGGGTGGGAATGAGTTGTGTCTGGGTAACTGTTGCTAGGCAGATGCACAATTAGCTTTCATCACTCAGAAGTTTCTGGAACTGGGAGCGGTAGTTTTGGGTAGGCTCAATAGCCCATTGACAATAGGTTCCCTGTTTGTTGGACTCAGAGTCCATATGGGCAACTAGCCACGGCAGATGATTTGAAAACAGCTCTGTATATTGCATGGATTGGGAGAAACTCTAGATATAGGCTGTTTTCCCTAGCTCTGTAGAACTTTTCAGCAGGTAGTGATATTGTTAGCAGGTGTTAAAGTATAATTTGGGGGGCCCCAGAATGCTCCCACGTGGATGGGCCCCCTCCTGTGCAGATGGGCACCCCTTCCCATGCAGGTTGGCCCCCTGGACCCCAGATCCTGCCCCCCACATGCCAGCACCCCACTCCTTGCCCCCAATACCCCCCAAGTGAGAGCCAGGCCACCCCACACTTATCAGCAGTGGTGCGGCTGGGGAGGTGGTAGCAGTAGGCACCAGGTCAGGGCGGTTGCATGGCTGGGGAGGAGACTGCAGGCGGGGCAGGGAGGGGGAAGGGCTTGGGCACAGCTTGAGCCCCCCAGCAATGCCCCTGGCCCCTGCCTGCTGGAAGGAGGCAGAACGCTGCTCTGGGACCAGCTATTTTTAGGGGCCCAGTATTTGGGCCCCTAAAAATAGAACATGGAACTGGAATGCTGTGTTCCACGGCCTGGTATTTTTAAATGGTGGGCCCTGGAACGAAGTGTTCCAGCTGCATTTTCTATTTTTAGGGGCCCCGGAAGACTGAGCCCCTATAATAGTAGGCCCTAGAATGACATTCCTCAGCGTTCCAACTTACTTTAAGCCCTGATTGTTAGGTAACCTACAGGGAACTCAGGGCAATGTTATTTATAGAATGGGAAAATGGGGGATGTTTTTATTACAATTGCATATTTTGAATATTGTTTGATTTTATCCAAACTTTAAAATTATCTCATTTGGTTGATTCACAATCTTTTCTCTTATCTGAATATGATGATGGGGAAACAGTTACTTACATTTTGCTATTTTTGTATTTTTCTACTAATCATAGAATCATAGGGTTGGAAGGGATCTCATAGGACATCTAGTCCAACCCCCTGCCAGAGGCAGGACCACTCCCACTAAACCATCCCAGTCATGGTTTTGTCCAGCCGGGCCTTAAACACCTCCAAAGATGGAGACTCCACCACCTCCCTAGGCAGCTCATTCCAATGCTTCACCACTCGCCTACTAAAAAAGATTTTTCTAATATCCAGCCTCAACCTCCCTAACTGTAACTTGAGACCATTGCTCCTCGTTCTGTTCTCCATTACTACCGAGAATAGTCAAGCTCCGTCTTCCTTGGAGCATCCCTTCAAGTAGTTGAAGGTTGCTATCAAATCCCCCCTCAATCTTCTCTTCTGCAGACTAAATAAGCCTAATGCTTCCAGTCTTTCCTCATAGGGCTTGTGCTCCAGCCCTTTAATCATTTTGGTTGCCCTCAGCTGAACTCTCTCTAGCATGTCCCTGTCCTTTTTGTAGTGGGGAGCCCAAAACTGAACACAGTATTCTAGATGTGGCCTCACCAGTGCAGAATAGAGGGGAATGATCACATCCCTTGATCTGCTGGTAACACTTCTTTTGATGCAGCCCAGTATGCCATTGGCCTTTTTGGCAGCAAGAGCACACTGCTGACTCATATCCAGCTTCCCATCCACCATGACCCCCAGGTCCTTTTCTACACTGCTGCTACTTAGCTGAATGTTCTCCAGCCTGTAGCAGTGCATGGGTTTTTTCCATCCCAAGTGCAGGATTTTACATTTGTCCTTATTGAATCTCATAAGATTTCTATTGGCCCACTGTTCCAATTTATCTAGGTCTCCCTGAATCCTGTCCTTGCCCTCCAATGTGTCTACTGTTCCCCCCAGCTTGGTGTCATCCACGAACTTACTGAGAGTGCAGTCTATTCCATCATCCAGATCATTGATGAAAATGTTGAACAGAACCAGCCCCAGGACCGACCCCTGGGGCAAACCACTCGTTACTAGTTGCCAGCTAGACATGGAACCATTGATTCCTACATGCTGAAACCGTTGATCTAGCCAGTTTTCTATCCAACCTATAGTCCACCTATCCAACCCATTCTTCCTTAATTTGCCAATGAAAATGCTGTGGGGAACTGTATCAAAAGCCTTGCTAAAATCAAGGTATATCACATCAATGGATTTGCCTGCATCTAGAAAACCAGTCATCTGATCATAGAAGGAAATGAGATTGGTCAGGCATGATTTATCCATGCTGACTGTTCCTGATCACTTTATTTTCCTCTAAGTGTTTGAGGATGGATTCTTTGAGAAGCTGCTCCATAACTTTTCCAGGGATTGAGGTGAGGCTGACTGGTCTGTAATTCCCCGGATCCTCCTTTTTCCCTTTCTTGAAAATAGGTAGTATATTTGCTTTTTTCCAATCCTCTGGCACCTCCCCAGTTCTCCGTGAGTTTTGAACGATAATGGACAGCGGTGCTGCTATCTCATCGGCCAATTCCCTTAGCACTCTTGGATGCAGTTCTTCCGGCCCCATGGACTTGTGCACATCCAGCTTCTTTAAGCAGTCCCTAACCTGACCTTCCATCACCAAGGGCCTCTTTTCTTCTCTCCAGTCTGCCATATCCATGGTAGTGGGCTGAGAGCTGACCCTGCCTGTGAAAACTGAAGCAAAAAAAGCATTGAGCAGTTCAGCTTTTTCCTCATCCTCTGTCACAAGGATGCCTGCCCCACTGAGCAAGGGACCTACACCATCCCTGATCCTCTTCTTGTTATTAGCATACTTGTAGAACCCCTTCTTGTTATCCTTTACATCCCTCACTAGCCGCAACTCCATTTGTCCTTTGGCCTTTCTGATTTTATCCCTGCAGTCCTGAGCAATATCTTTATATGCCTCCTTGGTCATCTGACCAAGCTTCCACTTCCTGTAAGCTTCCTTTTTATGTTTAAGCTCAGAGCAGAGATCTCTGCTAAGCCATTCTGGCTGCCTCACATGTTTGTTCTTTCTCCTAATTGGAATGGCAACTTCCTGTGCCCTTAGCAGGGTTTCTTTAAAATATAACCAGCTCTCTTGGACTCCTTTCCCCTTCAGATTAGCTTCCCAAGGGATCCTGCCCATCAGTTCCCTGAGGGAGCCAAAATCTGCTTTTTTGAAGTCCAGGGTTTGTGTTTTGCTTCTTTCCTTCCTTCCTTTAATCAGCATCCTGAACTCAACCATGTCATGGTCACTACTGCCTAGCTTGCCATTTACCTCTACCTCCCTGATCAACTCTTCCCTGTTTGTGAGCAGCAGGTCAAGAGGTGCAAGGCCCCTAGTTGGTTCCTCTAGCATTTGTACTAGCAAGTTGTCCCCAACACTCTCTAAAAATCTCCTGGATTGCCCGTGCACTGCTGTACTGGCCTCCCAGCAGATGTCAGGGTAATTGAAGTCCCCCATCAGCACCAGGGCCTGTGATCTACAAGCTTCCGCTAGTTGTCCATAGAACACCTCATCCACCTCCTGCTTCTGGTCTGGTGGTCTATAGCAGACCCCCACCACAACATCCCCCTTGTTGCTTTCCCCTCTCCATGTAACCCACAGACTTTCTACTGGCACGCTTCCACTTCCATAATGGAGCTCTGAGCAGTCATAGAGCTCTTTTACATATAGTGCTACTCCTCCCCCTCTTCTTCCCTGCCTGTCTTTCCTGAACAGTTTATACCCATCCATGGCAGAGCTCCAGTCGTGCAGACTATCCCACCATGTCTCTGTTATTCCAATGATATCATAGTTCCTTGTCTGCACTAGTACTACCAATTCTTCCTGCTTATTTCCCAGACTCCTCGCATTAGTGTATAGGCACCTAAGATACCCGGCCGATTTCCCTACTTTGTCATTTTATTTTCAATGCTATTACATATACCTCCTTGCATTTTTTCTAGGAGTTGTCCTCCCCCACTCTCCTCACGTATTGGGGCTTCAGTGGAACATTTAAGACAATTATTTGATCCCCCCCCCCCCATGTTCCAACTACCTTCTCTTTTATTCCTGGTGCTACAGCCCCAGCAACCCCCAAGTTCCATCCCTTTCCCCAGATCTCCCATATTCTCACTTACCTGTGGGCTTTGGTCTCCTTCCCCCTTTGAACCTAGTTTAAAGCCCTCCTCACTAGGTCAGCCAGTCTGTGCCCAAATATGCTCTTCCCCTTCCTGGACAGATGAAGGCCATCTCTGCCTATCAATCCTCCTTCCTGAAACAGTACTCCATGATCAAGGAAGCCAAATCCCTCCTGATGACACCATCTTCGCAGCCAGGCATTCACCTTTAGGATGCATCTGTCTCTCCTCAGGCCTCTAGCCTTGACTGGAAGGATGGAGGAGAACACCACCTGTGCTCCAAACTCCTTCACCCTCGCTCCCAGAGCCTTGAAGTCACCTTTGATCTGCTGAGGATCACCTCTCGCAGTATCATTGGTACCCACATGGATAAGAAGCATGGGGTAGTAGTCTGAGGGGGCAGATGATTTTTGACAGTCCCTCCATAACGTCTCAGATACGGGCACCTGGCAGGCAGCATACCTCTCTAGAGGCCTTGTCAGGGCGACAGATGGGTGCCTCTGTTCCTCTCAGGAGTGAGTCCCCAATCACCACAACCCTACACTTCTTCATAGGTGAGATAGCTGTGATCTCCCCAGCCTCTGGGGTGCATGGCCTCTCCTCTACCTCCTGCATTGTCTCTAGTGCCGCATAACAGTTCCTCACCACAATGGAGGGTGGGATGTGAGCAGGCATGGAGCACTGTCTGCTGCCAGAGGTGACCAGCTGCCAGTGTCCTTCCTCTGCCCTAGGCATCCCATCCGTTTCCAGAGCTGTGGCAGTAGCCCTTGGCACTGGGATAGGGACCTTCTCCTTGCAGGTCTCATCATGGACACTGTCAAGGAACTTTTCCAGGGCATGGATACTCCTGAGTCGTGACACCTCCTCCTGTAACTCTCCTACCTGTTTCCGAAGAGATGCCACCAGAAGGCACCTATCACATAGATTCATCTCACTAGCCTGATCATCAGTGGCAGGAAAATGAAGGCCACAGTCCCTGCAAATCCACACCAGGACCTGGGTGGAGATATCCATGGTCAGACAGTCTGTCTGGCTACAAACCGAAGCAAAGGAAACAGAAGGGGCACTGGCATAAGCAGTGCGGCTCCTCTTCACCATCTTGGCTTCACCAAACTTCTCCTCAAACTCCCTCTCAGGCTCCCCTGTTTGCAGTCCCCTGTTTGCAAGCTCCCTCTGGTTGCTCAGGCAGTGGCTTTTAAGGCCTTCTCTGCCTAGGTGAGCCATTGCCCCTTGCTAGTCACACAGGGGCAGGCCAATCACAAGGCTGGTTTTTAATCTATATACTTAAATTAAGTGGTTGGCTAATTAGTTAGGTAACGAGCTAGTTACTTACATTTTGCTATTTTTGTATTTTTCTTGTAACGGTTTTTTAATCTGTATACTTAAATTAAGTGGTTCGTTAATTAGCTAGGTAGTTAGTTACCTAGCTAACTGGACAATTTCAGCAGAGGAGGAGGAAGCGTCTGAATGGCTTCCAGTTGGAGGTTTCTGCAATCAAGAGTTCCTGGCTGTTGCAATACTTTTGACTCAGCAGACTATATAGATTTTGATGATTGAAGATTCTCAGTGAGACTTGGGTGATCACAACCTAAGCTTTGGGAACTCCTGCGTTTCCTCTCACTGTGTTTCTGTTTAGATTTGCTTTCTTTTTTTATGTATATGTATAACTGAAGATAATGTAAATGGATTATATAGTAGCCATGTTGTAGAAATAAGTTATTTGTCTCTTTATGATTAAATTTTACAAAGTTGGTACTTCAAAATTAAGTTCATCCCTTTTGAGCTTGTGTTATGGGAGATTGCTGAAAATCCTCAATCACTGGATTCTGGGTCTCCCTGTGCTTTTCTGGTGGAGTCATTTTTTAGGCATTAGGAGAAGGGAGTGAATTAAACTCTAGTCTACCCTAAAGTTCTATTCGCACAAAAACAGTTGTGCTGAGATGTCCATTTTCTAACCCAGACCCAGGTCACAAATTGTGCCAAAAGAAGTTTTGATGAGGGAGGACAGGGCTTCTGGCAAACCAGCATCCAGGACCCTGCTCTGCCTGCTTCAGGGCAGAACAGTTCAGGCAAGAGCACTCCAACCAAATAACAGGGACTTGGACCTGCATCTCCTTGATGCTAGATAGCTGCCCTACTCATGAAACATTTGATTTTGCTAAAACTGTTCTACTGCCAGATTCTAGCAAACTCGCTAAGGGTTTTCTATAGCAAAATCCTGAACAGGTGTTATGGAGAGATGGTCTTACCAAGGTATGAAACTGAGGTCTTGATCAGTTGTAGTCACTGTCAGAACCCACTCTATTGCCTCTCTCTGTGCTCACTGGTCTGCTGCAAGGGAACCCATCTGCAGCTCCCATCTGCTTGCCAGTTAAATGGTCTGGGCAGAGTCTAGTTACAGTTTCTAGACTGGAGTCTACAGAGTACACTCCCTCATTTAGATGTCTTTTGGCATCCCTGTCTGGAACATAAGACTCTGTTTAGTCCTGATCTACACTGCACTTTCATTAAGTCGAATTAAGAAATTTCTGCATTCGACTTAATGGAAGTTTAGTTCAAATTAATAAGAACCACCTGTTTGTTCAAACTAAGCCTTAACTTGACTCATTAATTCAAACTATGGATGGTGTAGGCATGGATTAATCCTTAATTTGACTTTATTAAGTTTGAATTAAGGGCAGTTAGTCTGAATTAACAAAGTGGACTAAGTCAACTTAACTTTAAGTCGACTTAGTCCACTTCGGTAATTCAACTTAATAAGGTTGAGTTTAGTTTGAATTAACAGATTTGACCTTTTTCTTGTGTAGGCATAGCCATAGAGTTCTACTGAGCAGTGGTTGTTCAGGGCTTCTAATTTAACCCCCTTAGGGAAAATATGGTAGGAGACAGGAAACACAGACTTAGGGACACTGACTTCACCCTCCTCTAGCCTGATTTCCTCACATCCTCCAAGAGTCTGAGATTTGTCAACTTTTCAGACTGGACAGACACCCTCCTTCCTTCTCTTTTCTGTGGCAGTTAGAAGTACCTTGCTCTTAAGTACAATCTGTCTCCTTGCCACACATTCAGCTTCATTCCACAGTCATGCTCATCTAACTGTGGGCCCATGTGTAGGAAAACTTTTTGACCAAGAGGTATAGACCAGCAGTGGAAACACAAAGTCCAGGGTTACAGAGTGTAGTCCTGGTGACATTTCAGAGATAATCCTTCACAATATTAAACACCCACCCTGGGCAGAGTGACTGTCTAGAATGCAATTCAGTAAACTTGCCTTGGATAAGCTTAAACATGCATTACAAAGTGGAGCGCCTAATTTGAAACAAGCCCATCCCACACTGTCAGTCACCAATGTCATAACTGTGAAAGGAGCCTCAGCTCAGTTTGGGTTATTCACTTGAAAGACCAAAGGTGGAATTCTGCCCAAGTGAAGCTGAAGGCACAAATCCAACCTGACTTCAAGGGGGTCCATATTTTCATTTCACCTGTCTGATTTGCACAGGTGCTGAGAAACTGCTAATTTAACAAAAGTTAATTGTTGCCTTTGGGTAATTATGTTGTGGTTTTAGTTTGGATAATAATGTTATATCTTCCTCCTCTCCCCTGCAGCTGGATATGGTAGATTTTGCCCCGCTGAAAAAGTCCCTATGCATGCAGAGCAGCTGATAAAGGAGAACAAATAAAATGTCACCAGAAAAGAACAGAGCAACCCATTTTGCTTTTGAGTTAAAATACAAGATGGCACCTGTCTGAGCACCGGGCATGGAGGAGAAAACATCAGCCAGCACGCATGGAAGTCTTCAGTTTTGTAGTGTTTGAGAAAATGCTCAAGAATCAATTTAGTTAAGAGAGAAAGCATTACTTAAGCACTCAGTCCAGTCTAGAAACGTCTACTTCACTTGGAACAATCTCACAGGCTTACCAGAGGCATTAACATGGCCACATCAGCACTGGTAATTTAATTCCTTTTCTTATTATTTATTGTTTTAAACAATTCCTTACTGTTTGTATCACTCCTAAACAAGTGCTGCATTCCACACCAGCCATAGAAGTATTTCACTGACAAGGAAATTGGCTCCTGTTATCTGCCATGTCTGGTTTGAAAATAAAAATAAATCTGTTAGTCTTAAAGTGCCACACAACTGCTTGTTGTTTTTTTTACTGGACTAGACTAACACAGCTATCCATTTTGAAATTGAAATCTTTCAACAACAAGGCCTAAATATTCAAGAATCTTATTAATAAACTATATTTTCCTTCTAGAAGTGCCCCAGAAGTGCATATGAGGTGTAAGATACATAAAGGTATGAAATAGAGTGGCTTGCAGGATAAAGAAGTTTCTACATCATGCCACCAAGCTTCTCAGTATTGTCACAGAAGGCTCACCCAAGAAACTGACAAATTAAATTGGACACAAAATCTGAAGGTGAAAGATTTGTTAAGAATTCATGATATATGATGCCACTATTGCTTTAATTTCATTTTGGTGTCTGCCCTGGGGATAGCTAAATTTTGCAACACCTCAATCCTTAAGTGAGAAGTAAGGAAAACAGACTTTGATGACGAGGAAATGGAAGTGGGAGACAAATGTACATTTGTAAAACCTCCAATTTTTGGTGCCATATATTTTACTGAGCCCTCTTCCTCACACACTAAGTTCTTTACTCTCCTCTTTCACAAGATATTAGTGTATCTTAATTTCTCTATTCTGTTCTAATAAAACTAGATGCCATATGTCAGCGTTCTGGGGCTAGCTGTACCATACTCCTTTTTCAAGTCTCTGAGTGCAAGCAACCCCCGTGTTCAGCCTCTTGCCCTTAGCTGTAAGAAAGAATCCCAATATTCCTACTCTTGGTCTGAGATAAATAAAATAGTCTAAGACAAATAGAATGAAATGTAATAAACATAAGTGCCAAGTACTCTACTTACAGTTGAACAACTCATTACACACATACAAAATGGGCAATGACTGCCTAGGAAGGAGGACTGCAGAAAGGGATCTGGGTGTAATAGTGATTCACAAACTAAATACTGTTGCAAGAAAAGCAAACAACATTCTGTGGTGTATTAACAGAAGTATTGTAAGACATTAGAAGTAATTCTTCCACTCTACTCTGCACTGATTAGGCAACAACTTGAGTACTGTGTCCGGTTTTGGGCACCTCGTTTCAGAAAAGATGAGGAAGAAATGGAGAAAGTCCAGAGAAGGTCAACGAAAATGATTAGAGGTCTGGAACATTGAACCTATGAGGGAAGATTGAAAGAGTTGGGTTTATTTAGTCTAGAAAAAAAGGAGACTGAGAGGGGATAGGATAACAGTTTTCAAATACCTAAAAGATTGTTGTGAGGGAGAAGGAGAAAAATTATTCTGTTTAATCACAGATGATAGGACAAGGAGCAACGGGCTTAAATTACCGCAAGGGAGATTCAGCCTAGACTATGGGAAAAAATTCCTACCTGTCAGGGTGATTAATCACTGGAAAAAGTTGCCTCGGCAGATTGTGGAATCTCTACACTGGAGTGTTTTAAGAGCAGGTTAGACAAACCCCTGTGAGGAATGGTTAAATAGGCATAGCTGGTCCTGCCATGAGTGCAGGGAACTGGACTCAATGACCTGTCATGGTCCCTTCCAGTTTCTATGATTCTACTCGTACAGGGGATAGTGTACCTGCTTATGGCAACAACTTACTTCCTGGCATGACTCTCTCAGTTTCAGGAATCTGCCTGAGCCAATGCTGTGATAGAGGCTATTGACTAACAGCCTTCTTTAAAAAAAGTTTATGTTTAGCAGAGGAAACAAAGAATAGAAGATTTGAAAATAACAGCCTATCTGCATATGTCGTTCCACCTAATCATGTGCCTCATTAGATAGTAAAAATTACATAGACTTTTCTTCTTAGTCATAGAAAGTAATTGAACCAACTCATTTTATTAGACTTGCAGGGGTGGCCAAACTTATGGAACTCAAGAGCCACACAAGTTGATTATTAAACCTTCAAGAGCTGCATTGAGGAATATAGCCATATATTTTACCTACTAAATTGAGTTGCTGACGTTCTTCCACGAGCCACACTTTTTCATTCAAAAGCCACATTTGGCTCCAGAGCCACAGTCTGGCCATGCCTGAGCCTCCTGAAAGCCATGCTACTCCAAGCTGATAGCATGTCCTGCTGTACTAGCTTATTCTCCTTCTATCTTCTCTGAATCCAAGTTGAGAGGCCCTGCTTCTGTAGAGACAATCATTTGCCAACTGTAGTTGGAGTTCTCTTTCTTTGTTTCTTATGTAATTGTTGTGAAGTCTCTGGATGACTCAGAATTCCCTCACCTCCTCACCTCATGGCCCAGAGCACCCAGCAGAGTTTATGAAGGAGTTTGGAGCAGCCACCATGCGGACACACTTCCATGGTTGGAACAATTAGGACTTCATGGATTGTAATCACTGATCTAATGGCTATATCTTCTCCTTGGGAGAAGGTGTGGAAGCTGGAGGAATAGATGAGGCCCCTTCACTCTTCTTTGCATTTCTAGCACAATCTCAGAAACCAAGCAGATAAATCACATTCTGAATACCTGTCAAAACAGGCAATTAATACAGTGACACATAGTCCTGTATTGTTACATGATGTCTATATCTTACAGTAAGTTTTTTTATGTAATTTTCTTTAATATTCCTGAATATATTTGGATCTTCACAATCAACTAGCCATTATATCCAATATTACTGTGTAATTCTGGGGACTTGATTAAGGGCCAGAATACGGATTGGCTTACTTGCATGAGTAAGTTTCCCAAGGCAAGTAGAAGTCTGACAATCTGGCCCTCAGCATTTTGCAGTTGAGGTGCCTTGTGACTTTCTCTGCTTTACTGTAATGAAATTTACAGGAGAAATGGACTGAAACCTAAGCGTTTGCATCTTCTTTTTCCACGTCTCTACATTTTTCATAATAGGTCTGTTTCTGACATCATTTCTTTTAGGCCCACTGTAAGTCTGAGAGCCTGGATGAACCTGTGGTATTAATTCTCATTGCTTACGATAATTTTGACAGACTGCACTGATCAGTCAGTGTTCCATTTCAATGTGTATTGCCCTATTTTATAATCCCGCTGGTCAGCGAAAAGGAATCTAAAAGAGGATGCAAATCTGAATTTCATTTCTTGCTTATGTTTTTAGAGTCTCAGATGAGACTTTCAGGTCTATATATCCCCTAAACATTGGAGTTTAAACTGAATTCTCAAAATACAGTGTAAATAGATTTTTGCAGTTATTTTTAAATTTATGCTTAATGGTGTGGCAGCTATGAAGACCATGCAAAAGTGAAAAACTGAAACAAGACAAAAATGGTCAAGCTTCTTTAAATTTCAAACATGGTTTGTGTTCAATTTTGTATTGAGTGCTGAGAGAATATGAGGGCTGGCTCTCATTTTAGGCAAGCTTACATGCTTGTCTCAGACAAATGCAGTTGGACCCACTTAAATTTAACAGATACATTTCAAAATAGTAATAAGATTCAGCACTGATATAATGGCCTTAGCTTATTCAGAGAGCATCTTCCAAATTAACGTCATGAACTCTTTTTCTGGCATTCATACAGTAGTCCACAGCAATAGGAGACATCACACATGTATTATGATTCATAAATTGATAACCTGAGTATGTGTATTAGTTCACTTTGGTATTTTCTGAAGACCGAGTGACAAAAATAGCTTTAATGTATTTGCTATCAAAACAACATAAAGAGTATATGTTAAAATATATGATTAAGTTTACACTACTGCTGGGCAATAAAGTTATAGTGAATATTTTATCAAATCAGTTCTTTTACATATTTGTGAATACCAAACTCATTGACTTTAAGTATTCACAGCCTAGCATTTGTTGTTTATGTAATTGCTTGCCTTATATTGTCCTTTGTCTACTTCTTGGTTGGCTCAGTGAAACATTTATAAATGTAAATATTTCTAGAATTAGTCAACGAATACTGGTGTTAATACGTATTCACATCAACATTTATTATGTCTTCTCTTTCCACAAAAGTTATTGGGAACAAAATTAAGCCAAACAAACATTTCACTGGTACAGATGTATACAGAAAATAAATATAGAATGGGGTTGAATTGCCATCTAAGTGAATTGCCAGCCTTCTTTCCCAAACATATTAATCATGTTTTCATGTTTATTATCATAATGCCTAAGGACCAACCAAGAATAGGACCTCATATATGCTAGGCATTGTACAGTTAGTCAGTAGCAGACAGTCTCTGCCTCAAAGAATTGATAATCTAAATAGACAAAGCAGACACTGGGTGGGTGGAAGGAAGGCAGGCAGGCATACAACACACTAGCTGAGCGAATACGTGGTGACAAACATGTTCACATATCCTTTTTTTTTTTTTTTTTGGTGCTCATCAAAAATATGAGATTATGCTACAAAATTGTATTGAGCTGGAAATCTTCAAGCTTCAGTGTTTGCCCATTTTCACAGATCTGGAAAAAAAAATCAGCAAAAATTAAAACAGTGCTCTCTAGCAAACAGCAAGAGACAGTACTAACCTGCAACAATTAATTGGAGCATAAGAAGTTTCAAATAAATCTGTAGCCAGCCTCTTTTGCAAAACAAAACAAAACAGGCAGTGAAAACATTTCAATGGTGCTACAGATCTGATCCCAAGCCCTTCTGAAATCAATGCAGAGACTCCCAGTGACCTGACAGGGCTTTGGACCAGGTCCAATACGTATTATGGAAACGAAGGCAAAGTCATAATGATATGGGAAACAAATATCTGAAAATTTAGTTACAGCTCTTATTTCTCAGCCTTAGTGTGTCTTTCATTTGAGTCTCCTGGCCCAAGATATGTTGATGACTGTTTATATAGCAACTTACATAGATTTAGTGAAACTGCTGATTAAGGATAATCATGAACCGGTCTTAAAAGTGAGCAACTCTGCTGGTAAAGCATTAAGATAATAGCCGTTGGCCTTAGGCTCAAATGCCAGGTAGTTGACTATTGCTTTAAATGATAAACTGGAAATAAATTCCAAGTGATGAGTTAATTGTGCATATTATTGTACCACGTTTCCTGTGTTACAGTTTAGCAGCTTTACAAAACAGAAATTAAACAAAGGGAAATCGAACATTGCATTTACTGTGGTGTTTGTTTAGAGGCATCAGTCTGAGGTCACCAGTACGGGGACAGGGAGATGTAAGTTATATTCCCTGCACCAACAGGCTACCCTGAATCTTAGGGGAGACAGGGGGTATCACTATTGATTTCCCTCTGTTTTTTGCTGCAGGGACAGGTGGGCCTGCTTTCATTTTTTGGCCAGAATGTCAGCCAGATGAAGGTATTGTGAATCTGAATCAACCTCGTTCTTCACAGCCAGGCCTCCCATTCTGATGGTTCCTTCCTTGTCCTCCATGTTGCTTGCATGAGAGTTTACAACAGGAGAAGTCAGCATAAATATGACATAAATGAAATCCTAATGAGTCCATTCTTAGACCTTTGACAATATAAATACTTTGCCAGTACAGTTATACTGGTTTAGGTATACCAGCAGAACTCCCTAGCATAGATGCAGCATATGCCAACAGAAGGAGTTTTCTGTCAGTGCAGTATTATCGCTTCCTCAAACAACATTAGATATGACAACAGAAGTCTTCTTATTTCAGCCTAGTTGCATCTACACTAGGTGTTATATTGTCCAGGGAACATGCTTGTTTCATTTTTTCCATATCCCTTATGTCAGGGGTCTCAAACTCAAATCACCATGAGGGCCTCATAATGACTAGTGCAGGGCTGCAAGGCGACTAGTATGCTAGCCTGAGGGCCACACCACTGAAACCTTTTCATACAGCAATGTTGCAAATATCAGTAATCATAGTGTTGTTGTGGGCTGCAGAAAATAGCTTTAGGGGCCGCATGTGGCCGACAGGCCATGTGTTTGAGACCCCTGCCCTATGTTAACAAAACTTGGCAATGTAGACCTGACCTTAGCCAGGAAGGCACTCCAGAGGAAGGGAAAACTGCTTATTTCCAAACACAGCTGAAGTTATAGAAGATCTGTAAGAAAGGAATTCATGCCACGAATCCTGAAAGTAAAACTCATGGCAATTAAAATTGCTTCTGTAAAAATGAGATGCCTCAGGGAGTAACTCCATACATGTTCAAATGGAGAATCAGTAATGGAGAAGATATTGCAACAGGTGTTCCAGAAGGATGGGATCCAGAATCCCATATTCCTACCTGGGACAGGATCATAGAAATGGAAAAAAAACGTATGACTTAGACAACCCAAACAGTATGAGAGCTTGTTGTACTAATTTAGATGTATTATAGAGCCCCAAAGAGTTAAAGTGTTAACACAACCTTGCCAACATTAACTAGTGTTAAGGTTTGGGGTTTGGTACATGAATCCTCAGCCTGCTTTGTACCAATGCAAACACAGACACATCATTAAAATCCTTTAATTTGTTGAGTAAATATACAGAAGAAAGAAAAATAGTAAATGCTTTTCATTTCAAATGCTTTAAGTAAAGCTGTGGTGTGGCAGGTAGCCCACCCTACCAATAAGGGCTAAATGGAGCTTTGCAGAGGCTATAGCAGCCAATCAAAAGGACGGAAGGGAAGCAGCCATGTAAGAAGGGCTGCCGGCAGCAGGGAGAAGTCAGTCACCCCTAGGAGCTCACAGGGATATGGCTGGTCAGTCTGCTGGGTGAAGCACGCCAGCTCCCCAGGATAGAGCAGTCAGTGGTAGGCTCAACACGCCTCCCTGTTTTTTTTTGCTGGACTAGACTAACACGGCTATCCCTTTGGAAATATTCCAGAGAAGGAGCAGCCATGAGCCCTGAAGCAGGGGCTGGGGTGGATTGTGAGGCTGGCTCCAAGGGAGGAGCAGCTGCTGGGCCCTGGGGTAAGGGCCAGTCAGAGAAGGCAGGGCTGACTCCAGACAGGGAGCAGCTGGGCCCTGAAGTAAGCGCCCAACTCTGGACTCATACAACTGGTTGAGAACTGCAGAAGCCATCCCTCAGCCCCCAAAAGGAGAGGAGCAGGGACTGAGCTGCAGCTGGAGGGCGGTGTCACAAAGTGGACACTGGGCTTGCAGGGAGATGCCCATCCAGGAACAGAGAAGGGAGAGGTATTGCCCCACCCGAGAGGGTGCAGTGGTCAGTAGAGCTGTCCCTAAAACGGCCGTGAGGAGGTGGTGAGCAGGCACTTGTCACAAAAACTTTTGTTTTTAACAACATCCCTTATTATTCCTGTCCTCTTTAGCTGGAGAGAAGTTTTGGGAGGAAACGGCAATAACTGTTTTAGGGGGAAAGGCAAGTTAGTGGAGCAGTTATTGTTGCAAACCTATCTTGTTTCCTAGAAGAAAAACACAAAAGAGGAAAACAGCAGAGATAGAAAATGTAGCTTCTCTTTTTGGTGTCAACTCTTGCTTGCCATCTCACTGTTAGGAAAAAACCCTGCACTGTGCCTGTGTTTATCGGCTACTCCACTAATTAGCAAATTTGTACCAGCATCAGATGTTTAAGGTAATGCTTTAGCTACCTCTTTGTCACAGGCTTACAGTAGTGTTGAAAAATGTGCTATCTTGGCTATATGAACCAGTGTCTTACTAGGAAAAAGGGATAGGAAAGAAGAAAATAAAGTGAAGAAGAAGAGGGTACACAAGAGGGCAGCGGTTGAGAAAAAACTCTCACCTCCTAGGTGGGGACTGAGATTCAAGCAGAGCCAAAGGAAGTGGTAATGTCATTTGGACCCCTCTCTTCATCTGGTCAGGGTAGGATGTCTCTCCTGGTCAGGACAGCAAAGCCCAGTGATGGTACATTAAGGCATGGTGGGGGGAGAGAGAGACAATAATGGAAAGGTCACTCCAGTGGTTGTTGGTGAACAGCTGTTTCTAAATAATCACCTCTCCCCGACACACAGCCTTTCCTTTTAAGGGCTATGAGCTTTCCATGAGAACTCAGAGTGATAAGACATCTTGCTACAACATGCCTTTAGCATAGGGTGGCCTAGTCTGTGCCTTCCATGGGCCCTCCCTTTAGGCTTAGGTTGGCCCTGATGTCTCTCTCTCTACAGGTTAGTGATAAGCCCCCAACCCTCCAAATGTCTCCTTGGGGTGTCCATGCCTTGTTTCACTGGCCACTCACAGTATTCACAGATTTGCTGCTTCCAGCAACAACAGAACACCCCAGCTTACTTTGTCTCCCCTTACAACCCAGCACTTGTCTATAGTGAAAACAAGAAGCTTACTTAACCAAATATACTCCAGTAACAGTAATAGTAATAGAAATGATGACTAGTGGGCTACTGGATCTTGGTAGGGATCATATACGTGACTGTTTGAACTAATAAGTACTTACCTGACCCAAGGGATCCTAGAAAAACTGTAAAACAAACAAGGAATCTGGTAGCACTTATACAGACTTACAAATTTACTTATTTAAAATTTATTTAGAAAAACTGTAAACACCTCCGGTGCCCTCTGCCATTTGGCAGCAGAAGGTCCTCAAAGGCAATAACTGCACACCAGCCACTCTCCTTGCCCTGGGGAGAGGCAGCCTACCAGGGGCAGGCAAGCCAGGAACAGTTGGTCCGACTTGGAGAGTCACCGCCCCGGCCTTCTGCGGATTCACTGACAGCAGAGAGGGCAGCGTAGCCTCTGGCCCCGTTCCCACACCATCAGGGACCATGGTGCAGTCACCTGGCCACCTCTTGCTCTTGCAGAGGGAGGGTCATGGCTACCCACCCTAAACAGCCTGGTGACCCATTTTTGGGTCACGACCCATAGGTTAAGAAACCCTGATCTAGACCACCCCTGACAGGTTTTTGTCTAATCTGTCCTTAACTGCTTCCAGTGATGGAGACTCCACAACCTCCATATGAGACTTATTCCAGTAGTTAATCACCCTGACAATTAGGAATTTTTTCCTAATGTCCAACCTAAACTGCCATTGCTGTAATTTAAGCCCATTGCTTCTTGTCCTATCATCAGCAATTAAGAAGAATATTTTTTCTCCCTTCTCCTTGGAACAACTATTTAGGTAATTGAAAACTGTTATGTCCCCTCTCAGTCTCCTCTCTTCCGGAGGAAGAAAACCAAGTCTTGCAATGTTCCCTCGTCAGTTAAGTGTTGTAGACCTTTAATCATTTTCATTGCTCTTTTCAGACTTTCTCCAAGTTGTCATGTACTATTGTGACACTTTATGAACTTTTACTTACTTTTTCCACAAACGAGCTGATAGTTAGGGTAAATCTATAGGCCCAGTTTTTGCAAAAGCCTAACCCCTCCCCACCTCTTTTTGTACAAAACATACAAAGACCTGCTACATTAAATAAAGCCCATTTCCCACATACCATAAGGTCCCTTTACATCACTCTAGTATTACAGCCCTTAAAATGGGGGTAAATATCATTTCCATATAACTATGTGCAATCTACTTTAAGGCCTCACACTGCCAGAATTGGGGCATTAATGTAAATGAGAATCAAGGCTAACAGAGTAAGGACTGACCATGACCACTTGTATTAAATTTTACAGGTCCAGCTCTGATAAACATAGCTAAATTGAAAAGCATGTTCCAAAATTGTGCTATATTAGAGTCACACATGCTACATAGCTGTATCATAAATTTCTTTACCCCCCCCCTTCTGCCCAAAAATCTCCAGTCATGTTCATAGTAGGTATTAAAGCCTCAAAGGGATAGTTCTAACAGAGGTTTCTCTAAGTAGGTTTTAATAACAGTTGCACAACTAATTTGCTCAGAGATTGAGCTCCATCTAACTGCTATTATGATCAAGATAATTAAATTAGGAAAATATTTAATGTGACTGGTTTCTCTGCCAGAGCTTCAGGTGACCCTCTAAACATCTATTTTTCCTTCTGCATATGCACTGTATTTAGTAAATCCCAAGCCACCCTTTCATAGCATAATGCTCTTTTTATATCATATAGCAACCCTGACATTATCATGTTGTATGGTAACTTGAATTCATTTCAGTCTGAAATAGATTTCCATCCCCCTGGAACTGATTCATCCTGCAGTGAATCTATGTTTACCCAGACATTTTGTACTCTATGGCTGTGTTCACACAAGGCTTTTTATTCGAAACAACCACTGTTGTTTCGAATTAAAAGTTGACATGTCCAGATGTCTCTGCCACCCCCCACCACCACCTGCAAGCCAGAGCAGCGGGCGAAGTCGGCTCCCATGCCCACCACCCCCTGGTTGCTGGCATGCCCCCCTTGCGGGGCCAGCCCTCTTGAGGACTCACCACGTGGGCCACGTCGGCAAGCCCCCCTTGTGGGGCCAGCTTGCTGGGGGACCTGCCCCCTGGGTGGCAGTTGTGGTGCCTCATGGTTCCTCCCTCACTGCCCCACCAGCAGTGGGGGACGCAGGGCAGGGGGATCCCTGCCCTGGGGTCTTTTTCCCTTGCCTGGCTCTCAGGTTGCCGCACCTCCCAGCGTGCCCCTCTTTTGAATCGAAATAGCAAGTCCTGTGTCCAGACTTGCTATTCGATTTGGTGGTTTTCCTTAATTTGATTTAAGTTAAATTGAATTAAGGATTTTATTTCAAATTAGCTTATTTCAAAATAACTTATTTCAAAATAAGCAGCTATGTGTGAACATAGCCTAAATCAAGGTCATCAGATGAGGGGGAGAGGGAGAAATACCCTCAAGGAAAACAGTGGACAGAGCTGCTAATACGATTTTCTACTATTAATAGGTGCACCCAATCTTCCTGCCACTTACATTAGTGGCAAGACTCCCAGAATGCCAGGAAAGTAAAACCAGAGCTTTAATCCCTCCAGGAGCTGGTTCTGTTGACAGAGAAGTCCCTCTGGCAGGCCCGTCTTTCCCTGTGTTCACAGATGGTCTAACCCTTTTCGACAATAAACTCTCCAAGGAAGGGACCATACTTCTGTGTTTGCACAGTATTTAACACCACTATGGGTGTTAATAATAGATGCTACTACACTGCAAAGATTATGTCTTGAGATCACTCCCTTGGGGAAAAGGGCAATTACATTGTACATCATACCCTGAGCACAATCATCCTGTGGTCCACTCCTTGCGTAAAGCTTTTCAGCCACATCTATGGGATAATGAAACAGTCCAAATAAAAGAGCAAAGAGGCCCCCTCATGCAAAAGAGAAGGAGCAGTCTCTGAGATATTAGAGTCTCATCCTCTGCATGGTTAAAAGTCATGCTTTAGTCGTGGGAGTTATAACAAAACAAACAAACTCGCCTATCTTCTTTCCTCAGCAAATGCAGCCTGATAGTGCTGTCGGAGCATTCTTTAGCACAGTGGTTCTCTAAATTTTCTCTGCCATGGCACTCCTTGCTACCTTTAATTAATTTGAGGCATGCCACCATATACTTTCCTAAGAACTCATGAATATTCATGAGCTAATGAGCCAATCCAGAGCTCTTTGGGTAGTTTTTCAAAAGATTTTGTGGAACACCTTCTCAGACCTGATGGCACACCTGTGTGCCATGACACACTGGTTGGGAAACACTGCTTTAGCACATAACCTAGTGCTCTTGGGAACAAAGTAACCCCTCACATGGGCTGTGTTCTCCTCCAGGCCTGACAAACTGCACAGGTGCAGCAGGTTGGGGCTCATTGTGAACACAGAACTTTTTATAACTTTTTTTTTTTTTTTTTACTGGTAAGTGCAGTTGTGTATGTGTGGGGATATTACCTGCCCTGCTGCAAACATAAACCAAAGTGTCCTTTAGAAATGTTTCTTGTGTTGCTCTTGCTGAGCATCCAGCATCACTGGGGAAAAATTCACAAAAAACCCCCCAAACCTTCCTTAATGTAGCTGGGATATATGAACTCACAGAGTAAACCAGCATAAGAGGTCCAATTCTGCCCTTAATCAATCCAATGGCAGTTTGGGTGCTAACTTCATTAGGAGCTAGAGCATATCTGAAGACCCTGCTCTCCCTTTCCCCCATGATTCTAGTGAATAAACTGTTGAAAAAGCCTGAGCTCTGGGTCAAGAGCTAATGATCTTGCAACACATATTGTGTAAAGTTTTTCTGAACACTGTGTAAACATTTTTGCTTCCGTTAAAAATATTTCCTACCTACAGCTGGGAGGATAATAAGAAAAGATACATTGGCTTTCTCACATGTAATATTTATTTAAATTCATCTTAAATTATTATACCAATATATTGGTGAATGAGTCAAGTTGTTCCATGAGCTGAAAAATATTTTAAAGCATATTAATGTTTTAAATTCTACCAGATTAATAAATTATGCATCAAATATTATTTAGCCAAATCTTAAAAATTTATAGGAGGAATGTGGGGGTAGAAAATCCAATGGTACCTGGGAATCAGTGACAGAATAACAAAGTTAACTTGCTTTCCACAGCACCCTTCATTCATAGGGACCACAATGGATTTTACAACAATTTTTTAAATACAGAAGCTGCTTTCTGCCACTCACTGGTGCAAATCAGCCCTAAATCTGGCAAATTGGTGCACTGGATCATGTCCCTTGTTATAGGGGGATCTTTGTGTGGAATAACACTTCCAAAGAAACTTCTAAACCAGTCCCTGGCTGACTCCCAAAATAAAGGGCATGGTAGGAAAATAGGAGGCAGGATCAGAGTTCATTTATGCCTGAGAGGTCCCTAGCTGCTCTAATAGTCCCAAGGAAACAATGGCAGCTTCTTTAAATTTGAGACATCTTCAGTCAGCTTATTTACGCTGCAAGCTAACTGAGTTTCCAGTCTTCAGGTTCAATGATATTCTTTAGCAATACTGGAAGATCAGAGTCCACATATAGACCTGAATAGCTTAATTCATCACTGAAGTGCAGCCACTGCTAAGCTGGAACATCGAGGTTCTTGAACAGTGTATTGCAAACCTACAGAAGATTTTAAGGCAGGAAATAAAAAATAATATATCCAATCAAAATTACAAGGGGAATTTACATTGGTAGAAGATAATCATTGTTTAAAGTGGAATTTAGCCAAGCCACCAAGTTAGCTTCTCTCTTCTCTTTCAAAAAGTGCCATGGAGGTTTTAATGGCCACAAGTAGTCCAGACTTTCATTTTATATATTACCAGAAGGTCTGTGCAGCATCTTTTAACATCCATCCTGGGGTAACAAGTAAGGTCAGAAGGAAGCTCATGCCTGAGGATGTGAATATACAACACCCTCTGACTGGGAAGGGAGTTGTTCATGCATGTCTGATTAGGCTGTGGGGTGACTTAAATAATTTTAAAGTCTCACACCTCTGTAGGAGAAAGTTGTGCTTTCCCTATAAAAATGTTTCCTTGGCATTTCTTTGCTGACATACATATCTTAGTTCTTTAAGCAACAGGATGTTGATCTAGTCTTAGTATTACTTCATGAATTAAAGTTATTCATCCTTCAGTTGTTCTTGAGACCATTTGAATTTAAAACAACATATTTGACTTAGCCATATTCTTATTAACTTTTTTCTTTATTTTTCTCTTTCCTTTCAGCTTTTTTCAGAGCTGTTTTTCAGACACACATGCAGAGTTGACATTTGTTGTCCTTGGAACCTTAGGATGCTTAGAGTGAAAAAAGGCTGTCTGAGTCTGCTTTTAACTGGCAGAAAATACAGTAGAAAATATACTATTAAAAATAGTGACTCAGTGCTTGTTTCCTTCTATTCAAATATAATTTTGGCATGCAATCAAAACAATACTATGTATTATTGTATCTGAGCATTGAAGAAATATCACGGGTTAAGTTGCTTTTTTCCATTACACAAAAGAACAATTTCTTATTTTTTTAAAAAAAAGATTCATCTTAAAACAAAAGAAGTAATATTTCTCTAAGTCGTGAATTACAATGAAAGCTCTATAAAAGCGATTGTTTGAAATTTTAAATTGAACTTCTACCCACAGACAACCTTCAGGAACTATTTCCATCATCTAAATCTAATGAAGATAGCAGGCACCAAGGGGAGGAGCAGAAAAAAAATAGTTATTCATATGTGAAGCCCAGATACTCATGTGTGTTTTCAAAATTTCCACTCCATGAAAAATTTAGAAATTTCAACCTTTCCTACCCTTTCAGGATGGAAACAAACCAAGAAAGGTCAAGATAGCTCCTGAGATGGCAATTCCAAATTTCACTCAGCTGTATTGTCAATGTAAAATTTGTTTTTTACACTCAAGAGTGTTTTGTTCTTGTCAGGGAATTACTGAAAAGGTCTTATATGGTTGTCCACAGTAGAATACGCTTCAACAGTGACTTAGCTCGTGAGTACTATGAGATTTTGTAAGAGTCTACAAATGCACTTTGCAGTTGTGCGCAGCCCAAGTCCATTGTGGCATCTGTTCTCTTACCAGAAACAAGTTACTCCTCCACAATGTTTCCTTTATCCTAAAAGGAACCATTTTTCTTATTCCTACCTATATAAAATTGCAAGTGTTAGGGGCTACAAAGCCATTCCTCACTTTGGCTGAATTGTGGCAGGGTCCAACTGTAGCCATTTGAGCAGGAGCAGATAACTGCATGGGCCAACAGGTCCCATGCCCAGGGGCCCACCACAATGTGGGGGCCCCTTCACCCTGCTAGCATCCCGGCACTGAGAAGGGGAGTCGGGCGAGCCACCCTGAGACTGGCCTCTGAGCTCCTGGCCTGCCCCTGGGCCTGCCGATCCACATCCAGAGGGAGGCCCTCCATTGAGGTGGGTCCCACTGGTGGGGAGGCCCCTGATCTGTCACTGCATGTGAGGGAAATTCACCTTTCTGCATTAGTCACCATATAGTAGCTATGACCACATAGGACTAAAGACTCCTGGGTATGCAGAAGGCTCTTGAGTAGCAATTTATAAACCAGGGATAAATATTGTCAGACAATTACTATTTATATACTTGTCCAATTTATTGGATTGTGAAACAGCTTCACAAATAAATGCTGTACAACTGAGTGCAGTACATTACAAAATACACACTCTATAATGAATTGTTATGAAAAGAAAATTTGCCACATGTTACAGTGTTTTAGTTTTTCATTAGATCACAATAAAATATCATTGCCCTGCCCTCCTGTGAGACCAGTTTTAATGGTTTATGTAGAAATTTTCAGTTGACAAGCAGCTGTGAAAGCAGGCATTACTGATTTGCTAGATACAGATGTATGCCATTCAGTTAGATGCTGCAAAAATGAAAAGCAAATCAATATACATAATGTTGCCAAAAACTGTAGCAAGATAAACAAAGTTCTTCTATATATATTAGACTTTACCCTCCCCTCTGAGAATCACATGCATCTGAGAACCATTTTAAATCAAGAGACAATACTGGCTTTTGCTGTAGTTTAGATAATCGGCTATCTTAATCTTCAGTATTCATGGTACCTAAACAGCTTTTGAAATGGCAAAAAACAAAAAGGAGTTGTGTGGCACTTTAAGACTAACAGATTTATTTTTTGCATGAGCTTTCGTGGGAGAAGATCCCACTTCCTCAGAGGCTTCAAAGATGGGTGAACTTACAGAAAGGAATGAAACTAAATGCAAGGGGGTGTAAAACATAGGATCAGGTCATTAGTGGCAGCAATGATGAATTAAGGACCAGCCACTGGCATTTTTTATCATGTCAGGAGCTCTATGTATGAATTTATAGTAAAAATAGCCTTGTCTACACTAGATTCCCACCATTGTTGCCACTGATTGAACTGCCTTTGTGAGATGTTTCCTGAAGTTTCCCTGGCTAGTCAAGACCATAATCTGAATCATCTGAGAGAGGCAAACTCAAATATTATGAAGTCAATGCTACTTACAGTTACCTGAGGCTCTTAATTCAGTTTAGTTTACAATCAACCAAGCAAAGGCAATAATTTTGGATTGGAGTTGATATCCTGTTATTTTCCAAGACTGGAACCCAAAGAGTATGTGCTTTATTTCAGTAGCTCCTGAAATTTCTTATCATAAAAAAAGTGTGTGTGGGAAAGTGGTATATCCCCAACTGCCTAGATAGTCAGTGGAACATGTAATTTCATAGAATCATAGAAACTGGAGGGACCATGAGCGGTCATCAAATCCAGTCCCCTGCACTCATGGCAGGACCAAGTACCCTCTTAAACTGTCCCTGACAGGTGTTTGTCTAATCTGCCTTTTAAACACTTCCAATGATGGAGATTCCACAACCTGCCTAGGCAACTAATTCCAGTGGTTAATCACCCTGGCTATGTCTACACTAGGAAAAGTTAGCTCGAATTTGTTAATTCAAACTAATAAGTTCGAGTTTAGTTTGAGCTAAACTAGAACTTATTAGTTTGAATTACCAACATGGGCTAATTCGAACTAATGTTAGTTCGAATTAATCCGCTTTGTTAATTCGAACTAACTGCCCTTAGTTTGAATTTAAGTTCAAACTAAGAGTTAAATCTTGTCTACATCATCCTTTGTTCGAACTAACAATTGAACTAAGGGCTTAGTTTGAACTGACCAGCAGGTCTTACTAGTTCAAACTAGGCTTTCAATAGTTTGAATTAAGGAATTCCTTAGTGCAAACTAATGAAAGCCTAGCGTAGGCAGGGACTAAGTTAATTCGAATTAAGCCTCCTTAACTTGAACTAACTTGCAAGCGTAAACATGCCCCCTGACACTTACGTTTTTTTGCTAATGTCCAACCTAAATCTCCCTTGCTGTAATTAACAAGCCCATTGCTTCTTGTCCTATCAGTGGCAGTTAGGGAGAACAATTTTCAAAACCAGATACATTTTCCCAAAACAGCAAAAACGAGAGTCCTGTGGCACCTTAAAAACAATGAGAGTCCTGTGGCACCTTAAAGGCTAACAGATTTCTTTGGGCATAAGCTTTCTTAGGCTCCAACCCAATATGTCAGATGCATGAAATGGAAACTACAGTTGAGAGGTATGTATACCCATGTCCTCCTCCATCCTGTCATTTGTATATATACCTCTCAAGTGTAGCTTCCAATTCATACATCTGAAGAAGTAGGTTGGAGCCCATGAAAGCTTATGCCTGAAGAAATCTGTTAGACTTTAAGGTGCCACAGGACTCTCATTGTTTTTGCTGTCCAACAGACTAACAAAGCTACCCCTCTGGAAATTTTCTGACATAGAAATAACTGGAAAGACCTACATATAGGCTTAATATAAGGAAAAATGGATGGTTTTCAGGTATCTTCCCCCTTAAGAGGCCTGTGAAAGTAGTATATGAGGTTTCATATTAATGATCTCAAAAATCAAATTTGTTCAGTTTAGAAGCAAAGAATATTTTGCTGTTAGTGGAGTTATTTCTATATTTTTAAACTGAAATGTATCCGTTTACAGAGTGCAGCATGGTAATCACAATACTCTGCCCAAGAGCTGCTTGTTAAATAAGTGGGTATTAACAAAACACAATCCAAAGCAAAGAGTTTTGAACCATCTGTTAAAACAACCTTTTCTTGATTTTCCATACATTGCCTTTTATTTCAACATCATTTCACTAGTTCTCCAAGAACCAAAGATTTTTGCCTGTACAGCTCAGGCCTGGATTTCTGATTTAAAAACAAACACATGCTTTCTTTTTCTTCTTAAATCATCTGGTCCTTCCCAACCCTTTCCAGGTCACCTTTAAGAAGCTGCTATTATGGCATGCCATAGGAAATACCAAATAGCCCATTCTTAAAGACCTACATTACCCTCAATGCAAGATTTGACCATTGCTATTACAACTCTCCAATGAACAATTGGTTTACTCTCAAGACTGATATCATTGTAAAGATTAAATATGGAACACTGTCAATTTTGTGACCAGATATGAGGCATGGTATAGAGAAGGAGAGCCATGCACTCAGCAGGATAGGTGGCAACCCAAAAACCGAGAGATCCTTGAATCTTTCCTTTAATGATGTTTCAAATTGTCTAGATACCCGGGGCAGGGAAGGATAAACAAGCATGATACTGATGGTGGATGACTTAATGGAAGGATAATTGATAGAATAAAACCTTTGCAACCTGCGGTGCTAACCCAAACTCACTAAGCTACTAGAACATTAATGAGTGAGAGATTTTAATTAAATTGTTTGCAATTAACTCTCCCAAGAGTAAAAAAAGGAAAACTAGTGAAGACAAAATACCTGTAGCACTCTCACCAGAACATGTTATTCATGCAAACAGTTTCCTTTCTCCATAACAACAGTCATTGTTCTTGCATCTATAAAGTTGCAAGTGTTAAGGACTCAACACCAGTTATCTCTGAGTTAGACTGGGGCTCAGTCTTGCATAGCAGTCCAGAGGTGAAAACGCCAGCTCCAGTCCTCTGCATTAGATTGTCTCAGACTGTGGCTTTGGCCAAAAGAAAAGACCAAGGCCTTCATGTCTGATACTCCTCCTGCCCCATGGGTAGATAAGTGGGGGGTGCTGTCAGGGGTCTGCTCCCTGGTGTACTAAAATTTAGGTGGAATATATGGGCTAAACAAAACCCAGTCATGGTCCCATATTGAACAGTGTAAAGCAAGATTTGGGGCCTTGGCCTGCTTAGTATCATTGCAAAACATCATTCAACAACCTTTTAACTTTTTATGAAGATAAAGAAAAAAAGGAAAACAGTTGGAAGCATTTGAAATATAATATATTGACTTTCATTTTAGCAATAGTCATTACATCCTCTTCCTGGAGAGAGTTTTTTGAAGAGAAGAAGCCTCTTGTTTGATGGGTTTTTAGATGGCATCAAAGCTGGTATTGTTTTTCTTTGGGGAAAGGAGAAGTAATTAATTGAGATGCGCAGTTGTTGCAGCTGTTAAAAGTCCCATCACTTTTCATCCCAGGAGTCTGGGATTCAGCTGGAGTTGCTAAAGGCAGCCATGTCTCCTGGGTCCCTCTCTCCAGCTAGTCCAGATGCAACATCTCACTGGATCAGGATGTCCAAGACCTGGGATCCCAGGTGATGGCAATGGTGGCTGCCACAACAGTGAAACTCACTCCAGTACCCAAGTTTTCCTTAATGTCCTTTCTTTAAAGATTTTTTTCTTAAAGGAACGGTGGGAGAAATAATCCATCCCCTCATTATTTTGTCAACAAATTTGGCCTAATTTCTGACACACCAATTTGGGTTCTCTGATGTCTGATCCCACGCTTTTCTTTGTTTCTGAGCATGATCTTAACACAGTCCTTGAGTTATGTGGCTAGGCCTTTGGTTTGGATGAATTCAAACTATCTGTCCCCCTTTCATATTTTTTCCTATAAACATTAGTTATTACAGATTATTGTGAAATTTTGTGAATTTATACTCACTTTTTAAGCTGGACTCACATATGAATTTATAGGCCCAATTAATACAACACCCTGCAGTCCCTTGCGTATCATCTTGCAGAGATCTCCAGACTATTGGTTCTCAACTTTTTGCGAGTCTCGACACAGTTGGCGGTATTTTGTGACCCTACAAGACACAGCAGTCCACCCCTCCCAAGCCAAATCCAGCCATCTCCCTTGCTCTTTGTGACACATGTATGCTGAAGACTCATGAGTCTCTTTTGAAAGGCTTGGTCCAGCTCTTTAGTTCAGTGGTTTCCAACCTTTTTCTTTGTGCAGACGACTACAGCATCATCAAAAGCTTTTGCAGACCACCACCTCGCTCTCCCCAGCCCCAAGCCCCTTACTGTTCCCGTCCCCCCATGGCCCTACACTCCCCAGCCATGAGCCCTTCATCATGCCAGCTGTATGCTTTTCCTGCCCTGCAGACCACATGCAGTGCAGCCCTGCACTCCTCAGCCTCCAGCTCCTTGCTGTGCCCCTGTCCACCACTGCTCTGCATGCTCTGGCCACTAGCCTCTTAAGCCCCACCCCTTTCCCCCTTGCTCTCCCTGGCCACGAGCCTGTTACTGCCTCCCCAGTCCCCCATGGCCCTGCACACCCCACCTTGCACCCCTTACCACACCCCTGTCCTCTGCAGCCCTGGGCATCCCAGCTCCAGCTGCACTTTTCCAAAACTGTTTCCCCACGGACCGCCTGCAGTGCTCTCACAGCCCACTGATGGTCCACAGACCAGAGGCTGGGAATCACTGATAAACTTATAAGGACTTGGCTATATTTCTGAGAGTCAAATTTAAATTTAACTAAGACACATTTACTATGTTTGTTCTTTGTCTCTTGAGACAAATGTACACAGTGCTCTATAGTAGCACTGATTGTCTTAAGTGTGTCAATTGATTGACCACTTACATGTTTACCCCAGACTTTGGACATTTTCATTTTCTTTTGTTTGTATTAACTTACAGGAAACCTAGCCCTGGGTCATCTATTCAAAGGACTGGCAGACAGCTAAAATTCACACAAGACTTAAATCATTTACACTGTAAATACAAGTTCAGGAGCTACAGGCTTTTCCCAATTAGAAAGGCGCCTGGAATGGGCTGGGACATCTTTGGACGCGTGTGATTGTGTTAGTGACACACACTCCTAGAGAATACAAGGAAGGAAGTGTTTCCATTGTTTCAAGGATGCCCTTTGGGTTTTGATCATTTACAGCTTTTTATTCATTTCTCTGTTCTTCCCTGTTTCCTTCCTCAGTGGTTTCATAAGCATTTTTTGGTTTTGTTTTATTGTCAACACCTTGTCATCATAGTGCCCTTTTTCTTTCCTAAGTTAAATTTGCTGTTTGTGAACTGCCCCCTTTCCCCACTGCAGGGAAAAATGGAACTTTCAGTAAAGTTTTTGATCGTTTCTATCAGATGAGACTACAGACAGGACCACAGTAAGTGTTGCTGACAGAAAAGAAACAATCATTGGTAGCATTATGGAGTAATTCAAGATTCTGATCCAGCACCTATTGAAGTCATTGGGGAGACTTGACTCAGAATTGACTCAGCCCCCAAAAGATTTTGTCTCTTTTACCTATAGATTTTGTTATTTTCTGATTTATTATTAATTATTCTTAGTTACACTGCATTCAAACAGACTCTAGGCCCACTAATGACATTACACTAGGTGTTATACAAATTTATGAATATGGTCCCTGACCCAATGAGCTTCCCATGTTAAAAAAAAAAGTGATCAAGATGAAGGTTAGCACATTTCTTTTTCTAAGTTTCATGCTTGCTATTTTTTTAACTAAAATATACTCGTCACAATTGGCTTCTCTCTCCAGCCATTTCTAATTCTTCTTTTTAAAGAAATGATTTTAATTCCACTTGTTCATTACTTTTATAATCAAAGTAATAAGAAACAGTTTTCTTAATTAGTTCTCTGTATTCAGCTGGTCGTGCATGTCCTTTGGAAATAGTTCTGATGATAAACCCATTAGTCCAGGGTCAGTGTTCAATAGCGATGTTGGCTGTTGATTCCATTACAATACCTTTTAACTATGTGATTAATTCTTTTCCTATCAGAAGCTGGGTGATTCAACAGATAGAGCCCAAAAGTATGTCCACTGTCTTCACACAATAGGCTTTCACAATGAACAGCTGGGGACTGACTTTCAAAGCAAAGTGTGTGTATTTACATTTATGTATTTGCATATGCACATTAAGCCTAACTGCCATGCATGCACATATTCCTGCTTAGCACAAACATTCACATGTGGTAGGCGCTCATAATTGCACATGCCTACTTTTTAAAATCTAGCCGTCTATCTAGGGATGGGGCTGAACAAAACCTGAATCTAAATTTTGGGGAAAAGCACTTCTGGATCAGAACATTACAATTTGGGCCTAACTCTGTGTCAGTACAGGGAATGAGACTGAATGAAAATTGTTACACACTAGGCAGTTTCTATCTGTTGCTTGTGGCCAACTTGTGTTTATGATACACATGAAATGGTCACAGCCAGTACTCAAGAGAATCTAGTGAAAGCTGTTTTTTTTAAAAGAGGTTTTTATACAATATGTTATTTTGACTCTTCATATTAGCAGCACTACAGTTTTAAACACACTAATAAAGGCTACTTTCCTACTAAGGACTTTCCTGCTAGGGCAACGTGTGAGGACTGAACTTGGACTCGAGGTGAAATTCTGACATCAATGACAAAACTTCCATTAACTTAAAAGAAGCTAGAATTTCATCTCTAGTATTCCTTTCCTGGCTCTGCCACTGACTTACTGTGTGACCCTGGGCAAGTCACTTCCCCTCTCTATGCCTCTGTTTTCACTACAATCTTCATCTGTCCTGTCTGGTTGGATTATAAACTCTTTGGGGGCTTTCTGACTATATATCTGTCTACTGCCTTATGCAATGGAGCCTTGATCTACAGTGAACGATTGTGAGCTAAGGTATACAGATGTAAATCTGGCATTACCATTTTTCCATGCTTCACCCTCAAACTTGCCATTGGTAGGACACACGGCCTCTGGCCCCATTACTTCCTTTACTGCAGGTCTCTGCCTGCTGTTTCTTTGCAATCATAGGCTGGTTAGCACCTTCCTCCTTCTGCTTTCAGCTTTCTCCTGCTTGGATCTCATGAATCATCTCACAAAGGGTGGGGAGCTCTAAACCTCAAATTCTTTGGCTCCAATCCACAAAAGTACTTAGGTATCTAAACTCCAGACTCAGATGCCCAAGCCCCAGTTTGAGGCACCACTTTGTTCCACAAAACTCCTGCTCCTCTGCCACTTAATCTTGCATGTACTTAAATTCACTTGACTCTTATGTCCAATGTAAAAGCTACCTCAGGGTCTAAATTCTTGTCTCTGGGCATGTACCTTAATGCCTGAGCTTAGGTGCCCGGACATGTATCTCTCGCTCAAGTTCCAGAGCACTACATGAACTACGAGAAGATAATTGTAGGAGTGCCAGTCTATTCTGTGGAGCCCAACCCTGTAGACGTGCTCTGAGACCAGCTACCAGACTGTGACCCATTTAGAATCTGGAAGAGGGGAGGATGGTGTTGCTGTTCCATATTGGGCAAGTAAATAAAATGTCTATGGAGCAAGAGGACTGGACACTGGCTCCTGTAACTCTCAGGTGGATGGGCTATGGAGTCATTCTCTCTGTCTGGACTAATTACTAAAACACCCCTCTCACCACGTATTGGCTGGTCTAAGGATCTGATGCATTCTACTCAGCTTGCATGGATCCCACTTTTAGGCTAAGTCGATACAGCTGATGGCAAAATTGCCACCATCAATGTGATCTTCTGGGTTCAATTGAGCAGGCTGTGTAGAGGCACTCAATTGATCCAGAATTGCCATAGCAACACCAGCCCCGGAACTGGAGTATCAGTGGCTATGTTTACACACACATCATTATTTCAAAATAAGTGTTTCGAAATGAGTTATTTTCGAAATAAAGTCCTTATTTCGAAATAAGTTAATTCGAATTAACAAAATGTCAATTCGAATTAAGGGAAAGCCTGCAATCCAAAAGGCTGCTATTTTGAAATAGTTATTTCAAAATAAGGCCATTTGGACCAATGTTCCCTCTAAGGTGATGATGCAGCTGAGCAAGTTATGGATGCAGGTGAGCAAGTTATGGATGCGGCTGAGCGAATTCCCCAACCAATATGGGTCCTTCCCCACTGCCTGCTAGCCCCCAAAGCATACCCATAACTTGCTTAGCTGCATCATCAGCTCAGAGGGAACACTGCTGTCATTACCATATTGTGTCATGGAAAATGGTAACGATAATGCATGCAGCATTAAAACACCACAATGTTATGTGTTTTTTTAAAAAATATTTTAAAATAAAAAAAATATCAAAATGTCTTATTTTACTGAAAATTGATTTTTCCCCATAAATGAACATTTTTCATGACCCTTTCATTAATGTTCATGAGACTAAGAAAAATAAAAGTATCCTAAATTTGCAAATATAAACTTGAGAAACACCTAAAAAGTAAAAAAGTTGACATGCTGCTTTTTTATTTTCTACAGCAGCCCATTTTACAATTAAAAAAAAAAGTCCTACATTTGAATTGGTTAGAAACAATGTGCCTTTTTTTGTTTTACTTATTTGGTCCCTGTTAGTATTTTATTCACAGTATACTTTATTTTCTTTCATTTTATTAGGGTTTTCTTCCTGCTCCTTCTTGCCCCTCAGTGTAGCTGTTCTGTAGGGACTAACAGTCCCCCCTGCCCAAAGAACAAATCAAAACACCAACTGTGACATTCAAACCCATGACCTTCTAACTCAGAGGCTGCTATTTTACTCACAAGGCCATAGAGGCTGATGCTGTTTAACTCTCTCAGAGCCAGGGGACTGCTATGTTCTGCTCACCTGTGCTTCCTGTGTATAGGCAACAGCCTGATGGTCATGGGTTTGAGTCCTGTGTTAGGCGTGTTTCTTTTTCTTTTCTTCTTCTTTTTTTTTTAACATGCTATTCATAAGTAACATGGAGGTGGGGAATCACCTATTTTTAGAATACCTGAGGACAGCAGCCACTCAGGACATGAAGGTAAATAGGAGGAGGACATGTCCTCCTTTTGCCAGATGTCTGGCAAGCCTAGTCCTGGGGAAGCTGCTCGCTCCCTCGCAGGCAGTGGGTGGGGGCATTGCCTGAGTCCCGCAGCTGGGCGCCGCCTCCCTGCACCCTCCAGCCGATGTCCAGAAGTCCCTTGGGATCCCCTTCCCCTGGGTCCCCAGCTCCCTCCGCTCCCACGCGGAGCCTGCCTCTCACTGCCGCCATTCTTCTGGGCGGCAGGAATCTGTTCTGACAAGTTTAAAATCTCCCACCCTGAGCATATTCAGCGGAGATTTTAAACTCCGGAAAACTGCTCCCTGCCCCCTGGAAGAATGTGTGCTCCGGCCAGAAGGAACAGCAGCTGAAGCCCTACGCCAGGGGTGGTGAGGCGTGCACTGAGGGGTTGGGGTTGCTGCACCCGAGAGCACGGGCACAGCTTAGAGGGAACATTGGTTTGGACCTGTTGTTTCGAAATAGTTGTTTCGAAACAATGGTGTTGTTTCAAAACAACATGTCTAAATGACCTTATTTTGAAATAACCATTTCGAAAAAAATCGGGGTTTAACCTGTTTTGAAACAATGGTTCTTATTTCAAAAGGACGGGATCTGTCCTTTCGAAATAAGAAAACATCATGTAGACCTAATTTCTTTTATTTTGAAATAACCAGGGTTATTTCAAAATAAAAGTGCTGTGTAGACGTACCCAGTAAGTCGACCAGAAGGCATTTCCAGTTGGCTTAGTGTGTAGGGAGTACTAAGTAAGTCATCGGGAGCTACACAAGGTATTTTACATACCTTGTGTATCTCCCATCGACTGCCACCAAAAAATGCAGCAAATAGAGACTAGGGCTTAGATGCCTGTCTCTCCTCTTCACTGTATAGGAAGCCAAGACACCTAACCGAAGCTGTGTGGATGGCAGCGTTATTCCAACAATTTTCTTCAGGGCTCAGCAATGCTAATGCAGCATTTAAGTTCCTTTATGAGCTGGTGTTTGTGACAAAAACTCTTTAGTCCCAGTGGGGACTGGACAGGCAACCCATGGGTCTGTGCCATTCTCAGAACTGCTCAGAAACCTCAGTGGAGGAAAAACCAGACTCAATAGCTAGACTCTCTTCCATATTTCCCCTCTGTCCCCAGATGGACTCAATGGTGTTACAGTGAATGAGCTACTATTTTCCAGGCCCTCCTCAGCTGCCCCTCTGCAACTTAAACTTTTTTAAGGGAGGAGCCGAGGACTTTGAATAAAATATTCACTCTGAGAAGGTTCCCAAAGCATATGAGCTTCATGTTCTAGGTAGTAGTTATTGCTCTCTCGAAACTATGCTTTTAAAAGTCTATTTCCATTTATTCTGCACTGCCAAATTTACCTGAGTCAATGGTTTGTGGAAGGGACAATAAATGCCATCAAGACGCCTGCCCCTAAAGAGATGGAGAGGAAAGATGGATTGGGTCTTTTGCATAGAAAGACAAAAACTTCAGCTGGTTTGCAGCGAAAACTGACGATATTCAGGGATCCAAATATAATTTATTAAAATGGAACTGTGCATACATGCATCATGGGTATGTCTACACACAGACGTTAATTCCACCTAATAGGTGTAGACATACCCATGATGTATGTATGCACAGTTCCATTTTAATAAATTATATTTGGATCCCTGAATATCGCCAGTTTTCGCTGCAAAACAGCTGAAGTTTTTGTCTTTCTATGCAAAAGACCCAATCCATCTTTCCTCTCCATCTCTTTAGGGGCAGGTGTCTTGATGGCATTTATTGTTCATTAGGTCGAATTAAAAAATTAGCCTGTCTACGCATGTTACTGCTGATTTGAGCTAACGCTTCCCTTAGGTTGAAGCAAGGAGATGACAATTTGAATTTACAAAACCTGCCGTAAATTTGAATCAACTGTTGATTCAAAGTAGCTAGATCGAATCAATGGCGTCTAACTGCATTAATTTGAACTAACGTTAGTTTGAATTAACTGCGGTTTTCCCTTCTCCTTCCCATGGTGCCCAGCACCAGGAAGCGGAAGTGCTGACCACAGAATGGGTCCCCCAATGGCACAGGCACACTCTGCCATTGTGAGGGAGCGGTGCCAGCTCCCAGAAAGCAATGGCAGAGGGCAGTACTGCCAGGCAGTGTTGGCAGAGGGCTCCAGTCTGGGGCCACCAGGAGGTCCTCTGTCTCCTGAGCATTTGGGGGACAGAGGACATCCTATTCCAGCTGTGGAGCTGCTACCGCAACTGGGACATATATTCGCACATTGTGGCAGCCCTCACCGCCAGAGGGCACCCCCGGACAACAGAGCAAGTCCGGGTAAAAATAAAGACTCTGCATCAGGAGTACGCATGGGTCACAGAGGCAAGGCAGCTGCAAGGCTCTGCACTTGGTGACACGTGCCCCTACTTCAGAGAACTGGACAGGTTCCTGTCTGGCGAACCCAGTGGCCTGCTGTCCATGGCTGTCGACTCTGGAGAGCCCCAGCAAGAATCCAGCACCCTGGAGGGAGGCGCTACAGAGGAGGATGCCCTGGTGGATGTTGAGGCTGGAGAGCCTGAGGGGACGCCACCACAGCCGACCACAGCTGCCAGCCTCGAATTCCTCAGCACCTTCGATGAGGGACAAGCCATCGCTGGGGAGCAGGAGGAGGAGGACGATGAGGAGGAGGCCTCCATCCTGAGGAGGCCCCAGAGGAGGAGGGAACGTCCCGGTGGATGTCGGCAGCACCCATGGGTGAGTGCTCCTTTCCTCACTCCCTGTGGCCTGGCCTGTGCTCCTCCAAGGAACTGGCAGGGCATGGAGTAAGGGTCTCCAGCTGAGCCGGGCTAAAGGGGCCATGGGGGGGACACAAATCCACAGGTTACAGGGCCCGGGGTCTGTGTGCCAGCAGGGGAAGTGGACCCCAGGGCATTATAGGTGGCTAGAGTTAGGAGTGTTGGGGGGGAGCACCACAGCTAGCATCGAGGGCATGCAGCGTGCAGCCTGCATCCCGGGCACAAGGCCTTGCAGCAGGGGGCAGGGGAGGGACCAATCTGTGGCTGCGCCTCACTGCTGCATGTTCCTGTGGCCACCACGGCCAGGCCAGGCCACAGGGCATAACCGTGCATGCCCAGGGGTGCATTTGACACGGCAGGGGGACAAGTGGCACATAGGTTCTCTATGCTGTTAGACCACACACAGCACAAGGTATGCATGCAAGAGACTAATATGATGTTCCCCACTTCTCTCCAACAAGTTGTTGTGACAGCCGTCCTCGTGCTGCAGGGAGCCCACCCCACAGTGCCCAGCGGAGGACAGCAGCACGCCAGACCTGGAACGAGCTCCTGGACCAGATCCTGTACCTGGGCCAGGGGGCCGAGGAAGGCATGCAGGCCTGGTGGGGCCAGGTGGCGGCGCACCAGGACTTCGCCCACCATCTCCTCGAGCACGCCGTCGCCATCGAGGAGAGGGCATCTGCAGGCCAGGAGTGCCACACTCGAGCCCTGGAAAGGGTGGGCACAGCACATGGTCAGTGCTCTGACTGGCATTGGCACAGCCCTGCAGGGCATGTCAGCCCACATGTCCAGGCTGGCCAACCATCTGGCCCTTCCCAGGGGCATCCAGACAGGTCCACCAGGACCCAAGCGTGCCTCGCCTATGGTGCCCCAAGTCCCCTATTCTGCCCCCAAATCCCCTGTTCTGCCCTGAACCTCCCACGTGATGGATGTATCTATAAATTAACACTCTGCCCCAAAAGTTCTGTTGTGTCAAGTGTCTTTATTTAGGTACAGTGGGGGGTTTGTGTGGGGTGGGTATGTGCTGAGTGCGGGTGGTGAGGGAATGCGATGGTGCAGGTAGTCTTCATGGTGTCTCCTCAAGGAAGAGGTCAGCTAGGGCCTCCCAGATCCTGACAGCTCAGATTGAGGCCTGCTCAGTGTACTAGGCAGTCTGTGGCTGTTCAAAGTGCCCGGAGAGGTGCTCGGCCTCAGCCTCCCAGGTGGCGGCGGCCCTCTCTCCCCACAGTTCACATAAATTATGAAGGATGACGCACACACTAATGACCTCCAGGATGGTGCCCTCAGCGAGGTGTAGGCACGTCAGCAGCCACCTCCACCTCACCTTCAGCCACCTGAAAGCCCAGTCCACAACCTGCCGGTACCTATTCAGTCTTCTGTTGAAGATCTTCCAACGTGCATCTAAGTGGTGTCCAGCCAATGGCTTCATTAGCCATGGCAGGAGTGGATCGGTTGCATCCCTGATGAGCAAGAGAGGCACCTGCACATCCCTGATGGTCATCTCATGGGGTGGGGGGGAAGGTGCCTGATTGCATGCCCTTGAAGAGTGCCGACTTCTGGAGCACCCGTGAGTCATGTGTCCACCCTGGCCAGCCAACATAAATGTTAGTAAAAATGCCCTGGTGGTTTACCAGGGCCTGGAGTAGGATGGAGCGGTACCCCTTCTTATTGCGATACTCCACTGCGTGATGTGCCGGGGCTCTGAATGGTATATGAGTGGTATCCAGGATGCCTGCACAGTTCAGGTATCCAAGTCTGGGGAGCCCATGTACGGTGGCTTCCAGATTGCCCTGTGCCACCGGGTTTATGGCTCTGCAGACCTTCCTCAGCACTACTCCCACAGTGGCCCTCCCAACCCCAAAGTGGTGTGCCACAGAGTGATAAGACTCTGGTGTTGCCAGCTTCCACACAGCTGTAGCCACTCACCTGTCAACTGGGATTTCAGGTCGCATGTGCATGTCCCTGTGCTGGAGGATGGTGGTGAACTCTCTGACCAGCTCCATGAATGTCTGCTGTGTCATGCACAGGTTGCGTTGGCACTGCTCCTCTTCCCACGTCCTCAGGACAACTCTTTCCCACCAGTCGCCACTGTTTTCCAGTACCCGCGTGTGACGGGGTACAGAGCATGGCAGAGTGGCAGCGGCTGCTTGCACAGCCAGCATGCTGGCAATGCTGCTGTCCCGGGACAGCACGCTCCACCCTAGCAGCGCTGTGTGTGAGGCTGAGTGGCTGCTGGTCACCGGTTGGCATGGAGGAGTGGCTGGGTATGGGCCATGGCCTTGCATGGCTCCTTGCCTGCCAGAGTGTGCAGAGGAGGTGAAGACACTTCCCCCTTTAAAGTCATTGGCTGTGGGAATGGCCCATCCTGGCAGCCATTTTGCCACACTTCCCATGGTGCACCCCTCCTGGGTTGAAGTAGCATTCCTGTACATGGCCATGCTAATTTGACCCTCATTTTGTAGCACAGACATGTTAATTCGATTCCAGTTAATTCGAATTAAATTTTATTAGGTCAACCTAATTAGCTCGACCTATGTTAATTTGAATTAACAGGCTATGTGTAGACATACCCCCATATCAGTAATGGCCTAACTCCCCATAATAAGGACTGTCAACTCTCCTTGAATCTGTAGTTAGATGCTTAGGTACACAAATGTTATCTTTCAGTCTTATTCTTTCTGTCACTGAACATTTCTCTTTTCTATCTTTGCTTTATACATGGCAGATTTTATGAACTACATTAAAACTCCTCTGTTCCCTTCAAACCTAAAAGCTTGCCTAAGAAACCTGCCATTGTTGAACCCAGAAGGGTGGTAGCCCATCTGCTTAAGTGGAGATTGTGTCTATTCCAAACCGTTGCCTCTCATCACAAAAAGCACTCAGTGAGTCCAACAACACTCCATTTCGCACCATCTGCACAGCCATTAGCTGAGCTTGAGGATCAGTCTTCACCTTTCTTCATTTCTATTAGTGGCAGAAGAATGTCTGTGGAACTCACTTAAGTCAGCCCTGCAGCCACTTCTGTTCTTTGGTCTTTGAAGCCTTTGATTCTATAGTCTATCATATCATCCCTCCACCAAACACACACAGACAACAATAAATGGAAATGCCTCTTGCATCCCTTTATTCTTTTCACAAGCCTTGTTTTGAGACCCTAGGAATAACATAACATCCTGTTTGCTTTGTCTAGTTGCAGACCAAACTGAGTGAATAGTTGTTTGGATTTTTAATTTGTTTTGTACAAGCTCATGGTGCTTTTGCATTTAGTCCTCATGGACATTCAAGTGATCAGGTTCAACAGGCAGAAGTGTTTTCAACAGAAAGGCAATGGCAGAGCTGCTCACACACACACAACCGTTTACCCAGATGGAATTTTAAATATGCAATAATTTGTGCTTGAAGCTTTGCACACTTATCCGGTGAGAAAGATATATCATATGAGTTATCTGGCCAATCATAACAAAACAGCACAGCTTGACTTTTGGACGTTGGTCATCAAACCATACAGAAAAATAAATTATGGTCAGCCTCCACCATAAGATGACACAGCCATGTTCTTATTTATCTAGTTCTGCCCTCAATCTCTTCTGTTAACACTTCCATTTTGTACAGTCATTGGAACAGGACTGGAGCCAGGTATCTCTTCTCCCAGATGAGTTCCCCAACCGCCAGTCTAAAGAATTATTCTCATGCTTTCTTTCTGGCTCAGTGACTGTTCAAGTCAGAAGTCCAGAAAACACTAAGTCTATGTCTACACTAGGAAAAGTTAGTTCAAATTTGTTAATTCAAACTAATAAGTTCAAGGTTAGTTCGAACTAAACTCAAACTTAGTTCGAATTAACTAGGAAAAGTTAGTTCAAATTTGTTAATTCAAACTAATAAGTTCAAGGTTAGTTCGAACTAAACTCAAACTTAGTTCGAATTAACAAAGTTGACTAATTTGACTTAATGATAAGTCGAATTAGTCCACTTTGTTAATTCGAACTAACTGCCCTTAATTTAAATTTATTGAATTTGAAATAAGGGTTAATCCTCATCTGCACCATCCTTAGTTCGAACTAAGGATCGACCTCAGGGTTTAGTTCAAACTAACTGGCAGGTCTTACTAATTCGAACTAAGCCTTCATTAGTTCAAACTAAGGAATTCCTTAATTCAAACTAGTGAAAGCCTAGTGTAGACAGGTACTAAGTTAGTTCATATTAAGCCTCCTTAATTCAAACCAACTTGCAAGTGTAGACATACCCGTAGACTTTAAGGTTAGAAGGGACCAATATGATCATCTAGTCTGACTTCAGGCACAGTGCAGGTAACAGAATCTCATCCATGACTGTAATAGACCTCTAACCTATGGCTGACTTGCTGAAGTCGTCAAATCATGGTTTAAAGATGTCAAGGTACAGAGAATCCATCAGCAAGTGCCTCATGCCCCATGCTGCTGATGAAGGTGAAAAACCTCCAGGTCCTTTGCCAGGCTGTCCTGGGGAAAATTTCTTTGCAACCCCAAAAATGGCCATCAGCTATATCCTGAGCACATAGGTAAGACTCACTAGCCTGAAACCAGGAAAAAAATTTCTGTTGTACCTCAGAACCAATCCCATAGAGCATCCTGTCATAGGCCATTGGGCATATTTATTGCCAGTAGTCAAAGATCAGTTAATTGCCAAATTAGGCTGTTCCATCATACCATCCCCGCCATAAACTTACCAAGCTCAGTCTTGAAACCAGCTATGTTTTTTGCCCCAACTGTTTCCCCTGGAAAGCTGTTCCAGAACTTTACTTCACATTTGCTGCACATTACTCAAATCCTGTTCTGAATACAGTACAGAATTATTAACTTCAACATGGGCTTTTCTGAAGTACTCATTACTATAGCATCCAAGTGTTGCACAAATGTTAATTAATCTTCCCAACATGACTGAAAGATGAAGGGCTATTATTTACCATTTTACAGATGAGGAGCTGAAGCACAGAGAGATTAAGGTCAAAAGCACCCATGACTTTTTGTTGCCCAACCTGAGAATTTATTTATTGTCGAAGAAAAGTTCCTATTGACTTCAGCTGCCACTGAGAGTCCTCAGCACTTCTGAAAACAGTCTCAAGTTAGGCATGCAAAAAATGAGGGGCACACCAGTTGTGCCCCAAAGAAGCAGTGGGTCCAGGGACAATTGACTTGTTGGGCCCCTGCAACTTTTTCTTGGGGGGGGGGGGGGCAGAAGGGACAGCTTAGATGCTGGGCTCCATGCTCACACTCTGCCCCCAGGGGTCAGGTGGGATGGCCCAGAGGCAAGACTACGCTCTCCTGCCCCACATCCCCAGGGTTGGCTTTTTTTTTTTTTTTTTTTTTTTTTTTTGCCCGGCGCTTGCCCTCCCCACCTCTGCTCTGTCCCTTGCCTCCAGCTTGCTGCTGAAGACATTGGGAAGGGGGCAGCGCAGCATGGGGGGGGCGGGGGGCACAGAACTGCAGGACCCAGGACAGGCACCACACTTGCCCTCCTTTGCCCCACAAGGACAACCCTGGTACACAGAGCCAGTGACCCAATATGGAAAGTTTAGTATAAATGACTTGCCAAGCATCACATAGGAATTTGTTGGCAGAACCTGAGATAGAATTCAGCTCTTTATGGTAGTACTCAGTTGCCTAATCATGAAACCATCCTTTTCTTCCTCCCTACACTACTTCAGTCTCTTCAGTAAATGAGGCAAGGATCCTAAAGACAATGAATTCCTTCACTACACCGCTCTGGGCCATACCCGTAACAGGCCCATCATATGACTGAGGCCATGTGTAATTAAAAAATGTATCATACTGCATATATACATAGATTGTTAGGTCAGAAGAGCCCAATGGCATAATCTTGTCTGATGTCTAGTAAAACACAGACCATAAAACTACAGCATGTATTTTAGAAAAACATCCAACTTGACTTAAAACTGTCAGTGATAGAGAATTCACCATGAACGTTGATAAAGTGTTGCAATGATTAATTACTCTCATTGTTAAAAATGCATACCTTATTTCCAGTCTGAATTTGTCTAGCTTCAACTTTCTGCCATTGGATCATATAATATCTTTCTTTGGTTGACTGAAGAGCCCACTGTTAAATGTTTTTCCCCCATGAAGGCACTTATAGACAGTAATCAAGTCACCCCTAATCCATCTCTCTGTTAAGCTAAATAGATTGAACTCCTGGTACCTATCACTATAAGGCAGGTTTTCTAATGCATTAGTCATTCTTTTGGCTCTTCTCCAACCCCTCTGTACTTTATCAACATCCTCCTTGAACAGCAGTGCCAAACACTGAGGTAAATTAACATCTCTACTCTTATGCAAGATTTCCCTATTTATTCATCCAGGAAACCAATAACCCTTGGGGCCATAGCATCACACTGGGGACCTCATGGTCAGTTGATTATATACCATGACCTGTAAATCTTTTTCAGGGTCATTGCTTCCCAGGGTAGTGTTCTCCATCCTTTAAGTATGGTTGACATCCTTTGTTTCTAAACATACACATTTAGCCATGTTATAAGATATATTGTTTATATGTACCCAGCTTACCAAGTAATACATATGCTTTGTATTAGTTACCTATCCTCTTTAGTATTTATCACTCCCCCATTATTTGTCTTATCTGTAGACTTAATTAGTGATGAGTCTATGGCTATGTCTACCCGTACATAGTTATTTCAAAATGTGTTATTTCGAAATAAAGTCCTTATTTCAAAATAAGTTAATTCAAATTAAGGGAAAAGCTCAAAGCGAAATAGCATGTCCAAAAACACGACTTGCTATTTTGCTTTAGGAGAGGGGAACCATGGGAGGTGTGGCAACATGGCCCCCTCCCTGGCTAATGCCCCCACCCAATATAGGCTAAAAGGCAGACACCCTGGGAAGGAGAAGTGCAAAACTGTTATTTCAAATTAATGGTTATTTCAAAATAACACGTCCGAACTATATGTCGTGTGGACCTAATCTCTTTTATTTCAAAATAACCAGTGTTATTTTGAAATAAAAGAGACATGTGGACATACCCTATGTTTTCTTCTAGCTTAGTGATAAAAATGTGACCAGCACAGCGTGAAGAAGTGCTTGCTATTGAATACCACTAGAAACAATCCCTCTTGATGATGATTCCCTATTTACAATTATTTTTGAGATCTACCAGTTAAACAATTGAAGACAGTTGAAGTGTCAGTTGTAGTTACGGTCTATACAACATCCCAAGGCAATTGGATCCACTGATCGACCACGTGTTGTGTGAAGAATTTCCCTTTCTTTGCTTTAAACCTCCTGACTATTAAATTCCTTCAGATAACCCCTAATTCTTGTGTTATGTGATGGTCTAAATAACTCTTTCTTATTTACATTCTATATACTATTTATGATTTTATTGACTTTTGTCATACTTACCTCTTATTCATCTCTTTTCCAAGCTTAACAATCCCAGTTTTTTTAATCTCTCCTTTTATAGAAGCTGTTCCATACCTTTAATCATTTTTTGTTGCTCTTCTCTATAACATTTCCAATTCTAATATATTTTGAGGGTATTGGTTTTTTTGGCCTGGGATGACCAGAAATGCATTCAGTATTCCAGATGTGTTCTGTTAGCTTTTTTGACTACTGCTGGATGTTTTCAGAGAACTATCCACAGTGGCCTCAAGACCTCTTTCCAAGAATGGTGACAGCTAATTTAGATCCCATCATTTTGTATCATAGAATCATAGAAACTGGAATGGATCATGAGAAGTCATCAAGTCCCGGCCCCTGCACTCATGCCAGGACCAAGTAGCCTCTTAAGCCATTCCTGACAGGTGCGTGTCTAAAATTTTCTTAAAAACCTCCAGTGATGGAGGTTCCACAAGCTGCCTAGGCAACTAATTCTAGTGGTTAATTACCCTAACAGTTAGGATTTTTTTTTCCTAATGTCCAACCTAAACTTCTCTTGCTGTAATTTAAGCCCATTGCTTCTTGTCCTATCATCAGAAGTTAAGGAGAACAATTTTTCTCTCTCCTCCTTATGACAACCTTTTAGGTATGTTTGTCTGGGATTATGTTTTACAATCTGCAGTCAACATTGAACATTTAAGAAAGAAAGGAAGAAAGAACCACACATCATTTGGCATCAACCATATGGTTTATTAGCAGGGTTGGATCCATCACAAAGACCTCTGTCTTTACTACTTGAGTAACTGTAGCAGTAGTAGATAGTTATCCCCTTTGTGGAACCATCACTAGAGAAGAATGAGGCATACACTTTGTCACTGGGTTACATAGATAATTCTGAAGTCTTGGGTTCCATTCTAGGCTCTGGAGGGGCATATGCTCTAATGGGCACAGATGCTTCTTGCCTATTTCCCCAGGCTTGACTGGCTCTGCCCTATCCCCTCCTACCATGTTCTTGTCTTCGTACTGTTTCTATACCAGCTTCGCTTGCGTATCTCAGTCCCATTCTCTTGCCTCCTCAGGCTTCTTTTCCAAGTCCCAGTCACATTGCCCAGGAATGTCCCACTTCTCCCTTCCCAGGTGATTATCCAGTCAGTCTCTTTCCACCTACTACACTCACCCCCCCCCACTCGCTCCCAATCCTGGTCTCCTTCCTCAGGGAGGACGATCTAGTTCCCCCCACACCCACTCCTGTGCCAGTCTCAGACACTTATGTCCACACATACATCATTATTTCGAAATAAGTTATTTTGAAATGAGTTATTTTGAAATAAAGTCCTTATTTCGAAATAAGTTAATTCAAATTAAGGGAAAGCCTGCTTTCGAAACAGCTGTTATTTTGAAATGGTTATTTTGAAATAAGGCTGTTTAGACATGTTGTTTTGAAACAGTTGTTTCAAAACAATGGTGTTGTTTCAAAACAACATGTCCAAACATCGTTATTTCGAAATAACCATTTCAAAATAACAGCCGTTTCAAAATGAATGGATTTTAAGCTGTTTTGAAATGACAGTTCCTTATTTTGAAATGACAGAGCCCCTCATTTCAAAATAAGAAAATGTCGTGTGGACCTAATCTTTTTTATTTCGAAATAACCAGTGTTATTTTGAAATAAAAGAGACATGTGGACATACCCTATGTTGCAATCTGTTCCTTTTCTTTTCCCATTGTCCAACTCTTGTACCTTCTGCATTTCAGCCAGAGCTTCTACTTCATGCTACCTAGATGCCAGCAGGATGTTGTCGAGAGCACAGGAAAGAAAATGTTCTTGCTGTCAGGTCTAGTGCCCAGCCCAACAAGGCCAGGAGCAATTAAAAACTAGGTTTAATAATAGGAAGTACTGGAAAATCTTAACAGCAGCGACACTACTAGTCCAGCCTATAATATGAACGCTTTGTTCCACAACTGAGTTCTATAAGGTTCTTTGCACCAGCATCTGATGGTAGCCACTGTTGAGGCCAGAATTCTGGATTAGATAAACTGTGGCCTGATCATCAGGTTCATGTTTCCAGTTCCTGCAAATGCACAGAGCTCATTGGGTGATGGGGTGAAGCATCAAGTTATTGATTGTGTTAAATGCTGTAAATTGAAGAGGTGGCTTTTCCTGAGGCCTCCATTTGATTCTGATACTGTTTTATCAGCTTTCCCCTTCCTGTGGTACCACCAGTATAAGAAAAGAGAGCAGCTGGATTTCCCCTTTTCTGCCCTTACCAGCAGCAGTGAGAGACAGAAAGAGGAGGAGAAATAGTGAGATGTCCTGAATGGAGAAGGTGTGAAATCAAAAGCCCAAATAGCCTCTGAGCTCCCACAGCAACAAAGGCAATGGGGGGGGGATACACAATTCTATTTAAAATTAATGATTATATAAAATGAAAAGGCTGGATTCTCATTTACTCTCTTAGAATTGGTGCAAATGTAGTTTATATCCACTCTCACGCCATTTACGCTGCCCAGATGGCATAAAAGGTGATGGTACAACACCATCAACCATGGTCACTCTGGCAGACAGAATGGTCCTTAGTAGATCAGATCTGTTTGATGTCAATGCGCAAAGGAGAATCATGCCCATGTTTTGAGCTATTCAGGACATGTGCATGTCAGGAACCTAGGCCACAGGTGGAGAGGACTGAGATGAAATTATAAAATAAGAGACTTGAGGCTTGCAAGATGAGCACTCAGAGACATATTCTAAATTATACTGAGCAAGCAAAAACAGCATAAGATGATATGACTCTTCCATTATAGTTACAAGTGAAACCCCTGTTTGCATAAGGCAGTGCTCTGTCTCCTTATAGTGGTGGCCAGCCTCCCCTCCCAAAGAGCTCAATGAGCCTGCTACAGACTGAATTAATAGCGATGTGTCTTTTAGCTCATGTACTAGCAATTCATGCATTGAAGTTCCAGGTTTGATCCCCACTGCTGATGCCTGTCTGCATGTCCATGTTACAAGTGGTGGCTGTATGGGGAATTCAACTGGAAAAGTCTCTGAACTTCTTCAAGGGCACATTTCCTTGCACAGGGCAATATGTTATTTCCTTCTTGTGCCGAGTAGCAATCTGTCCCCTTCTAGTGCTGGACAGCTAGAGTTTGATGAGCTCACTGCAGAAAAGGGGTAGCTTTAGCTCATGCAATAGAAGCTCTTGCATTTAACAGCACAGGTTCCAAATCTGAATCCCTCTGACACTGTATAGATTGGAAGTTACATATGCAATAATAATATCTCTGTCATGTGCTTCTATACTATATCCTAATGAAATGCTTACTGCCTTAGGCATCTCAAGAATTAAAACAGCACACAAAGACTGTATGACAATAGAGTTCTTTTATAAGTTACTTTTCCTGGGAATCAAGGGCTATGTCTACACTAGGGGCTTAAGTCAACTTAAGCAAAGCCTTGGCCACATATGACATTTATTAAAATGCCTTAAGGCAGAGGTCTCAAACTCAAATCACCATGAGGGCTGCACGAGGACTAGTACATTAGCCCAAGGGCTTTACCACACATGAGGACTAGTGGAGTAGCCCAAGGGATGTACCACTGACACCTTTTCATACCACGATATTACAAATATTGATAGCAATAGTGTAGTTGTGAATTTCAAGATATAATTTTAGGGACTGCATGTGGCCCTCAGGCCATGAGTTTGAGATCCCTTCCTTAAGGGCTTCCTTAAGTCAACTTAGTCATTCAGTTGACTTTATTAAGTCAACTTAATGAAATGCAGATGCATAAGTCAACTTAAGAAATCCTATGCAATGACATGTGCCTGCTTAAGTTGGCTTAATAAAGTTGACTTAAGCAACACATGTTTTATTAGGAAACTTTCTTAAGTTGACTTAAGCTACTTTGTTAAGTCAACTTAAGCGATGTGTGGACTCACTAAGTCAACTTAATAAAGTTGACTTGAAGTAGACTTTATTAAGTTGACTTAACAGAGCCCTCTAGTGTAGACATAGCTAAGGGTGTTAATGGGGGAGAAGGGACTTCTTTCCACAGAGAAGAAATTTAGATTTCAACTGGCTCAGTAGACATGATTGGCTTCATCGAAGTTCCATGCTAGGTAAACATGCTCACAGACAGGCTATAGGAAGCCCTCCGCATATTGTGAGCCAAATTCTACCCTGTGGTAAACACATAGCTCTCACTCTCCCCAGCTGAGTAATGGAATTGGACTTCATGGCAGGAGTACTATCTTTGTGGGAAAATATGGGCTGGATGCGAGTGAAGGAGCACAAATAGTGTTTTGGGCCCAATCTCGCAATATGCAATGTTTATGAGGCTTTTAAGTAGTCTGTGTCATGCCATGACTTTGCACACAGCTAACTTTGAAAACGGATTATTTCCATGTCTAATAAGGTAATGGAATAAATATTAAGAGAAAAATAATCCACAGACTTCTAGAACTCAGGCCTGAACTGTTCTATTTAGGTGCAATGCAGCATGGGTTGGAGGTGGAGGCAGCATTGATTTTAGGCTGCATTTCACAACTTGTCTGAGCATCAGCCAGATCAGGGGGACACAATGGCCCCAGGATAATTTAGTAGTCTAGGCAGAGTTTTGTTTTCTTCCCCATCTTGTGCACTTCTAGCCAGCCCCTCCTCACATCATTCCTGACCTGATAGGCTTCCTGAAATGAATGGTGAGAGTTTGTGGCATCTTTATGCTACTCTTAGATGTCTGACAGGGGCATACACAGGAATACAAATTTGGCTGCTTTTGGAGGGACACTTTCTTTGCCCCTCTCCCAGCCGAAAGAATGGATTGTCCTCCTACCAGCAATGGCTGAAGAAGGTGGGTCTTTCCCACTGATTGCTCCTACAGACAGAGGAGCTATCTCTCTCCCTGTCCTGGGGCAAGGGGAGCTCTTATCTTCCACCCCAGCCCAGAGAAGGCAGATCTCATTCTCCCCACCGTGGAGTTCTAGGTCCGCTCCCAATTGGGGAGGCCTATGCCCCTGCTTACCCCCCACTTATGCACAGCCCAATAAGGACAATTTTACTGAGAGACTCTCCATCAAGGCTCACAATCTGGCCTGTAAAGAATGTGTAAACTAGCATTAACCTAAGCTGACATTTTCCAAGGTAGGCCTTCATATCCATATATAGTTCTCCTAATCAGTGAACTGGTTTTCAAAGGTCCCTACAATCTCTGACATCCATGGACTTCCAAGCAAAATATGGCCTCACATTAAGCACAGAATTTTGAAAAATGCTGGGCTGGTCATTTATGAAGACAGTGACAAAAACTGATCACTTTCTTTGATTTGACTGAATGTAAATCTCAGAAAAGACTGAAACTTTGTGCTGCACTCCGAATAAGTGCCACGAGTCAAAACTGCTTTCCTGGTTCCTCTCTTGCTCCAGTAGGAAGTAAACTGGTCCACACCAAGTGCAAATTTGCCCCTTCATATGAGCTTTCCTTCCTTGCCACATACATATCAGTGATGCGGGAAGGTGGACAGGAGAGCAAGATATACCTCAATGCCCCTTATATGCTCGGATGTAGGCATGTCAAATACAGTCACAGTCTTACCTGGGGTGAACAGCGTAAAGGCAGAACATGCAGACCTTAGCAAAGCATTTGAGAGAATAAAATCATATGTGAAAAACAGGCCAAATCAGATATGAATAGAGTCACTGTAAGCTGAAAACTGTCAGAAGGGACTGCAGACAAAGGGTAATAGTAGACTGCAATATATCAGTTTGGGGAAGATATCTAGTAGGGTGCTAAAAGGCCAGCATTGGGTACAATCTTATGACTCAAACAGTCCTAATTTACATTGCAAGTCCACATAAGATCAATGGAGCTATTGCTATAAGTAAAGACTACGTGAATGGCTTAGGGTTTGTGCCTGGAGACTGGGCATAACATCAATAGTTGTGGTACAGGAATGTCTGCCATATAGCCAAGTTCCAAAGGGGCAGCTGTGTTAGTTTAGTTCAGCAAAACAGACCAGGAGCCCTGTGGCACTAAAAGACTAACAAATTTATTTTTTGTATGAGTTTTCATGGGAGAAAAGGCTTCAAAGCATCTGAAGAAGTGGGATTTTCTCCCATGAAACCTCATGTATCAAATAAATGAGTTAATCTTTAAGTGTCACAGGACTCCTTGCTTGTTTTGCTCCACCACATAGAGGCTGATCCAAAGTTCACTGAAGTTAGTGGAAGGCCCACCAACCATCAAAACTGGAACATGTTTAACTTCAGTAGCTCAGCTCTGTCTGCCTCTGGCAGAATTCCATCACTGTTTGACAATACACTGTTGTAAATTAAGACCCTGGATATATTTTTCTAGCCATGTGGTTTGTGGATTTAAAACTGTGTTTTTTTATGGCTTTGTAACACTTTTCACTGGTTTAAGTTTGGCATTTGAAAGTATATTTACAGCACTATAAACTAAAAGAGCAATGAACAGATTCCAAATAGAGAGGATTTGTTTGGGAAGTACAGATGAAATTGCCAATTTAAAGCCCAGACCCTCTCTCTGCTAAGTAAAGGAATTCAGCAAGTGTGCATTATGATTTAGCCAAATCCAGAGCTACAGCTATTCTGTAATCCTGTCTACCTCATGGAAAACTTTATTGAATTTATGCAGGACGGACATGAAAATTATTTGTAATACCTTCTCTTCCTCATAAATCCTTTTATTAATCTCTTTTTAAATTGCTTTTTGAATTCAGTTCTCAGGTCAAGAGTAATGAAGGCAATTACAGAGAGAGTCAGAGTTCAGAGACAAAACAAAACCGACTTGAAAGTAATTTGTTGATTATGGATTTCCATTTCAATTTTTTTTCCATGTATCACTCCTTTTAACATGGTTATCAAAAGCAGAGTTCACAGGATTCAAGCACAGCCAAAGTTAACAGGCCAAAATTTTAGAAAGTCATTCATCTTAATCCAACAAAAGGGTGATAATCCAATTTATTGGACTTGAATGCTTTGAATTTTGTCAGCTAAATTAGCACTTCTAGGTGCCATGCAGGCTGTACACTGTCTGCCAAACGAAAGACAACAAACAGCAAGTACCAGCTGAAAGCCACTGAAGAGTTGCCCTCAGCACAACATTGTTCCATATTTTTATTTTAGAAAGTAAAAGTAGTTTCCTATTGTTGTTTTTGATATCAGTGTATATTTATGTAGCACCTTGTAGCCCAAATGGTCCTTAAGCACTTTAGGAACTCCATACAGGAATGGCTTTTATCCACAATTGAAATGCAGCCAAAGTCTGGGGTGAAATGCAGCAACTGTTTGTAACATGGGGTTAGTATAACACTGTTCTGGCAAATAAGGCAACTGCACATGTGAGAGGCATTTATGTACATCAGAAATGCATGTTTCTGTCTACCCTCGGAAATAACCTGTGCTAGTAGCAGAAGAAACCCAATGCTGGTAGGCAGGAATCTTTGATATTATAAGGCTGATTACTGTACCACACCTCCACTGCATCACCAGAATTGGCCCAATATCTCAAAAGGACCATCTGGCCTCAATATCTCTCTGCAAAAAGGACAGCTAGAGGGAAGCCCTCCTGACAGCTCTCAGTGGAGAGACAAACTGGAAGACTCTACAACAAACAAGGAGTCTGGTGGCAATAAGTGCCACCAGACTAATTGTTTGTTTTGATGAACCAGACTCATATCACTACTTCTTGGGAACCTGGCTGACTCCAGTGTCCCCTTCCTCTGCAATTGCTCCCCCTAGTCTGGATTCCAACTCTCTCTTCCTCCCTTCTCCTCCACCCCACCAAGGAAACTATACTCTCTGGATGTAACTATATAGAAGTAGGCTCAATAATCTGCTCGCAGCAGGTCCTAACGATATCCAAAGGCCTAGAGTCTGTTCAATCCGTAGCACAAACCAAAACAAAATCAATTCCAGCTGACAGAGGAGAGGACTGCACAACCTCCATTGCCTTCCCGGAAAAGTTAATTTGAAATCCACCCTGTCTTCCAAGGACAGTCCCTACAAAGGTGACCACTAAACTTACTCTCACCAGCTACACCTGGTAGAGGAGTCCCCTAACTATTAACAGTGCAAACACATACTGTCTTCTAGGGCAACTGTGATAGAACAGATTATCCAAAAAGAAAATGACTTCCTTCAATTGTGTCTTTGATTGCAGGCAACGTTTCACAATCCGAGGAGCTATTTTTGTCCTTTGACAATGTTACACACACAGTTCTGTCCATCGCAGTGGTCCAATGGGCCAAATGAAGGGTATGCAACACCACTGAAGCCAAGCAATGAAGCTGTACCACCTGCTCTGGCCCTGGGGCATTCAGCCTAGGATGGGCCTGTTTATTCAATGGTGTTGAGCTGCAGAGTTCTAGGCCCAGGCTCTAGCTCAAGCCGGGAAGTCTTCACAGCAATGAAACAATCCCACAGCTCTGGTCACACAAAGCTGAGAGGGCTAGCATGGGCCAGCCACAAGTGTCTAGTTGCTGTCTAGATAGACATATCCTTAAAGGCCAGGGGAACAGGAATTGTTTGCTTGAAGAAAAGGAGCTGGCATTTAAAGGTCTACTGGAGGTCAAAGAGGGAGCTGGAGTACACAGGGTCAAGAAAACTTGTAATGGAAGCACTTATCTGAATCTAAAAAGAAATTTGGGTTTTGTACAGTTTGGGGGACAAAAACAGCTGGCCTTGTAGTTTTTGTTGTTGTTTTTCAAATAGTTCAGTTGAAAATAGATTGAGTAAAGGAACAAAAGCATCAAACATAACAGCTGGGAGATTGAATAAGGATTGAGTGCTTAAATTCCTTTGAAAATCCAGCCAATAACAGCATGCAGATCTCTTTACCACCTTCACCTAATCTCTTCCTTATTTACATTTACCTTGCCTATGAACATGAGGAAATGAGTCAGAGGGCAACTCACTGAACTCACAAACTCAGCTAAGGTGTGGCATGAACAATGGGGCAGATCTCTAAATACATAGCAATCCACACTGTTATGGTACCTGAGAGGAAGGACAGAGGGTAACCAAAATACTGGAGACCATTCTGAAAAGAAAACATGGTAACATAGGCAGTCATGGAAAATCTACAAAATAGATACAGCAGCTGATAACGTGGTAGGTAAACAAATACATGAGTATTAAAGTTTAGGCTCTAGTAATTAGTGGAGAAGTACAGGATAATAAGCACAGCAGGACGTCCCTCAAGGTACTTTAGACTCCTACTGTGTTTATTATCCAGTATCAGTATGGAAATATATGCCTGACTACATTTATGGTGCCATTTAGAACTTTAAAATAGGCTCTTATACTCAGAAAGAGGTTACTAAATTACTCACCCTCTGAAGTCTTTCTACAGATTACCATACTGTAGTTTCACCCATTACATGCCTTATCAAGGATGTGTTTCCACACAGTAGTAGTCCACACGCAAAGGGTAAATGATCAAAGTAATTGCAGGCTCTGACGTGCAGAACTTCAAGTGACTCTGAACAAAGATGCACGACCAACATTTTGAAACCTGATAGAGTTGATTTCTAAAAAAAAATGCACATTTCCTCCATTTTCAAAAGCCAAAAATAACATATTTTTGCCTGGGTGTGGCAGAACAGCATCATCCATCTGCTCCCATTGTTACTTCTAGGTTCATACTTCAAATCTTCATCTGAAATAAGGAAAAACATTTAGAAGAGAAAAATGGGGTAAAATTAATACACCACAAAACTCAGTTCAAGAGGGATGTTCACCCAAATGAAAATGTGATAATTAATTTAGGTGAAAGTGGTAAACAAATACTATTAACAACTAGAACAGTAACCTACAGATACTGGACCATATTTTCAAACAAATTACACACACCTACATATCTATGATTAGGAACAGCCAGGCACCTTCTATTGCTGTGGCTACATACACATATACAAGGGAATTTATGCAAATAGACAGAACTGGATATTTGTATATGCATAATTACCAAATATGTGTGCAAAATTATGGTAGTTTCATGTGTAAATTAAGTTTTAAGTCATGGGTCTAAACTGGTTCTCCATCGCTGACAATTTTTAACTCAAGATTGGGGGTTTCTGATCTGCACTCGTGGGAAGGTCTATGACCTGTGTTATACCAGAGGTCAGACTCAATGTGGTCACTCGCTTTGGAGCCGACGAATGAATGAATGAATCTGGTCCAAAGAATCCATTTGCTACATTATCACCAATAGTTTGAAAATGATAAAATTATCTCTATTGTAAAGATTGCTATGGTTCATGTGCAGGATCAGCATTTTTTTGCACACACTAGATGGCAGCATGGGATACCAGCAATATGTGAACCACTGATTAAACAGTAGTTTTCAGTAGAACGGAAACATAGGAAGGGTATCTATGTAGGTTCACTTTTTGGCACACATCTGGTATTCTCTACTTCCACATTATCTCTTAATACACAGCATGGCAGCGATGTATATCTACTTCATCATTTATTGTTGTCTTGCTGCAGTACCGTGGATGGTTTAGATCTAGCTAGGAGTTGCTTTTCAGTTATTAATCTATCTATGGCTGTATAAAACATTGAAGTTAGTGGAAGTTTTGCCTGAATGAGGTCACAGGATTCATCTTTGACACTGTTTCAAACACTCTTTTCCCCACTCCACTAGAATCAAGCCAACAAAGCAAACAAGTGAATGCTAGAAATTTTATGTCACAGAGAAAGATCCCTTCATTCCCCTCTGAAAAGACTCAGTGAGAAAATATGAAGGGCTAGACAGTTATTGTTTAGTATGCATCAACCAATTCACTGCATTAGCTGCTCAGATGCCATGTCTATGAACATGGTACGAAAACCCATGTAGGTAAAAATAAAAACCACCTCAAACTATCAGTGAACCTGCATTGATTCTTTGCTTGAGGTTCATTAAAAAGAAAGTTCACCATAAGCCCATTTTTGCCTGTCTGTGTTTCTTGGTTCAGTTCCAAAGAGCTCATCTACTAAAAGAAAGGCTGTCTTCATAGAGCTAGATACTCAGCTGCTATTCACTGACAGAGCTCCTTGTCCGATGGTATTCCCAGCCCTATCAACATTCTTATAAGACAACTCATCCTTGTGTGATTTCTAGTCTGGCTTTGTAGCCAGTTTAAGCAGGCACGGTTTGAGCATTCAGATTTAAGGTGCTTATTCAAACCTTTGCTCCCCAATGTCTGGAGGTTATTTGTGTTTCAATGGTGCTTACAATGTCCTATCACTCAGGCACACACAGTCTTTGTCCTGAAGAACTCACCATCAAAATTGACAAGCCTTCCATGGGGTGGGGAGCTATTATTATCCCTATTTTGCAGATTGGGAAACTCAGGCACAGGGCAGCACAAGTGGCTAGGCCAAAGTCACAAAGGCAGTCAATGAGCTGAGACTTGGACCCAGACTTCCTTCTCGGGAGGAATGAGGTTGAGGCACAATCCACATGGAGAGATCGGAGCTCCATTCCTAGCTCTTCTCTCAGGCTCAGCAGTACTGGATCAAGGCCCACGAGGGCTGCTCACCCTTGCGCCCCTCTATTGCTAGCCCCCATGCTGGGGGGTGGTGTTGTGGACTCCACGGCCCCGGCTGGCCCAGAACTACATAGGAGGTTGAGAGGCCATGGTTGGCACTGCTGAGGTCGGGGGGGGTCTGTGGGCCAGCAATGATGGGGCGGGGGGCATGGGAGGCTGCAGACTGGCACTGCTGCAACAGTGGCTGTAAGGGGGACCCCACAAGCTGGTGCTGCTGCTGGGAGCTGGGGGGGGGTCAGGCCCGAGACCGCAATCTGCCACGTTTCTTATGGAGCAGATCAGCCAGCCCACAGGATGGACAGGCAGGCTAAAAGTGAGTGGCAGCAGACTGCCACTTGGGCAGGCAGGGCTGGATTTTGGGGCCCCAGGGGGCCCCTTCTGGCTGGAACCAGGGGCTGCTTTAATTCCCTACTTTAATCCAGCCCTGAGGCTCAGATCCTCAAAGGCACTGCTTAGGAGTGAAGCACTTAACCACCTTTGACAATCTAGGCCTAATTCCTTTTTCTGACCTTGGAATCATAGCATCACAAGCTAGGTCCACACGTTGGCAGTTAAATTGATTTAAGTTAAATCAATTTAATAAAATTGCTATAAAAACATTAAATGGATTTATGTTAAATTGATTTAACATGTCCCCACTAGAAACTCAAATCGAACTAGCATGTACAGGGACAGGACTTGCTGGTTTGATTTAGGAGAGGGGCACCATGGGAGGTGTGGCAACACGGCCCCCTAGAAGGGCCATGCCCCCACCTCATCTATAGAAAAAGGAAAGCATCCTAGGAAGGAGAAAGGCAAAAGTGTTAAATCGAAATAATAGTTAAATCGAAATAACACGTCCACACTGCATTATTGTGACATAACAGTTTTGATTTAACCGCCATTTTGATATAATACTAGGTTTTATTATATCAAAATGACTTTCCTGATTTTGAAATAAGGACACATAGCATGGACATGCAATCTTTTAAATTGAAATAATCAGCATTATTTCAATTTAAAGACTAAGTGTGGACATACCCATAGAGTCATAGGGATGGAAGGGACCTCATGAGGTGATCTAGTCCAGCTCCCTCCTAAAAAGAGGACCACTCCCACTAAATTATCCCAGCCAGGGTTTTGTCCAACCAGGTCTTGAAAGTTCCCAAAGATGGAGATTCGACCATCTCCTAGGCAACCCATTCCAATGCTTTGCTAACCTCCTAGGGAGAAAGTTTTTGCTAATAGCCAACCTAGACTTTGCCAGCTGCAGCTTGAAACCATTGCTCCTTGTTCTGTCCTTTGTTACAACTGAGAACAGCCTGACTCCCTCATCTTTGGAGCACCCCTTCAAGTAGCTGAAAGTAGTTATCAAATCCCCACTCGGTCTTCTCTTCTGCAGACTAAACAAGCCAAGTTCCTTCGGTCTCTCCTCGTGAGTCATATGCCCCAACTCCCTATTCATTTTTGTTGCCTTCCACTGGCCTTTTTCTAATTTGTCCACATCCTTTCTGCAGTGAGAAGCACAAAACTGGACACAGTATTCCAGATGTGGCCTCACCAGTGCTGAATAGTGGGGAATAATCACATCCCTCGATCTGCTGGCAACACTCCTAGGCTATGTCCATGTGTAGCTTTCAAATTGAGGCAACGGTCGCTGTTTCAATTTAAAAGTTGTCACAGCAGAACAATATTTTGTTATTTTGAAATGATGAGTCCTGTCATTTCAAAATAACAAACCTTATTTCAAAATAGTAAAACTTAGGCTGAAATCGAAATAGCCGTTCAGACATGTTATTTTGAAATAACCATTATTTCAAATTAACACTTTTGCCCTTCTCCTTCCCAAGGTGCCTTCCTTTTTCTATATATTGGGTGGGGGCATGGCCCAGGGAGGGGGCCATGTTGCCACACCTCCCATGGTGCCCCTCTTCTCATTCAAAGTAGCAAGTCCTGTGTCCAGACTTGCTATTTTGATTTGAGGTTTTTGCTTATTTTGATTTATTTAATTCAAAATAACGATTTTATTTCAAATTAACTTATTTCAAAATAAGTGTCTATGGGTGGACATAGCCCTACCGATGCAGCCCAATGTGTTTTTGGCCTTTTTGGTAACAAGGACACATTGTTGACTTATATCCAGTTTAGTAAGGCACTTGGGCCAAAAATAGCCACTGATTTTGTGAGCCCCATCTTTAGGGTCCCGGACTTTAAAGATCTGATGTACAGAAGCACTGATCACCTACATATCCAGTCTAAGTCAGTGGGAGCTACTGGTGCACAGCATCTCGGAAACTCAGACCTTAGCTATCAGAGAGTTTGTACTTGATAACTAAGGCACCAATAATAAGAGGCCACTTATGAAAATGTTAGTCTTAATTTTTCTCTACATCTGCACTTTCCTATTAAGGGTCTCTTGCACAGCTCAGTTCATTATTCTGGGTAAAGCACGTAGAGATTCTCACCTAGGCTGTGCAATAGACTTTACAAAGATTGTGAGTTACAGAATGGTAGCGATACACGGCAATGATGCTGAATCAGTACCACCGACCCCTTGCCTTTGGTTTTCCACATGGCTCTTTTGATCCCTAGCAACAGGCTTTTAATTGGTCACAGGTCATAAATCAGAGTGATAATAATGTGTTCTCTAAGCAAAAGTAGCATCGTTTTGCAAGTGCAGGCAAGGGAGCAGGGTGTGCTTAACGTTTCTAAGGAAAACAACAACAACAAATAAAATCAAAAGATTCCAAGCATGCTGACGTAAACTACCCATCTGTAATTACTTTCTTCTTGTATTTCATTATAGCACAAACTGAGAGGATCCATCAATCCACATGCTTAGTCCCTTCTATTGATTTGGGAGTAAAACAGTGGATCTTTCTAGTGTCTGTGAGAGAGCAGAATATAGATATTTTAACTGAAATGAATAAGCAAATGATGGTATTTTTCCTACTCCTCTCTTAATTTTGTGTCAGCCTGTTTGCTGTGGGAAGTCGGCCTGAATCCCAAATTATTTTAGTTAGTTAATCTGCTCAGAGCCAGTTTATTCTGCAAACAGTCTCTGTAAATCCCACATAATTGCAGTTAATCTGGTCAGTGCCAGTCTATTCTGTGGGCAGCCCATGTAAATCCACAGATCCATCAGTTAAATTAGGTCAGTGCTTTTTAATAAGACTAGAGGTCATTCCTTCCTTTATTTCCCTATATTTTTAAACTGCCTCCACTTCCCCCGACCCCATGTTTGTAGAGACACAGAAGCAAGTTGGGTGTCTTGTTTCAATAACACTGGTTATATTTAAGGGAGTACAAGAGTTTACAACTCACAGTGCATTCACATCTACAGTGATATCATGGCTCTTCAACCACAGACTGCTTACAGGAAACTACCCCTGGCAGAGTTTAAAAGGTGACATGCTTGGCTCAGGTACTGGAGCACTGAAAGAGGGTAGGTGAAAGCCTTGGAAAGAGTGCAGTGTTTGCTCCCTATGTGCCAAAAAAGCTCAGTTTCAGGGCAGCCTGGGCAGAAGCCCTTCTCTTTTGGGGACAATAGTGTTCTGGGTTGTGGTATCGCAGCAGGTCTCTCTGCATTACCAGTCCGGACCAGGTGACTCTGGAATCCTGGATATATAATTATTTGCATGACAAAAGCATCAGAGGTGTAGCACAATGTCCCCACCGAGCCCAGAGCCCTTTTGTACCAATACAGAGTATGAGACAGGCCCTGCCGAGAAGAAAGTACAGCCTAAAGTTGGTGCAGGATGGCAAAGAAAACCAAGAGGCACTGCACCCCAGAGAAGGTTAGGCCTGCAGAACTCAGGTTGCTTGAGTCCCAGTCCAGAGCCCTAGCCACTAGACCATGCTTCCTCTCCTACAGCAGTAGCTCATTTTTATTCTGCAGTGGCAGCTTTTCATTCGCCACAGCCCTTTATTTTTCCCTTCCCTAGTGTGTACTTTCATTTAACTTGCCCACACCATCAACTGAGGTGGGGACTTCCTTCTCTGGCAGAGACTTCCAAACTCTCCCTCCTCGACAACAGAGACCCCTCCTACAGCATCTGGGGAGGCATGAATTCACCCCCAAACCACTTCAACACTATTATCAGTACCGAACCATCACCTTTATCAGCAAACAAACAGTCCCAGCTCCCCATCCCTCCAGCATCCGTCCTCAGTCGCAGATCGAGGCATCTCCTTCCCTGTGGGCTCTGGCTGATTCTCAGATACCTTGTAGAAGAGGCTCACTGCCCAGAGATCAGGCTATTGGCCTGCTGAATTGCTCCTGCAGCAGCAGCCATATGTGCTCTGTCTGGCCACCACCCACCAAATTCAGCCATGGTACCTAAAGTGTCGGTGTACCGTCAATATCAGTAAAGTGTAAGTAGACCCTGGGGGGAGCCAAAATGATTTTAATAAGCATTTCAACATGTGAGAAAACAGTGATAGTCAAAATGGAATAGGGCCTGCTGTCCTGTTTGTCCAATATATAAGGCTGAAGGCATTTCTGGCATGTGATGGCATAAATCACATTGGTGGATGAGCAGGTGAATGAGCCCTTGATGGAGTAGCTGGTTTGATTAACTCCTGTGATGGTATCTTTTGTGCAGATATGTGGGCAAAGTTGGCAATGTGGTATTAGACAAACAGGATAGCCTGTACACAAAAGAATAAATGGCCACAAAACTGACATCAGAAATCACAACATTCAAAAACCAGTAGCTGAGCACTTCAATGTTCCTGATCACACCATTGATGATTTGCTACTAGCTGTGTTCAAGCAATTGAATAAACACATCAAGCCTTCAAAGACAAACAGCAGAAGTGGAATTCATTTACAGATTTGACTCTGTCTCTTCAGGACTGAAGGAGGACTTTGGATTTTTTTCTCATTTCAACAGGTGATTTGGGTGATTGATCTCATCTTCCTCTACATGCTGTTCCCCAGTGTTTGAATCTTAACAACTGCTTTGAGTTGCTGTTACAGTGTGACCTGAGCCTATGGCTTACACTTCCCTACATTTATTTTCTTACTATTCTGTAAGTTCCCCCATCTTCTCCCAAGAAATCTCATACAATTCATAAATTTGTTAGTCTTTAAAAGTGTCACCGGACTGCTTGTTTGTTTAACTAAAGGCATGGTGAGTCAAAAAAAAACTAATGAAACCTGGTGTTTCAGCTTCTGTATCTCTAGTAATCTGCCCTTAGGAACAAGAGCATTTACATCAAATACTTTGAGACATTCCTATAACTTATCCAGGTGTCTGATTTGGATGCAAATTCTCTCATGGTGCCCTGTGTCAGACCTTTTGCAAATGGCTTCTTCTCTTCCTTTTCATGCCCCTAACACACAACGAAGGGCAGCAGGTTGTTAGAAATGGGATTAGACAAATCACACGCTTCAGCAATACAAGATAGGAGTGTTAGAAGACAAGGAGGCACATGCAGCATTGAGACTTAAAGGATTTATGGAACTAGTCTCACTTGCCTATCAGATTAGGGCCTCTGAAATGCACTTTAAGAGCTCAGAGCCTTCAAAACTGTATGATGTACATTAGTCCAACACTTAAAAAAACTGGCCTTTTTGACTTTTTGTACCTGGGATTTGCTTACTGCCTGCAAAATTCAGGCTCAAAACCTTAATCGGGCCAGGGCCACTATTACAAGTGCAAGCATTAGCTAGCACTTTAGAACTGCTTGGAAGTGAAGACACATTTAAAGAACTAAAGAAAATAATGACATTTGTAAAACCACTTGGCAGTTGGCCTTAATCTGAACATCTAAGAAAGAACTTGACCATGATCAGCCCTTTAGACTTGGCTGTATGTTTTGCTGATCTGTAGTGGAACCACCTGTACAAAGGAGACTTAACAGAGCTAGACTGTCTTCCTATATATACATAACAGAATACATTCATCCCTACCAATAATAATAAATTAATTAATATGCCAATCCATCAGATAATACCATATGTTTATATTATTAGTTAGATGTATAGAAAATTGAGTTCCCAGTCTAAATAAGACACAAGAGAATACAAGCTCCCCATCCTCAAGCATCTGATGAAGTGGGATTTCCTCCCATGAAAGCTCATGCAATAAATAAATTGGTTTGTCTTTAATAGTGCCATCAGACCTTTGTTTGTTTTGCAGTATGTGGAGTGTAAATGGTAAGGGTGAGTGAAGATACAGTAGATGGGAACATTTGCTGAAATAGCTTTGCTCTGAAGAAGCAGTGAGAAAAAGAGAATGTGCCTAGAAGAATGAGGATATCACAGGTGTTACAGGCACATGAGGAGCATGAAACAACACAGAAAGCCAACAGCTAGGTAAAGAAAGAAATGGGAGGAGTAAGACAAGAATATGGTGTTCCACTGGAGGCAGCTGCAAGGGAAAGGGGAACATAATGTGCCCTTATAGGGCCTGTGTGCAGGAATTAGATAGGCAAAGGAGAAAACTATTGAAAAAACTATTAGAGTTGTCTTATAACAAAATGCCAGCTTCCTAGTTATCCCCTAATGCGTTTACTCAATGCTCCACTAAAGGATCTACATTTTAAACAGAATAACAGATTAATTTCTGTTTTGTTGTTAGCAGCCAGGCTTTGTATTGTACATTATTTGAAAAATGCAACTTCTCTTTCTGTAGATTTCTGGGATAGTAAATCACGGAGTGTCCTGGTAATGGAAAAGCTTTTGCATTAAGTACATACAAAAGAAATGCATCAAAAAGAGAATGGGTATTTAGATATCTGATCACCCTTTTTGGTGCATTTGGAGGAAGATGGCTTCCCAGTCAGAAAGTCAGAGTCCTTACCCAGGTTTTTTGAATATTAACATGACCCTGAATATGCAGGTTGAATTTATATGTGGGTTGAATCTGGCCCACCATAAATCAAAAAACTACTTTACATCAGCTGCCACAGGGACCTCAGACCTGTACTTCCAGAGCACTTCAGTAAAAATACATAAAAATATTGCTGCATAATGCACCCACCAGGAATGATCAGTCATGGATAATCTCACCAATCCTTGTGCATATCAGCATTTGCACAATATGCCCAGCAATTTGATGACATCATCATTAGCAAGGTGGAGAACTGGTAGCCCCGTTTAAAAGGAGGCACTGGTGGGCACTAGTCAACGATATGTGACATTATCTGATGTTAACTGCATTGCAGCTCATTAGAAAAAAAAAAAACCTGTTGAAAAAGAGTGGCCACACAGTTGCCCTGTCCTTTTCAAAACTCATTCAGAGATGACCTTGGCGGATCAAAACTGGACTGGGATTGGGGTAAAAAATAATCCAGCTGGGCTTCCTGTGAAATGTTTTACATGACCATAAACTTCTTATTCAGGCTGAACTCCTCAAGTTTTCCTGCAGCTCCCTCTCCCCTGTCCACCCATGCTATGGGCCCAATGGAGTTGCCATCCTCTGCAACCTGTGAAGAATTTAGCCCAGAATTTCAAAGTAGACAGAGATGCAGACTGGGGGATGGAGAAACCATTGTTTTTATATTTTTTTGCCTTGGGAAAAAATCCAAGCTGTCATTTATTAATCTTTATGAAGCATTTTGTGGTGCTTGTGTGAAAGGGGCTATGTTATTATTTGGCACAAGTGCCATCCAATAACTCCTTGTTCCTATTGATGAGCCATTTGTTGTGTTTAAATGGTGTGGCTCCTTTTATTTTTAACCCTCTGAGATGAAGTAATCTTGTACCATTTGCCTCAGAAAGTAAAGCAACAAAATATTGTTAATGGGCTGTATGACAGATTTACTAAAGTGATATGCTGACCTACCATTTCCTGCATCCTGAAATAGCACAGAACTTACTCCTTTAGAGTGGCCTGTACCTGCTCTGTCCACTTGCTGACCTTTCCTTACATCCTTTCATCCGTCCATTGGAAGATTAATTGCTCCTGGTGGAAATTTTTGCCTCTTTATAAGGTGACAGTGGTCATTTCCTTAATCACACTGTTGCACTTAAATTGGGAGGCAGCCATAGCTGGATTGTGCTTCCTGTTATTTTACTTTCTCCTATTTATTCTTGCTCAAGAGCTCTCTTCAAAGGACTTGTAGGCATTGAGCTCCTTCATTTTATAGCTCCTACCCCTGAAGGTGAGGACACGGTGAGTGTATTTAGGCTTGTTGTTACATGATTCAATGAAGAATTATGTGTAATCTCATGGCTAGCCTTAAAAGCTGACTTTGACACTAATTCCTTCCGTGAGTTTGGGACAGTCACTTTCAGGATATGTCTATACTGACGGCAGCAGAATCACAGCCATCAGTGCACTCTTCTGGGTTCAATCGAGTGGTCTGTCAAGATGTCTTCCATTGCTCTGGAGTTCGCATCAATAGCTCCAACCCCAGAAGAAGTGTAGCACTAAACCGATGAGACAGCTTTTTGATTCCCCTAGGTAAGTGGGTGTTATTAAGTTGATGGTAAATACGCAAGGTATTTTATGTACCTTGTATATCTCCTGTCGACTGTTGCCAAAAACTGTGACCAGTACAGGCTAAGGTGTAACCCATGTGGTCTAAAAAGGAGCAATCTCTTTTAGGGGTCTCTTAAGGCTGCGTTACATTGCTGGGCAGATTTAGCTGTCCAGAAACCAGAACTTTCTGGTAACAGGGAGCAGCAGGATTTTGAGCATGCTCCACAAGTTTTTTTTCTGTTGTGCTGGAGTCAGATGCCTGAGAGGAGCAGCATGGAGAGGAGCAATCACAGAAAGCTGGAGAGTCCATGTGCTCAGTGCTTGAGTGAAAGGAGCTGAGCCAAGAGTGGACTGCAAGATGTTTTCTCCCTGCTGTGCAGTATTTTGCAGAGGAGTTTTGTCTTGTGGGCGTGAGAGCTGGATAACCAGTAGACAGACTGTGTGGTGCTGGTTACACAGGAGAAAGAATAGGTTGCATGGAATTCGCCTGAAGATTCCTGCAGCCAGAGAAGAAGAAGATTGTGACTTCTTTACTTAAGCCTCAAGGACTTGAAAAGGGACTGCGACTGAGATAAGGGTGACTCCACCTGAACTTTGGGACTCTTGGGTTTCTTACTGTTCTGTTTAAATTTATTTTGGTTTCTTAGGATAAGATCTGTTGAATTAGTAGTCAATAAAGTTCATTGTTACATTTATGCTGAGTAGTAGTTTAATGTGGGATGGGAACTCCGAGCAGTCTTTGCTATGAGTCCCTTTAGAACTGAATCCTGGCTCTCCAGCTGCTTTCTCCAGGGGTTTTTCTCTGTTATGTATTGGAGAGGGGCAATTAAATGGATTCAAGCCCACCCAAAGGTTACAAGGGCATAGTTACATTTTCATCTGCTGCACAGAGGCAGTCACTGGATTGCATGTAGCAGAAGGGGTGGGGCAGTTATCTACACGCAACAGGTGCCACTTCCTTTCTGGAGCTGCAGCAGGGAACTGATGCAGAGCAGCTTCTACATAGGGCTTTTCTCACAGCTGATCTGCACGTTTTGAGGACCTAATAATCATATCCACAACTCCCCTCCTTGCCTGCCCCAAGCATTCCCTCCAGACTGCTTCGAAGCCACCCCACTCCATACTGCATTAAGGGCGCACAGCTCCCTAGTGGCCTCACCAGAGCGGTTCTGACCTTTCCACCCTTTGTAGCACCATGCTGCAGGAGCAGGACCCATCCCTGAACCTCTGTGTTGCAGATGATCCATTTGCACAGTGAGACTAATAATAGTCACGTCACAGGTAGGGATTAGTTCATTACTGCTACCAAGCCATTTTGAAGAGAAAAAGCACCGCATGATAGAACTGCAGCCTCCATCAACAAGGGTACTTTGGCTTAGTCTCATATGTTTCACCCATAAGTAGGATCGAGTCCTCCGCTGCTAAAATTTGTTCCAGTTCTATTGCAGTCAATGGAATAGAGTTGATTTACACCACTTTACTCCCTCTTCTCTTTCAGGAAGACAGAGTTATTGGAGAGCAGACACTTATTCAGGCTGCCATTGTGTAATCTTCATAATTCCTGCTCTTTTTACAATTTCATGTAATGACTATTTGCTAAGCCATAACAACATTCGCAAGGCCTCATAAGGTTAAACCATGAGAACTGACACATTACGAGCTATCTTGGGAGACCACATTACATTACAAAATGACAAGGAAAGAAAATATTTATCCTTGAAGAAAAGTTCCAGAAGATAGGGGTGTAGCAGATTGATTAGAGCTGATAGACACTTAAGAGCTAGAACCTCTTCTGCTACTATATGATTAAAAAACATGCAGGCAACACAGGTACCAAATAGTAATCAACAAAAACTAGAGAATTCAGGCCAAACAGTGACTTTTCATTGAAGGAATCTGCAGCTCTTCCTGTCCTGTCCTTTTGAACAGAAGATTTTTTCCATTTGGGATTTTTTTCCTTGCATCTTTGTAATCAAAGTAGCTAACCTGAATACCTTCTAAAGAACTCTTTTGAAGGCTAAAGCAGTCATCTAGGCACCAATTTGGGAATAAAACATCTTTCAAAGAGTCAGGCTTCTGCTATCTCTGTTGTACTGCATGAGAGACATCTGGAAACATACCAGTCCACAGCCATGAAGCATACTGATAATTTTGTGTGTATTTAAATTAGAGCCTGGCCCAGATCTTCAGCTGGTGTATCTCAAGCATTTTTTGCGGTCAGTGGGACTACTCACAGGCTTAAAGATAATCACCTGTCTAAGTGCTGCGCTGGATTGGGACCAAATCAGTGCAGAGAAGACAAGCTTAACTGATCCCATTTCACTCTTAAACCCATGTAATGCATTATTGACCCGTCACAGGCTTCAGTTCTCCTGGAATACTTCAAAGGGACTTTTTAACCTCCAGATTGACGGACAAAATCATCTATTTTTCCACTGTAGTGGCTCTTCCGCAGATATCACAGAAGAGGGTATAAATGTAGAGCAAGAGAATTTCTTTGATTTGTTTCATCTAATGTAGCAGGTGGTCACCAAAGAGTTAATAGCTCACATGTGGGGGAGTGGACTGCAGACACTGCCTGTAATTTACTAGCTGCAGCTGCCTTCCCTAGTCCAGGAACCCTCCATTTCAAAAGAGCTCAGCCTGGGATTCCAGTTCCCCAGTGACTGGTTTTGGTTGGTTTTTTTTGCTGGTCGGTTGGATGGTTTTGTTTTTTCTTTGCGGGTGGAGAGAGAGCGGTATGATGCAATGATTGTTTTATTTCCTTTCTGGGATATTTTGAATTAAATCACTCCAATCAGAATCTGTCTTCCCGCAAAAGTGGCCCAGAGAAAAAGCAAAAACAAAACACTGGTAAAAATAGATTAGCAAATTACCAGCCCAGGCTGAGCAACGATCCAAACACCTGCAGCAAGCAAATAGCAAACACAGCTAAGCCTGTGAATGTATACGAGGTCAAGGCACTCTTCCCCCTTCCTCCATCTCTTTTAGATACAGTAGCCACAGAAGGTATCAGGTCTGATTCCCCACCCTCTTGCACGTTGTGCGGTCATGCCCAGCTGCCAGAGTGAGTGGCAAATATAAGCACGCTGAGTTGGCAGTATTTGCATCCACTTTGCACATTGGTGTAAGTGACTAACAACCTGCAAGGCTGTGCGAATCAGACCTAGAATTTAGGAGCAGACCCCCGAGCTTCCAGGTGATGTCACCCTTGTTTTTTGTAGTCAGCACCTAGTCCATAGCTAGGCTTAGGATTGTAAAGCTGAGCCCTGTAGTCTCCATGCAAAAGCCTGGAAAAGTGACGGCAGATCCTATGTGGAAGTTGTGTGTATTCTGCAGCCCCTTCCTCCCCCCATCTTTGTTGTTAGTTTATGTGGGGCAGGGAAGGGCGCTCTAACGGCAGTTCCCAGCATACAGTCTCACCACCTTCGATTCGGTGAGTGATGCTCTGCAGAATCACCAGACTGAAATGAACAATTTGTCTTGCTGAATGTATTTAGATTGGGTGGCAAGGTGAATTCTAACCCATCAATGTCCAGTGTCAAGTGTTAAAACCTCCTGGTGTACTTGAACACCTGATGTTGCTCTCCCATTATCCCATTTGCTTGTTTATGCGCTGATATTACCATCCCTGTGTCCTGGTCATCTGCTGCCTCCCTGGTGCTGTCCTAGTCTTTTCCCCCGGCACCACTGATCCTCGGTGCTTGGAAGGAGTTGGGATGGCAGGACTGGGGAATCATGCTATCCGTACAGTGTGGTAGGTTGTCTGGCAGCTCCTGGGAGGAATGTCGGCTGTCGCTGCTAAAATTCCTTTTGTGGTTTCCAGCTGCTGATCGACCTTTCCAAAGCCACTAGTGCAGCTCACGGCACCCACAGCAAATTCCAGCCCTAGGAAAGCATGTGTACACCCTTGATGCTGTGCATGCATACACACAGACAGTTTGCAGCTGCCTGATCAAATCCATCTGGGGAAGCAGCTTTCCCAACTCGCCTCACTCCTGCAGTGCTGAATATTGTGATTTAACTGGAAACTACAACAAACCTGTTATTCAGGTTCTCTGGAATGGACACTGTGTCACTCCACAAGCAGTTCTGCTGCTGTTTCAGTTCCATATAGAGACAGTAATTCAATGCATGAAGCAAGCCAGCAGCTCCAGACAGCAGAGTCCCACCTCTGTCTCTTCCTTAGCCTTTAATAACATCAGTGCAGGGGACGCTGGTGCTTGCATATACCCTGCAGTGACCAGTCACCTCCCATTCCAGGGTACAACAAGGCCGAGGATGCTTTCCCCTCACATCAACAAAGTGGCAAAAAGCAACACCAGTGAGTCATCCAGAGGAAGATTAGGGGGCCACAGGGCCTGTGGCCCTCCCCTGCTGGTGGCCTCACCCCTGCCTCGGGCTCTGCTCCCGCCATCTGGGGCTGCAGTCCCCTGCCAGCCTAGTGCCCTGGCCCTCTGCGGGTGGGACAGTGCTGGGGGGGCCTGAGGCCAGAGGTCTGCCCTGGTCTGGCTGCATGGCCCTCGGGGTTGGCGGGGCCAACTGGCATGTAGGGTACATCTTCCAGTGGGCATACGGCACGCCAGCCAGCTCCGCCCCTGAAGCAAAGCAACAAGTTGTACCAGCCCACCTCACCCTGGGGGCAGACCAGCCAGCCTACCCCTCCCAGTGCCCGCAGGGCACAGGACAGCACCCACATTGTGGTGGGCCCTTTGGCATGGGCCCCATAGGCCCATGTACTAATCCACCACTGGATTCCTCATTTTATTATCTACTCTGAGTCTTCAAAGGGTTTCATCAATAGTTAAGTCCCTTTCAGTTGTCTGATGCCATGACTTTTCAGAATTGCTGCCATGGAGACAAAGCAGAGGTACCATCTCTATTTGCTGGCATATGTTATTACAAGCACATGCACAATGTCAGCTCCAGGCGGGTAAAGAGACAGGCTGGAAGCAACACACTATTTTCATTGCTGATTTGTCCATCCGTGATCTGCAGAGCATGGTGTAGTTGATGGAAGTGAAATAATGGCCCTATGGTGTTCTCTGCTTTAGTATGTAAAAGGGAGCCAGGTACCATGCAGTCCAGAGGAGGCTAAGAAAAGTGATTGGAGGCTGGAGCGCGGAGGACTTGTGAGGAGTGGCTGAGGGAACTAGGCTTGTTTAGTCTGCAGAAAAAAAGAGCAAGGGGGGATTTGATTGCAGCCTTTAACTACCTGAAAGGTGGTTCCAGGGAGAAAGTAACTAGGCTGTGCTCGGTGATTGCAGGTAACAGAACTAGGAGCAATGGTCCCAAGTTACAGTGGTGGAGGGCTAGGTTGGAAATCAGGAACAGTGTTTTCACTAGAAGGGTGGTGAAATACTAGAATAGGTTATCTAGGGCAGTGGTTGTCAAATTTAGGGTTGGGACCCAATACTGGATCGCAGACCTTCAAGCACTGGGTTGCAGTGCCCCTTGCTGCCACCACCAAAAGAATGGAATGTATTGCTCAATGAGGGACCTCTTGGGTCACAAACATAAATGATATTTTTTCAACTGTGTCCCAAGGAAAAAAGTTTGAAAACCACTGATCTAGGATGATGATGGAATCTCCATCTTTAGATGTTTTTAAGGTGCTGTTTGACAAAGCCCTGACTGGGATGATTTAGCAAGGGTTTGGGCTTGATACCTCCAAAGATTTCTTCTGACCTTAATATTCTATACTATGTTTCTCTTCACTAATCTTGCTTGAGGTAAATTAGGGTCAGGTTGTAAATCTCCCAACTCCTCTCTTGGGCTGCTTGTGCTCCGGACCAAATGAAGGCAGGAAGGCACCATCAGCTAACTTCTCTCCCAGGCAGGTGAGCAGAGTTAAATCCAGAGGAAAGAAATGTGCTCCAGATGAAGGTCTGGCACAGATGACTTCCCCTCAGGACAAGAGGTGAGCCTAGAGTGTGACTCACTGCTTCAGGGTCTTGTCTCTGGTCTGTTCTTGGAGCAGTGCAAATATTGCTGCTCCTTATGTGGAGCTTGTGGCAAAGCCACAATTCAAGTGTCAATTTATTTTTTAAAATCTCTCTGGCTTCAGCAAGGCCTCCCCCTCCATATCTATAAGGAATTATCAAATAAAACAGACTTCACATTCAATGAAAGGAACATTTTGATGGCCAGATTTAATAATACAAAATAAAGCACTGTGGAAACCCACACAAGGCTGTGGAAAGCCCCAAATAAATCAATTTTCTGTGGTTGTATGGGAGACAGGGAGTGATTTCCTCCAATTCCTTTTTCTAATATAACAAAATCATGCCCAAGGTTGTGTTGCAAATGAAAAAAGAACACCCGCATTTTCTTATTAATATGAAAAAAGCCATCCACTGAAACCTCACATTGATAGATTTTATGTCTATTCGTATATGTGCCCCATATTTAATTGTTCATTAACATTTTTGCCTCTTCCCTCTCAGCTTGTTTCCATATAATTTATGTATCTGTTTTTCACTCTATTTCCCCCCATATTCTCCTCTCTTTTTCCTCCCCCACTCTCCTCCCCAACTCCCCATCTCTTCTGAACAGGCAATGAACCAAGTAATATTTGAGTTCAGCTTTTATACGTTTCAGTAGATTTACAATGAAATAAAAATATTGTTGTCCAGCCATGGGTAGTGACTGTATGCCATGCAAAGAAATGTTTCTTCTCACTTACTATTTCCTTTAAAGGTTTATTTCACTTTACTTTAAGAATCTGATCTGAAGCCTGCTGAAGATAATAGGAATACTTGATCTTTGGATTAAGCCATAACAGTGAAATACTAGCCCCAGAGAAGTCAAGGGCAAGACTCCCATTGATTTCAGTGGAGCCAGAATTCCACTCTTCATCCCATTCTCCTAATATTTACAACATGGTGCTTCATCTTCTGTTTTCTTAGCAGGCTCATTTTATCTTACCATCTTTTATTTCATTAAATCTAAAACAAAGGATGTGATCTGTGAATTAGCCATGGGAAAGTCTCCCAAATAATCTACCTAATATTTTTCGTGTGTTCCAAACCTATTTTTTTTTTCCAGAAGGAGAGAGACCTTGCACAGTGCTTCATTCCCCTGCAGTGGAATTTGTGGTTTCTTTAACCAGATCTTTTTATTTTCATATGTTCCACTTGATGGGTAGTACTGAGATACATCTGCATGGGAATGTATTAGTCATATTGTTTTTAATTATATGATATGGCATAATGCTATTCATATCCAAAGAGCAATTTTTTTCCTACTATAAATAACTGTAGACTGTTAATGTGTTTCATCTATGAAGCAATTTTTGGAGTAACATTAGTGAAAAGATACTCATTCATACTCTGTACATTTGTCCATGAGAAATTTAATTTAGTGTTGTCAAAGACGCATGCAGAAATGTTTGGTAAATTGCTTTCAAAAAAAAAAAAAAAAGAATACGCAGATTTTCCAGCAAAGATTTCTTGTTAGAAAAGTTGTGTGGGGGTGATTAAGTCTCTGTAAATTACCATTAACCATCAACCAAGAGAAGAGAGCATTTTACCCAAAGAGTTATTGTTATTAACTTAATTAGTGGCTACTAAAAATGTTCATTAGGAATTCTCATAAACACAAAAATACTCCTGGAAAAGATGCTAAATAAAAAGTGCAGTATTTGTGGACAACATGCATTTTAGCAAATAATGGGCCCCCAAAAAGCACTTACATCATTCTTTCTTCAGGACAAAGGCACTTTGTATGAATAAATTCTAAAAATATGTCTTTGTAATGCTGACCTCAGCAGCATAGTGCCAGCTGATGCTAAGAGTGTAGTAAACTTCTGCCTCATCTTTAATGTGGTATAGTGCAGAGCAGACTACTAACGTCGCTCTAGTAACTAAGCCCCCAAAACCAAAAATCAAGGGCACTCTGAAAGTGCTATGAATCAAGAAGGCAGGGATACGGGTGGCACTTAAAAATGGAAATTTAGCAGATATAGTGCACATTTTGGTTCTGTAGCCAGGCATAAAATGAATGCCATCCCTGGAAGCTGTTTCCATAAATTCAGTATTTAGGCAAGTTCCAAAGGGGTAGCTGTAGGTAAGCATTCACTCATTACACAATAGACTTCACATACGGAGACCTGAAACAGGATGACTGGTTAAATAAGATCAATAACAAGTAAATACAGGGCCTAGAGGTTATGCTAAAGCAGAAAAATTTGGCCTGTATATATTTGGTATAAAGACTGATGATTATAAATGACCATTCCATGAAACTTGTTGGTGTCGACATCCTTATGACAACTAATGTGAAATTTTATGGAGCTGTTTCTAATATATGCATGTGCATAGTTCTAAATACAAACGGAATAATTAAGTAAACAATTAAGCAAAAAGGAAGCTTTCTGCTTTTATTCATGACACCAGAAAGTTTCCCAGTGGAAGAGTTTGTAAACCGTCAGAGAATTGTGCTGCTCAAAATGGATACTCACCCTGAAGTCTTTCACACCACCCAAATCTGTGAGACGGGCATGCATATCTGGAGCGTCCCATATAGCTGTCCAGTAATCTCCTACTCACCAACACAAAAAGCGCCTCCAAGGTGTTGAGCAGGGGTCTCAAACTCATGGCCTGTGGGCCACATGTCCCCTAAAGTTATTTCCTGCAGCCCAAGCAACACTATCATTATTGATATTTGCAATATCGTTTTATGCCAAGGCTTCAGTGGTACAGCCCTTGGGCTAACGTGCTAGTCCTCATGCGGCCCTTGTGGTGATTTGAGTTTGAGACCCCTGTTGTAGATGGAGCTATCAGGCAACATTGGCACTAGAGCTGGTATCGCTGACATCAGGGCCTTCGAGGGTGCATAGAAAAGAATGTGGAAATGCTTGTGATTTTGAATGGTGACACCTTTCGGAAATAAAAGGACCCAGTCAAAGGTCAGCTAAACTGGCTAGGAAAATATAGAGTGTGTTCTGAGTAGAGCTGGACAACTGTTTTCGGATGAATAGTTTATTTGCAGTAAAATGGTGTTGTGGTGATCCTGAACCTATCTTCAAATTTGACCTGATTGGTTGTGGCTAGGGGAAAAATGGCTTTTCAGGAACCACCTCTGAAAAGTAAACTCATGCCCCTTCATGACCTTGGTCCAGTGGCATTTGATTGGGATTTGGGCAACTCGAATTTAATCTCTATTCTGATGCAGAAGCCAAACTCAGCTCTCCCACCTGCCCACTATGCAGCCACATCACCAGGTTATTGGGAGGACAGAGGGGTAGCTTTTAATCTCTCCTTTGTATAAATATTTAAATATTCATTGGGTTGGAGGAGGGAGAGTGTAAGAAGGACTCTATAACCTGGTGATTAAAGCACTCACTGGGAGGTAGATGTTGATCCAAATCCCTCATTTGAATCAGGCAGGAGGGAACAATGTTACCTTGAGTACTAGTTCAGCAGAACAAACAAGGAGTCTGGTGGCACTTAAAAGACTAACAAATTTATTTGTTGCATGAGCTTTCAACAGAGCACTTTCACAGAGCCATGCACGTGAAGGTATCACAAAGGTTTGCAAATACACACAAATTACGGTAAGCCCCAAAACTCCCACTTGATGCTGGTCATTGTTATCACACTCTCACAGAGGTTACAATGGCTAACTGAGAAGACTTAGTGGTTTGTCCTAGTTACTCAGAAATGTATGTTGCAGTTAGGAATAGAAATCAGACCTCCGTGCTCAGTGCCCTACATGCTCATATGATTCATTCTGAAGGCCAAAGGATCAGGGTCTGTGTCACCTAATGGCAAAATAGGCAGCTGGTGAGGGTGGCGGGCAAAACTGATACTGAGACCCACGCTCCCGATCACAGCACCACACCTTCCCCACTGCTCATAACGAAGGGCAGCCCGGCCAAATCTAAGCAAGCAGTGCTACAACTTGACATTGTCCTGCTCCCTCCACTTTCTACCATCAGAAGGCTTGCAACGTGCACCCAGAAAGTCTTAAGTCCCCCCAACACCCACCCACCAACCGAAAACTAATGGTCTAAGTTGCAGAAGGGCACACTGAAGTTTTGCTTAGAGCGGGGGGTCTGCAACCTGCGGCTCCAGAGCTGCACGCAGCTCTTTGGCTGCTCCCTTCTGGCTCCAGGCTCTTGGCCCCCTCCTGTCACCAGTGGACCCTGTTGGCAGGTCACCCCACACTCCAGGCTCCCCCCAGCACCAGGGGACCCTCTGGCAGGCTTGTTCCTGGGTCTGAGCTCCCTCCCCTGCTAGGGGACCCTGCTGCAGGCACTTTGGCCCAGCTTCCAGTTCTGCCTACCAGGAGGCTACACCCATTGCAGCTCTCAAACCACTTGGTTACTGATAGAATTTTTCAAATTGGCTCTTCTTATTTTTTGGGTTGCTGAGCCCTGGCTTAGAGTCAATAAATTGTCTTCAGTAGCCTCTGAAAGGGATGTAGCTAATGTAAAGAGCAGGGCCAGACTAAGGTTTTTGGAGCCCTAGGAAAATTATGACTTTGGTGCCCCCCCACAAGTTATAAGAAATAACATATTAATACATATTTTTTTTAAATAGAGAAGAAATTAACTTTGTTTAAATTTGTGCCCCTTAAAGCTTGGTGCCCTAGGTGACTGCCTAGTTCACTTGTATGGCTGGCCTGGCCCTGGTAAAAAGATATTTTGATTTACAGTGGTGTCTTGCTTCAAGAAGTGACCATCATGTCGCCCATTTAATTGGCATGCACTTGGATGAAAGGATCTCAGTGTAGCAAAATACATGCTCACAGAAGACTCTCTGGGTATGTCCACACAGGGGTTTTATTTCGAAACAACACTGGTTGTTTCGAAATAAAAGTCCCTATGTCCACACGACGTTTTCTTGTTTCGAAAGGAGGGCGCTCCTCGTTTTGAAACAAGAGCCTGCCTTTCGAAACAGCTTAAACTCACTTTGAGACTGGAGCCTCAGCCCCCTTCGCCCCCCTACTCCGAGCAAGGGGAAGGGGGGAAGCCGGCTGGGGCTGCCCCCAAGCTGGGGAAGCCCCCCTGCACCAGGCAGCAGCCGCGGGGGGGGGCAGAGGAAGCCCCCCTGCGTCAGGTGGGGGGGGCAGGGGAATCCCAGGGGTGGGGCCTCTGGGCCCAGCACAGGGCCTCCCTCCGCCTTCCCTGTCCTATTTTGAAATAGCATGTCACACTGGACATGCTAGTTCAATTCCCTCCTTTCCCCTTATTTCGAAAACTCTTTTTTTTATTTCGAAAAAAGGTGTTTTGAAATAAGGCTTTATTTTGAAACAGCTTATTTCGAAACAAGCGCTTTGTGTGTGAAAGCCTCTAGTTCTCTGTTTTGGGTAGGAGGAAGTTAGGGGAAAGAGGGAGAGAGACTGATATGTTTATAGCTCAAGGAAAAATTGATCATTAAAATAGTATCAATAACAATATATTTTCTGGCACCTGGCAAAGTGAGACTTCACCCATGAAAGCTTATGCAAAAAATAAATTTGTTAGTTTTTCAACATGCCACACACAGCACTCTTTGCTTCTATAAGGCTTGACTCCTGAGCATGGCAAAATGAACAAAGTGGAAGCGGAAGGTCCTGAAAAAAGCTGCCTTCAAGTTCTCCTTTTCATGCCGCTGATACTGGACCAGATCTGTGCATACCTTCCTCTCTGCAGGAGGTAGAGAGTTGCCTGAGAGCTACTGTGACACTGACCAGCCTGTAACATTCACAGATGACTAAATACTTAGCCCAGGGCTGATGAAACACAGTGGAATCCCATCCCTACTCTTCCTCTTGAGCGGTGTTGTCTTTTCCTTACCTACACTGACTGTAAGGAGCAGGACTGGATTATCACAGGGGCTATAGGGGCTGAAGCCCCAGGTCCTAAGGCTCCAGCTCCTACAACTTCTGCGATAATCCACCCACACCCCCACTCAGCGCTAACAGGGCTTGGGGGGGCGCTGAGAGTGCTCCTACCCTGCCATTGCTGGATGGTGGAGCCCTGGAGCTGGAGACCAGGCTCTGCACTCCTGTTGTACCCAAGGATGAAGCAGGCCAGCACCTTTTTACTCTTCCTGCGACGTGTAGCCAACTGGCACATGACGTGGCCTCTGCTTTGGCACCACCTTCCAGGGTCTGTCACCTTGAGGGCCTGCATTGGGGGCTGTGCAGCATGCCATCTGACCCCCCACAGGTGCAGACTGGCTGGACTAGGGCTGGGGCAAGAGCTCCCTCTGTTCCCAGGGCCCCCATCCCTAGCAAAGCCCCACCCATAGGCCACCCTGCTCAGTTAATCCAGCTCTGGTAGGGAAGTTGCATTGTGTATGAACGCCTATGTCAGCTCTAGACACCTGCAAGACTATCTTTGCATTGGGGTGATCCTGCTTGGACTGGTTAGACATGGTTCACGTCCACTGCACACCAGAAATCTAGTACAGACTAGCTGTATCAGAGGTGCCTAATGCTCACCTCCCTATTCTAAAAAGATTTCATGTCCTCTGTATAATAAGGGAAATTATAATTTTTTGCTAAACCGGCTTCTGCTTTCCCGCACCATGCACTAATTCAATGAAGTGATTGATTTATACTGTTGTAAATGAGATGAAGATCAAACCTCAAGCTAGAGCTTTGAGATTTGTCTGCTCACTAGGGACAGAGAACAGAAAGATAAAACAACACACTGGTGTATTCATACATTCATTCAAATTTCAAGTCAAACACTTTGGTGAGGTTTCGTTAACTTTGGGTCCAATCTTGTCTATCTTGTTAAACCTGAGACTGCCACTGATCTCAGGGGTATTTTGGAAAGACCATTTGTTTCCTATTTGTTTTAGTCATTGGTGCCTCTGTATTTCAGAAGAACAAGAAGCAGAAGTGCTGAAATAGTATTAAAAACAGCCTTTCTGCTCAGACAGGAAGTAGAAAGTACAAAAATCTATGAGATTTCCCACCTCACATAAAGACCCCAGAGGCTCTGACATTTTTTTAAAAGACCATCGGCTATTGAGATGCTTTTCCTAACCTTCACCCATCACTTCTAATTAGAAATGAGTCTCAACTGGAATACCAGAGACAAATGCTTTGGGAAGTTCTGATTCCAAATCAAACTTCACAGCCAAGGCCCTTCTCTGCTCTTAAGCAACCTTCACATTTAGTTACTAAAGTTCTTCAACAATTTTTAAACAGATTTTTTGAGAAAAGTAAATATTTATGTATGTACAGAATATACATTAAAAATGGTGTATATTTTTGGACAAACTGACTCCTGATGCTGGCAAAATTTGTTCCCTGGTCTGAGACGCAATTAGATTGATATTGCTAATATATGAACTAATTCCTGTGCACATGCTTGATTAAATTATGGTATTTATTTTATATTGGGCAGGATCCTGGTCTCAATTATTTCAGTTGTATGTTGATGTAACTCCTCTAAATTCCTTTGGAGTTCAACCGGTGTCATATTAGAATGTGGCCCTCTGTATTTAATAGCTTCATTTGCTGCTAAAATATGACTTTTTAATAATCTACTTTGAAAAACCTCAGAAATGGAGGAAGGTAACTCAAGGGAATTTTTAGATATAATACAGATCTCTGGGTTGTGAGGCAGGGAAGTTGCCTTAGTGGATTTTCTTACAACCCCAGAGAATTTCACTTCACAAAGAACCACAGACAGTTAGCATTTGCTTGTACAAAGACTGCTTTGAAACACAGGACACATTTGAACAAAGCATCTGAATGGAATAATAAAACAAAACACATTTTTAACCAGGCGGCTGACAAGACAAATGTGACGGTTACATAGCAGAAGTCCATCATGTAAGGTGACAAATATGATGGCTGATCAAGAGAAATGTTAAATGTTCTCTAAGATTTGTACATAAATATCTACATGTCACAAAGGCAGTGGCACAGGGAGACTGAAAGAAAGCCTAAGGACCAGCTGAGGGAAGGACTCTTTAGTCAATGAAGGCGGTCACTGTTGTGGAAGGTGTTCCAGGATGGAATGGGACTGAACGCAATATGCTAGTGAACCTGGCTAATGAAATGATTCTTTCAAAGCTTTTATGGAGGTGAGGGAGGCTGTTGGAAAAGATAACTTTGAACAATTTCTGCTGAGAGACCTTTGAAATGAATCCTGGGTCTCCAGCTGCTTCTCCCTAGGATTTGAGGTTTATTTCTTTTAAGGCTCTGAAGAAGGGCAATTAAGTAGACTCTAGCCTACCTGAAGGTTATATATGCAGAAGCTGTAAGGTGAAAATAGTCAATTCACATCAGTGTTTGACTACCTTAAAAAAAACGTGTCTAGTAAGCAACAGATGTACTCAGCACCTTTATCCATAGGATATTTTACAAAAGCATTGCCAGATATTTTCTAGGTACTGAGGACTGGTAATCAGCCCCACAGGATAATATAATTGTGCAAGAGTGTTGAACTGGTTGGCTTCCACACTGAGGAACAGCAGTAGAAATATCAGAGTACTGAATATCCATAAAACTTGAAGATTCATAATTTCTATCAGCAAGCCATAGTAGCAAAATGTACTCATGCAACAACAACAAAATCCCAAACCCACCCATTTTAAAATTAATAATTAAAACAAATTAGATGCTGAAGGATATGTGGAGCCTAATCCCAGTAGCTTTGAAATCAACAGGAGGAAGGGTTGGCACCATGGTGACTATCCTCTGCAAAACAGAGGAATCCCCTTTATGAACATATTGCAGGAGCTATAGAAGGTTAAGTTTAAATATTCTTCATGAAGAAGGAAATGTTGGAGTGCTCAGAATGAAATTCTGCTCTCAACCCTACAATGTGGATGAGAGATCAAGTGTATGAATTGGAAGTGAATGTTGCCATAAAAAATGCAGATGTGTGTCAGAGAAGCATAATTTGCTCATTTATTCAGATGTTCTTTAATATCCCATCTAAAGTGTGGCTTCAGATCAAATATTAACTTATACTACTGGGGCATAAACTATAGCGCACATAAGAAAACCAAATAGATTATTTATTTAGGAAATATTGGTCTTGAAAAATATCATTATATTGAACTGAGATAGACTGTGGACACTCCTGACCATATCCGGATACAGTAGTTCTGAGTGGAAGATTTTTGGTAAAGAAGTACGCTGGTCCTGGTTTCAGCTCAGCATTGGAACATTCTGGGGGTTGTAGTCCAGAGGACAGGGGACAGCTAGAAGGCGAGGGTCCTTTGGCAACAGATGCTGGGAAAATAGGGTACAGACAGCTTCCATTGCTCTTAATAGGAAGAAACTAGGACAAAGAAGAGGGTCTCCTCACTTAACGAGCATGGGACACAGCCAGATGGGCTGCATGAGGACATCTAAACTAGGAGCATTGAGTTGTCAGGTCCTTGACATTGGCCCATTGTGGGTGACTGGAGAAGAAGTTTGGTTATTTTTGAACTTGTTTATGTTTGACCAGAGCTTGCCAAACTGGAGAACCCATGATTCCACAAAGAGCATGGGAGGGGGCTGGAAGGAGCCCTTCACCTGCCAGTTGTGGTGCTGGAACTGAACCAACCAGATACAGAAAAAAATGACACAATACAGGAAGAGGAATTGTTCTGCATGGTTGGGAAGCCAGAAATGGACAATAAAGAAAGTCTATGAAAAACACCCTGCTCCAAGAGAGTACAGGTAGTCCTCACTTAGTGACCGGGTTCCGTTCCTGAAACCCGGTTGATAAACGAATTGGTCACTAAACGAGGAGCAGCCCTTACCGGTATTTCAGGCATAATGTACTTTACTGGTAGTGGGTTTTTCAACCATCGGTAGATAGTTTTAATGTCACCTTTGCATCATTTATAACATTTTTCATATATTTTAAATGTTTTAAGCTCTAATGTACTGAACTTAGTTTGCATAGTGTACTGTAAATATAGGTAATCTGAGAGAGTTGATGCGAGTTCTCGTACATCGCCATAATACCAACTCATCAGAGAGCCGGTCATAACTCTGAGGGGTCACTAAACGAGTAGGTCACTAAGTGAGGACTAGCTGTACTATGAACTCTGGAAGGTATCCTAATGAGCAGAGGAGAAGGAAGCAGAGTGGGTTTGTGAGGCAACCCAAGCACCTATTTGCTCTTTGAGGCTCCGTGCCAGAATTCCCGGTAAAAGGGTAGGGGGGTCAAGCGCAGCCTCACTGTATCAAAGTAGGAGGTTGTCGCACTGATATGGATCCAGCTGGAACCAGTCACGGGAAAGAGAGATGGGGACATGAACGCACTATGTCATTTCCTTTAAAATAAGAACCTTTGTCTCACATACACATCATGGAGCTTACCAGATCTGTCATCAACTCAAAATAAGTATTGCATGGTATAGCTACCACCCCACACTCAGGCAGACAGGCCCTGTCTCCCCCATGGCAGCTGCCTAGCAGCTACCCTCACCTGGTTTAGCCCACTTGTCAAAGCAGTTACCAAGGTGTGGCCGCTTCACATGCAGGCAGTTACATGGAGCCACAGATGAGAGCTGTGTGGGATCCAAAGCAGGAGAACTACTCTATAAAAAGCACAACATATTTACCTTGCAGAGAAACTAGCCCCTGCCATGACACCCCAGCCACACTGAAGAGTATATAATATTTCTTCAAAACGTGTGTAAATGAAGATGCCACAATCAGAAGTCTATTGAAGGTGCCCCAGACTGCCTAAGTATCTGATGGATCTGTACCATGTATTTACAGCTCAGACTATGGTAGCAGAAAATCTTGGCTCTGCAGTTTCCACATTCTTGGCTTCCTCAATCAGTGATCATCACTTTGATGGGAAAAATCCTATTAGAAACCAAAATGATTAAATTCAAATAAGTATGTAGTATCTCCTGCTAACTGTACATCATAGGGATGTGGGAAAATGCTTACTTACTTCATAAGAAGGAATGCCTATGGGAAATTACTCAGCAGCAGCAGCAAAGGAACACAGTTTCCTTGATAAAAGCTGACCACAACCCATCTGGGATCCATTTATGTGCTTTGTGCAGAGGAATGAGCAGCAAGGGTCTGAGTAGAAATTAAATTCCTATGCCATGTGTCTAATTCATTTTTCCTTATTAGATCACCCTCATGATCAGAGGAAGAGTTTGAAGGTAGAGTTATAGGAATAGACTAAGGTGTTAGGGGCCCCTCCACTCAGTTCTTTGTTCACTGACAAAAGTGGAAGTGCAGAGTCAAGGACCAGGCAATACGATGTGTTGACTAGGATAATTCAACACTTCAGGGATTCCCCCCTCCCTTTTGTTTGTCTGTGGTTTTTATAGAGTATTTTGTCCAATCATTTTCTTAAAAATATTAGAAGATAATGTGTTAACCAATCCTAATGCATTGTAATATAATTCTCTAACCAATCATGCCCCACCACCTTAACTGATTACAATTAGTTATGAGACAGACAGAAACAACTAAAGAATCAGACAGAAGTTGTCAGAACAGAGGGTACCAGAATGACCAAACAATTCAAAGTGTAGATTCTATAACTACAATTGTTGACAAGTGTTAAAAATCAGACCGAATGCTATTAAACAAGCTCTTTTTAAGTATTCCAGGATCTTTTATTTATCTGGAGATCACCTTCTAAACAACTTGCTGTTACTTTGTTTTAATATAATTTGTGTGGATGTGACCACACGCTCTCCAGCTTATGGCTGTCCCTGCTGCCCTTGGTTTTACTTAGCCAAATGACAAGGCCTCAAATGGTCACAGTGAGAGACAGCCTAGAGACAAGCAACTATGATTTTGATTTTTTGCTTTGATACCCCTGTAATTAGCTAAGTGGTAAGAACATATTTAAAAATCATAAGATCATGCATAGGCCTTTATTGGCAGGCCTAAATATCTGTCTTCTAACATAAGGCAATGGACTTTTCATGAAAATTAGAAGAGCCTAAGAAAGATTCAAAGGTGGAAAAGGAAGTTGTTTTGTAGGAAATGATCCAAATGAATCTCCTTTCTTTGAGAAGGAGACTGATTTAGGTAGGTATTCATAGATAGTCATGAAATAAACTCTTTATTTCTCAGCTGAATTAGGAACATAGGAATTGCCATTCTGAATCAGCCCCAAGGTCTATGTAGTCCAGTATCCTGGCTTTCCCAGCAACCAAAACCGGATGCTGGCAGAGACAGGAGAAAATTTTAAGCAAATATGTGGTAACTCACCAATATCAGATCTTATTTAGGTCTCATCCTTGTCTCTAATAGAGAACAGTTTAAATCTTGATGCAAAGGGTTTAATATCCCTTCCAAAATAACATCTTCCTTCGTGTCATGTCCTTCTTAGACATTAGGGACGTCTATAGCCTTCTTCCAAAACCCATGATTGTATACCTGGCTGTTGTGGAAATTGGTTTTCCTAAAGTCTGCTGATATTCGGTCCACATACTGAGTCTTCGGCCTCCTCCTTGATTATCTTCCATCCATGTTCATTGTAAGGTGCAGTCTACTAATATGACACTCAGGTCTCTGCTGGACATGTTCATAGCAACACAGCCTACCTTCCTTTCAACTAGGGGACCCCATATAAGGCCTTTCAAAACCTCGTTTCTTATCATGGAAAGGCCAACATATCCCCTTCCGCCCTCCAATTCTAAATCATGTTACAACTGTTCAAGGTTGGTTTGTTAAGGCTTACAATGTTATGCACATACTACTACTGTAAGTCATCAGTGACCAGTATGTTGCCAGCAGTTTTCTTTATTTAGTCTTACATTTTATATCCATGACAACCTCAAACAAAAAAAGGCTGCCCCTTGATGTGGGCCAGCATTTACAACAGTCACTGGTTGTGCTGGGCCTCACACCCACCTAGGGATGGCCCTGCATGGGAGTTAGGCAGAAGCACGCATACCCCTGCTCTGACAGTGTCTTTGCTGTTCGCTGCTACTGCAGCTAACTCCCAGGCAGCAGCTCCGTAGGCCAGATCAGCACCTTCGGTGGGCTGGATCTGGCCCGCAGACCATAAGTTTGACACCCCTGAATTACTAGCATTGCTATCCAATAGAATCATAGGATTAGAATTGACCACAAGGGTCATCTAGTATAAACCCCTACTAAGCTGTGCAATTTGTTGCATCTAAACCATTCAAGACGAATGCCTATCCCACCTCCTTTTGAAAACTTCTAGTGAAGGCACTTCCATAGCCTCTCTTGGCACTCTGTGCCACTGTCCTTACAGTCAGGGTGTAAAGTCACTGTAAGACAAAAAATAGATTGAAAAAATAAAAAGATCTTTAATCTGAGCATCTGACCTCTATTCTTTTGTCTACTGAGCATAGGTGAATAACTTCACAAATCAGAACTGCAAATGGGAAACAAGCATCTGCATGCAACCCACCTTTTCAGACAAGCCACAGCTTATTTGTTCTCTTTTGTCAGAAATCAATATTGTGGGCGACATCCTCATCTGGTGCAACTCAGTGTAGTTCTACTGGGTACATTGAAACAGGCCCCGGCTGGGGGCTTCCCCAGCACAGGTAGATGCAGGGCCGTCACTACCGTGGTACCCAGGGGGTGTCAGGCGCCCTCACCCCCTGAGCCTCAGACCCAGCCCCATTAATTTTTGCCCAGCAAGTGCAGGCGCAGTGAGTCTGCCTGCTTCATCTCAGCTGCTGCTCAGCCCTGGAGCATGCAGCTGAGTCACATAGTCCAGAGCAGCAGCAGAGAGGGAATTTTAAATCCTTCTGCAGGCAGATACCTCCTACAAGTTAGTGACTCCCCCGCCCCAGTCCTGGACCAGCAACCAGTAAGTATTGTAGTGTGGAGGGCTGGGAGAGGCAAGATGGGGAGGAGTAGGGGGAGCTGTGGTGTCCAGAGGGATCACCCCTGCAGAGGGAGACCGAAGGGGCTGAGTGTGGGATGACTGTGGGGGACAAGCAGTGGTTGGGCCCCTCCAGTGTGGGCTCAGGCCAATGGGGGGATCAGGCCAGGCGGTGGGCCAGGTGGAGGATCCTGGGGTCAGGCCTGTGGGGGAGCTGCAAGCAACCCTCCCCCCAAGCACAGGCTGCGCAGCTGTGGGTGCCTCCCCCCGCGCAGCAACCAGGGGGACTGCAGCTGGCTTTCGCCCCCAAGCCCAGGCAGCAAGGCCCGGGTGGTCAGATCAGGCTCGGGCCACCTGCTGGCCAGTGTGGAGCCCAAGTGGAGCTAGTGCAAGTCTATGTATCTGCACTGGGATACATGCTCCCAGCTATTGATAGCCATACCCTTGAAGTCAATTGAGTTATATCAGTTTACATCAATGGGGCATCTGGCTTTTCACTCTCCATAAAATATTGCCCATCTTTCCATGGAGAAAATTGATTTAACCCAGGGCTTGACAAAACTGGCTCACAGCTATGTGCTAGCAATTTTATGTTTGGTCACCAGAGGGCACTCCGCTGTTACATTTCTGCAGTGGAGCTAGGTGACAGGCTGCTAAAACTGGTTGCCATGGTGACCAGAAACGTATTATTTGTCGAGGCCTGATTTACCCAGTGGTCCAGTGTTTCTCTAAACATTCATTAACTTGAGAGGAAAAAAAGAGCAACTATGCATATTGAACTCACCTTGATGGTCATTTTAAGTTTTGAAAACTCTTCACAGCTCTGACCTCCCCTACAAGTAAAAATTTTTTCTTTTATTTTGCTACAGTTTCAAGTAAAGTCATGCTTTCACTTCCACCTGGTTGTGATTAGAATATCAGGGGTCTCAAACATGCAGCCCATGGGCCGCATGAGGCCCCTAAAGCTATTTCGTGTGGCCCACAGTGATGCGACCATTACTGATATTTTCAATATCATTGTATGGAAAGGTTTCAGTCGTGCGGCCCTCGGGCTATTATATGAAGCCTGATGCGGCCCTCTACTAGTCCTCATGCGGCCCTTGTGGTGATTTGCGTTTGAGACTCTTGGATTAGATCCTGATTACAGGTACCACGTGTAAGGAAGCTATCCTAATAGAAACTATACATCAGGAAAATACGTTACACTGTGTCTGTTTATAATTTAGAAGTATGTTGTCTATGGCAACACCAATGTCATTGGCTGTGGGAAAACTGACAGCACCATAGCAATGCATAAAGGCCATATTTGTTCTCAATTATGCAAATACAACTCCCCTGCTGCAACTCCCCCCCCTGCCCCAGTAAGAGCTGCCCGCATGTATCCTCTTCCCAGTACTCAGTCTCTGGTGGCTAACCAGGTAGTGCAGTTTTCAGTCCTACATAGGGCTGGGGCCATGATGGGAATCACTTCCTTTAGGCTGAGATAAAACAGTTGTGCAGTTGTTTCAAAGTTAGAGAGCGACCCACAGATTAGCCAATATCAGAAACTTTAGGGCAAGAGCTGTGAATATAGGAGACCCACACTGCAGTTACTGTACTGCCTGATTTAGATCAGGGACTTTCATCACAGCATCCTTTATCTCAGGTGAATCCTCTAACCACCAGCTAGGTTACAGGGTTTTCACAGCTGTGCATCTCTCTCTCTCTTTCTCTCCAAAAGCTTCTAAGTCTCGGTTTTATCCCAGGGCAAACTGGAAAAATGTTTTACATCGCAAAAATGTTCATGGGATGGGAAAACCGATTCCTGTACTGACAAATACACAAACCCAGCAGAACCACTGTCTTGTCTACCATGCAGACAGAGCTCAAGCAAAGGTGTGCGCTGAGACCTCATTTGCAGGCGTCTATATCTTCTCCCTGTGCACATCAAAGGAAGTGCCTCAAACACTACCGCTTACAATAGCCTATGGCAGCTCATTGCACGTATACTTTTATTATTAATATTATAACCCATCACCACCATTTAATCTTGTAAAATTATTGGAACTAGTGGATTTGGTTTAGACGCAGTAGGAACCACTCTTGCCCCTACTTGATCCTTAGTTTGGGGTTCTAAAAACTTGGTTAGTTTTCCCCCATTCACATGTTTTTGGCATGGCTCTATTTACAGTCTCTGGCCTTTTCTGGAAAGCAAAATGAGAAACCACCACAAGAACGACAGCAAGTACTGGATTGTTCCAGAGGAGCAGGAATTGGCTGGCAGGGCTGAGTGGGAGCCAAAGTGAAGCAGGAGAGAAAAGTTAATTTAAAAATTTCTGCATGCTCAGTACACAGCCATCTCATCCTTGCTGTTTGGGACATTTTGAACATAACAATTTGGACTAGTTCATCTTGGGGGAATGTCACAAAATGGCTTACAAGATGTAACAATGTCTCTTTAAAGCTTTAGAAGATCTTATTTATCCTTATTATTATGCTACAAATCTGTTAGTCTTATTTCTCTGCTAAAATAAATTCAATTGATAGCAGATAACACTGGCTCAGTCTTGCATTTTGTTTATGCTAATCTCTGATTAATTTTAATGATCTTTCAGTCCCTTTTATTCCACATTATTCAGGAATTTCACATAATCTTTGTATCTAAGTGTGGCTATCACATCTTTAATCCATCATGGAATTTTTGTCCTCTTTTGGCATTCATCCATATTTTACTGAGGGTTTTTGTTTGTTTCATGGGGTTCATTTTAAAAAATAAAAATCCCTGTATTGCTATTGATGTATAGTGTGAATTCATGATAGTCTTAGAAACTGTGGGCTAAATGCTGCCTGACATTCACTCCATGTAGCCCCATTCACTCTGCTGGGATTGTACATGAAGTACAATTAATAGGGCAGGAGCTGTCCCACTACATATTTATTTAAGCTTGAAAAGAGTGATTTTTAATATTTGTTAATATAAAACCATAAAGATATATTTCCTCGTCTTTGAGGGTTGGGTTTATCTGTAGTACATTAGCATCTAACTGAGATCAGAGACCCATTGTTCAAATATGTGCTATGAAAGCACCCCTGCCCTGAACATCTTATAAGTAGATAAGACAGACAGATTGGTGGATGATGGAACATGAGCACAAAGAGGTAAAGCGACGTACCCAAGGTCACAAAGCAGGTCATTGGAAGATCTAGGAGTAAAACCCAGCATCCTGACTCCCAATCCACTAGACCATGTTGCCTCTCTTCAGAAATCTTCTCTGACTGTAGATACAATTCAAGACAGCAAACTGTAAACCTGAAGGACAGATAGCAAGAAGAAATGTGAGCCCTTGTGCTTTTATCTCTTTACTTGAACTTACTTGATCCTCAGCTGGTGAGAATCTGCTGAAGTCAATGGAGAGAGGCTGATTTACTGCATTTTTATGATCAGGCCCCCAATCAAGATGGAGTAGATAGAAACTCAATCAGATTTTGTTCTGCAGTATAAAGGTGAAGGTATAGATTTGCATGAACATTTTGTTCGTGCTACCAGTGCCCACAAAAGACTGCTCTTATTAAAATGCACCCTATCGTCATAGAATGATAGAACTGGAAGGGACTCTAGTCTAGTCCCCTGTACTTAATAGTGAGACTAAGTAATATGAGCTCTTAAAAATCTCCAATGATGCAGACTGCATAGCCGCCATTGGCAATTTATTCCAGTGCTTAACTACCCTGACAGTTAGGAAGTTTTTCCTTATGTCCATCCTAGACTGCCCTTGCTGCAGTTTCAGCCTATTCTTTCTTGTCCTATCTGTAGAGGTTACAAAACAATTTTCATCATCTTCCTTGTAACAACTTTTATGGATTTGAAAACTGACCCCCCCCCAGCCTCCTCATCTCCAGACTAAAGAAACCCATTTTCAATATTCCCTCATAGGTTAAATTTTCTAGGCTTCCTCCAGTTTGCCTAATCTTTCCTGAAATGCTGTTCCCAAAACTGAACATAATACTTCTGTTGAGGCCCAATCTGCATGAAGTAGAGTTGAAGAATTACTTCTCATGTCTTGTTTACAATACTTCCGCGAATATATTCTCTGCCTTCTTCTAAACACTGTGACACTGTTGGCTCATATTTAGCTTGTGACCTACTATGACCCCCCCTGGATCCCTTTGTGCTCCTTCCTAGGCTGTCATTTCCCATTTTGTATATGTGCAACTGAGCGTTCCTTCCAAAGTCTAATACTTTGTATTTTGTCCTTATTGAATTCCCTCGTTTTTACTTCAATGCATTTCTCCACTTTGTCCACATTATTTTGAATTTTAACCCTATCTCCAAAGCACTTGCAACCCCTCCCAGCTTGGTATCATCCACAAACTTTATATGCATGTAACCTCCTCCCTTTTCTGCCATGGTTACTCAGGAACAGGCTACACTCACATGTGCACAAGAACATAAGGTTGCTGAAAACCAGGAGATCCTGAGTTTCCAGTGGTGACGTGGGTTAAGTGGGAATCCTCTATCAACTTCTCTGCTACAGTCCCTTTGCTCTCACAGGAATTTAAAATTAGAGGCACCTCCACCTGGCCGGATCCTGCACCTGCTCAGTGGTGTGCCTTGGGAGCCTCCAGAACTAAACCCATGCCAAGAATAATAATCTCTGACATGGGGCTAATTAAAAAATATCAGTTATGTATACAATACATCCAATATACTTAAATTAGTGTTAACCAACCTCTATTTAAACTAAGCAAACTTGGCATTACAGGCTGACGTTAAATCCACAGGGGCAGTTGAATAAATCAGGTAACAAACACAGAATACAGTAATAAATGAAATGTAGCTAACTGACATTTAGCTTCAGTTCAGCCAATATGCCGTGTTGAAGATTTGAAGTTGGCTGAACCAAATATCAGCGACCCTGCTCCTGGCTCAAAGAGAAACTCTGCCTCTTCTCAGGCCCAGTTACAGTGTCTCTGCTGTGCCCTTCCTTGGCAAACCCTGCTCCAAAATGGGAAGTGGAGACACTCACACGACTCACTTCAGGTCAAGCTCAGACAGCTTCAGGCTCAGTCCCTGTTTTAGGCTGAGCAATGTCACCAGCCTCCAAAGCTCCCAGCTCAAACAAACCTCCAGCAGGGTCTCAGTAACAGCTAAGCATCCCCCCCGAGGAGCAGTCACCAATAGCTTCCAGCATGGGCCAGGCTCTCACTCCCAAAACAGAACACCATGCTGACCTGTGCTCCATGGAGGAGAAGAAAAGGTCTCACTCCTTTTCCTCATGGCATCATGTGAGGTGTAGGCTCCTTGGCAGAACTTGCAGCACACGGTATCTGTAAAACTCCCACTTAAGATCAGAGGCTTCTCGAGTACAGGGTGCCTACGTGTCTATTTACTATCCCACTTTCTAAATCATTGATGAAGCTATTGTGCAGAAGCAGATCCAGAACTATCTACCTGCGATCCCTTTCAATATACCCTTCCAGCTTAACTGTGAAACTCTCATAACTCCTCTCTGGAAACAGTTTTCCAACCAGTTATGCACCTACCTTACAGTAGCTCCATCTTTGTTGCATTTCCTTTGTTTAAGAGACAGTCTTGCAAGACAGTAGCAAAAGCCTTTACTTAAGTCAAGGTATATGACATCTGCCATTTCTTCCCATTCATAAGGCATGTTACCCAGTCAAAGAAAGCTGTCAGATTTGTTTAACATGATTTATTTTTGACAAATCCATGCAAACTGTTATGTATCACCTTATTATCTGCTAGGAGGAGTTTTCAAATTGCTTGCTTAATTATTTCCTCCATTATCTTTCTCAGTCCTGAAGTGAAGCTGGCTGGTCTTAATTCCCCAGATTGTTCTTATTCCCCTTTTTATCAATTGGCATTATAACTTCTCTTGTCCAGTCCTCTGAAATTTATCCTGTCCTCCAGGACTTTTCAAAGATCATTGCTAATGGCTCAGCTATGTCATCAGTCAGCTCCTTGTGCATTCTAGGATGCATTTCATCATGGCAATGTGAAGATCTAACTTGGCTAAATAATTTCAAACTTGTCCTCTCCTTATTTTATTTCATTTTCACCAACATTCACCATGTTAGGTGTCCAAATGGTACTAACCCTTTTTCTGGTGAAAACTGAAATAAAAATATCATTTAGTACTTCTTCCATTCCACGTTTTCTGTTATTCTCCCCACCCCCCTTCATTGAGTAATGTACCAACACTGTCCTTGGTCTCTCTTTAGCTTCTAATGTCTCTAGCTAGTTTAATCTTGTTTTGCGACTTGGCCTTTTTAATTTTGTCCCTACATACTTGTGTCATTTGTTTATATTCATCCTTTATAATTTGACCTAGTTTCCACTTTTTGTAGGACTCATTTTTATAGTTTCAAATCACTGAAGATCTCCTGCTTGCACATGGATGGGCTCTTGCCATACTTCCTATTTTCCCTACCCAGTGAAATAGTTTGCTCTTATGGCCCTGATAATGTCTCTTTGAAAAACTGCCAACTCTCTTCAACCATTGCTTCCCATGAGATCGTACCCTAGTAACTCCCTAAACTGGTGGTCTGACTTCTTAAAATTCCCCGTGTTTACTTTGCCCTGTTCACTCCCACTATTCCTTAGAATCATGAACTCTATCGTTCATGCTTACTTTCCCCCAAACTGCCTTGCACTTTCAAATTCTCAACCAGTTCCTTCTTGCTTGTCAAAATCAAATCTAGAAAAGCCTCTCCCCAGTAGCTTTCTCAACCTTTGTTTACCTAATATGATCAGCTTTTCTGAAGCACCATATTTCCTACCTCCAATTTATCCTTGGTGATCTACTTTGAAGGGCATTGGGTCCACAGAAGTCCCAGCAGATTCAAATTACCTGAAATATATTGAGCACAAACATCCATTGACCTAAGCTTCCCCTTCATAAGCATTTCCCAGGAGGTAACGCAAACCCAGTGATAGACATAGTCACAGTCTGAGTTACACAACAGGGTGTGTAGATATTTCTAATTATTTTTTTATTGTACTGTAATTATTATAAACAATTAAACACAGATTGTACAATATGGAAAGAATTGGCTGAGTCTCATAACCCAGATTCCCATTGTCAAAATATGCATTAGAAGAAACATCAAAGACTTCAAGTTGGCTAGCCAGAGCTATGTTGTAATCCAGCCCATCCGTTCTCTGTGTTGTCTAGATCCAATTTATTTCAAACAGAACCAGCCTAGCTGTGAATGCTGTCCCAGGGGAGGATAACTCCTGCCCTGTATGACAATGAATGACATGAATGCTTTTTTCCCACTGACAAAAATGGAATTCCATCATGAATGTTTGTAGTCACAAACGACCCTTTAAAAATCAAATTGACTGGTGTGGTTACACATCCTTCTGATTAAGATTAGCGAATCTACTGGGAGACATACAAATATGAAACTAGAGGGTTGTAGACCAACATTTGCATTAGCTCTTCATTTACAGTGCTGTACTAGTTGTGACAGCACTAAAGAATCATAGTCATGTTCTTCAAACATTGAACAAGGAGCTTAATGAGAATAAGAGAAACAGTGTTGGCCAAGATCCTCAAAAGTATTAAAGTGTCTAACTGCAATTGAAATCAATTGGCACTAGGTAGTTAAATACCATTGCAGAGCTGTGCCATTATCTCTGAAGTTACCTGGTCTTGAAAGCTTCACTGTAGCGCGTCTTGCCCTTCAGTCCCACCCCTGTATGCCATAGTCTTCCATCCGTAACATGGGGCTAACAGCACCTCTCTATGCCCTTGGATGTAGTGCGGATAATTTTGTTAAAGACAAAGAGGTGTTCAGATGTTACGGTAATAAGGCCGACATACATACCCATGTCAGAGACAAAGGAAGAAAGCAGTGTTCTAGGCAGGCAAATCCTCTGCTGTGCTGTGCTGTTTATAAGGCAGCTGAAGCAGGGGACCTGTTATTTACTTTCAGTCTCTTCTCAGACATATCTGACAATCAAGACAAATAGAATTTGTAGTGCCGGTCAGCAGTGCGTCCAGCAGGCAGCAAATAATTTGATTTTCCTTGTCCAGACAAGGCTGCCAGATAATATTGCTGTTCCTAAGCTGTTCTCAGCTCACATAGAAAAGGTGATTACATTACTGAGCTAGACAGGGGTTCTGCTGCTGTGCAACTATTCTGGCACATGACGAACCTTTGATTTCTATATCAAAACACAATTAGAACAATAATAGCAAACCCCCCTTCCCACTCCCCTGCATCTCTTAAAACCCTTGCTCACAAAACTAATTGAATATTGTCGTATTTCAGGGGAGCAGCTAGGTAGTTTAGGTAAAAATAACACATAGCAAGTTTTTGCCTATATAAATTTGAATATTTTTTTCAGGTTCTTATGGGTCAATTAATTCTATACCTCTTTGCCTCCAGCAAGTATACCTCTTCTCTGGCCTTCCATCATATCTTCTTCTTTCTCCGCCCCCACCAAAAAACCCTTGTGCTTGCCCTACAGCTTACGGGAGAGCCAGAGGCAGAGCACAAGAACCTGGACATCTTCCTGGGAGCCCTCTTCAATTACTCATTACATTGGGACATCCTTATTTACTCACACCCAACAGTGCCTGCTGAGTAATAGCTGTCCCAGGGCCATTCAAATCCCAGGCAGTCTCAGGTTTCCAAGATGTACAGTGAATTTTGGGCAGCTGATGGTATGGAAATCCTAGCGCAAAAACTTTCAACTAGAGTAGCAGTGGGGCTTACTGGAGAGGCTGCTCAGCCTAGAAATCAGGCAGTGGCAACAGCAGCTTTTGCTGAAGCTGGCACAGGTGAGCCAATAGCATTTTATAGCTGTTGCTGGTTGAAGGATGGGAGTGAGCTGTGGGTACTGGTACTCCCCAAATAGGAGCTCACAAAGGAATAGATGGGTGAGTAATCAGGCCTCCTTGGCATAAAGAGGCGAGCTGCCACAGAGGATGGGGGGTCGGGGAGAAGTGGGGATCTTGATCTCTCTGCCTAGATTTCATACTATGATACCATATGAGCCCCCTCACACAACTTTCAGACTCAACCCAGACACGTTTTCTGATTTGCTATCCTTCTACCCCTGCAACGCTTGGGACTATTGGAAAAACACACACACACACACACACACACACACACACACACACACACACACACACACACACA
>ML682015.1:7252958-7270731 GCA_007922195.1 Podocnemis expansa | reverse complement strand
ACACACACACACACACACACACACACACACACACACACACACACACATATTTTCCCCCTCCCCTATTTCTTTCCCTCTTTTCCCTCCTCAAATCTTTCACCTTCACCTCCTCTCAATTTTGCATCTGTGAAGAGAAGACACTAAGGGTAGGATGCACTAAAGCAGCACTGCTGTAGAAAAGACAAGTGCTTTTTTTCTCTCTCACTGGAGTAAATCCTGCCTCTTCAGAGGCTGTAGCTAGTCATCTGAAAAATTTCTTTGCTCAGCTTGTGTCTACAACAAAGCTTAGCAGTAGCGTGGTGATGAGGGAGGCCAAGCGCCCAGATGCCAGACGGCACTGATCAGGGTGGCTGCAAGACGTTTGGGACCTTAAGGTGCTGGGGAGCACTAATGTAGGCTTGGCCCCCTCAAGAGCCGATGGGCACCAGGTACCCTTGCTACTCCACTGGAACCGAGGTTAGCCATACTCCTTCTCACAGGCCCATGAGTTTTAAGTGTTAACCAGGCCTAAGGGCTCATCTACAATGGCAAAGATCTGCCAGTATAGCCATACGCTGTAAGGTCTTTTTTGCAGTTAGAGCCACATCTGCACTGGGACTTTTGTTAGCCTAGCCGTGCATTTTAGGGTGTTTTTGTTTTCAAACTCCAGACTCATTACTATGTTAGCACAACGTTTAATTTCTCAATTCAGGTCCACGGTCCAAAAGAGAGTTTTACACTTTGTTCAGAACCCTGTGTGATTAACAGCATTGATTGGCTGAAATTTTCAGAACTTTGATTTATTTAAAAAACTGTCAACATTTCAAATGAATTTAAGGGGAAAAATTATGTGATTTTTTTGTGTTTGCACATTGTAACCAACTCTTAAGTCATGTGTTCTCAAGCCCTGTCCTTTTTGCTAAGGAATGCACCAATGATTAGTCTCATGAAATTCACTTTTTGAGGTCAGCACTTTAATGGTTGCTGTAGAGTTTAGTTGCCAGGGAAGCATGACATCATAGGCTATGTCTACACTTCAAAATGCTAGTTTGAACTAAGTTAGCTTGAATTAATTAGTGCAAACTAATTTTGAGTAATTCAAACTAATTTAGTTTGAACTAGCATGTTCACACTAGAAACCTAAGTCAAACTAGTCTGTGCACAGGACTTGCTAGCTTGGCTTGGGGGGGGGGCACCATGGGAAGTGTGCCAACATGGTATTCAAGAAGGGCCATCTTCCCATCCAATCCCATAAAAAGAGAAAGGCACTGCCTCCCTGGTGCCATGCACCCTAGGAGGAAGAAGGTCAAAACGCGGTTAATTCGAACTAACAGTTAGTTCGAACTAGCACATTTACATTGGGTTAGTTTGAACTAATAAGTTTGAACTAACCATTAGTTCAAACTAAAGGCAGGCTTTACTATTCTAAGTAGGCTTTCCTTAGTTTGAACTGATGAAAGTCAGTATGGACGTGCACTAATTTAGTTCGAAGTAATCCTCCTTAATTTGAACTAAATTCCCAGGGTAGACATAGTCATAGGAAATTTGGTTTGTTTTCATGATACCTGAAATAATTAAGATTTCCTCTGCTCTAGGTAGACACTAAAAAGCTCATTCTGTATTTTATGAGTTGAGCTAGGGGTTTCTTTTGGAGCCTTGACCAACATTTTCTCCTAATGACCTGCTCTTTCTCCTTTCTTGTTGAGTGTTGGTTCTCAGCCTGGGCACACACTACCCCAGAAGTAGCTGCCATTCTAGAAGTGCTGTGTGCATAAAGTAGAATTGGGCAAGCTGTATGGGGTATTTCTAAGATGGCTGGTAGACATGAATAACTTGGAAATGCTATGGGGGGGGGCCTAATTTTATAACGGACCTGAAAAGAAAGCTTTCTAGTAGAACAGGAATGCTAATAATATAAAAGAACCAAAACCATGAAGGGCAGGAAAGCCATGAAGGCCAGGAAAACACCAACTGATGAGCATAAAATGGAGAGGCAATGGCACAAATTTCAGGTTTGTTTGCTTTGTAAAACCACTTAAAAATAGCAGACCAATTCAACACAGAATGGAACATGAAGTAATTTAAATGCTCATTTGGCACAACACTCTTCCTGTTGATTGTGGTGTTGCATGTGATCCTCTACATCCTCGTCCTGCTGTTTCGCCTTTATCTGCTTCCAGTTTCAATCCAACTGCTGTGGTCACTCATGGGGCATGCCTGACAGCTGCAGAGCCCAGATGCCAAGCTTTGCAGGCCTTTCTCCAGCAGCAGCAGACACAGAGAGAGAATGTGTATGTGTGGGTGGTGGATGATAATAGCTGCCCATATTTCTGAGTTCCTCCGTTATCTCACAGCATACACTAGTTCCACAGCAGTCTGTAGTCAGGCTTTCCTCTCTCTCTCTCGGTTTCACTGGTTTTGTCTTTGCTAGTCTTACCAGTAAAGTTAAGGCTGAATCAAGCACCCGAATGATGAACTCTGTTTTATGGGGGGAAGTATATAAGTAGGCCAGAAAAAGGATGGGCTCAGAGGAAACCTATCTTTAGAGGTCTCAGATTTTGGAAAAGCTTGAATTTTTAAAAAAAATATTTTCATCTTCTACCATATTTGCTAATGGAAGCCAGTGTAAGGTTTTTTTTGGTTGCCCTAAGATATTCCTCAAACCCTAAGACGGCTCTAATTTCATGGAGTTTTTGCACTCATTGGCCATGATTAAAAACAATGACATTTAGCAAGTCCCTGGCCATAATCTAGTTAATAACTTTTGATAGACTACAGAAATAAAGCAGCAAAGACAATTAAGGGCCCAGTTCAAGAGCCGGGCAAAGAGCAAGTATGCTTCAAGGTCTCCATCAGTTCTAGTCTATCCTCAAGTAGTTACACCCAATGATGATGAAATGGCAGTGGCATGAGGCCCAGGTACAATCTACAGGTATCCTGAGATGTGTTTCTGCAACCCCTCTGAGCACTGAACTCCTATAGGCTACCACTGTGGACTGGCTACTCAATCACAAATCATTCTGGACTCTTTCAGGCTGACAGGCAATAGAAACTGGAAATATTTGACCATAATCTAAAAAATATTTCTTGCCTGCATGTAGTAACATTTTCCCTTTTATTCTCATTAGTGACATATTGAGGCTTGTATTTATGTTGGTTCTGCTAGACCAGGATCCAAAATGTGTTGAGTGCCTGCAATTTCCATTGGCTTCCAAGAGAGCTGCAGGCGCTCAGCAATTCTCAGGATTTGTCCCAGCAGAAACTTTAATGGATAACAGCCTGCTTAGTAACGCACATTACAAAAGCTGGGATAGATTTTTCTGCACAAACTGCACAGAAGAAGAAAAGCCAGAGATTGAAACCTGCCAGATCATCTAGTCTGCCCCCAGCCATTTTGTTCCATGCTCTCAGAGCTCCGGGCCCCTAATGTGATGCGCTGTGGAAAGCCCAATTTCAGAGCAGTTACAAGCACCATGATACAGGGACCAGAACACAGATCAGGGAATCAGGAGTCTAGAGGGTCTAGTCTCTGTTTTGACACCACGTTAGTGTTTCCTGGTCTGTGGCCTGGGGGGGGGGCAAAAGAGCGCATGGGCCCGGAGGCTTTCAAAGTGGCCTGCGAGTCCCCCTCCTTCTGGCTGAAGAAGACAGCTGATGCCTAAGGACTTAGCTGAAGCATGCTTCCAAGGAGCTAAAGGGCTGGTCCAGGCTCCTTGCTGCAAAGTGCTCTACTTAGGTCCAGAGGCATTACTGTCCCTTCTGGAGCCAGACGGAGGGGAAATCAGCATTTCCCTCCCCAGGTCCAGCAGAGAATAAAGCACTCTGCCTAGGTCGCTAGGTGCTGGGTTCCAGCCTGGAGCCAGCAAAATGGGAGCACTCACGTTCCATTCCCGTGGTTGCAGAAGGGAGCCACTGTCTAGGCACCCAGGTAGCGTGCACAGGGCTAGAGGATACATCGCTGCAGCCGGGGAGCCCGGAGATTTGTAAGGAAGCAGCCTCCTTGCTGAACTCCTTCCATCTGGCTGTAGTGGGCAGGGCAGGGGCTGTTGGCCCTTCTTGGTTGTAAAAGTGATATCTGTGGCTCTCGAATCTAAAAGGTTGGGAGCCACCATACTAAATCATTAGGTGGTCTTGGTCTAGTCACTTAGTCTCTATGTTTTAATTTCCCTACTTGTACAATAAGCATAATACTGACCGATCCAGACAGAGGGGTGTGCGGGTTAATTAGTGTTTATAAACTATGTTAAAGCCGAAAGGAGCCAAGTATGGTTACATTAACACCAGTCAATCATACTTGGGTTAATAACACACAGAGGGGCAGGATAATGGCTTACCATAATGGCTTAAAGGCCTGCAGAGTACCACACGTAGAACCAGATCTTTTGTGATATTAAACCCCCCCTCCCTGAGAAGCGTTAGTGCCCTCCACTACCACTATGGTCTTTTAAATGACAACTGCGGAGCTATAAATGGATGTGTGCTCTAGTGGTTTATAACAGGATGGGAGCCCAAAGTTCTCATCCCAGCTCAGCCACTAAGGCTATGTTTACACTAGGGCTATGTCCACACATACACCATTATTTCGAAATAACCCATTTCGAAATGAGTTATTTTGAAATAAAATCCTTATTTCAAAGTAAGTTAATTCGAATTAATGGAAAGCCTGCTTTCAAAACAGCTGCTGTTTCGAAGTGGTTATTTTGAAATAAGGCCATTCGGAAATGTTGTTTTGAAACAGTTGTTTCGAAACAATGCCTGTTGTTTCGAAGCAATGTGTCCGAACACCGTTTTGAAACAATGGCTATTTCAATATTGCAGCAGGTTTAAGAATTTCGAGACAAGAACCGTTGTTTCGAAACAACGGGTCCTGTTGTTTTGAAACAACGGTACGTCGTGTGGACATGAGAATTTTTATTTTGAAACAACTTCTGTTGTTTTGAAATAAGAACCCTGTGTGGACATACCCTAGCAAATTAGTCTGGCTTAAGGAGGCTTAATCAAGACTAGTTTGGTTCCTGTCTACAGTAGGTTTCGCCTAGTTTGAACTAAAAGAAGTTTAGTTCGAACTAGTTAGTTCAAATGGTTAGTTTGAACTTTAGTTCGCACTAGCCTGATGTAGCTGTGCTGGTTCGAACTAAATAAGTTCAAACTAAGCGGTTACTTCAAACTAACTGCATTTTTTTAGTTTGAACTAGCCACACAGTTTTTCAGTTGGAAGTAAAAAGTTAGTTCAAACTAAAAAGCCATGGTTAGTTCAAACTAACCCAGCAATGCTTAGTTTGGGCTAAGCAAGTCTGACCGAAGCTTGCTAATGTACACATAGGCAAAGTGACTCTAAGAACTTGCTCTAGTCATTCAGCTCCCTATGCCTCAGTAAAATGACAGAATGCTTCTTCGTATCATTGCTAAGCTAATGTTCCTGTGGGCTCAGTCTCTAGTCTTTAATGTGAGTGGTGGGAGATCACTCCCATTCAATCCTTTTGGACCTGTCATCCATAGCTTTTAACTATGAGTTACAGGGTTTTGTAGCTCCCAAACTGTCATCAGACTAGCTTGGTTGGTGTTGCTATAACTAATGCTTCACCATATAGCTGATCTGGTGAGCAAGCAATGCTGTTCACCATTTATAAAGGGCAGTACAAACAGTCCAAATAATCAGCAAATATCCCTGAAAGGTTACACCTCTTTAGAGACTGCCCCTAAACACATTCAATTTGTGTGTTCTAGAGGAATGGTCTCAGCTGCAATTGTTCATCAGCCCTGCTTACTATTAAACACCTGGCATTTTTTACATTACAGCATTTGTAACAGGTTCGAATAAGCTCAACATTTTAAAGAGCAGCAAAAACTGGCAAAACATGAACGCACCCACATTAAACTTTGTGGTTCTTGGCTTCCCCACATGAAACAACAGACAAGGTGGCATTATGCAGTTTAGGAGCAACAGCTTGCAGGCTGGAATGCAGAAGGGAAAAAAATCGTATTTGTAAAAATTCTATGGATTAGTCAGTCTATTAAGCTTTTTCTCTGTGTTTAGCTTGCCCTAGATAGTAAATGCTCAGCCCAACCCAAAAGCAATTTGATAGATTCTCTTTATAAAATGCATCACTAGTAAAAGGTACAACAAGCTGCCTGCTTAGTATTTAGGAACATCTCTTCATATACAAGGAAGACAGGGAGCTATCAGGCGTCCTTCTAAAGACTCACTGTTTTGACAAAGTTAAAACAACAACAACAAAGTAGTTCTGGCCTATTTCAGATGCTTTAATCCTCTTTAGACTTCTTTGAATCCCAGGCTTACAGTTATTTAGCACATTTCAGTAAGTATCTGAGAGCTGGAGAACACATCTGTAGCAAAGTTTGTTTTCTGATAGTACATTTGTTGTGCTTGTCTTTGCGACATGGGAACACTTTGGCCAGGGTTCTCATAACAAGTAGCATCAAATTTAATTGGTCACATCTGCTTTTTGACTAGTCCATTTCTTGTTAGTTGCAGGGAGGACTTAGCAGTGAGTTTCTTCTGTGCATATTATAGTTTATAATGCCTGTTTATGTCTTTTTACTGAACGAACAAATAATACAGACATGGCAGCTACTGTCACAGTAAAGGATGGAAAGAGAGATCTATTCTTGTGGAAGAATTGCTGGCCACTGAATACATTAGTATCAGAATTGTTGGTAAGGATTCACTATAGTAGATATTCCACTTTGTAATAAACTGGTGTATGTACTAAAGCCGGGTTAGAGTAATGACCACCATAGTCTATGCAACTCTCCATGCATCAGTCACAAAGGATTGCCAAAAGAGGGTATTTTTTCCCCAGTTTACAGATGAGGAAAGTGTGAACCCAAAAGTGTCTTGTGCAGGGTCATGCAATAGGTATGTGGCAGAATTGGGAATGGACTCCCCAGTATCCTGCCTCTGGACCACACAACCTATCAGTAAAGCAGTGGTCCACAATTCTAAAGCTCTGGGAGGTGATTTTGGCACTTCCTGGAACCATAGGCTATGTCTACACTGCAGGGGTCAGGTAAGGTGACTTAATAAAGTTGACTTAAAGTTGACCTTCTTAAGTTGACTTAGTGAGGCCCCATTTGTTCACTAGACTATATAAAGTCGACTTAAGGCAGGGGACCCATATAAAGTCAACTTTAAATGGGTCCCCTGGCTTAAGTCAACTTTATAAAGTTGACTTAAATGGCTCTAATGCACTAAGTTGACTTTATTAAGTTGACTTTAATAGGTGCATTGTGTTAAGTCAACTTAATAAAGTTGACTTAACCCTTAAAGCAAGTGCTTAATTTGACTTAATGAACTCCATATGTGCCCAGGGAGCTGGTTAAGTCAACCCAAGCCTACTTAAGTGGACTGAAGCCTCCAGTATAGATATACCCCTAGAGTCATAAACCATCTACATTTTCATATTAAGGGACATTTTAATGCACTGTACAGAGTAGTCCTAATGGTTGTTGGAAACTAGCTGAAACAATGAACCCCAAGATGTTCTTAATCCAGGCATCTTTTGGAAGTCAGCGACGCCAAGTTTGAAAAACTATCCTCATTGCTTTAACTCTTTATTTTGCGCTGTCAAAGGCCCATTGTAGGGTATAACATAGTAGGCCAGACTGTGCCTATCACCCAAACTGTCTGTCATCCTTCCACTCAGAGGACAAATAAGGGGCCTGATAATACCCAATGCAGCCAGTGGAATGATTCCTGCTAACGTCAATGGGTTTTGGATGCGGCCCTAACTGGGTGACAAACAGGCGATTTTCACAGGGACTAAGAATATAGAATCTGCCCTCAAAGTTTCCATAACTGTAGCCTCAAAGTTGCTGCACTTTTCCCTATCCCATTCTAAAAGAGGTGTGTACTGGGGAGGAGGGATACAGCTGAGGCCATGTAAATCTGGAACCACTGTCCTTGCCTCTTCCATGGGCCATCCATGTCATGTTCTTCAAGCACATCTCCACACCATAGTCTTTGTGAGGGAGCCTCACAAAGCTTATCCCCAGTATGTGACGAGCAGCCCCCCCCCCCGATGCTTTTCTGGCACTCTGTCCCTCCTACCATATAGACAAGGGTGTCAAACTCATTTTTCTATGGTGGACCAGTTTTGACTTAAATGTACTTCAAGTGGGCGGTACATACTGTACACCGAAATACTAGGGCATTCTCACGGCATCATGAAGTGCTGTGTATGCAAGACTGCATTCTGCTCTTTCTCTTTCTGTTAGGGAAATAGTGGAGCACGACAGAGGGCGATCACAGGGCAGATGGAAGAGGTTCATGGGCCACATGTCTGACACGCCTGATGCAGGGGAACTGAATGGTCCTGCTGCCTAGCAGACCTTTGCACTTGTAAAAGGTGTGGTGGGTGTGCTCCTTATACAAGGCAAAAGTTATGATTAAATGTAAGTGTGATCAGCCCTATACAGAACAAAAAAGCTACAGACACCTTCCCTGAAAACTTTAGAATCTAACTAAAGGACAATTCAGATGATGACCAGAGGACAGATGTAACAGAAAGAAGTAGGGCAATTCTGTGATATAGAAACCCCTCTTAGCAAATGGTCCCCTGTTCTTTGCAATCAGCTTACACCTCCATCCTGACATTCATTACACTAGACACAGCTTACAGGATATTTATTACACCAGACATAGCTTACAGGATATTTATGCAGAAGCGAAGTATCTACATAAATCTCACTACTTCTTAGAGATCTATTTATAGGCAATATTTAAGAAATAATATATTTGTACTGAAAGTATGCTTTATGGCTTCAGAGTGAAAAATAGTCACCAGGAGCAAATATGTTTCAGTTCCGGACCAATCAGGCAGAATGGAGTTGTCACCATGCCCATTTTATTCAGTAATGCAGTTGCTTAGTTCTGCTCAATATCATGACTTTCGATGGAAAGCTAGCAGAGGCAACTGCGAAGAAGACTAATAAATTAATAAATAAATACTTACATACATACATACATAAACTTTTTGGCAATCGAGATTCTGCCTGTGACCAGAAACAAAAGAATGATTCAGTGTAACATGGTAGGGAAAGTCCTCTGAATCCTTTCATTGAGGAAATGTAGAAGAGCAAGGCATCCCCATGAAAACTCAGATCCTGACTCCTGTGAAGTCAGGCAGTTCTACAGAAAGGCCAGGTTTTAGCAGGGGAAACCCACTTTACTAGCTAGGAAGGGTAACTGTTAAGAATAGACCGGGTTTGTAGTATTTCATTTCTGCAGAGATGCCAGATCTTTGTGATAAACTAAAAAAGATATCACCCAGAAATTTGTGCTTTGTTTTCTTATACATATAGTCGGGGAAGCCCTGGTTTATGGGCCTCCCACTGTTCAATAGGTTAAGGTACAAATCTAATTCCAGATGAAGTCTATAGCAAACCTCCCATTGGCTTTAGTGGAAGGAGGACTGAGCCTTTAATAGATCAGATCCATAGACAGGCAAGATGGAGCTGCGAATGACAATTTCTATGCCAAATAATGTGTGGTGTACACATACAAGATTTTCCAATCATCCTTCAATGTTGCACTAAGACTTCCTGGTCTTACATACATATTGGTTTACAGGAGGGATATCTGACTACAATCTGATTAACACCAGATTACAACATAGTGCTTTTTTGAGAGCTTAAAAAACAGCTCGTGTTGCAGATTCTCTGATCACATAAGCAGGACTGTTGAAATGAATCAGTCACCACAGAGCAACTAGGGGAAGAACAGGAATAAACTTGAAATTCTTGCCCAAACCTGAAAACAGTGAGTCTATTTCTTGCTTCAGAAGTGAAACAATCTAATGAGTACACTCCTTGGAATTTCTTGCTTCAAGAAATATTTTGAACCTAGCAAATTCCAGTAACAGAATTGTAGAGTGGCATCCCTACCTTGCTCCCCTCAATGATGGTTGGAAATACCAAGGAGGCAGGGGAATTTTTTGGGTTACTCTCAGAGGCTGTCTTCACCTAAAATCTTAGTTCAGACTTGGTTAGATCGAACTAAGTAGTTCAAAAATTAGCTCAAACTAAGCACATTTTTTTAGTCCGAACTAAAAGCCTAACTTCTTAGTTCAAACTAAAGAAGTGTGGCTAATTCAAACCAAAAGTTAGTTCAAACGAAAATAGTGCTTAGTTCGAACTAACTGCTAGTTCAAACTTATTTGGTTTGAACTAGCATGTGTCCATTGGGCTAGTTTGACCTAAATACGTAAATTAGTTTGATGAGCGAAGCAGTTAGTGCAAACTAACCAGCCGAACTAACTTGTTTGAACAAGCAAAAAATTTTTAGCTCAACCTAGGCAAAGCCTAGTCTAGACAAGATTGAAAGTAGTTCAAATTAAGGCTCCTTAATTCAAACTCATTTGCGAGTGTAGACATAACCAGAGAGTTTAGTCAGTGGTAATTGGGTGAAATTAAGCAACAGAAACTATCAAGTATCGGGAAACACTATCCAACTATGAGATCTATTAGACTGTGCAGTAATTCCCAGAGGAAGAAGAAGAAGCTCATTGTTTCACTCACTTAACTGGACTGGAGAAAGCATCTGACACTGTAACCTTGTTAAAAGTACTATGTTGGTGCTATGCCAACAACATAAATAATGTAATAGTCATAAGATTAACTAAACGAACTCTACTACCTCAGTTTAGGTTTACGCTAAAGATACCACATTTTTTCCCCCAATGGTGTCTCTAATTTTTATAGGTTTATCCCATAATGTTGCTCTGGTAGCTGGGCACCATGTATGCTAAGCGGAGACACAGCCAAGTATGCAGATATAACAATGAGTGCAAATTATTGTGGGTCCAGATTCTAAGCACCTTACTTGTGCCAGCAACATTTGTTTGCACGTGGGTTGTGTTTGAACATGCTAAATTTGCACATGCAAAATCCTAACAATAGTAGGCATTATTATAGCATAGTATCGCTAACACTTTAACTAGTTTATTTTCACCAAAACTTTAATTAATTCTCACCACATCCCCATGGAAGAAACATGGCTTCCAGTTCTACATGTGTTTCTGTAGATTAGAGGTTTTTCAGCCTTAATTACTTGATCATAGAATCATAGAATCATAGGGTTGGAAGGGACCCCACGAGGTCATCTAGTCCAACCCCCTGCCAAAAAAAGCAGGACCACTCCCATTAGATCATCCCAGTCAGTGTTTTGTCCAGCTGGGACTTGAACACCTCCAGAGATGGAGATTCCACCACCTCCCTAGGCAACTTATTCCACTGCTTCACCACTCGCCTAGTAAGGAAGTTTTTCCTAATATCCAGCCTGGACCGCCCCAGCTGTAACTTGAAACCATTGGTTCTCGTTCTGCCCTCTGTTACTACCGAGAACAGTCGAGCTCCCTCCTCCTTGGAGCAACCCTTCAAGTAGTTGAAGGTTGCTATCAAATCCCCCCTCAGTCTTCTCTTCTGCAGGCTAAATAAGCCTAGTTCCTTCAGTCTTTCTTCATAGGGCTTGTGCTCCAGCCCTTTGATCATTTTGGTTGCCCTCCTCTGGACTCTCTCTAATTTGTCCATGTCCTTTTTGTAGTGGGGAGCCCAAAACTGGACACAGTATTCCAGATGTGGCCTCACTAGTGCAGAATAGAGGGGAATGATCACATCCCTTGATCTGCTGGTAACACTTCTTCTGATGCAGCCCAGTATGCCATTGGCCTTTTTGGCAGCAAGAGCACACTGCTGACTCATATCCAGCTTCCCATCCACCATGACTCCCAGGTCCTTTTCTCCAGTGCTGCTATTTAGCTGATCACTCCCCAGCCTGTAGCAGTACATGGGGTTTTTTCGTCCCAAGTGCAGGATTTTACACTTATCTTTGTTGAACCTCATGAGATTCCTCTTGGCCCACTGCTCCAGTTTGTCTAGGTCTCCCTGAATCCTGTCTCTGCCCTCTAGGGTGTCTACCGTTCCCCCCAGTTTGGTATCATCCGCAAACTTACTAAGTGTGCAATCTATCCCATCATCCAGATCATTAATGAAAACATTGAACAGAACTGGCCCCAGGACCGACCCCTGGGGCACACCACTCGTTACTGCCTGCCAACTTGACATGGAGCCATTGATTCCTACACGCTGAAACCGTTGTTCTAGCCAGTTTTCTATCCACCTTACAGTCCACGCATCTAACCCATACTTCCTTAATTTGCCAATGAGAATGCTGTGGGAAACCGTATCAAAAGCCTTGCTAAAGTCAAGGTATATCACATCAACGGCTCTTCCCGCATCCACAAATCCAGTCATCTCATCATAGAAGGCGATGAGGTTGGTCAGGCATGATTTACCCTTGGTAAATCCATGCTGACTATTCCTGATTACTCTATTTTCCTCCAAGTGTTTCAGGATGGATTCTTTGAGAAGCTGCTCCATGATTTTTCCAGGGATTGAGGTGAGGCTGACAGGTCTGTAATTCCCTGGATCGTCCTTTTTGCCTTTCTTGAAGATAGGTACTATATTTGCTTTTTTCCAGTCCTCTGGCACCTCCCCCGTTCGCCACGAGTTTTCAAAGATAATGGCCAACGGTACTGCTATCTCATCAGCCAGCTCCCTCAGCACCCTCGGATGCAGTTCATCCGGCCCCATGGACTTGTGCACATCTAGTTTCTTTAAGCAGTCCCTAACCTGACCTACTGTCACCAAGGGCCTCTCTTCTTCTCCCCAGTCCCCCGTACCTAGTGTAGTGGGCTGGGAGCTGACCTTGCTTGTGAAAACTGAAGTAAAAAAAGCATTGAGCACTTCAGCTTTTTCCTCATCCTCTGTCACGAGGATGCCTGCCCCATTCAGTAAGGGACCTACACCATCCCTGATCCTCTTCTTGTTATTGATATACTTGTAGAACCCCTTCCTGTTATCCTTCACATCCCTTGCTAGTCGCAACTCCATTTGCCCTTTGGCCTTTCTGATTTTATCCCTGCAGTCCCGAGCAATGTCTTTATATGCCTCCTTAGTCATCTGTCCTAGCTTCCACTTCCTGTAAGCGTCCTTTTTATGCTTCAGCTCAGTGCAGAGCTCTCTGTTAAGCCACAGTGGCCGCCTTCCACATTTGCTGTGCTTTCTCCTTATCGGAATTGTATCTTCCTGTGCCCTTAGCAGGGTTTCTTTAAAATGCACCCAACTCTCTTGGACACCTTTCCCCTTCAGATCAGCCTCCCAAGGGATCCTGCCCATCAGTTCCCTGAGGGAGACAAAATCTGCTTTTCTGAAGTCCAGGGTCTGTGTTTTGCTTCTTTCCTTTAATCATCAACTTGAACTCTATCATTTCATGGTCACTGCTACCCAGGCTGCCATTGACCTCTACTTCCCTGATAAATTCTTCTCTATTTGTGAGCAGCAGATCGAGCGGCGCAAGGCCCCTAGTTGGTTGCTCCAGCATTTGTACCAGGAAGTTGTCCTCAACACTCTCCAGAAACTTCCTGGTTTGCAACCTTGACATACTATTAATGTAGGATGTTTAATAGAATTGTCTACCATTAAAAAGCCAAATGAACAATACGAAGAACAACAACAACAAAATTCTTGTATGTTCAACTATTTCCTAGGTACTGACACACCAAACTGTATATACAATAAGTGCGACCAAGAGGCAGTTATTCCTTTATTATGGAAGTTTAGGGCCAAATCCTGAGAGGACAACAGCTTTCTGAACATATACTCCCTAATTCTAGGGAATGAGGTAAAACTCTTTGGGCACGTCTACACAGACAGCTTTATTTCGAAAGGAGCCCTATCGAAATAAGGGAAACCGCGGGATCAAAACAGCCGTTATTTCGAAACGGATGTTTCGAAATAACGGCAATGCAACCGCTGTTTTGAACCATTGGTTCGAAACAACAGTGTTGTTTCGAAACAACGGGTCTAAAGCCATTATTTCGAAACATCCGTTTTGAAATAACGGCTATTTCGAGGGGGGGTAGGTTTAACTTTTTCGAAATAACGATCGTTATTTCGAAAGGACGAGATCCGTCCTTTCGAAATATCGATACGTCGTGTAGACTAAATTTTTTTAATTTTGAAATAACGAGTGTTATTTCGAAATAAAAGAGCCGTGTAGACGTGCCCTTTCTGAAAGCCCTACTGTCTTTTACACATACCATCGCACATCATCTCAGTTGGCTGTTATTAATTTTATCAATTCATGTAACCCAGTGAATTTGAATAATGCTAATATTTAAACCTTTCTAATATGAACAAGCTGCCACACAAAGTCTAAACAGCATCCACTGACCTGCAGGAAAATGCTGACAATTCAGAAAGACTTTGAAGGTTTTTCAGCTTCCAGAGCTTGACAGATAAACATCTATATTAGGAAGCAGAATCTAAACTATTGAATTATTTTTATGAGACTTCCTGCCCTAAGAAACAGGCTTCATAGTATATATGACCAGCATGAGCTAGACCTTGGAATCAAAAAATAAAACTTCTGAGGCTGCAATAAGTACACCTAAACCCATTAATTAGCTTCCAGGATGGTTGTCTTCCAAAGCTATTGCCCAGTGATGCAGAAGGCTCCTTGTCTGTCTTCTCAGCGAGCATGGATCTGCCCGATACTTAAGCAATGGCTGAAATGCACCTTAATATTCCTGGTGTAGACAGCAATAATGTCCATAAAACTTCAGAGCTTTTTTTTTCTAAGTACAGAATAGCCAGCTGTGTTGGAGGCTGGGAGAGATGATCTGTACGCCTATATTGCCTCTGAAAGAGATTATAGGCACTTTTTGGAGACGGGAGTATCTAAAACAGGAAACTCTTCTTATCCTGAGGGAGAAGTAATGAAAGCTGATTTTTCACTATATAGTTTTTGAACTGCTTAAATCCAAAATAGCTATCAGAGAAAATTTTTTCCCCCTCCTGACAAGCTGGAAGTGAATTGTATGGTGTCTTTCTCAACAAAAGGCACTCAGTGGTGGAATTAGTCTGCTGAGACATTACAAAAATGTGTCCTTCCTCTTGCTGTTCCAGAAGTGCTGCTTCTGAAGTCCCTGGATCTCACCATCCTGTGCAATGTGGACTCATTTATGTGAATATGCAATGAGTACAATGTGGATGTAAAATGCTGTCAAATTTGAATCCCTCTGCACAGATTAATAATTGCATCACCAGGCTAAGACAATGGGGAGTTAGGTCCCCAGTCTTTTTGGAAGCAGGTACTGTGTATATGTTAACCAACTTTATCTGACCAAAAATGCAGGCAAACTGGTGTTAAATAAACTCATGCTGTGATAGGGATTCCAGCTCTGTACCTGGGAGGTTTATCCTTCCCAGTCAAGGAGAGTTCATGCTACTATCTGTGGTGCCTTTAATGCACGGATCACAATAGTATCTAATGATATGGCCAACTGAAATTTCATATCCTAATATATTGTGTTTATTAAATAAATGAAGAATCTTGTTATAAAGGAATTCAGAGAGCTTGTCTACACTGGGACATCCCAGAAAATTCATCTGAATTAACTCACGTGTGAATTGGAAGAGGATTAGTTTAACAGCAATAAACCCTGTGCGATCGCCACTATTGAGAATTAAAGTGGTCTTAATTCAGTTTAGCTTTATTCACTTCCAGTGTACATTAATCTAAATTAAGACCACTTTAATTCTGAGCAACAGCCTTCACACAGAGATTGAATGTTTAACTAGTCTACTTCAAATTCACACCTTTAGTTAATTTGGAATAACTTTTCCGGGTGTCTCTGGAGACAAGCCCCCTCAGTATAAGTGTATAGTTTTTCTGACCTATGTAAATAGATTTTGGATATTCATTAATGCCACAGCCTTCCCAAATGCACTGGCAGTATATCTAAGGAATATTGGCTGTTGCCTCATTCTTGGCAGTCATCTCACTAATGCAAAATGGATGTAAAATGCTTCCAGTTCAGAAAGGTTGCATTTGCACGTATTTTGTATATTTGTAAATAATGAAGCAAGGTGTAGGGCAACAGACTCAGGCGTGCAGTAGTTTGCTAAGTATTGTAAAATGCTGTCAGAAAATGTTTTGGTCTCCAACTGTTATCACAATACAGAAAAATCTTATAGGGAATTTGGTTATCTTTGTGGTACTTCTTTCTGCAGTTCTTCAACCTAGATCTTGAAAAGATCATAGGAAGGAATTAAAAAAGAAGTTTAACTGTGAGGTTGTCTGAGAACTGTCTAGCATTCTTTGGTCACCTAATGAGCACCTGCTGCATATCTCTTCCATATGGTCTAATTCGTCAAGATAGCATTCGCTTCCTCATCTGATCTTTAGCCTTTGAAGGTGCATACAATTTCATTTACAGTGCACATTCTTTCTTTACAAATTTACAGTCTTAAGTACCAGATGTATTTATTGTTTGTCTATATAATTACTGCATAGTATAAATCCTCCTTGACTCTTCTTTTAAGTATGCGGATATCATGTCAACCTCCCCAGAATACTAGGGATTTCTTAGTAAATACAATATTTATACAGAAAATAGGGGAACCAAAATACTTTTCAGCCCCTTAACTCTTTCCTTCTGTTTAAAAGGAATTTGGAGTCTCTAGTTTTCATAACAAAAAGTCATGACAAGGCATAATATAAGTCTTCTGCTACTGAGAGCTCTCTTTGTGAAAAGGGATTGAAGTAACTGCTGATTGCCAAAATGTTTAAACTTGGTTGCCTTAGAAAAGGTAGCAAAGCTCCTAAAAATGTACTAAGGCATTGATACTCAGACTGAGGCTTGCAAACCACATTTCTCTTGTGGCTCTTTGCAGCACAAGATATTGAAACACGGTGTGATTTAATTATTAGCCGATCTAAGTTATTAATCAAGTAGAATACTTTTACTATGTTATTAACTTACTGTAGTTGGTCAGTCATTTTGCTGTAGGAATATATATAGTGAGAGAGAGAGAGAGACACATACCCATGCCACTGCGGTCTAAGTATTGCTATACTAAGGCATCTAAATAGCATAGTGGGGAGGGGGCTTGTGGGCCAGTGAAGCTAGCAGCTGGCTGGGAATCAGGAGGTCTGGGTTCAGCCCATAGCTTGCTGGGTGACCTTTAGTAAGTCACTCCACTCCTTGCATTTCAATTGCCCCATATACAAAATGAGGATGAAGATATTTCTCTCTTTCTTAATGTGACTTGATTGCTATTGATAAAAGTGTTAAATTAGAACCAGGTATTATTACTGAATAAAAGCAATTTCCTGTGAGTCCCTATACCTAGGAGTGAAGCCAAAGCCCCCAAAGTATATCTGGCCCCAGAAAACCATAGATTGTCTGCTCACCAACACTTTCCATTCACAATGCTGCTTCCTTACTGAACAGAGTCCGTTTCAAGGTAACTACTAACTTTGAAACCTCTGTATTGCATTATCCCTAGATACGTATGAAATCATCTTCCGCAATGATGACCTTACACTCTACTGGACAAATGACATTATTGCCCCACAGGAAAAACTGGTATCCACATGAGATAGACCAAGTCTACGACTCATCATTAGGTGAAATAGATGAAATAAGAATGACCACCACCCTTTTCACATACAGAAATTGAATGCAATTCCATCTAAGTCAGCTTTCCCAGAATAACCTTCCTGCACACAACAGCATCCTCACATCACACACATTTGTCTTCAGAGTTTTGAGGTGGCAGAGAGTTAATATCTTATATTTTCAGATAACCTGAAGAGTAGCAGTGAATAGCTCAAGTTTGTTTCTTTCATCAGAAGTTGGTCCAGTAGAAGAGAATACCTTTATCTATCTATCTATCTATCTATCTATCTATCTATCTATCTATCTAT
>ML682015.1:7156816-7252948 GCA_007922195.1 Podocnemis expansa | reverse complement strand
TATCTATCTATCTATCTATCTATCTATCTATCTATCTATCTATCTATCTATCTATCTATCTATCTATCTATCTAACAATAACTTGAAGCATTATCCTACTGGCAGGACTGGGAGAGATTTATATTTATTTATGAATTCGAAAGGGATAGCCGTGTTAGTCTAGTTCAGCAAAACAAACAAGGAGTCCTGTGGCATTTTTAAAGACTAACAAATTCATTAAAGTGCGATTTTCTCCCATGAAAGCTCATGCGATAAATTTATTAGTCTTTAAAAATGCCACAAGATACCCTGTTAATATTTATTTATAGTAGGCACTCAGCTCAGTCACAATGAAGGATGACTTTATAAAAACTGAGAGAGAAAAGGAGAAGGCACTCCTGATTCTCAAAAGTGCTGGACACTCACAAGCTTCCCGAACATCATTTGGGAGTAGCACCTTTGAAAAGCAGAGGCAATGTTCATATGGGATAGATGCAGTACTGAGGTGGTGGTTTTGCTCTCTCCTTCCCTCTATCTTTGATCTCTGCAGACAAGCCTGAGTTATGAGGTCTAGCTTGAGTTCTAGAAGGTACTTCTGACCATTTTAATAAGTGTCAAGGAGAAAGCTTTCTATTTAAAAGTCTAGTGTCCAAACTTAATATAACACAATTCTGAAGACCTATTACAATGGATATATGGAGATTAATGTCAAATACCTGAGCACTTACTTTGGCTTGCTTAGTGTGAAATTATAAAAGATTATATAGTTGTGGTTCTATTATATTTCTTTTCTTAGAAACATACAACAGTAACATATCACTCTGAAACATAACTAAGATTAAAGGCATTATCATCCGAATTCTTTTGAATTTCCATGACGTTTTAAATATGAGCAATCAAACCTAATTCCCCACATTTTGTCACAGAGGGCCAATAATGAACTGATTTTGTAACATTTTCCTTTGGGTGAAAATATTGCAATTATTATACAATTCTAGCAATAGTACAGAAGTGAATGGTAATTAAAAAAGATCCCAAATATGCTGCATAGAATAAGTAAATCCTAATGCCAATGTGCAATGGAACTTCATGTCCATCTTGAATGGTACACAAATGTTGTATACAACTAGAACCACCATCTTCTCCAAATGATGGCCAATATCCATGCTACAAAAATATCACTTACAATGCTTTATGTAACCATCATTTTAATCTGTACATCCTTCTTTCATAATATGTGATGCAAGTAATATGTACAAGTTGGAGAACTGTGGTACACATGTAGGCTGATAAGATCCAACAGGTCCAACCAGAAGTTAATTTTATAAAAATGTTAGTACAATGAAACAGATTGTGGTTTATTACAATATTCAACATCTAATGTTCATTCGCCTCACGTTTTAACTCAGCTCTGACTGCAAAAACGTACCAGAGATGGCTCTGCCAAATAGCTGATATACTGACCTTACAAGATGAAAACTGACTGGACACCGCAATCTGCAGCATATCAACACTAGTACAGTTTATATTTCTTCAAATGCGTGGCCTCAGATTTTACAGAGTCAATGTATTTTTCCAATGGGTTACCGGTTTAGGAATTTTACTTCTCTTTCAGTTTCCATGTGTTCACATACAGGTTTTTATGACACTTTTTTCTTGGTCAAATAAGTGCTTATTGTTCTTTCAGTGGCTGAAAGAGCATTAAGGTGAAATACAAATGTTTTACTTACAGAATAGAATCAGCGCTATATGATAATGACAATGAAAATGATCATGTATTTATATTGCACTGTCACCCAGAACGACCTGGAAGTGCTTTACCAATAGATTTAAAACCACATTGAAATTATGCCATGTATGGGATTGGAACACTGAAATTAGTTTACGGTGCATAGCATCATGACACAACAGTTTAAAGGTCACAAGAAAAGAACACTGTTTTCTATTAAAATAGCAGGGGACTTTTGGCAAGTAAATTGAAATGATCCAAGATGGCATATGGCAAAGACACCTGAGTGAAAGTGACACCCTTTATTTTTACCAAAAAAAAAAATTCAATGGGGGCTTGAACAATCAGGTGGCCCACACCACCATTTTACATCTTGTCTGAAACAGCGCCTCCAATGTCCCAATGGCAGTGTAATGCCATTGGTTTACTCAGAGGGAACAGCGCTACCTAGTGATCACTAATACCATTTCCTGCAACACCTATGGGTATGGATAATGCAAAATGAAATGAAACAAAAGTGTCAGAAACAGTTTATAAAAATGGCACATTTATTGCTACAGAACGGTCATGTACATGACGGCATCGAATAACTACAGATGAGAAACAGGTAATGGCCTACACCAAGCTGTGGGTTTTTTTTTTCGTTTTTTTTTTTTTTTTTGTTTTGTTTTTAGTTTTTTATGTTCTTGAAGGAACTCCAGCACACAACCTGTTTGGACACTTCTACAAATCAGAAATACACCAAAAACATGAAAAAATCGAGGCACTCAGCCACACGTTGAAAACAAGGTGTAACTGTTGATCTTTTTTTAAAAATCTTTTTCCCTTTTTTCATTTTTTTCCCATTTTTTTGTTGTTTTGTTTTTACTGCTGTAGCTATGTGAACAGTCGCAAAAAATTCCCCGCTGCGACCTACAACTAAAAAAAAAAAAAGCTACCATACAGTTTCATCTCAGTAACACATGGTAAAATAACATCTTTTAAATAGTAAAATAAAGTAACAAACTTTTACTCAGAATGATTCCAAAAATCTACAAAGAAGAAATATTTCAGAATCTGACAATTTTTTTCCATAATATTCATGGTATAAAAGGATTGCTCCTGTGAAAAATAAGCCAAATATATTTTTATTTTTAAATTTAGGGTTTTTTTCCTACTAGGGTGTACTACAGTCTATTTTATAGCAAAAAGAGCACTAGACAAACGAAGCTTTATAACAAAAAGCCAGGCACTGATACATGGTAAATCTCTGCTGTTTTTTTTCTTATCTTCACTTAATTGCATCACAAGTAACAAGAATGAAAAAGGCCACAGTTCATATAGTTTCACCATTACATAAGTCTATAATACTTGAAATGAATATGGTCAAACCAGCACTGCACAAATATGAATCAACTTCAAGTCCCATGAGAAAGAACATGTCTTTAAAAAACAAACAAAACATAAACAAAACAAAAAGATAGGCCCCAAAAGGCCCTGGTGCCCCATGTGTTGGAATCATATTCCATCTTTTTCCCCCCCCAGTCAACCAGTGGACTAATTTTTATTTTTATGTTTTGTGCTTGTGTCCGCCGAAATATCTTCATTCCTGGCAATATACTGTATAGTTCACTTCTTGACACAGATCAGATTCTGTCTGGTGGATACAAAGATGAAATTTTCCTCTACCCGCCTCCCCCCCCGCGGGCCCCCCCCCCCCCCCCCCCCCCCCAAAATCGGAAGACTGAATCAGTACAAGTTGCATCACTGATAGGACTGACAGTTGTATAAACGTTAATGTTCCTTGTAGCTACACAGAAGACAAATGGTTAAAAAGTTCTAGGTGAACAGATTCCCTGTTCAGTATAGTCATAAATTACTTGAATGTGGAGGTGGATCATTTATTAAAAAGTTTGCTATTTTAGTTAGTGTTTCGTAAAGAGATTTTAAACCTGGTTTATTAACACGTAATATACAGCCTTCTGCAATCTTAGTTTTAACTAAATCTCATTAACTGAATACCTGTGACAAACCCAGCTCAGGACATTCATTCCTCCCTTTGTATGGGAAATAATGAAAGGGGAAAAAATCATACATTACATATTTCTTCCGTTTTTTTTCTACGCAGAATCTGAACAGGAACAAGTGTGGATGAAGGTTTATCTTTCACAGGTTATTTCATTCTTACATAGGGAAGTCTGCTATAAAACCACCATCTTACTGAGTGATACTGTTCATCAATGCTGGTGGATAAAAACAGATGCTTCTAACCAATTTGAGAGACAGACAAAGGTAAAGACAAAAAAAAAAAATAAAACACCCCCCAACACTCCAATTTTTGTTATACAAATGTCAATAAGGCAAATGTTTATTTTTTGTTCAGATTTTTTTAAGATCAAACAATTAATAATAGTTATCAGAAGAAAAGCTCTTAAAATTCTCCATTAATTAAAGGGCTATTTTCAGTTTCTTAAACAAATGTGTACGTGTATAGATACAAGTGAATATGATCTGCTGGATTATAATTTTCCCGCAAAAAATATGGTTTGTTCATTGTCATTTCACTCTTCATTCCATAGACAGTATCAATGTATATGAGACCAATCAAGAAAAACCTCAAGGATACCAGCTCTCAAAAGCACAGTTACCATTAACAACGAGTGAGATTAATCTTGATCACACCCATTTTCATATAAACCAGGCCTGTCAAAAGTCCAGCATTTTAAAAGTAATATTCATTTGTAATTCTGAATTAAACCTCGTGCATGCTGCTCTATAGTGTATACCTAACGGTTTAATCCACCTCCACATTTGAGAAACTTATCAACAAATCAAAGTATTTTAAGTTTTACCACTACTGAACATATTTACAGGTTTCAACACGCACACAGCTAATCAAAATGTTTATGGGTATGTAGAAGGTGATCACATGTTAACTATCATATTTGTTCTTTACGTTTTCAGAAACAAACATAAAATTCAGATTCTTTTATCTCACTATTTCATTTAAATGAGACTTTTTTTCAACCACACAGATTGTTTTTAAACAAAAAACTGATACAATGTATTAAAACACATAATAACAAGAGTCTACATGTAAAAATATAACTTTTACATACACAATTTCAAAATAATGATACGTTTGTTGCATAAAATTTACAAATGTATTTTTCATTACTGTATAACTGGCAAAACAGGAGAACAGATGGAACATTTAGACCATTTTGATGGATTTATGGCATTTAGTCAGTGCTGATAGGTGGAAAATCTACTTGAACAGGGAGATTTTATTTAAAATACATGCCAGGTTTGTGTGGCTGTAAAAATAGAAACTAGAATTAGAGACAAAAGGATGCTGACAAATACTTAACTAGGAGCACTATCTGTTCATTGTACTGTACAATTGACCAAAGTCAATCATTACAAGCTTCACTATGGAAGTTGGTTCAGTTGTGCCCAGACTTCAGAGCTAGTTGTCTGATGAGTTGCTGTGCCATAGTTTGATCTGTTACTATTAAATATGTTAAGTAAAAACTTCATTCATACTGGCCAGAGAAATACTGTACTACTCCCCCTTCCTCAAGAAAGTGCAACTTAATGCTTTAGGACTCATAAGGCTTGTTATAATGTTGCATGATGACTGAATATTGGCATTTTGCAAATGAAGGAGGAGGCAGCAAGTGGTCTACATTTCAGTAATCCACTTGAAAACAAGGAAAGAATGAAAAAAGAAAAGTCAATCAAATCCGTTACACTCCTTGCAATTTTCCCATTTGATGTCCCCCACCCCCCTCAAAAAAAAATCTGACCGTGTATTCAGAAAACGCCTCACTGCACACTATTTAGGCTACACACATAGGTAACACTTTAATCGGTTTGTTAAATCACAGCCACTTTGATTATGTAATGTTTCTGATGATATAAACATTGGAAGGCACAGTGGTAACATTGTAGCATTCTAACCTTGTACCTCTGAAAATCCCAGAATAGGGTCAACAAGAGCAACATTACGATTCAGACAAACTCATTTGGCCACGTCTCAGTAATGCAGCCTGCAATATCTACACACGATGAGACTCTAAAGTCCTGTGTTCCTAAAAGACTGGAGAAACAACTCTCTACCTACTTATGAATGAGAAGCAACATCAGGGTCAGCATTTCAGCCTGTACTACCTCTCCAGAGACAGAGTTGGCACCACAGGTTACAATAACAAAATGGGAGAGGGACAGAAATAAGACGAAAAAAATCCTTATTTACAGTAAAATCTTCTTTTTAAAAAAGTTAATCAGTACTATTTTTTTACAGGAGCAAAAAAGTCTGAAACAAATGAACAAAAGCTTACCATATTCACTAAATTTTTAATATATATTTATATATATTTATATATATATATTTGTCATAGGTCTATAAGATCCATCTGTTCCTCCTACCCTAAGGAATGGCTAATGTCATCACTTCAGTTTTCATTAGGACGTTTGCTGGTTTTGTAAATATCTGGGCAGCAAAGCTTCCCTTTTAATATCCAGTAAGTATAAACACTAGCTGTCTAGCACACCAACAAAAACGTTCATTTTTTTTTCTTCAGAAGTACACTTTTTCATTATTGCAAGTTTACAATTTTAAATTAAATATTTTTTTCAGACTTACAAATTAATTATATTTTTTTTTTCCAAAAGAAGTTTAGGCACAAATGCATTGTCCCACAGTGTGGAGAAGATTGCCATTCAGTCTCTAGGCTGCACATTTACAGCTCTTAACATACTGCTTTAAACATTCTGAATGATATGTTAAAGAGAGTCGTCCCTCAAGTTGCACTTTTTGTTTTTTGTTTAACAATTGGGAATGCTGAAATTTCTTGCGTCTGTGATTCTTAACTACTCAGACTTGTCTTATATTACAAAAAAAGGGGTTAAGGAGAAGTGTTTATGTGGGATTAAGATAATACAGCTGTTAAAGAAGTGGTCTCTTGTTTAAATGAAGAAATGTGGCAACTTGGACCTGTGAAAGAAGTAAAAAAATCAGTCAAGTATTGTTGAACACATATAACTTTATCTTCTTTGAAAAAATTATTCGAACATTGTCTTGGATAGCTAAGTGAAGTTGTAAGATGATTATACTTAAGTAAATTTTATAAGACTGGGCCTAATTCTACTCGTAGTTAAACATATCCAATCTGGTTGAGTCTACAGAATGACTCTGCATTTGGTGTCTTTTGCAGAACTCCTTGTATATTCATTGTGCTTTGGTCACCGCTGAAAATGAACTTGCCTTTTTACATCTGTCCCATATGGTTGGATGCATCGCCCATCCCAGGGTGGGGTCCCGCCAAGGAAAGTGGAGGTGGATCTGAAGACACTTTCTCTTCTTCCCTTCTTTTCAGACAAGCTGCTTTAGGGTTCAGATTCCTTTCTGTTGAATAGAAGCAAAACCGCATTTCAAAGATCTTAAGTTTCATACCAAACTGATCTGTTTACTGAATTTACATCTGACACAGGGCTTGTCTTCACTGGCGGCAGTAAATTCACTGCCGTCAGATCAACCTACCCAACTGACTGATTGGGTCTGTGAAGACCCAGTCAGTCGATCCCTGAAGACCATGTCAGCAACCAGAGTAGTGCTGAGTGGGTGGAAGGGCCCTGAGGCCCACCCACCTTAGAGCCCAGCAGCGGTGTGAACTTCTGCGAGCAGGACAGAGATGCTGATACCTCTGCTCTGCTTGGAACTGCCGACTGGCCCCACGGCTGTGAAATTCGCACCGCTGCCAGCCTCGGCACTGTGCCTAACCCCCTCTCTCAGGGGGTAGCTTCTGTTCATATGACCGGAGGCTGCCCTTGGCTGGGCTGACTCTGCACTTTCAGGGGGCTGGCCCGAAAATGAGCTGGCTATGCCCCTGCCTACCACAGTGTACAATGAGTTTCGGGAACTAACTTGGTGAAATGCTGCTGGGTATATAACCTGCTGCAGGAGAAGAAGCCAGCAAACTGACCTCTGACTTGCTGCTCTAAGCTGAGGATGACAGCCACGGCCTGGTGTAGAATCAGGAGTTTTGTTTGGGGCTTGTCACTCTTCAGATGGAGTTGCACCATCCGGCCCAACTCCTTGAAAGCCTCATTAATGTCACGCACACGTAGGCGTTCACGAGCGTTGTTGGCCATTCTTCTTTCCTTTTCTCGCTCTGCCTTTTGCTCTGGTGTAAGGTCTTCATCATCATTATTGCTGAGGAGACAAAAGAACATGATATTTTCTAATGGTGTGGAGAAAAAGTAATTCAGACTTTTCAAACATATTTCATACTAAAGCACGGCTGCAATGTATAGGCAGCAATTTTCTGGCTTATTTTAACTTGTACCGCTAATGCCAATAAGCTTCCGCTCCATGTACAATATATCATTTTGCCAAGTTTCATATTTAAATCTCTCTATAAAGTTCACTCTGAGTTGACCTCCTAGGTTTGTAATGAACCCTTTTCAGCTAAAGAAAACAGGAGAGAGTGGCTTCTGCTAGTAGGAACAAGAGAAAACAATACTTTCCAATAACATGCTTTACAAAGCAGCACCACAGCCAGTATTTTTATATTTGCATGCACGGCAAATCTTGAAAACCTATATAATTGACATTTTAACTTCCTTTAAAGTTCACATTGCACTTTGAACTTACAATGAACACCCCAGTCTTAAATCAAATGAAATTCTGGTCTCTTTTATATTTGGTATTAAGCAGGGAATATAAACATCATTAACTGCAAGTTATATGTGGCTGAAATTACATATAGCCCTTTTGGGACTTAAACCCTAGAAGAATGTCCACAGCTTCTCTGGGAAAGACCAAAAGGAAAGTAATAGAATGTCTTTGCCAAAGAGCTGAGGCATTCAGATAATGTGCTAGCTTGCTGTCTTGCAATCCTAAAAGGCAGGAGCAGAGCAGGTTTGCGTGGGTGTGATTAGTGGTGTGCATGCAAATTACGCCTCTTGTTAGGCTACAGTTCTGGGGCTTGTGCCTACCTATCTCATTCCCTGTTGTGAGTGGGTTCATGGGACAGATAGAAACTCTTTACTCTTCTATCACTGATGCAGGTGGGGCTCTCAAGCTGAGGGAGTTCAGAAATAATAAACCAGAAGGGAGATACCTGAGAATGTTTTCACTTTACTGGTCTGTTAGGCATTTTGGAAGGACCAGCCCCTGTCATGTAGGTGTTGCAAGGGGACGGAAGGGGAGAGGAGGGAGTGGTACACTACATTTGGCTTGGCAGGGTCTGTTGGGTTAACCTGTGCTAACTGTGACTTGGAAAATCACATAAAGTTGGTTTAGGAAGCATTCAGGCACTACCTAGAGGCAAAAAGAATGCAGAGACAACATAGTCAGGAAGGTCCATGAAACTTCTGTGCAATTTACAACTGGATGTAGCCCTAGGTTTAATTTCTGCATCATTTTGTGCAATAAAACCTGTTCCTATCCTAAACATAATGATAATGATTTTAAATTGAAGACATATTTTCCAGTGATTCAGTGGCTAATACATATTTTGCATTGATTATGCAAATGCATTGATGATTTCAACAGTCCTAACACAACATGTATTAGAAACAGAGCTAAATAGCAAGAGTAACCTTTTAAAGTCGCAAGGTTCTTAAAAACAAAAATAACAGTTTACAAAAGCTTCAAAGCATGTATTAATATGCATGAGTGACAGCCTACTTGTTAAATTAACAAGAACTGAGACGATCACCCTGCAGCATCATAAAGGTGCTTTCGTCTTGCCATATCATATATGGACATGAAAGCAAGTCTTACAAATATGATTTTTCCAAAACATCATTTATTGTAAGAAAACCTCAAGTGTCATACTTTTTACTCTGGTCATAATAGATGTGTATGTAATTTTACAAATCAATGAGTGTGTGGCTGGGAATAAGTAATCCTCAGTTTGTTTCTGAGCAAAATGATTCCTCTGCACTACTGAACTCATGTTTCTAGAAGGAAGAGGTTTAATCGCATACACAGCCTCCCCATTTTCATACAGTGGTGATTCAGACAGTGAGGTCTAGGAGGGAAAGTGACAGCTCAAATGCTGATTTATCTTTAACCAGGACAGGACAGGACCTGAATGTCAATTTCCCTGGTATTCTAGCATCATAAGTGAAAATCAAATGCTTGACTCCATATACCAGGTCCCAACACAGAACTCAGCCTTGACAGTCCACTAGATATCACTGTAGTGGGAAACATCTCCTTTCCCCTAGTTTTTAGTGTTCAGGACTACCATGCATGTGAGTTATATAAAGTCCAAGACAGTAAAAACTTCATTAATATTTTTCAATATTTTGCATAGCCTCTGTGGCAGTCCAAGTATAATCACACATTTCATGGCAATCTATGCCTTCAGGGAAGAAATGTTTGCATGCATAAAGGTACCACACTGTTTTCAGGACCAGGATATGATATGCTCCTAATAGCTAGATAAAGGGCTAGCACAAATGGGCTTAGCTCCAGTTAGTCCTATACAGCCATTTTGATTTATATTAACACAGGATCTGGCCTAATAGATTGATTTAAAAGTAAGAGACATGAGTGCAATATGGAGGACATTGGTAAACTGACGCAAATGTGATCTGCTTTTAGAATGATACATAAAAAGAGAAAGTAAATATTGCATTACAATTTTAAAGAGAGGTATGGATGAGAAACAATCCCATGAAAATTCTTTATATTGTGGATAATTTGCTTAGTGTCCAATTTCATGATTTAGAAGGAATTTTAGGAAGTCCTGGAGTACAAGTATCTGAAACAATACCATCAGTACTACCAGAACAAGCCTCCAGTTTCCTTATAGGCTGTGGTTTTACCTGCCAGGAAAAAACTCAAAAGAGTTTCTTCCTGCTCTGTTCACTTCATCAAAATCCAGTAAAGGAATTAAATGAAGCGACACTATTATATACTGTTACCTAGATCTTGACCTAGTAATTGATTTGATATCCTTCTTGTCATCCTCTAGTTTCTTGTCCTCAGAAGATTTTGTGTCCTGGAGGTTTTCATCTCCCTCGTCATCAGATTTGATTTCAGAGCTACCTGAAGATACGCTCTGCCCTTGAAGTCCAGTTGGCATACCTATGGGAAAACACAACAATTTTCAGTTACCAATGTATAAGCAAAGGTTTGCACGCATTTGCATGTACATCCCTTATTAACGCTACCCATCATTGGATCTGTGTTCCTGTTTTTACTTAGAGCCTTATTTGAGCTGACTGGTGCAGAAGGAAGTCTCAAGAATGCAGCTGCTGAAACCATTTTTCAGCACTGGCTTTGAGACTGAATACCACTTCACAATCTTTTGGAATAGATGGTAATTTCACTGTCTACCAAACATCAACTAAATTGCAATTAAAATCATAATCATGGAAATCACACATCTCATGTTCTGATTAAGAACCCAAGTGCACATGAGCTATTACACTGAGCTTCTTCGAGCAATGATTTAGCAAGAAATAGTAACAAAAAGACTGCCTCTCAATAGCACCTTCCATTCATGGATCTGAAAGTGCTTTACAGATTCATTACCTGTATCATTCCCATTTTACAGAAGGAAAACTGATGCACAGAGTCTTGATCTTCACCAGCCTCACACTTTAAGCCTGTGTTAATAAGATCTAGAATTCCTTACCCCCAGTTCTTTGCTTTAAACACTACTTAATGTTTCTTCTTGTTAAAATTCTTACTATGCCATTCCCATAAAATAATCAAAATACCTTAGCCATGAAGAATAAGTAAGACCTCGTAAGCCATCGTAAAAGAAATTTTGAGTTGTTTCTGCCCTCCTTTAATTGTAAAATTAGCAGCCTCCAGGAACAGAGATAGATCTTAGATGTACTCTAGGTTCAGTCAGTTTTACATGTAATTTGAAACATTACTACATCTATATGGATTAATTTTACAAGATTCAAAAAGCATAGCAAATACTGAAACACCATGAAAATCACTTGGGTATTTTTCCTCTCATCTAACTGAAGTCAATAGGAATTCTGTGTGCAGTGGAATTGCAGGGTCTTAAGTTTACTCTTTTTGATTTTGCATCCTAAAATATTTTCTACATTTCTCTACTGCTTGAATTATCTTGGTATCAGAACTTGCTGTCCTGAGCTAAATTGCTTGGATGCTTGTCTGGTGATTACTGGAACAAACCAGAAAGGCTGTCTGGATTAATCAGAACTATATATCATGTTACTCATCAGTCTCTCCTCCCACTCAAGTTGCACTATGCTCTTGTTGTGTATTTCAGTGATCACTACAATGAATCCAAGTTCCAGCTGGACACACTTCCAATCACTGTAGTGTGTGCAGTTAAAAGTTTCTAAGAGAAAATTTTGCAAGAGTCCTGTGGCACCTTATAGGCTAACAGATTTCTTTGAACATAAGCTTTCGTGGGCTTCAACCCACTTCGTTAGATGCATCTGACAAAGTGGGTTGAAACCCACGAAAGCTTATGCTTGAAGAAATCTGTTAGTCTATAAGGTGCCACAGGACTCTTGCTGCTTTTTCTATACACAGACTAACACTGCTACCCCTCTGGAAATTCCTACCACGGAAGTAAGAGAAAATTGTAGTATAAAAATACAAGCGTTTGAGAAGGACACATGACAATGTCCTGAAAGTATTCTGGTGTTCTTACCCCTATATGGATCTTGGGGTTGATTTAAATCAGGGGAAGTAGCGGACTGAACTGGTAACTGCGGAACTGGAACCTGATTTGGCACAAGCGAATGGCTGCCACGTAGACCGACGCCATCTTCACGATGGGCTCCAACCTGTCAAAAGAAGAGTCACAGACTTAAATGTGATGGGAAAGTGAATATGGACGTAACACATTTCCGAGACAGTGAGGAGAGGCTAAAGAGAATTGCGGACATTTAAAAACAATGTTCCTTGTATATTTTTCACTAGAGGGCGCCGATGTACTGTATATTTACATAATATGCAAAACCACTTAACACTCAAGAAGATGCTGTGCAGCACATTTAGTGACAAATATGGCAGAGTAGCTCAGGCAGGTAAAACGTCAAATTGTCTCCCAGGGTGCTGCAGTGGAGCGCACTGATTCGTACCCATCTGTCTTCTATCATGTCCGCCAACAGATCTGACAATTATCTTAATGCCCATATGCTTAATTGTGGGCTCCTCAATTCCCCCATTGCTATCGGAAATCCTGCAGGAATTTAAATTTGGCATTCAACTTTCATTTCAGGGGATAAGATTCTCAAGCCTGCCATTTTTTTTTCCATAATGCCAGCTAAGCCTCTGACAGCAGAAGCTACAGCAGTATCTGACACAGCCCCTATTCGGCACAGATATAATAAAACATCACCTGGCTTTCCAAAACTAGAAGCCTACTCCAAATTAATGTTCACTGTATTTTATTAACCATAGAGTTTCAAATCCAAAGGGGCACCATTCCTGCCAACACCATGACTCCGAGTAATGTACCAATAAAGATTTTATTAAACACACCAGTAATGTTATCATCTTAGCTGACAGTGCAGGCACAATGGAAATACATCCATTATTTTCCATGTTCATTGCTCATTGATGCACTTTATAAACTAAAATTGTCACAGAATTAAAATACAATGGAAGATAAGGAAGGTCAATTATTTAATTCTAGAGCAGAAGTCTCAGAAGCTGTGAATAGGGACTCTGATTTTAAAGAGCCTTTATGGTACAGCACTGGAATTACAAGGCACAATCTCTTAATGTCTTAAGTAAGACATACCTTGAAGCCAAATAATGCCTTGAATGATATAATCCAGTGGTTTTCAAATTTTTTTTTCGCTTGGGACCAAGGTGAAAAAAAGAAAATTATGCCTGAGATCCAACAATTATCCATTCTAGTCTTTCAGCAGTGGCAGTAGGATGCACCATGACCTAGTATCTGAGACTTTGCGACCCAGTACTGGATCCTGACCCATGGTTTGAAAACCACTGGCATAAACCAACACTCTTACATTCAAAAGTTTTCACTCTAAACCTTCTTGGCTACTGATCCTACAATTAGATGGAGTATGCCTACACAGATGACACATTTTGCAGGGAACTCTAAGTGACTCCTCATTCTCAAAAAATTATTATCCCTTAGTTCAGTACACATGGTGACTAAAAAGACTGACTTAGGAGTATTTCTATCAGACTTACAAGATAATAAACTATAATTGTTACCAGCAAGACAAAACAACAGTAAGCAACATAAAGGGGAACCCTTCCAAAGAGGACTCAAGAAAAAAATTTTCCTTGCAGACTAACTGCAAATAGCCCAAAAGCCAGTGTAATATTAGAGATGAAAATCCTCCTGTTTTTGAGACATTTTAATTTTTCAAACATGATATTTTATGTGAAGACTTTGGAAAATTAGTACAATTATTAACATATTTAGTTACAAGAAAAAAAAGGTGGTGTAGATTATGAGTCCAGAGGTTTAAAATTCCACTAATATAGGAATAGTCGAGCATGTAAGATGAAAGAAGTTTCAAGAATCCCAAAGATTTAGGAGAGAAAGTTAGTGAGGAGCACACCCTGATAAGAAAGGGTCTTAAGAACAGCTTCCAAGTAGTTCAAAAGAAGCCAGGTTGTTGTTTTCCAAGTAGAAGTATCATCATCTGGAGTGAAATGAACAGATTCCCACATCTGTCTCCCCCACAAAAAAACTCGACAGTTTACAGAACCTGAATTTTATCCATCTCCAGAAAAAGTATGTTTAGCTATAATATTTTCCTTTCACCATTAAGAAGCTGTTGATACACTTTGTCAGACATGTCATCCCATTCAAAATGTTTACCTCCTTAATCTAGGATAGCCAAATTCAGGACACATGATTCTGAGTGTTCATTTTGATTGAGTTCCCATATGGTACGGTTTTATCAAGAAAAAGGACATCTAGTTGAAAAATATTTCAAAATTTATGATTTTTGATGATTTTACAGATATCCCCAATTTAGAGGAAAAAAAGGATGAAACTGTTGACAAATATTTTAGGGAAAATTACACTTTTTAAACAAGTTCTCAAAAACCTTATACCATTTTGGCAGGGTTGAGTTTGACGCAAGAATATTGACTCTGTTCCACTCTGTTCATTGTTATAAAATATAATTATGTGATCATCTGCATGCTCTATCTTTTTGGACTTTTTTTCTCCTCAGAAATCTGTAGCTCATTTAAGAAAGTTCAGTGCCAAGACATTGTACTGCACCTGGCACTCCTAGAGGGACCACAAAGTATTTAAAGGTTCGTCAGTCTATTTTGGATGCAGTGTTTAAAATAAGTTGGAGTAATAATTTATCATTGCATCTCCCTGTGAGCCCACAACCAGTTGTATCACTCTCCTACTCCCCTATTTTCCCTTACATCTAGGACCTCTCTTACTACGATGTCTCATCTTCTTCAAATCCCACCTCAAAATATGCTTCCTTCCATGAGTTCTATAAATCCTAGCCACCTCCTCAGAAGTTGTTTAAACTACCAGAACTTGTGCTTCACAACACTGCTTTTATCTTTTGACATTCCCCCTTCCCTTCTCTCATCTACGTCTATTTAGAAAAACATGAGTGCTCTGGATCTAATCTAGCACCCCATAGCTGTTGTGAGGTAAATGAGAAATAATACAGTAAATTCACAGCAGCAGTAGCTGAACATTTTGATGCCAGCACTAACTCAAACAGAGCACTTTATCAGCAGTAATGTGGCTTTACTGTGTTTTGAGATACTGCCTAACACACAGAGTGTAAGCCCTTTTCATCCTAAGCACATAACCAGTCACCTTGAGTTGAGGGAGGTAAAAACTGATCAAAAGACATCACACTGAACTTTACTTTTATGTACTGTCCTCTGCATTCAGTGTCCTGAGATCCACAATGAATCCCTTAAACTGGAAATGGAAGGAGTGAAGTGTGGAAGTGATTAGATAATGCGATGAATAAACACTCTTCAATTTTTCCTTTGTTGCAAAGTGTTGGTCAGATTTGCTTGTATGAGAGAAGAAAAAGTGTTTTTGGTCTACTACCTGATGCTCTAGAACTGAAAACTTTTCTTTCTCCGTCAGTAATTCTGAAGGGGAGTGCCAACATGTAAATAGGAACTGTATAAAACCTGCTTACATATTTAAGGTAAAATCTTCAAAATCACTTAAAGTGATTTAGAGTTTAAAGTTCATTTGCAGAAGTTAAGTCCTTAGGAGCCTAAGTACTATCAATCTTCAATGAAACTTGAGCTCCAACCCACTTAGACCCTTTAGAAAATTTTATCCATAGATAATATATTTCATTGATGTATAAAAGCATCAAATTACTATTGTATCTGGGTGCATGCATATATACATGCACATTTTAAGATCAAAATTAATTAAACACTATTAACTATTTATTAAAAAAAGCCATACTAAACATCTGTGTCACCAAATGAAGAGTCTGCCAAATGGAAGAAGTGAATTTCAGTCAATTTAACTCCACTGAGAACATTCTGCAATTGACTCACAGACTTTCATATCTATTAGCTGTAAGCTCAAGCACATCAGATGATCTCTACCACCGTGAGACAACATAGGACAAGTTCCAAAAGGGAAGCCCTGTTTGTCTAGTCCAGCAAAAGAAAAAAGGAATCTGGTGGTATTTTTAAAGACTAACAAACTTGTTTATTGCATGAGCTTTTGTGGGAGAAAACCCCACTTTGTCAGATGCTCATACAATAAATACATTTGTTAGACTTTAAAAGTGCTACCAGATTCCCTGTTGTTTAACACAGGAAAGAAGAAGCGGTTTATTACACTAGAACCCATATCAAACAAGTTCTTAAAGTTCAAGAGGAACAGTTATTGAGCAGCATGAGAAAACAGTCTTTGGTGCACTGGCACCAAGCAGAAGAACTGCTGTATTAGGTACTAGCTACTACTATGATAGAGGAGCCTCTTTAGAGAATCGAGCTCAGTTTAAAGTTCTACTAATGTTTCATTTATTGACTTGTCTTTAAACAGACCCCTACTTGAACATTTAGAAGATGAAAACCAAATAAAAACATGCATTAGAGGTGAGTAAGGGCTCTAGTATTCATGCATAATTCTTTGTACTTATTTCATTTAGGGAGTCATAATAACAAAAAATTCTGATTCCTTGAGATTTTTCAGCTAAAAGGTAACATCAGAAGAAGTTCTCATCTTGTGTTGCTTTGACCACAGAGGTAAAGAAACTCATGGAAACCAAACATACAGGAAAAGCATAGTCCCAACCACCTGGGAGTAAGTAGGGATCAAAATTAGACAACTGGACTTTTTAGTGTCAAATCTTTGACAGGTATTCTATCAGGAAGATGGGTGTAGAGAAAACCCAGATGGAAAGTCAGATACTTCCATTAATATTTTGTTGTCCTTCATGGTTTTTTCAAAAAAATTTAGGAGCCAAAATAATGCTGGATCTGGTTCTCACAGTATTTCCTATGAACTTTTATATAAAGTACCAAGATATTCCAGGATAAATGCCATGCTTTTTGGTTTATACCTTTTGAATTTGTTAGATTTCATGGATGCTACTTACAGTCCTTCCATAATAGCAAAGACTATGATTTTCAAAGATATTTTTCAACAGTTATTTGAAAAAGGGAAAATACTTTTCTAGAATAATCAAATAACTCAGAAGAACCTATTGTGTGAAAGTCAATGGAAGTATACAGAATGAATGAATCTTCTCTATTAAGATTTTGGTTAATCCAAACTAGAATCTGCACACAATTGTCCCTAAAGAGCTGACTATGTGAGGTGGCTCTTGGTATTCTTTTTTTCTCTGCAGATTCACATTCTGTTTCTGGTTAAACCTAACATGAAACTGTTTGAAAAGTTGAGACTTTGTTAACTTTCTACAACTAGAACTTGATTAAAGGAAAAAAGTCACTTGGTCTTCTGGCGCATTAATCATGTTTCAATCTTTGATTTAAAAAGACTAAAAACAAAACCCACTATCCTTCTCTGAAATCTGCCAAGAGAAACGATTAAACCCATGCATTCTCAATTTTCTGGATAGTTGAAAAACATAATTATAGTTCATTGACCTACAGGCAAAGGCAAGGGGTGTGTAACAAGTTCCCTGAATTCAACAGTTACTCCATTTCGCCCATCACTGAGAGCTTTCAAACACTGGCACTTTTAGTTAGATGGCCTTTGGCAAGTCTCTGTCTAGCTTTGTATTCTGCTTCTATGCAGAGACAATGCAAACTGGTAAAATTTACTGGACAATATCATCTTATTCATTTTGAACCAGAACCCCCATTGGCTTGAATGGAGGTCCTGCTTAAAAACTGGTGGCGTAATATGGTTCATTGTATGTATCCTGTAGTTATCAACAAATAACAAGAAGAGATTTACTGTTTTCACTCTCTTTGTTTCCAGAAAGCTTTTTTCAAAGTCATTACGCTTCTGTGTTTAAGAGGCCTATTTCACGGATGTGAAAATGTATTAAGTTTCATTTGGCAGTTATCCAATCCTTGTTAATACTATCTCCTGAGATAAGTGTCTCCAAAACAGGCTTTATGCCTAAGCTACTCCTCCACTACCGCAATCTAGAAATGCACAGTAGTTAGAACTTTGCCAGTCCAGAAAATGGTAGTTCGTGGAACTGACTTGTATTGTAAATACCTAACCTCACCTTCACAGAGTCCTACTAATAAGTGAAATGTTTGCAAAAGGTTAGTTTTACTTTAGCCTTTTCAACATGTAAGAATAGCTATCTTTCTCTGATATTCAAAACACTGACTTTTACAGTTGCATGATTACTTGGAAATAAAACCTAAACAGAGGACACATGCAAACCTATATGTGAATACACAGGTAGATTAAATAGATATTTGTTCTTCAGCAAACACAAAGAGAAAAGTTGACATGTTCTCACTGTAATTAGTTACCCATTGACACAAAGAAAACTGTTTTGGTATATTGGAATTGCAATCTCCACATGAAATATCAATTACACCTGATGGCTCAGGAGTGCTAGATTCCAGTTTTAATTATCTTGCCAACATCTCCATCATATCAAAAGAAAGAAAACTTCTTTTTTTCTAAAGTGAAAGAACACTATTTAACCCCAAAGTGCATCTTTAAAAATAAGAAATGGTCATACAAGCATTACATTGATTACTCACAGATGGGTACCAGTTCATGAATTGTAGAGAGCCAACAAAAATTGAAAAAGTACCCCTTTGTTTCACTCTTCCCATACTGGGATAGATCTTCAAACAAATTGTATTAATATATAACTCAGAAAGAACTTCACAAACTCCTCTCTGAAAACAAAGATGCAATGGGAATACTAAGAGGTATTGTCTAATGCTTACAAATTCAGGAAATTCAGCTGAATTATACCTCTTCTGAGGATCACAGCTACATATTGCAATTAGGAAGAGATTAGCCCAACCAGCTAAAGTCATGAACTTAACAAGCAACTAGCTTGCTATCTTTACAAATATGATGATGCTGTGTTATCCAATTAGATAAATGAAAACATGTGGCAAGTAAGTTGTAAGGTGATGCATGTTAACATGTATTCAATATTGTCAAAATATATAAGTTTGACAGAAAGCAGATTTGTGTAAAGTCCTCATAAACCTCTACTGCTATATTACAAAGGGAACAACACAGGCCACTTTGACACAAATGGTCTCTCACTCTATGTGCGCATTATTGGTCCAAATTATTCACTCTTATTTAACGGCACTGAAGTCTTTCATCTCCATGCTATACAATAATAGTTTCCATATGACCGGTGGTTCAGCGATAAATAAGATCAAAAGCAAAAGAAAGGATTGGGGGGAGGGAGACATTAAGAGGTGCATTAAATCAGGAAAAATGGCAAAGTTCAACATTTTTTAATACAGAAAAAAGTATAAAGATGCTAAGCTTTCCAATTATTTTATGAAATGGCATTTTGCGAGCAAGTGAGATGCAAAATCCATTTAAACACAGACGAAAGTGGCAAAACTGAAGTTCAGCTTATGTGTGCGTATAAAGAGTGCCACGTCTTAAGCAGAAGCAAGCTGAATGAACAGTGGCTTTCATGTTCTGTACTGTATGACAGAACGCTGCATGGAAGGACTCCATGCATTTCTCTATACTCTTTCTGTTCTATTTAATGGAGGCAGGCTTGGGTAATGCAGCGTTTCTGGGGGACTCACAATATTGCTCAACTCTAACACATGAGTTCTCCTAAAGGAAGTTTTATTTGGCATTACACATTGGCTGGAAGCAAAGAGCCAACTTCCCAAACAAATTTTCTTCTAGTGCTGAAAAAATTACAATGTTAATCTTCATTCCCCAACAGCTGTTAATAATCTGTAACTCTAAGGAGAGGAAATGTGTTTCCTTAATTCTCTCTGCCTATAGATATTGGAAATGCACAACTTTTCAGTGATTCTATACATTTGAGTTTTTGCTTTTTAAGATTCATTTGGGTGCTGATCTTTTTGGTATGCTTTACTCTGTCTCTACTCTTGCTCCACTGTAAATACCTAGTAAGCGTTAAGGCAACACTCCGGTCTTCCACATTTAAAACCAGCATTTCTTTCACATTAGGCAAGACAACTGAAGTATTTTAAAAGAAATCAACCAGTTGCAACCTACCGGGGATAGAAGTGGGTTGCCATGGCCACTGAGGTGAAGTCAGTAATATAATCCTTATGATTTCTTTCCTACAGGGGTGACTATTCATTTAAGTATTCGCTAAATCCAGAGATATAGAAGATTCCAAAAGTACACGATTATGAATATTCATCGTCCTTCATTTATCTTTGTGTGAAAAACACGGCAAACAAAATCTACTCAAACATAAATCAACAAACTTAGAGAAGGTTTTATTTCCTTTTGATACCATATTCCAGTCTAATCGGAAATATCCTCTAAAAGATTATGTGACCAAATCAGTCTCTGCTGCTTTCTTCCCCACTTGTTCCCAAGCACCTGCTTTAATGGTGACCTCAGCTCTACACCTCAAGTTTCAGACATTTCACAAAACAGCTTTTTAAACAAAAGCCAGCTGTTTCTCATCTAGACTACAGGGGAAACAAAAATCAGGGCAGCTTAGAGGAACGTTACCCAGAGACTACCATTCTCCAATAACTTTCACACACACTCGGCTTCACAATAGAGCCGTCCATGTGTGGAAACCAGGGAGCTAGCAAATGCTAAATTAAAACTTGGAAACCAAATACTACGATTTTAACAATACACCTAATTAACTCGTTTAAAATGAATGAAGACATTGTGTCAGTACAATGTTTTTGAAAAAGGGTGTCATTTTAAATAATAATTAATGGATTTTTTTCTGATTAAAATGAACAGTATACTTCAAAAATGGTTTTAAGAATATGATGGAGGCTATAATTTACATGAAATTAGGAATGTGAACCAATTAGGAAGAACATGAATGTTATATAAAAGGGTTATACTCCTGTTTGGTTTCCAGGCTATTTAGTTCAATAAGATTTGTCCAGTTTTCTCAATTATTAGGATATCTTTGGTTTTGTTTTAATTCCAAACTATGATAAATATTAAAGCAAGAGAATAACAGATTTTTAACAGACAAAATAAAAAAAGCCAAATCTTGTCTTTTAAATAATGCCAAGTTGCTTGACTCTCTTTGTTTGTATGTGAATGACATAATTGAATTATTTCATGAGCTTCTATTTATAATTTCTAGTGGTGGAAAATTCCATAAGTTAATTTAATTTGGATGTAAAAAATATATATAAATGAACGTATCCTCTTCCTGTGTGGACCCTGTGTGAAGCATGGAAGCAAGTTGATGGACTTCTAAAGAGTATTAAAAAAAAACCTGTTTATGAGTTTGTTTACATAATGGTTACAATCAATCCACTCATACACTGCTACAAAATAAATATCCCCCTTTTAAGATTTCTGTGTGAAAGTTTGCATATAAAGGCCATTTTACAAAATTGCATTCACAATGTTAAAAAAGATTCTACAATCCACGTCATCTTTACAATGACAGGAACTGCCAAAAGACAGGAAATTTGCAGTTAAAGCTGAAAGTATAAGCTAAGCTCATATACTTGTGGTGGGGTTGGAGAGTGAGGGGAGATACACTACAATACAAACAAACTAACTGAGGAGTTTCTGTCTTGACTTGGAATTTCCTAATTTCAGTTATATTCATAACTGCCATCACCGGGACACAAATGTTGGGAACAGCTATGACAATGAGATGCTTACTAGCATCATCTGCATACTATTTGGGTCAAAACCACTTCTAGTTAAATGGTATTCCTAGCAGCATTACACAGCTGATCTCTGTAATAAAACTAAACTCTTTCTAGAGCATGGAGTTGTGTAGTGTAAGCTACACGAACGGATGTCACCTTCATTTCAATTATTATGGCTCCAATACTGGCAATGCTTACACATGTGCTTAACTTTCCTACCACAAAAAGTCCCAATGAGACTGCCCATGACAGTGAAGTTAAGTTCAAGAATGTTTGCAGGATTGAAGTCTAAACCTTTATTAATTAAATATAAATTTAAAAGTAAAGATAAATTTAGTCAAGACTCTGAAATAATGTGTTGGTGTGTCAAGTGAAACAGGTCATTAGGGTCAAGTAATCTTACTGTACATTTAGGTTCATACAAACACACACCAAACCAATTTGGAAGGCATATTTGTCTGTTATATTGGGTTATGACATGGAATACTTAAAACATTTCATTTAAAAAACGCCATACTGAACTGTTTCGATTTTCCCAGGAATTTTTTTTCTGACCAAAATAATTAAGCGAATTCAGTGCAAATCTGCAAAATGTTTCTATTATTCAAAATATGCATTTTTTCAGTGAAAAAATAATTTCATTTAAAAAAAATCACCACACTCTTATATCTATTGTATTTTTTCTGCTGTGTGTATATTTTGCCTCCTAAAAGTTTCAATTTGCATGTCTGGATTTGAGCTGGATGTATTTTGCTTATATAAATACATAAAACCTAATTCAGCATAATATAATTTTTTAGAGGAAGAGTGGTTTATTTATTTTTTTAAAAATCAATATAGAATGTTGACTACTTGTCATAGTACTTAGTCTTCCCTATATATCAATTTTGACAAATTTAATAGCTGTAGTTTGTAATTATGATAAAAATTATGATACTGCTCACTTTTACGGCAGCCTTTGATAGTGACACAACAGAAAGAAATGTCAAAGCAGAACTCCCTTGAGAAGTCAGACAATATAACTTCATCCATTTTACATTATACTCAAGGTGCAAGAAGATTAAGGCTTTATTCTGCCACTCTTACTCAAGCTGAGTAGTGCCTTTTTGAGAGCGGTCCTACGCTACTATTCAATACAAGAATGGCAGAATTGGGCTTTAAGTAACAACCAAAATCACTCAGAATATCAGCAGCAACAGAATTGAGGAGTTCTGCGGACTCCCAGTGTAAGTGGTATCAGGAATTTGTGAGTATGGAGCTCCCATACCTTAATTAAATTACTAATCTGTTGCTGCCATGCAACAATATATGTCAAGTCTGAACATGGAGTGGTTTTTGATGTACTTCAATTGCCTTAAAACAGGGGAGAAATTAGAAACAAGAACATCAACATTAGAAAACCAAGGAGACTATTTTATTCACGTGCTTGAAGTTGTGCATTTGCTTAACACTTGTTGGACTGAAGCTTTAAGGGAACATGATAGTGATCAACTGAAATATGTGAACCGCCCATTAGAAACGCCCTGTGTTGGAGAAAACAAGTAATTGCAGTGGGCCAAATTTTGGTCTCAGCTCCATGGCTGTGGATCTGGAGCAATTTTAATGGTAATGAAAGGAAGTAATTCACATTTCCAGCACTGGAGTTTCACTCCCTTTGCTGGGGGAAGAGATTCAGACTTGCAATATGTATGTAGAAGAGAATTGTGAAGGATATCTGATAAGGAAGGCCTGTTGTAAACTAATATATATGGTGGGTTAAGTTTCAAGTTACCGTAGCCCAGTGGTTTTCAAGCAATGGGTTGGGACCCTATACTGGGCTGTAGACCCTCAACTGGGTAACAGCACTCTCTGCTGCCGCTGCCAAGAGACTGGAATGCATTGCTCAAAGATGTAGTTGTTGGGTCACAGACATATATGATTTTTTTCAACTGGATCCCAAGGGGAAAAACCCCCCTCAAAACCACTGCCCTAGCATACCCCAAGTTTGAAACCAGAAAATGAAGGTGTACAGTGGGCAAAGAAACTTCCACCAGCACATTCTGTACAAGTTTCCGGTTCATACCTCCCACTGCTACTTTATTTACTGCAGCTGGCCAAAGTTTTATAGCCTGTTTCATGTATTAAAATTCAAATGTGGAAAACATTACCAGTATCCTCCTCAAATTTTTTTAAATTTTTTTCCCCCTTCAACTTCCTTTTCAGAGTGGAATGCATCAAATGGTCAAAGGCTAACTTAAGACTGACTCTATTCAAAAACTATTTCCTTTGTTCTTGTGTTTTTACTTCAAAATTCATACCAGTTTTCCAAAAGAAATTACAAGGCTTGACTCTTTCATACAAGTTACAGTTTCAGACAGTGACTAATAGTCTTTTTGCACTAGCAGACTCTTTTTTCAGAAAGTTAAATGTGGTGAGCCAGAAAGAGAAGTTTGCCCTTCTTGTTTTTAGAACTAGCTTTGCTGTCAAAGTGGTACAGCTTTCATCGAAGTTGCCCAGTACAGTGTACTTTGTTCATGAATTTACTCATAGTTTTCTAAACTTCAGAAAAGAAGTAAGGAGAAGCTTGTCTTCAACAGCAGAAATGACAAGGTACCATGTGGCATTTCATAATAAAATCACCTCAAATTTTGGAAGCATGCCTACCCTTTCCTAAAACAGACACATAAGAGAAGAAATTCAAGGGTCAGCTATTCTGAAAAGCTATATGATCTGTTTAATTGTTTGCTATTACTTTTGTTCCAAATCTAACTTTACCTACATCTGGTATTTAAGAGATGACTACATATTTATGGAACAAACTGTCTCTGAAGTGATGCCCTGGGTGCATGCGGCATCAGTTTAACATATGCAAAGCGAACAAAGCTACTCAAAAATTAAACTCTTTTCTCTTGATTGAGAGCAGATATGCAGAAACAGTTGTAAGTCACAGATCTGGCTTTTAATAAAGCCAGATTTTTTCATTAAAAGCAGTATTGTTTAAACATTTGGGGGAAATAGCACTGCACAAACTAAAATTTTCGATTATATGTATCCCAAGTGTATTTAACACATTACCTGAGGCCAAGATAAATTACAACCTAGAATTTCCTTTTGTGAATTCTCAGCGATTGCCACAGAGAGCAAAATAATGTCTGGTTCAAGCTATTTTTACAGGGGTGGGGGGGAAAGAGGGATTTAACTGGGATGCTGAAAAGGCATCTTTCTACTTTTTGGAGCCTCGCTGCCAGACAATTTAAGTCAGCATTTTTTTTTTTAAATCTATAAATGGCACTGGCCTGACTGTGGCTTTTAACAATGCCTCACCCATGACATTTACTTTTAACTTAAGTTTTAGGAGGAGCACAGTCAAGCACCAGACACCACTGCTGGGAGAAACATATTTTAAAAATGAAGCAAAACAGAAACGTTAACAGCCGCTAATTATAAATAATAGCAACTAACATTATTATAGAGCATTTCATCCCGAATTATTTATGTTACTTACAAACAGCAGCATTGATTTGCACTTATTGAACTTTATTCAACATATTATTTTCTACTCCCTTGAGGATACTGCCCCACCATGTGTTTGGTCATGGATATAAGGAGAAAAGTCCTCTGCATATATAAAAGACATGGGATCCTTAAAGTCTGTGCAGACGAGATAGGCTCAGTTTTAAGGTCTCATTCAGTAAAGTGTGTAAGACTAAATAAGTAACTGCCTTCACAGGATCAAAGCAAGACTTTGTTTTACCAGGGGGGATTAGAATATGATGGGGGGATGGCTTAATGATCTACCTGTTACAGTAGAAGATGGTGTCATTTACTAAAGAAATACCGGCAAAGTTGCTACCACTGACAGTGAGAATTTCTGTGTTGATTCCACAGGAACATGAGAATTGTCCTGCTGGATTAGAGCAGAGTGGTCTATCTAGTAGTCTGGTATTCTGTCTCTAACAATGGCTAGTAGCTAGTACCAGATACTTTAATAGAAGGTGCATGAGATCTTGGACTGGACAATAATTGAGTGTCTCTAGAGGAAATTTCCCCCTCATCCATTTCAGTGGTTGGCTTATGCCCTATGGCATGACATTTCAAATATTTTCTAAAAAATTGTATTTAATCAGATCAAAAGCAGTGCTGGATGAAATAATTATCCATAGACTTCCTCTTTCTATTCTGAATGCTACTAGGCTCTTGGCCTCCATTACATCTTGCAGCAATGAATGCCACAGGTTAATTGTCAATAAACTTACTTTCAGTTTTAGAGAATGCACCCTTCTCTAATTTTAAGACTAGATGAATAGAACTACTAGATTTACCTTGTTTATTATCCATTAATTTTTATACCACTGATCTGTACCCCTTATACATATCCTTTCTAAATAAAACCACAATGATCTGTTCATTCTCTCTTCATATGGAAATCTTTTCAGGCTTCCAAGCATTTTTGTAGCCTGCCTTTGAATCTCCTCTGATTTATTATATCCTCTCTGAGATAGGGCAACCGGAAGTAAACACAATACTCCAGATGGAAGTGTACCAAAAAGTCATATAATGTCATTATAACATTTTCAATATTATTTTCCATCGTATTTCCTTTGCCATCTTAATATTTTGTTTGCTGATTTTAACCATCGCTGCTGACTTTTCTGTTGATTGATGAAAGTGATGACCATGTCTTATTTTGGAGTGGTTACAATTAACTGATAATTAGCATATGAGTACTTCAAATGATTTCTTCTAATATGCAATACTTTAAACTTGTCAATGCTGAATTTCATGTCCAATCATGTTACCTATTACGTCAGCTTAGTTTGGTCCCTTTAAAGTTTCTCACACTCTTCCCTAGTCTTAACTAACCTAAATCATTTGAATCACATGAAAACAACATCTGTCCCTTTTTCAGATCAGTGTTATACAACATCAGTCCTAGAACAGAGGGCATGTCTACATGGTAACTGTTATTTCAAAATAACCCATTTTGAAATAAAATCCTTATTTCAAAGTAACTTAATTCGAATTAACAGTTTGTTAATTCAAATTATGGGAAAGCCTGCTTTCGAAACGGCTGTTATTTCAAAATGGTTGTTTTGAAATAAGGCTGTTCGGACACATTGTTTCGAAACAGGTGTTTCGAAAGAATGGTGTTATTTCGAAACAACGTGTCTGAACGCCATTGTTTCGAAACAACCGTTTTGAAACAACAGCTATTTTGATTTCCTGCTAGGTTTAATGGTTTCAAAACAATGGACGTTATTTCGAAAAAACAGGTCCCGTTGTTTTGAAATAATGGTATGTCATGTGGACATGAGAAATTTTATTTTGAAACAACGGGTGTTGTTTTGAAATAAAACTAACGCCTGAGCACAGCTAGAATGTTGGCGTACTGTAAAGGTTATATTTTAATCACGTTGAAGATTGGCCATTTAATCCTATTTATTTGATGTCTCTTATCCAGTTTCTAATCTGTGAGTTTACTTTTTACCATATGATTACTCAATTTCTTTAAAATAATTTTAGGAAGTATTGATTTTGGGATTTTGTAGGTCCAAATATATTTTATTAGCTTGCCCTCCTTTATCAATTATTTTGTTAATATTTCCAAAGAACTCAAATGATCAGAGAGGAATGATTTTTCTTTATGGAAGCACCAAACTACAAGGTTATTTCCCTTTGCAAGATGCCAGATGTTCATCATCAAAAAATATATTGCATAAGAAGACATTGTCCTTGGCAGACAGAAAAAAATAAACCATGACAGGAAACTTAGGACCTAATTCTGCAGTTCAAATACTGAATAGAATTTATTCATGCAAGCAACCATAATATGAGATCACTCGTGTGAACAAATATGAGGCCTTCAGTGAGCAGGACAGTGGGTCCAGGTGTGGAAATGGTCTGATACTCTCCTACGGGCTATTTAATCTAATATGGACTATTTCATCTAAGCCACAAGTGATCATGTATGACCTCAATTCATAAAAAGCAAGTTTACACATACTTAAGCATGTACTTAATTCCCATTGTTTAAATGTTTCTTAAACATGGACTATAACCACCGGCTGTGTTGCTAGCTATGTGGGAAGATACTAAACAAGGCACAGGTTTGGATTAAGGCAGTAATGCAAAAGCCGATAGATCTGAAGCCTGTAAATGCAATAGTTTAACTAAACTAATTAAGGCTAAACTGGTAGCATAAGTAACTAACTCATAACTGACCCTATAACACAAAATATAGAGTGATGTTATAAGTAAGTGTTGCCAACCTGCTGACAAAACACAAGATGCCAGTTTATATCAGCTTTAGATGTTTTAAGTTTGGAACATCAGCAAATGTCCAACAACAAAAATGTTATGACATAATTGACATATGCACTAATAAGTGGGAGGTAAAAGGTATAGTAGCCTATGGAAGAAGGAGATGCCAATGGCATTTGGGTGAGGAATTAAGCGTAGTGGGGATCAATATATCACATTATGAAAGTTCTACCATGGGCTACTTGTCCTGGGGACATCCCAGGAACACACACACTGGTGTGAATGGTGAGAGTAAAGCAAATGCTAGATATTCCGTTGTATTTGCTCTTCCCCTCACCATACTGTGTGTATTGTTGTTGGATTGGCTAATAAAATAATTATTACAAAAAGAGCACTGTGTTGCCCTGCATACTATGGGCGTACCCTTCTACTGATAATCTTGGGGCTGAATCCTCACAAATTAAAGTAGATGCAAACCCTCCCATTGGGATGGGTAATTAATTACGTAACTCAAAACAATTGATAAGGCTACAGGATGCATTCCTGAATAGGGGTGTATAAGTATAGCCAGATTGCTTGGAGGATGGGTCTTGAGCAGAAGTTGCAGGCTAAAAGCAGTCTTACTTGTAGGAAAATAAGAAGGGAAGAAAGAGAATTCAGGACTTCTGCAGGGTCCTAAAAAAAGCAGTGCTCACTCAAACTGAAACAAAATTGCAAAGAGCAATATAGGAAAAAGCCTCAAAGACTCCTCTCCAATGTTCTCATTGGCATACAGATAGGAGAAAGACAGTATACTATTCATACACTTGCCAGACAACTAAATCTCTCAGATAATCCAACCTATTTTAGAAAGGACTTTTAATGAGGCTGAATGTCAGAGTATAACAGCTTTCTGTCAATGGCAGCCTCTCATCAGTCAGTCCTAAACACACTGAAGACAACAGTTCTTACTGTCATAAGCAAAATGTACAAAATAAACATAACATGTCTCTCAAAGATAGACCGTCTATGTATAAAATGTCTTAGTATTAGCAAACCTCAACCAAATTCATTTGATATTTTGCCATAAACATGAACATTTCTGAAGCATTAGAACAAGTAGAAAGGTTCAATATCATTAAAAAGCCTGCAGACCAGTTCAGAAATTCTAATTACTTTACTGTTTTTAAACCTGCACTGCCATTTAATCTCCATATCTTACCATTAGTGAATGTCTATTGGCTGAAAGAAGGCCTGTCCCATATCCTGACCCAAGACCTCCCATTGCTCCATTGTGAGAAGGCCCTATTAATCCATGCATGTCGCTATGACTACCAGGCATGGCTGTTGAAGGCCCCACTGCGTGGTTCCGGAGAACATGAATAGCATCGTCCAGTCTTTCCAAACGGTCTTCAATCCGGCTTTGCTGTTTGTTTATGAAAAACAAATCAAGAGAACCATCAGCAAATGTGAAGGGCCATTTAACATTTGAGACAAAACAGACACAGATTAGGTATGCCCCATACAGTACTGCTAGTTGGCGTGTGTGTGTGTGAGTGTGTGTGTGTTGGGGGAGAAGTGTGCGTGTAAACTGAAAACAGTCCCTTTTATTTCTTCCCCTTTTTAAGAAAACTGATTTTTTTCTTAGGGAAATCATTAAACTAGCATTCTAAGGAATAAGTGAGAACTTAACACAAACACGGCTTTCATTTTCATGGGCAAAACAGGTTCAATGATTCCTCATGAACATAATCTTTACAGTACATATGTTGCCCTCTGTGATTTTTTAGAAGTTTTAGTGTTACCTTATGAAAAAATGAATATACATCTAACTTAAATCAGTCTCTTATGGGGCCTGTTCTCCCTATGCAAGAAAAGACTCATGAACAAAAAGTTAGAAAGAACCTATTAATGCCATATTCTCTATCTCCACAGTTGCTGAAATGTTCCCTGTAACTATGCTACCTAAAAATACCTTCAAAGCATTGTTACTAAGAACAGTAATAAACGCACCTCCTTAAATGTTTAGAGCTCTGCAAGCCTGTATGATATGTGAAAAATATTATAAAACAGATATCTACTGGACTGTAGCGGTGGCAGCATTTCTAATAACTTCCCCCTTCATTCTAGCGTAACTCAGCCCCCTATAGCAGAAACTCACACTTACCCTCCCTCCAAGAGGAGAGGATGTAGCCCATACTATCATTAGACTTCTCCCTGCACATGAATCGTAAATAGCAAGGGCATTCAAAGAAATCTGAGTGTAGCCTTACTAGATTACTTCCTTCCAATATCAACATTCCTTTAGAAAAACAGTGCCTGGTCGTTGGCAAGTATAGGAAGAAGAAAAGCAATGGACTTTGAAATAATTTATACTATATAATGTCCTTCATCCAAGGAGGCCAGAGTATTTTACAAAGGTTAGGATTATTACCCCCCCCCCCATTTTACAGATTGGGAAACTGAGGCACACATGCTGAACTATTTGCCCAACATCACAGAGAATCAGTGACAGCGTTAGAGATGGAACTCGAGTCCCCTCTTCATATTACTCTGGTCTAACTACCACACTGTCTCTGTTATTCATATCTGATAAGAGGATGCCTGAAATTTCTTGTTCTTCAACAAGGTATGTGAGGGGGAACCTGAAAGGGCCAGCCCTAAATCACTGGATAACTATATCACCACCAAAATAATTCTTCACTTGTAAGTAACAGATCTCTGGAGCAAATGGACTAGAAAACCACTACTGCTCTATATGCACAACGACACACAGCAAGCTGGGATGATCTAGCGCATCTGAATCATATGCTTATTTATATTGGGCCAGATACTGCAGTCCTTGCTAATTCAGGGAAACTCTGGGAAAATTCCCATTGAAGATAGATAGACTTTTCCATGACTCAGTATTACATGATTATTTATGCTGTCTTCAGAGATGTTCTGCTGTTTTTAATACAGACTTCTAAAAACCTTTATCATTATTTATATAGTACCTAAAAGGTGCTAAGTGTCCTACAGAAATACAATAAGACAGCTCTTTCCTCACTATCTTGAGAGACACAAACAGCGAAGAATGAGATAAAGGATTTAGACTTTTTTAAAACCTTGCCCATTTGTTCCTGGCATGCTCCTGGCTACCCCCCCCCCCCCATCTCTTACCCAATCTTTCCATATAAAACATTGTCTTTATGTATTTATTATCCCCTCTCTCCAGTGCTACCTATAACTACCATTCCGGTTCCCGCCAACTGATCCACCATATTAAGTCTACAATCACTTGAAACAGAACAGAAAGAATCCAAAAGCATTATTTAATCTTCTACTTTACTTTCTCCCCCGAAATAAAAACAACCCAAGCCATAACACTCACACTTGCCCTACTTTACAGCAACCACTTACTTTTCCTATTGATATCCCTGCTACAATCCCCTCTTGGTTGTGAACAAATCCCCCCTTTTTTATAAGTAACTTTCTTCATTCTGGAATGTTTCAAAAATACACGATCTGTTAGATGGTCAATCATTAAATCCTAATCATTATCAGTTGATATCAATACATCACAAACCAAAGCACTGGGCCCCCATGTTACTAAGTTAGCAATGATCATATAGTGCACAAATCCAAGGGCACAGTAATCACTAACAAAATGCAAACCTGTGTGAGAAGTGTGGATGAGAAATGGAAAGAACAGCATGGAAAATACTGAGGCAGAGGAGGTCTCTAATCGAAACATACCAAAGAGTGTAAGGGACCTTCATAATTGGGAGATGATGATGCTTGCCCTCCATTTCTAGACCAAACAGCTGTGCCTGCTAACAGTAAAATGGGAATTACCATTAGAACTATGCAAACAAAAATGTCTTTCAAACTTTCTGGACAGTTTTGTAGACATGTAAATGCTGTTTTCCAGATAGACTATAGGGCAGACATATGGACAACTTCCAAAACATACAAGGATAAAAAAAAGGTATTTTTGTAGCAAAGCACGTAGACGCAGGCCACAAAGTTGCCCCAGGCTGCTTCCTAACATAGAGGTTTTCATTGATTCAGCAGCTGTACCTAAGAGAGGCTCCTGCAGAAGGAAATGTCTCACTGGTAAAAGGAGAAGTTGCATTTTCAAAAGTGCCTAAGCGGGGACTGCTTGAATTCAATGTAAATCTAGCACATACTAGCCCGTTATCCTAGCTGTGGTTCAAGGCATATTCAATGCCACTGAACAAATTATTCAGTCATCTAACAAATGGATTCATTTTTGTTGTTGTTAAAACACAGGATTATAAACTAATGGTACTGTATAAACACGTAATTCAAAGTTCAGTCACAGCTCGTCATTCTAAAGATGCCTTCATTTAACTGCTAAGTTTCTCACTTTCTTAAGTTAAACTATTTTATTTTGCCCTTACAAAACTTAGAAGGAACTCACAGAAAAATTCTTGGTTTATATTCTTTGACATCTATTGAACCAAACCTGTTTCTGCGAAGGTTTAAGGATGAAATATATAAGGTCTCTCCTTGTACGATATTTTATTTAAACAAAGATGTGACACTATTAAAGAGGCACACCTGAATCTAGGACAGAAGTATTGGTTCAAGTACTTTCTCCAGCCAGTTGCATTTATGGCACTATGATCAGATTTTTTGCATTGTTAGTTCTTCTTTGTCTGAAACATAGAATCTTCTGCATGATCTTATGAAATAATGTTGGGAATTCAAGGTGGAAAAGGGCAGGCTAGAATTGATCTTATGGCATTTTCTAGGCTCTGTGTATACAAAATTTACAAAATAGTGTTAACTCCGATTGTCTCTAAAACATTCACTACCAAATGCTGCTCTCCACTATTTTTCACTGTCTTTGACTGGTGGTTTTGCTACATCATTGAATAGGTCAATGAAAGACAATCAGGACGCCCATTTTGTTTCTGACCGATGCACTGTATTTTGATGCACAAAGAGTCCATTCTCTCTTTTAAGTTATGTCACTTATTTTGTATTGACTTTGACCCTCTCTATCCAGTAAACTCTGTGGAAAGAAACTGCATTTATATTGCTTAATATGCTAATATACTTAATTTCCTCAATCTCAACTCAAGTCCTTTCTTTATAGTAACAGATGGATATGATAGCAAAGCCTTCTAAAAGAAATGTAGCACAAAGTGGTAGGTGCTGTCCAGGGACAGGTTCAGATAAATACACACTGTCTGTCATGTTCCTAAGGTCTTCATTGGTCTCAATCCAGGGTGGGCAGGGGGCTGGCTACCTCAACTGTTCAAAGAGATAGCCAATCCCTACAGAAGGCCTGGCACTTGAGAAAGGCAGCAACCCGTTTCCCCTGTAGGTGCATTTTTGGAGGACATGTTTGGTTAATATCATGATGGCAGGTGTTCTTGAAGGAGGGTAAACCTACTGGCTTCCAACCCCTCTCCAATGGAACCTTTCTCTTCAAGGAGATGTTTTGGGACCTGCTACCTTTCTTCAAAGTTAGCTTGTTTTTGGCGTGATCGCTGGCCAACCCCTTTCACACTCCCATTAACTCTCAAAGGAATCTTGTCCCTTCAAAACATATTTTAGGGTTTGTGTCTCCAAGATTATTGAAGTATGGTGAAATCTCAGAACATATGAGCTCTAACCCTCTCTCCTAAACTGTTAATCTGGGACTTGTGGGAGAGATCATGTTTTCTTCAGGATGTAAAAATAGTGTGTTACACTTGGGTGTATAAATTAGAGTCTTTTAAAATGTCAAAGTGATCTTAACAGGACCCACTGTATGGGTTCCTGAGTTTTGTAGGACCACAGCAGGGAAGACGGATACCTGGTCACCTCTGAAATAGATCCAGCGTTGACTTCCCCATAAGCTAACAAAGCTAGGACTGATCAAGAGCCTCACAGACACAGGTACAAAGAGAGGGGATTTTAAAGGCTCTTGTGGGAAAGTCAAAAGGGTTAATATAATCTGAAGTGGTTTGACATAAGGATCTACAATTTTTGATGCTCATCAGAAGCTAGCTTGTTGCAAATCTTTTCAGTTTAGCTCATCGATAGCACTATTATACATCTCTAACACTGAAAATTCAGCTACTTAGTTTATTTAGAAATCAAACTATGCCACAAAAATATTTCTAGGACATCTTCAACATCACAGCATTCAATAAATATGCTCCCAGTGGTTCTCTTTGCACACACACAGCCACATTTTATGGGACTAGTTCTGGCAAGCACTTTGTTTAGGACCTTGAAGATAATGTCCACTGCCATGTAGATTTCCAGGTTCTGGTTGGAGCTTGAGCTCTGCAACTCTTCCACCCTACACAGTCCTAGAACCTGTGTTCTAGCCTGAGCCCCAAAGCCCATCTAGTAGTTAAATATCCCAGTGGCCATAGCTGGCTGTCATGAGCCAGTGTTGGGTTTTACTTTTCTGTGCAGATATAACATGAGAGGAAACTCATGGCAAACAGTGGGGATGACTGAAGGAATTTGGCTCTCCCCAAAGCTAGGAGGCTACTATATAAAATTCTTGGCAACTCCTTTCACAGAGCAGCATGACCTGTGGGCTAAGGGGTATGGACTAAATTCTTACTCATGTATACCTTCCTATGTAACATAAGGAACAAACTGCACAAAACTGTTTGCCTGAGGCCAGAATACGGGTCTCTAATAACACCGTTTTTTGCAGCAGGTATGTTAATCTATTTAAGAGTCATTACTCCCTTCTCTTCATGTTGGCCAATACATGCCCATTATAAAGTATTTCCATTAATTTCAGCGAGTACAACAGTTGACTTGTATGGGCGTGGTATTAAAAAGAAAATAGCCTGACAATATCGTCAGGATGTAAATCACACACCCAGTACAGCAGGAGTTCAAGTACTCCTACCAAAAATATGTTGAATTTTTCAGTAAAATAGAATTGTAACAACAATACCTGAGAGAGAAGGGGGAGAACCAACAGGAGTTGAAGGATTTGATGAAAAGCTGTTGTTGGTGTGATCTGGAGAATAGATCTTTAAAAGATGATAAAGAATTAATCTGTAGCCATTACATACTGATGCAGAAAGAAATATGGAATTCTTAAGCACTCAGTCCATTCAACTGAAAGCAGGACAGGTTAAAAAGCCTATTACTTTCACCTTATTTTTTTTAAATAAAGACAAAACTGTATTAGTAGGAAGCCAAACAGTAGAATTCATTTAACTGAAACACCTTCATGAAAACAGACACTTGCCAATTAAATGATGGGTCTGATTGCTACATGCTCTTCGGGGTAGGTCACAGTGGGTGTGTACGCTTTATTTCATAGATTTAAAAATAAGCATCGTACAAAGCCTTAAAACATTTCTGAAAATTATATTGTGGTTAAGATCAAATCCTTTAGCAACCCAAAACAAGCAAAGGGAACAAAGGACTGCTTGGTGGCACAGTGGGTATTTTATAACAGCAAATACCAAAGAACACTTGTCATTAACTATGATAAGACGAGACCAGGTGTGCCACTTAAATGGGTGGGATGTGCCATTCAACTACTGCTTAGAATCACTGATACACGGTACTCTCAATATGCACCATGGTGATTGTCCCTGTTAATCATATATGCCATTTATCAGGAACCATTTAAAGTGGATTCTGTACTATATTTGGTATACCGGGCAACCTATTGTCTTGTTTTTTTTTAAATGAAACATCTACAGAATATACAAAAAAAAAATAACTCTCATGAGAACTCAGTGGAACCCACTCTGCCCAGAAAATAATTTACACTGGTCCTTTATTAGAAAGTCAACACATGCAACAGAAACTGCACAGTGGTATCTGAGGCACATTAATATTTCTGCACATCCAGAACAGGAAATATGCCATATACCTCAGTCAGGCAGCTGCTGACTAATGCTGGCTTTTTAATGGTGACCACTAGTATGGAATAGAAGGAAAATATAAAATCTGAAGGCAAAAGAAAATTTAGATTAATTCTGTTCACAGGTGGTTTGATAACAAAGAAATAAACCCACTTTTATTTTATTTTATTTTTTTTTTTGCAACCTCCCTCCCACTGTCTTTGGTAAGTGAAATGTGTAGAAGTTTGAAGGACATGGCTCCTAGTTATCAACTGACCATGAATGGTGTAAAATTTCCAGTAATTTAATTTCTTTTTTGTTATAAAATGAACTCTAAAACTTTTTAAAACATAACATTACAATGATTGTTACATATTTCAATTGGTAGTAACTCAAAGATGATGACCTCTGAGATCAAATCACTCCTGTTTGCTGTCCATCTTCTTAAAATCCAAGCATTCACTGTGATTAAACTGCATATGTCAAAAAATGGTAAACATGTAAACCAAAGTAAATATTTCCTTACAGAAGCGAGTGCTTTCCCCAGTGCATCACCAGTCTGTGAACTGCCTGCTGCCCCACTTCCTCTGTTTGCTGGGAAGAAAGAAAAAAAAAAAGAATATAAAAACAGGCAGAGAGACATCTTGATGTTCTATTCTTGGTCCACTCACCCATAATTTAATTATATTATAATGCTAATTACATTACATTAATCTTTAATTGCCATTAATTTGTTTGCTAAGGCTGATATCAAGCACTCAAATTACAATTTTGGTGACAAAATATAAACTTGACTTTTTATAAAAAAAGTTGTGCATATTAGATACTAATTGATCATATGGCTTTATTTTTTTCTAAATGAATGGCAATCAGTGATAAAGAATGGTTGAAGAGATGACGTTCATAACGAGGTAAGTCTTCCCATTATGTAGTCTTGTGTTTAGAAATGGCTGCTTCTCTTTATCCTCCATCACAGAATATCACTTTCTACTAATCAAAGCTTATGATATTTACATTCTAAATCATTCCACATTAATACCTCATCACAGTTTGTATTATCTTTCTTATTCAAGAATCCCAAAATACGTCTTAAAAAAACCAAATGCTCTGTGTGCGTGTATGTGTGTATGCAAAAAAGTGGCATTAAAAGAACATTAAGGATGTGAAATCAAACACTCGGAAGTTAGCAAATTTCTGAATTAAGGATGCCTGTGCAGCTATAATTTGGCCCCTTAATGCATATGTATTATAATAACAGTCTTTAATTACATGATCACGTACTACTTTTTTTCCACAGTACCCCAACCTCACTCAGGGCACAGGCAGCACATCGCTCACATGAGGAGATGATACTGATTTCGTTTTCTCCATATTCAGTGTTTGGCCCCTTGCCTTGTTTACTGCACTCTATTCAGACTTTGTTCTGAACACAGAATTATTCATTTCCTAATGGGATTTTCAATGGCATTCATCACTGCAGTATCAGAATGCTTCACACATATCCATGAATTTATTTTTACAATGCTCCTGTGAGATGAGGGAATATTTACCCCATTTTAAAGATGATGAAGTAAGGACCAGACAGATAAAAGTCACAGGTACCCATCAATTTTGTGTGCCCAATTTGAGACACTCAGGATGAGTGTACTTAGCATTATATGGCACTTAATGTATTAAAAACAAAATTTTAGCAGAAGCCATGACTTCTAAAAATCAGACCCAGAAAATTAGGATCACACAATTAGTGACCACTTGGGAAAGTCTGGATCAAGTGAGTAGACTAGTATCATGTGGGAACTCTGTGGCACAGGCAGGAAAAGAATCCAGTCTCCCAGATCTGCATGCAACTGCTGTAACCATGTGACCGGCCATTTTCTTCTGTAGTCTCATTCACTACGCAACTTCCAACTTCTGCAATAAATTAAGCAAGGTTTCTATGCCCAACAGCCTCACTCACTGCATAATCCTGCTCCACTCACATTGCATGTCCAACCTGTACACAGAATGAAGCAAGGGTCCTAAAGAAAAAATAGTATGTGATAAAAGACTGCATCATTATGTATACATAAAGGGACTAAATGTAGGTTGAACACAAAACTTTAATTCTGGTATTTCCTAAATTTTGAGTGCCTCACTTTGCAACCTTAATAATATTCTTTTAACACAGCCTTTTGTGTGTAATTTCCCAGCTTTTTAAAACAGGGAACATACAGAAAAAAAAAAGCCAAACAAATTCCATCATATGGGATCATACTGATACCAACATGGTCCACAACACAGACATCTTCCACTTGAGCTCACAAAATAACCAACAGAAGTAGTAGGTTGTCATCTTTTATGTGGACGTGCACTGGAAGGGAAGGAGAAACTTTGCTGATGGGTTGCACAGGTATTTGATGGCACTAGATGGAAGATGAGTTGCAGTAATCTTCAGTCACTGGTTCTGGAGAGGTGTGTTCTGCCCAGCCACCCACCCCCCACTAACACCCCTTCAGCTCCACCCCGGCCAACATTATTCTCACCTACCTACCCCCAGTCTCCATTCCTCAAGCTTCTCGTCCACATTCCCTACTCCTTGCTCACCAAGTCGTAGTCTCAATGCCTCTGAACTCCCCGTCCCAGACTCTTACTCGCTTGGCTCTTCACCCAAGCTATTTCTCCTCTCACCCTGACCTCCAGTAACTTCTGCTCCCACACACGTATCTGATCCCCTATGGGTTCCCGATCTCAATTTCACTTTCCATTCAATCTCAGTGGTCCCCCAGCTTTCCTCATTGTATTTGTACAGCCAGTTCTAGTTTTCCTTTCCTCTCCCCTGGCTCTTCACCAGATGTCTCCTCTCACCTTCACCTGCTCCCCTTCACCCTGGTGGCTTTAAAACCCAGTCTCCTTTCTCCCTCCCCCAATGTCCTATCCTAGTTTCTCTCTTCCCTTATCCTCCATCCCCCATCTTTCTTCTTGATTCCTGGTCTCACTCTATTCCCTTCACTCTTGTAGATTGCTCTCTTGTCCCCTATGAATTTGAATTAGGCAGTTTGCTCCTCCATGCGGTGTATGTCCAGCAGGGAGGTCACTGGGAGCGCAGGAGAGACAGGTTCCCTGTGCCCAGTTCAGCTGCCCCATCCTGGATCCAGCATAGCTCACAACATCCAGAGCTGAAACTGCAGGGAAAGTCCTGCTGGGTGATGGACTGGAGTATGTTCAGTGCGGCTGTAATCTTCAGGGAATTTAGCTGCTAAAATTTAAGATGTCACTACTGAACATGTGCAATATGTGATCACAAAAGGCACCTTCCTCACAAAAAGGCCATTATCCTGTCAAATACCAGATCTCTGCTTCAAAGCATGGGGGCACTATGCTTTTTCAAAGAAAAAGATGCCAGAAGTTTTTAAGATGGGCAAAACTCTGTTTCTTCCCTAGCTTCATTCTCAGAACTGCGTGAAATATTTTGGTGGAAATTTTCAAGAAAAATTCAGCCTCAGGTGGATACTCAGTTTGAGAAATTTCAGCCTGAATGGCTAAAGCTTGGCAATGTTATAAGCAACTGGAAATAGGACCTTATAATAGGAAGTGCCAGACAACCCTACTGATCTATATTGTTACTTCCCTGCCTATACTAAAAGTGCCAAACGGATGCTCAAAACAGGTGAAGAGAAATTTTGACCAAGGCAGTTAGTATAAATTTATTGTAGATACCACCTCCCATATTTGGTGTCTCTTCTAAATAGCAATAAACTTGAGGATATTCAATTTAACTATCCTAGGAAAATGAGTCAGTTTTCCTGAGATATGACCCTGAATATGAGGATGTTTCAGTCTATCCCTATCTCTGGGCACAACTGAACAATTTCCTGATCTGACACAAACCGCACCCATTATGTCTTTCTTGCAACAGAGTTGGAACAAAATGAAATGAGATGTATACACTTGCACTTAAACTGAAAGAAAGGAGGAGAATGAGATTTGGTACAGTTAGGCTACCAAAACGACCAACCAATTGTACCAACCTCCTTCCCACTGAGGGGTGGGGGTGGGGGAGAAAATAAGAAAACAAGATTTAGCAGGATCGGTAACTCTACCATAGAAAAGCATATAAAAGTGTGCTGTAGATTCAACTTGTGCGTTTCTCCTGTTAAGGAGTGTTTTTGAGACTGCACTCTGGAGTAGGACTTGGAAATTTCTACATTTCATGGGCAAAAGAGGCCCCAAGTCAGCCTTCCATGGGGCAACAATAGTTTACCCTCTTACAAAGTTGCATGGTCAGGGCCATCCTTGCAGGGGTGGTGGGAGGCAGCTGGGGCAATTGCTCTGGGCCCTGTGCTTTGCTGGACCCCATGGGGCCACCTGGAGCATGGCACAGCTTCCAGTGTGGCCCTCCAGGACCATAGGCCCTGGTATGTTGCACTGGAGGCCATATAGCACACCAGTTGGTCCCATCCTGGCCCATCTCTGGGAGTGGACCAGGCACGGGTGGGGTGGGAGCAGAAAGTTTGGCCGCTGGGCTGGCCCAAGCCACCCCTGCAGCTTTGGGGAGGGGCAGGGTGCCCCCACAAGCCAATTGGCTCTGGTCCTTGCCCCCCACCAGGAATGGCCCTGTGTGTGTTTTCCTTGGCTCTATTGTCATTGGCTTTGCATCATCACCTTAGCCACTCTAGCATTGACCTCAGTACGAACTTCCCATTGGAAGTCTGTCATGTTATAAGGTGAGCACGATGCTATAAAGAGTCCCTTCAGTTCCAAGCTTTTCCCTCGCACAGATCTTCAGTACTGCACCATGCCTGTAGTGGGACTTTCACAGGCTACATGACTGTAAAGACACTGCTCTCCTTCTGCAGCATCTGCTCAGTTTCATATCACTGATTCCCCTCCTCCCGCATAAGTAAAAGGGAATTTACAGCCTTGTTCCAAAGTATGTATGGGATAAGCATTTAGACATTAACTCAGATAGATAAAATAGGTAGCACATGCTCTAAAGCTTTAAGTATCTGCAGTCGTTGAAATGTGTTTGTATTTACACTGCTTTACTTTGAAAGATGAATAACTATCAGTAAAGTGGTAAAGTAAGAAATCCTCTTCAAAGCAGTAAAGAGGAATTTTAAACTCATACACCATGTGTACATTTCATCTTTAAGGAGAAACTTTCATATCTGAGGAAACATGAGAGGAAGAGAAAATTTCCCCAAAGAAAAATAGACAGTATTGCAAATATTTGGAGCTTTGCCTTGCACTCACACCCTCTGCTTCCTTTTAGTGAAGTCATCATTCTATATTTATTAAATCAAAGTCCACAGTTATAGAAACAACTGTGGCATGACAAAAACTCCTCATGATGATTACATCGTGGGTAGATATGCCATAATCATGACTTCCTTAAAGGAGTAAATTAGAGGTACAGAAGGATGTTAGGGGAGCAAACCTTTATTTCAAACTAGATAAGCACTGCATACCACCAGCAGTCTGCTGCAGTCAAGGTTTTCTGAGGAAACAGAGGATCGTGCTTTTCACCCACCCACAGGCAGCAAGATCACAGAGGAGAAGTTTTCCTGCATCTATAAAGAGCATCCAGCTCCAAGCTGTGATGCCTAATCTCCCCTAAGAAGTGTAGCTCCTCCACCAGGAAAAGATCAGCTCTACCTAGCTGCAGGCACAAAAGCCCCAAATGAAAAATGCTGAAACTGTTTCTTACTATTAACCGCTTCATTGTCACAGTACTTGACTCTTCCACAATACAACCAGAAAGCACTCTACGGTTCCCTCTGTCATGAGAGGAGCTGTTTTTGTCCCCAAGAGGTTGAGCCCCTTTCTGCAGTGAAATCATTGCAGAATAAAAAGATAACTTGGTGTGAACGAGAATAGTATTTGGTGTCTATTTTCCATTTACAACATGGAAGGTATAATTAAAGTAGAAATTTCATAGCTTGTATATGTTAACTTGACTAGGTAGGAGAACACAAAGTTAGAAAGAATTGCTCTGTATCTCAGTGTGTAAGAGCATGGTGACAGCTCTGCCTCTGTCAACTGCAGATACAAAAAATATAGCTCTGGTAATTACCAAGTGAGCTTAAAAAATGTACGAAACACACATGAAATGTCAACACTTTTATCTTAAACTCAGATATATCTCAGTGTTTTTCCCAATATTAAAGTCTCTTTCAAGGGCTAATGACTTTACCTAAAGGAAATTTAGGTTAAATTAATTTAGAAATGTCTCTATAGTGTAGCTTGCTCATACATCCTTGCTTGTTTTATTTTTTTGGTAACACTTTTACTCATTATTGGACACTCAAAAACTATGCTTATAGGCCAACAGCAGTTTATTTGTGATCTCATCTTAGTTTAAAATTAAGTCTCCAAGACATACAAGGCATTTGGTTTTACTCTTCTGAGCCATAGTGGAATGTCGGAAGTGTTTACACCCACAGATGATAACAAACTATGAAAAGCAAAGAAATACAAGACCTGGTGTCAGTTAGAGATAAATGTTTTAGTAATGTAATGTACATGTTATAAATTTTAACCTAAAAGTTTGCAACTTGAATAATTTCAGATTGGTATCTAGAAACAGTCACATATTTCAGAAAGTGAATAACAGAATAAATCAAAGTCTAAATAATCTGTGTTTTCTTTTTTATTTTGTTTTCTAATAAGTCTTTAACTCAGAAAAAGACAAAGAACAATATTCTTCTTCAGATCTTCCAGATCCTGTTTCCATAGATTGGCAGGGAGCTGGTGCTACTGCAATCTGGAAGGATGGCCAGAATGAAGAAACTGAAATAAGTTCCACAGTCCAGGTCTGTAACTTCGGAGGGTATGTCTTCATTGATGGTGCCAAAATCGTCATCATCAGCCCGACGTTCTGGGTGCACTTAGCGGCGAGTAGATACTTACTGCTGTGCTCCCAGAAGTCGGTGCCGGACGTCCTACCCCCTAACAGGCACAGGGGAAAGCTGACCACAAGCTATGTGCCGTCAGTTTCCCTGAGTCTGTCCCGGCAACTTATAAAGTTGCTGGAAGTTACACAAGGCATTTTACATGCCTTGTGTAAATGCCAGTCGACTGCTGCTGTAAAGCAGCCCAAGTGTAGACTAGGGCTAAGTTTCTGCTTCAGGGATCTCCTTTGACACTGTAATCAAGTTTAGGCAGGATAAGGGAGAATGAGGCTCCTTGACGCTAAGGACCCCTCTGTTTTACAACTGGCTTTGAAAATGAGTAGCAAATGTTATTATTCTAATTTTGAGCTACACTTCTACTTAACATACTGCTAATGTAATAAAGAGAATATGAAAGGCTTTTTCTAACCTAGCGATGGATGGATTCATGTAGTGGGGTTTCCAGCTACTGCAAAGAAGATATATATATATCCAAGGTTACATGTAAGTAGGAGCTTCGCAGCAACCTCCTTTAGGAATAATCCTGCACCAGCAAGGAAATGTACAAGATGATGAGCTAGTTCTTTTCCATTTCTAATTTCTGTGATTCTGATTGAAAATCTTGGATTCTTTGAAAAAACTCCCAGGCACCTGTATCTCAGTAGATATAATTAGATCTAGAGCACCTAGTGAATGTAACTGAGAGAACACTGGATACACATCTATAATAAAGCATACCACCAATGAAGCCAAACATTTTACACGAGAATCCAAACTTCTAAAATCATGCCCTTTTGGATCAGACAGCACCAAATACGAATGTAGAAAAGAAGTCATGATTTTGTGTAGAAGAAAAACTTATAGCAACTTGATTTTTATAGTTTATATTTATATGTATAGTTGATGGACTTTCCAAACTATTACAAGTTGACATGGCTGGATAAAATTCATACGCCTCTTGTGCTATATTACTGTTCATCACCTCATACTGTCTGGAAGCTTTACATTCTTGTAAAAAAAAGGGCAGTGTTATGTGATTGCTCTGATAGTAAAATTACTGTGAAACTGAGGTTTCAAGAGAAATCACGCAAAGTTGCTATTAGAAAAGCTGTATGTTGCAATTCTTCATATAATAGAAACATGTAATTAGAAGTCAATGTAGCAAGGGGGATTAATCCATGAGTTAGATGGATATTTTGAAGTAATCTTCACCATACTCTATATTAAATCTATCTCAGTAACTGGTTACTTAAAAACTGCATAGCTTTGGACCTTTGAAAAAACACACTGGGTATGTTCATACCAGGCGTTTATTTCGAAACAACACTGGTTGTTTCGAAATAAAAGTTCCTATGTCCAAATGATGTTTTCTTGTTTCGAAAGGAGGGAGTTCCTCGTTTCGAAACAAGAGCCCTCCTTTCGAAACAGCTTAAACCCACTTTGCTTTCAAAAGGAGGGTTATTTCGAAAACTGTAGTTTCGAAATAAGCCGTTTGGACATGTTATTTCGAAACAAAGAGTGTTTCGAAATAACAAGGACCTTCCTCCCAGGGTGCATAGCACCCTGGGGGGAAGGTCCCACCCCCCCTCAGCACCCTGGCTAGGGATCAGCACCCTGGCCAGGGTGCTGCGTGGGGTGCAGGGGGTCAGAGGGTGCCCCAGCCGGCTTCCCCCCGCTTCCCCTTGCTGGGAGCAGGGGGGGACGGGAGCCTCAGCCCCCTTCGCCCACCTACCCCCAGCAAGGGGAAGGGGGCTTCCTCCGCCCCCCCATGGCTGCTGCTCAGCGCGAGGGGGCTTCCTCTGCCCCCCCACGGCTGCTGCCTGGTGCAGGGGGGGGGCTTCCCCAGCGCAGTGCTGGGGAAGCCCCCCGCGCCCGGCAGCAGCTGCAGGGGGTGGAGGAAGCCCCCCTGCCCAAGGCCAGACCCGCAGGGGGGCAGGAGGAGCCCCCCTGCCCCGGGAAGATGCAGCGGGGGGGCAGGGGAAGCCCCCTTGGCCCTGCAGAGGCAGCGGGGGGCAGAGGGAGCCCCCCTTACCTCTGGCCAGAGCCGCAGGGGGCAGGGGAATCCCGGGGGTGGGGCTTCCCTGGCCCAGCACAGGGCCTCCCTCCCCTCCCCTCCTATTTTGAAATAGCATGTCCCTCCTTTTCCCTTATTTCGAAAACACTTTTTTTGTTATTTCGAAATAAGGTGTTTTGAAATAAGGCTTTATTTCGAAACAGCTTGTCTCAAAACAAGCACTTTGTGTGTGAACATAGCCATTGACAATAGTATGCACAGGATTAAACATCACTTCTAGTCAGTGTTGTCACATAGTCTATTCAGAGAACTTCCTTTACCCAATGATATTCAAAAAGATCACAGCTGATTTTAACCGCACAAGTAATATTCATTACAAGAGTGTCTCTTCTAGATATATGGCATTTGCGAACAATAATTAGATTTGTTTGCTCTCAAGAATATGTTTTAGAGATCCTGAAGTACGTGTTATACCTTAAACACAACAGAAGTTCCTTAGGACCAGATTTTGCTAGGTAGTTCAGTTGGACTAGCAATATAATAAATGCAGCTGGTTGAAAAGCCTGACAAATTTTGTTGCAAATTTTCAAGAACTTAGTCAAAAAATGAATTTTCAAAATTCTAGTTGAAAATTTTAAATTTAGAAAATGTTTACTTTCTCCAGTACTCAATGTGAGTAAGGGTGACCAATTAAGAAACAGTCTGCTTAGAGTCTGAGGCCTGAATTCAATTTGAAATATATTCATGTTCCATTCCCTAAATATTCTGAGCCCTTATATTATTATCTTTAAACCTCTGACAAATTAGGCACAGACGTTTGATGCGTTAAATCTGGTACTACCAGATTCTTTTTAAGATATAATGATTTTTGCATGTCACAAAACTCACACAAAGCAAGGAACACAACAAGAGGTGTTCTCAGCAGAATGGCAAGATTGAGCACAGAAATCCTATACTGTAAAGGGATACAATTATCTCAAGACAGTGACAAATGAAGAAGAGACTGTATTACATTTTTTCTTTGTTTAGAGACCTTGAAAAATATGATGCCCATGTGTTAATACTTGAACTCACTCTCCATTCTTACTGCATTAGTCCTGCTTACAGTCACTTGATACAGAATCATGTGTGTAATCTGAAACATGTGTGAAACTATGTGTTCCCTAGTTACCGAATATTTAATTAGCTTTATTTGTTCTTTGAGATACAGGCAAGGCAATACTTCTTTATTTCCTGTATTTAAGTCTGAACCAGAATATGCAAAATATTTAAGAAATCATACAGATGTATGCTATTAATTTACAGAGATTATTACAAAAATATCAGCAACATCAAAAAAGAGGACTCTTCTTATTACACAGACAGGCTGCCATCACTGATTTCTACCACACTGTGTAGAAATCAAATAAAAAAATCGAAGGGATGAATATTAAAATCTATTGAGTGAAATACCCGTTCACAAAGAACTGCATGCAATTAAAGGGGGAGCTTAATTCAATGAAATTTGACTTCCCATTGACTTCAAAGGCAACAGGATCAAGCACTTAATTTGTGTCGTGTCCTCAGTATAAATTTTAAACCAATGTGCTTTACTGATTTAAATACTATATTTAGACACTGAAATAATCAAGATATAAAATACTTTAAAAGTATGAGTAATGAAGGCAATAAGTCTGGTACAATATATTTATTTAATCATATTTTTGTTATATTTATAATCTTTATGGACACATACCACAAGCAAGTTTTATTCTAAAGTCTGAAATACACTATGAAATAAAAAAAAACAATTAAAAAACCCTTTAAAATGGAATGGCTCAGTAGGGGTACACTGAGGAAATGCCAGGAGAGCTAAATGGAAGAGAGCCCTCCAGTATCCATATTCACTTGGAGATCCCTCTGAAACTCACCCATTATGCTGTCTGTCCCATTAGCAGGCGGTGTGCAGGAAGAAGCGTTGTAATGATTTGTGCCACTACGGTGGAAAGTGGACATCGGAGGAAGACTGGAATTGATGTCTGCTGAGGAGTGTGATGGGTAGCTCTGAGACAGAAAGTATAAAGTGGAACATTTGAAATAACAGAACATCAAAGACAGTCGGGTATCTGGATCGCGTCATTCAGGATTGTTACAGTACTTCATATAAGGGAGCAGGTCCCTCTTGTCATTTGTGTAAAGGAATGAGCAATTTTTTCTACTGAGATATCTAGGAATGAAGCTCTCATAGGCTCTGGTACACAGGATGAAATTAAAATAGAAAGTATGTACTACATACCAGGAAAAACTTGGTAACTGCAACTATTAGTTTAGAGAGTTTCAAAGGGGTAGCTGTGTCAGTCTAGGTCACCGTTTCTCAACCTTTAGCGGACCAGGGAACAACTGAAGGTATTAATTACTTTTTGTGGAACACCTGATGAAATCATTCTCGAAAATACTGGTAATAGTGGCAGGAGATAAATGCCCCAGGTGCAGCAGAGCTTCCAGGTGTGCACCATCTTCCACCACATAACTGGAAGCTTTGCCGTGGCTGGGGCATTAAATTGACCCCCTACTTCTCCAAACAAGGAGGCACTGGGGTGGGTTATGGAACACCTGCACTATATCTGAGGAGCACCGGTATCCATGGAGCACTGATTGAGAAACACTGGACTAGTTCAGCAAAACAAATAAGGAGTCTACTGACACTTCTAAAGACTAATAAATTTATTTATTGCATGAGCTTCTGTTGGAGAAAATCCCACTTCGTCAGAGAGAGGAGTACAGATAGACCCCTTATTTGTTTTATTAGTTGGAGAAATAGTCTTCTAAAAGAAGATATGGAATTTACGTTACCTGTGATATTTAAAACTAGATCTGGCGAAGCACTGGAATGGAAACAAACAGTCACAGGGATAGACTAGGGGCATATCTACGCTGCAAGTGTTGCGTTGACCTCCATGGATTCATGCAGTGGGATTGATTGAGTGGGCACTGGAGACATACACAATCAATGCCAGAAGTGCTTTCCAATCAATGCAGTAAATCCACTCCCTCTGAAAAGAGTAATGCTGCATCAACCAAAGAGTGCTTCCTGTTGACACAGCATAGTACAGATACCACAGTATTGGAACATTAGTAAGTCAATGGCGAGATATGCAAGGATGTAGCTTTCTTATCTCCCATTGACACTGCCAGCAGTGTGGACCAAGTCTACTTGATCTAATGAGCTAAATTCCCTACCCCTGCAGCTTGGAGCTGCACTGTAAAGTTGATGGATCAAGGTACCTATGCATGATCTCTTGGTCATCAATGTGTGCAGACAAACCCTAGAACATCCCTATCTCTTAACCCTAAGAGAAAGAGGATGTCTCGGGTATCACTATGCCTTGGTAATCCTTGGCTTCTTGGGCAGCTGGAAGTAAATTAAAACAAGCAAGGACCAGAGTAGCGCTAGGGGACTATAAAACCAGCATAAAACTTTCTTTGTTCTCTACCCCTCCGTGGGGTCCTATGTCAACACCAGATGGTCAAAAATAAGGATATGGGCCACAAAACTCTTTCTCCTATTTTTTACTTCTCTTATTCTATTACTTTAACAGTACTTTTCACATTTAAGTACCAAGTACTTGGATTATGTCTATCTCAAAATTATAAAGACACAGTCGCATCATACACCTAGATAGCCAAAACTTACATTCTTTACCCAGTTAGAACTTCCATTGAGTCTAACATTGGTTTCATGTGAGTTAAGTCTGAATAAAGATTTCAGGATTTGACCCAACTATAAGCCACCTAAGGAGTGCAACTCATAGTCCAATTGGCTGAGATCACATGGGCCAAGAGAGTTTGTTATACTGTTCACAAATCACTAACCAGTTGTTTCGGACAACAAACCAACTGCCCTGCTGAGTTCTTTTCCATGACACAGACACAAAAATGGTGTTCCATAATCAGCAACTGAGATTTTATCATTTCTCAGGGGAAGAAATCAAAAGGATAATCCAAAATATTTTAGCATAAACATGGGATCTGCATTAAAATGGATGTAGTTGGACAGCAAACTGTATGCTGCATTCTAAGCAACTATTAAAACAAACAAAAGCTTTAATCCATGGGAAAATCCAAGTAATAAACAGAACAATTCTTTGTGTGCTCTCTATACTGCCACTGCAAAAGCATCAGTTAACTAACAATTTAAGAAATTTTACATACATGTAAAGTTTGAAATGCAGTCTCTGCATATACTGAAGGTATGGACCTCTCACTGTTGCCTTAAGAGAAACCATCTAGGACAGCAATTAAAATACCAATGTCTTCCACCTTGTTACCTTGTGCACAGAAGGCCTTGCTAATACAAACAAGTATGATAAATAATATACCCAAGGTCCAAAAGTTTTAAGCACCTGCAACTCTCTCACTAATCTCAATGGCAGTTCAAAGGGCTAGCATCACAAAAGGGCTTAGGCACCTAACTATGATTTTAGGGGCTTAAATCCCAGCATTAGGCCCCACTGGGATTTATAAACCCTCTGCTCAGCTGCTGCCAAACACTGTAGGTGCCCAAAGTAGCTTGGCACCAAATTTTTGCAGTAAATTTTCCACAGATGCAATGTTTCTGCACCTAAGCATACAATCCTCCAGCTCACTGTAGGTTGTCTGGATGCCTAAGCCACAAAGAGATGGGCTCTCCTCTGCCTACCTCACCTGCAGGGCTCAATTTGTTAAGCATGTTCAGCATTTACCCATCGATTCTGATCCCACACCATAACTTGGATTAACACTTTTAAATGTTTTTGGAGCAGGGGGAGTGATTACAGGGTCTGCCCCAATGATTTTTTCATTTAGCTAGAGCGGAACAGCATCTCCAGAAAGAATCTGGCATCAGACTATCCTACAGCCTAGTGGGTTAGCACACTTACCTAAACTGAGTAGAGTCCTATTCAAACTCCTTCTTCCAAGTCAGGCAAAGAGGGCACTTGAGCGGGGGTCCCTCACATTCCAGCTGAGTGTCCTCACCACTGGGACTAAAAATTATGACGAGGTCATTGTCCTCCTTTCCTGCCTGCCTCCTTCTTACAAAACTGACTTGAATGCCTAATGTCAAGGCAGGGTTTGCAGATGAGAATCCCAGCAGAGGAAGGCACCTGTTTGTTGCCTAGGCTCTATACTACAGTTGTCACACTTTTCGGCAGCAGTGAACAGGAGATAGGCAAGATATGCAAAATACCTTGCGTATGTCCCATCAGCTAATTAATGTCCACTTACTTCCCCGTACTGTGCTAAGGTGACCAGAAAGGCCTTCATTTATGGGGCTGGAGTTATTATTTTGAACTCCAGAGCGATTAAACAGCCTGTCACCCAGAAGAGTGCACGGATGCTGGAGATTTTGCCACCGTCAGTATAGACATAGCATAGATCTAGGTACTGATCTTCCTAAGAAGGGCTTAGGTTGAGACACAATCCCTTTCCTTGGTATCTGCCCTTGGCTAGGTTAGGTGGGGTGCCAGCTAAGCACCTGGCTTTTGAGACTCCTATGTCAAGATGTTCATGAACTTTCATTTATTGTGTAAGAAACCTGAGGACTTACTTCACGCTTTCTGAATCACAGTGATTCTTTGGCCACTTAAAAGATAGGAGTGGCAAGGCTGAGTGCCATCGCTCCTATATTTTCTTGTGAATCCAGGCCTGGGGGCTCACCACCTCTGACAACTATGCCAAACAGTAATTCCCAGACAAAAACTACATTTAGACGAAGTTAAGGTTCAGACTTACAAGTAATTGACTGTCTAGAACAGGGGTCTCCAATCTTTTTCACCTGAGGGCCGAATCTGCTCTTACTTAATTATAAGTGGGCCACACACACCCAGCCCGCCTGCCCACTGGCTCCCTGCCCCCTTCCCTGACCCACCTGCTGGCTCCCTGACACCCCCGGGCCCCTTCCCTGAGCTGTCTGCCCGCCGCTGCAAGCCCTGGACTTGAACGTTACAGAGATGATGTAACTATCCCAAAATTAAGCTTTATCAACCACAAATTTAATGTGAAGATTAAATTTGAAAATAAGAACAGTACTCAAACAACCTTAACTCTAACACCATTCAAGAACCATACATTTATTATTAACAAACATTAGTGTATAGTCCCAGATTAGATTAATGTTTTGACTGAAAGACAAATTCAATTTGTTTTTTATTATTTTTTTCTCCATTTCAATACAGGGAAAAGTTAGTTGTTGCACATTAAATAGACATGTCTGGGTTATTTTATATTTGTTATAACCATGGATTTATTAATTATGTGAAATTTGACTTTCTGTGAACTTCTTGAGATTTTTTTTTCACTTTGTAAAACTAAATTCCTAAACCTTTACTTCAATCTATGGGTTTCTTCCCCTAAGAATTATTCAATTACAATATGAAGTACACCATTTTCAAGACAAAGAGAAGTCTATGCTAAGCTTTATGGACAGCAAAACTCCTCCAAAATTTAGCCTAGTTCCCCCTGAAAACAGTATTTATCTTTTCTCGTATGTCCTCTGCTCTTTTTTCATAGTTCTGATAAGTAAAATCTGAACCTAAACCCGATAATGTGTCTCAATTGAACCTATGATGGTCAAGTGGAAGCAAATGAGAAAGCAAGTTTCTTTATTTCTAGTTGAAATACTTTACACATTTTGGGGGAAAAATCATCTCTGTTCACTATTTCGCTTTGCCCAACACATCTTCCGTTGTGTTTCTAATGCACTTGGGTTCAATGGGATTCTGTTTGTGACCAGAATCAGCTCATCCATGATGTTGGGAGAACACACCCAAAGCTGTGCAAAATGTCTGTGCAGTTCTCTCTTTGATCTAATCATCAAATATCATAGACTGAATTAGTCCTGCTGAACTGTGTGATGATGCTTTAATGCAGGAATATAGTAGGTGCCACTAATATTTATTAAAATATATAAAAATATTTTTCTAAAATAAGGAATAGACAGTTATCTAAAAACAGAAATATGATAGAGGTTGAGAAAATGTAGGAAAAATAATTTGCATATGTGTGCACTGAGCTCATGTGTAGTGATGTCCGTGTGACTATAAATCTATATTCATTTCACTAATTAATTAGCTAATTTCCATGGGATGTAATTTAAGAGGATAACCTATTAATAACTATTTCCTTCTTTCCAATCCCCCAACCCAACTTCCTATCCAGAATTATACTGGTATATCATGTAGAATGGACAGTGTAAAGTTCTGAAATATTGATTGGTTTCAGATCTGGTAACATGCTATTCTTCAGGGATGGAGCAATGAGTTTTATATTATCTGACAGAAAGATTCATTGTCAACTTTCCAATGGGATATGTTATATCCTTCCAATGCTGATAGGTACATAAGGCCTTAAAACAAACATTTTCTACACAACAACTATTTTAGATAGTTTTAGAGGACTTCCTTTCCTGTATTTGGACATAGAAAAGTATTAAGCTTTGCAATTTGAGGAATGTATAATACATCACCAATGTATGATGCATCTGACAAAGTGGGTTGTAGCCCATGAAAGCTTATGCTCAAAGAAATTTGTTAGTTTATAAGGTGCCACAGGACTCTCGCTGTTTTGCTATACACAGAGTAACATGGCTACACCTCTGAAACATCACCAATGGAATATTTAGAATAAATAGTGTTTCTCAGATATTTATTTTGTAACATATGTGGCATGTGATTACTCTGTGGTGCAATAAAAACATTTTAGTGACATAAGCTTGGTATGGGCACTTTATTTTCAGGTGATAAAGACATGAGTGACTTATGCAAGTCATCCCAAATGAGCATCAATAAAATCTTTATACCGTGTTATGCTGTCTCGCCCCATATGTATACACATGTTCCTTTCTCTGTTCCATCAGAAGGGTATCTTACCAAACGGTCATGGGGATGCAGACTGCAGTAGCTGCTAGATTGTGGAATATGAGAAGAATTGCCCAACATTCCTCCATAACCAGGCTGATTCATCCCACTGGAGGAGCTCCATGGGTCACTGCTGTGATGACCATCTGTAGAAAAGAAAGAAAATGTGGCTTCTCTGAAGGCTATAAATCTTGGTTATATAATTTTGTGTTGTTTTGCTTTTCCGTAAATTTTAAAATAACTGTCCTAATGGGGCTTGATGCACATACAATGTGTCATTGTGTTGGTTAATTACTTACATTACAAGACAGCAGCCATAAAAGGAATGCTGTATATTGTCTTTCTGTCTCCTAAGGGCTTCACAAATTTAACTTAAAAGCATGCTCTTAATAAAAAAAATTAAGCTGAAACTGAGTAACAGCGAACAACAATATCATATTGCATCATTTCAAGTCAGTCACATAACTGACACTTAAAAATTTCTCTGAAGTTTTATTCTTGCCATTTTATCCCAAGCTTAAATACATATGCCCTAAGTTCCTAAAAAATCTCAGCTGGGACAAAATATGAGCTTTAAAATAAAATAAACTATTAGTGTTTGAGTCTGAATGTAGAGTGGTCTAACAATCTTAAAACATCTGCACGCAGTTGATTTGGTGTGTCATTAAGAAGTTTTGGTTCATAGAGAGCTATTACTTCCTCTGCAAATACACAAGGCATTTTGCCCCATGAGGTTATCATCAGCATTGTATCTCCTACTCCAGATTTTCGTATTTCTGCATCAAATATGCCTACGTCTTTAGAGTGACTTCACTGTGATACAATGAGATACAGACAGAACCTCAGACTTTTAAGCTATCGCCTCAACTAAATCAAGCACTTAAAGGGGTGTTCTTAGCCTATTACTACTTTACATTTAACTAGCTCCTTGGGTGTAACTCAATAATAATCAAAATGTTTTGTTTCTTTATAAAAGAGTCCCACAAAATTTAACAAAGCCTAATAACCTTTCCATAGGTGTTTTGCATCCCAATTTGGCAAAGATTTATATCACTAATACAAATCTCTAATAATAGGATAGCTAATAAAAACCTGTGTGAAAGGATCACATTCTCAATTTGTTTCTACAAATGCTTAACTGGCGTAGAACTCTTTTTGTTTCACCTTTTCTTATATATGTATGTGACTTTCCACAATTGGTTGTTTTGTGAATTTTCATAATTTATTGAGATACCAAATTTACTGTCTATGCTCTTATTTCTAGAGCCCTGAATGGATACAAAAAGGTGGATCTGGAATCAGACTGCACCCACCCAATGTCAGTCTTCATCTGATCCGTGATCTGCATGCCATGTTTTATATGGATCTAGAACTGCATCTGCAACTGAGCTTGGGCTCACAGTCAGCATTTTAGGATTTGATTGGCTCATTCGCCCCATGAGTACTGCCCTGCCCTTTTTTCCTTTTCTTGTTTGTGATTTGCATGCTGTGCATTCAATCAGATTTCTTTGGCCACCAATGAAATTTCTGATTGACAGCATGGCATATGAACCACAAACAAGAAAAAGAAGAAGTAGGCGGGGATGCCATGGGGAATGAACCATTCAAATTTCAGCATGTAAACTGATCGACAGTGAGTGGTGTCTCTCCAAGCCCCCCAAAAAAACAAGCAGTTGTGTGGCACTTTAAGACTAACAGATTTATTTTTTGCATGAGCTTTCATGGGAGAAAATCCCACTTCATCAAAGTGGGATTTTCTCCCACGAAAGCTCATGTGAAAAATAAATCTGTTAGTCTTAAAGTGCCACACGACTCCTTGTTTTTTTGCTGGACTAGACTAACACGGCTATCCCTTTGGAAATCTCCAAGCCCCAGCCTGTTGTGACTGAGACTGTGATTGGCTGGCAGACCACCAATCAGAGCTCAACTCAGATTAGCTGAAGCATATCCTTGTTACCCCTGTGTGCTGACGATGCAGATCGTAGCAGCAGCTGCAGGGATCATTCATAAAAATAGCAATGGAGCTGCGGATATCTGCAGCCACACCCACCGATGCAGTTACCCGCGGATCTGAAGCGGATACCTGAGGATCTGCGGGCTCTATTTATTTCCTGGCTCTACATAAGAAGAGGGCACAGATTTTCGGGGCAGAATCCAATCAACTGCAAGGGAACTCAGAGAAATGAGACATTCTCTGTGATAATGTTCTCCTATCTGTCTCTCTTTGTAATGGACAGTCTTGAGAAGTAATTCAGAGCCACTGTACTGCCACCGGTTGAGGTGATTGCCATAAATCCCCTGCTGGGGGCCAAGAGGTACAAGATAGAAACAGGTGAGTTTGCAACCTCTCATATTGTGAAAGGCTGCTTCCAACAGTCAGGGGTGGTAGAGCAGCCTCCAAGCCTTTGTCTCTGTGAATAGCTGAGATCCACACCAGATAGCATCAATGCTACCCTGGTTGCTCAGTGGAAGCTGAAATATAGATCTGTAATCTATCTGTGCCATATTGAAAGTGGTAAGAGATGGAATCAGATTTGTTTGGGTGGGGAGGATGGTCTCAGCAAACTAGAGCCCCATTTCAGCAAATACTTCTGCACATGCTTAACAGAAGATGTCTGAGCAGATATTAAGATGTGCATCAAGTTATGCAGATGCATATTTGTTTACAGGATCATGATCTGAATGTGACCCACAGGTTCTTTAAATGTTTGCCTTCATAGGACAGAATGTGTATCCTACACTTTCTAAATAAATTGTTTTATTCACAGACTCGAGGGTTTTTTATTAAAAAGTCACCTGAAACTTGATTTCAGTAGGTTATAAATATGAGTAATTGCAAGAAATATGCTATCTTCATACAACATGAGTAACGGTGAATAAGTAAATCTAATGCATTTTAAAACTGAGACAATTTAGTTAATTTAAAAACAGATTTAGAAGCTATATACACACCATAGCTGTGTACTGTAAATAGTCAACATTTTATAAATTTTATCCATAATACACAGACACTTTTATACACACTACGCACATGTATATTGTGGTTATTTAATATACGTATGACATATGAGCCTGTACACAAACTGAAAAATATGCTTAAAGGAATTCAAATGACAAGAGTCTAGAAAGTTATTATGGTACATTATCCTATCTTATTGCAGGATCAAAACAAGATGCTCATAGCCATAATGGTCTATGCTTTTCCAATCTTCATTTTAATGGTAACACAACAGCACACAGGATAATATTCCATGATCTCTCTGATACAAACATGGTAATAAATGAACACACAAAACATATGCACAGTACATTTCTCTTTGAAAGTAGCATCTTACCTTGCATGAAGAAGGAGCTAGGAAAAGTGCTGGCTGCTGGTTTTGAAGATGGATAACCTGGTGAATCTCTATTGTAGTCAGCAGTGCTTGCTGATGGGGCATAAACCTAAGGAAAAAGGATTAATTTAGTATGCCTTCAGCAATAACTGAAATATTTCAAGGCACTTTGCTTTAAAAAAGCAGCAACAACAAAATACTGAGTTTTTGCCCTCTTCACTCTAAATCAATTCCTAACATTACACAATACTTCTTTCAGAATACATAAATCTCAGTATTTGTGTGAAAGAAAAATAAACGTTAAGCTTCAAAAGATACTTAACTATGATATTTTCCAGCCTTAGACAAGAATATTTGTGAGGTGTTTGGAAACTTTAAGCTTTAAATATACTGTACAATGAACATATGTTGGACCTGGGAAATTATGGAACTTAAAAGACTTGAGAACATGAAAAAAAAATACTGATTCATTACATGAAAGTACACAGATTTACATTTAAGGACAAAAATGAAAGAAATTTGGAGAAGTTAAATTCTTTGTTCGCTTAACACAAAAATAAAATTTAGAAAACAGCACTATCAAGGGCATTGAAAATTATAAACTTATCTTAGGATATTAAATTCCCATAGTATTAGACCTTTGCAGAGAAGCTTGAAAGCACTATGAAAAACCCGAATCTACACAAGACCACCAACACAGCATGTGTGCATTGGGGGGGAAACTATTTTTTTTTAGTACTTATTATATTTGTGTGTGCAATAAACTAAGTAAGTGTGCTAAAAAATAATTTACTTGCATTCGTTTACTAATACATCAGAGATTTCTGTAGCTAGATTTTTACAACAGCATTTCTTGTATTTTCTTGTTTGGGTTTAATTTAACCAGAACAAGAAAGAAGAAAAAAAAGTCTGGACTCACAAAGTGTAGTTTAATTTTGAGTTTTCTTTTAGTAAATTTATGTGTGTATTGTGTAAAAAATCCTCAAATTTTTTTTGTTTCTGATTAAAAAGTTCCTCTCTCCAGATGGTCAGGAAGACTGAAGCACTGTCATCTTCTTGATGAAAATGGATACCTTCCTGCCTCCATTTTGAAGCAGGCAGCAGATCACAAAATTGGCAGACAGCCTACTCTGACATTCACAGGTCACAGTGAAAGGAAGAGAAATCCACCAATAAAATACAACTGCAAGCAATGTTAGAAAAAAGTCCCATCTATGCTCATATTGCCATTCACAAACATTACAAGAGAGATCAAATAATTTTTCTCAACAAAATAAACAGCAAGCTAAGAGCCAAAATCTGCCACCCTAATCCTAAGAGGAGTAACTTGTTCCGAAAGTTGTCCTGTTGATTCCGAGAGGGCTACTTAATGAGTAATTTACTGCTCTATCTGAGTAAGGTTGGCAGAATCAGGCTCTATGCACTTCCTAAAGAAGATTCAACGGTTAACAAGAGGCGTTTCCCAATATGTATATATTTAAATAAAATGCACACACACACGCACCCCTCTGTGAAAATACAAAGATTTTAAATATTTTTTTAATGCATCCTTGCAAACTATCCTGTAGAGTCTTTACATGAAGGTCTAGAGTGCCCTAAACAATGAAAATTAAAAGAGAAACTCTAAAGGAAGATCAGTTGATCTCTCCTCCCTCCCCCTCCAATTTAGGATCTGATCCCAGAAGCTTTTAGGGATGCTCAGCTTGCTGACATCTATTCAGGGCACTCAGCGCCTAGCAGAATCATGACAAACAGAAGTGCATTAAATATCCAGATGCTGCTGATGTACTTTCTTTCAACTTAGTGTAAGCAAAGTGCAGTCACAGAATGAGTACACTGTAATATTTGTTTGCAGACTTGTTGTAAAGGTAAAAGGAAAGAATAAGACTCCAAACCGAAAAGCACAAACAAATCTAGACCAAAGGCCTGTTAGCAACAGACCAAAGCTATTTCTCTTAGAACCGTTTAACGTTAGCTCTTTGATGCTATCAGAGTGATAAAGAGATGGAAGGGATTTTTAGAGGAATTCTTAGATCAGCTTCAATGCTAAAACAACTATCTTCTGGTTAAAGTCAGATCTGAAGGAGAAATAGCAGATATATACTATACTTCTATACAGTAGCACAGAAATATACTATAAATGTAAGAAAGATGAAATAACAGAAGGGAGTTCACTGGTCTTTCAGTGTATACACACTCAGACACTTCTCACGCTTTCAAACAACGTAATGAGTATGTTGACTGAAAAACATATATGTTGGGGAAGACTTATATAGTTATGCTTTTATGAGAAAAGCACAGAATCATAGAGTGATTCATGTTAAAATCAGAAATGCTGTATTGTGGTATTTACCTTTACTATAATTTTCCTTATTCCACAAATACTATGAAATACAAATTTAACTACTGCGGGTGATTAATACTCAGTTTTAAAATGGTGTTCATTTCACAGAACATTAACATTGCTCTGTTGCTTTTTTTTTTTAAGTGTGCTAAACAGTAGAATGGTTCTTAAATTGCCATACATATGGGAACTAGATGGAAGATATAAAGAAAATATAATAAAGGTTGTTTACAGTTTGAAGTAGCTGGCTTCATTTGCCCCTCTTCACCACCACCACCAGTTACATTGCTCTGCAACTTTTCCCTACACAATACAGACAGGTCACATTGATACCTTTGACTTCACTTATTTTAAAAAGGGGGCTTCTACTAGATTTTTAAAAATCTTTCTTTTCTGTCAATGTTCTGTTCATAAAAGGTGCTAAATGAACCATTCTGGAACGTGAACACATCTAGTCACTGAACATGGAAGGGGGGACGGCAAGCTTCCTTACACTGCCTTGCCAACACGTTTCAATGCTGACCTGGAAGCACCAGTCTCGCCGTTCAGTTTCACGCTTATTCAGTCTGTGGCTTTTCTGCTGAATCTGCGAACAAGTAGGCCAGTTAGGAACTGGAACATGACCACTAATGGCTTTCATACAGTCCACTAAACAGATATTAGCTCATTACTTTGAAATGAGTGGGGTTGACCTTTGAAAAAGAGGTGCTTTTCCCGTGGAACTCCCTTACCTGCCTTGTTGTCTTTGTGCTTTTCCTTGACCTTCTAACTGAATGTAGCTCTCACCCAAGTGACCCCCAAACTTCTGTCTTGTCTCCCCCCAACCAGTAATGGAATCTGTCCTCTATGCCCTCTCTAAAAGAGTGTGCCTGGCAGTTTGGTTTCCACCACTCTAATTTGATGTTATCATTCATGGCTAAGTATTCACTGGAGGCTCTGCTAAGTTGACTTAAAGTCAACCTTGTTAAGTCGACTTAAAGAGTCCACACTGAAAACTACTGTGGACTGCCTGTGTCCACACTTGCAGGGGGCCTGGAGGCTTTCCCCAACTACACTGGCTTAAGTCGACTTAATAAGGTTGACCTTAAGAGGTGATATTATTAAATCTACATAAGGAAGCACTGAGGTAGAGACTGATCTTCTCCAAGTACAAAGATACTATTTTTCCTTTGATTGGTGGACTAGAGTCTGCTAAAAGATAAGCCCACATTTAAAGCCAAAGATCTCTCTATGTCAGAAGCAGGTTAGTACAATTTTCAGGTAAGAAGCAAATCAAGATGAAGTATTTTAAACTTTTTATAATAAAATCAAATGCTATTTTATTTCTGTTTATAAGATTCTCTATATATCACATATTGTACCTCAACCTGCAAGGAAAAGCATCCTGAAGAATTAACTGGAGGCATTCTGTGAAGTCTCTTTGCCAATCAGATATTTGCACATATCCTCTTCCCCTATTTTACCTGTTCTGGTTTCCAAGTCCCCCAGCTCCCCTCCTGCCACTGCTCCCCTTCTGATGTTCTCAGCCCTTTCCAGTATCTCAAGCCACCTGTCTCCTCTCCTTTGCTGCCTGACTCTACTGGTTTCCTTGTGTTCTTGTCTGTGTGCAGGCAACAACAAGGTTAAATTTGCTAAATCATAGTTTGCCTACTGAAGCTGCCAATGCATAAAAAATAAAATGGAGAAGGAAAGGCAAAACACCACAGAACTGAGTGTTTGGGGAGTCAGCATAAGAGCCTGACATTTAAAAAGTTCCTTCAACACACACAACAGTCTTGTAAATCTGGTATGTTGTATATGCACCTGAAGCAATATAAGACATGAAGATTTCTGTTTATGGAAGTTCTGAAATATCCCAGGGAACATAAAGCCATAATATGGCAAAAAATAGTTACTGTACCAAACTCAGAAGCTGATGTAAGTGAGTAGCATTGCAAGAAAGGAGTGTGGTAGGAAATGCAACTAGCAAAATTATTACAATTTACACCTTCTGCAGAGGTTCAAAGTGGATTCACTTGACTTCTTTCTCCACATGCAACATACACCAATTTACATATCACATCTGAATTTGGTTCAATATGTATGCTCACAAAATAAATTTTATAATAATCACATATCTTTTTAATACATTTAAAAAATAGAATAAGGATATGTCAAAAGAAAATGCTCCATATGTATAGATTATGTATTGTACTCCCTTCACAGCTTGCTTTGGCTCATCTGCTCATTTCTACATACCAATAGTCATTTCAAACTAAACATAAAAGATATGGCTTCATTAAAAAAATAAAGCGGAAACAACAAATTTTTAAAGAAAAACAAAAATAATACACCTCTCAGTGTAGGTGTGCTTCACATGAATATTCTTTACTAAACATAAAAGGTACTACATTGTAAATCTGTTATCATACACTCCCGAGCGCAATGAGCATATATGTGTTTTATATACGCTCATTTGCTTATCATCTATTCACTAATGTACACCTATTCTTCACTTTGTCATTTACTAATACAAATCACAAAATTACAGTGTCAAATTTTTAAATGTGCTGCACAAATTGCAACCACAAACCGCTTCTCTCTCGCTCCCCCACCCCTTGCAAAATCCTGTCGTTGCACACAGAATGACAGACAGCTTATCCTGATAGGTTCCTTTTGCCCACAAGTGCAGAATCTGAACAGACAAATGCCTGTTTTGCCAGTGCAACTTATGCCTATGAGATTATGGGCAGAATTTTCATTTACAGCTTGTCTACAAGGTTGGGTAATATATGCCATGAAAATGTAATTTCTAAAGGGCACTAATATGTAGCCCATTAACTGGTCTTTGTAGATCAACACACACGTACACAATGTAAATTATACACAGCGTATATGTAAATTCATATGTACCCAGATCCTCCTTTATCTCAACCATGGCACAATTCTCCAATTTCTTTGTTTCACAAATAAATTCAGTTCAATTAAACAAGCATGTTTAAATATTACTGTGCAGACTGGGGTGTCAAACTTACAGCCCATGGGCCGGATCTGGCCTGCCAAGGGCACTGATTCAGCCCGTGGAGCTGCTGCCTGGAAAGACTCTGCAGCAGCAACAAACAGCAAAGACAGGTTGTCGCTGGCAGAGCAGGGGCAAAGTATGCTGCTGACTCACTCACAAGATTAAGTCACAGCACAGGCGAACAAAGGAAGCACTCCAGCCAATCCTGGCTCAGCTCTTCTGTGGTCTGCCAGCCAATCAGAGTCTCGGTCACGGAAGGCTGGGCTGGCCTCCCAGAGATCCCCTGCACCACCCCACCGCAACTGCTCACTGTCAGTCGGTCAGTCTGCATGCTAATTTGATTGACAGAACATTGCATAAATTGCAAATAAGAAAGGAAAAAGTAGCAGGGGCCTATGTGGGACTGAGCCAACCAAAGGCCACCGGGCTGAGTGACTGACAGTGAGTGGGTGCGGAGGGGCGAGGCAGGAGCCAAGCCTGCCTGTGTCTGTGACAGACTGATTGTCTGCGGCCGCAGGGGAGGGGAAGTGGAAAGGGAAGGGGAAGGGGGTCTGGGAGCTGGCCAGCAGGAGAGGGTCTGAAAGCCAGGGTGGGGTAGGGGAGCCCACAGGGTAGGGAAAAGGGAAGGTGTCTGAGTCTGCGGGATAGGAGAGGGGACAAGGAAGCCCATGCCGCTCTGAATGTGGCAGGGGAAAGGGTTGGGGAGCTCGTGTGCACAGATGGTCCTCATCAGGTGTCCTGCTTTCCAATGTGGCCTCACATACAGAATGAGATTGACAGCAAAGGAAACTACAGTGTAGACTGTAAGTCATCCCCATTGAACTCTATGTCCATTTCCCACAGTCAATACAATTTCAACTGATAGGAAATTTACCCTGACCCACTCTGGTGCTGTTAGTGTTGTTAGAGTTAGTTCTAAGGCTAATCTTTGCGATGCCTCCTGGTCCTCGCTGCAATCTCTATTTAATTTGAACACCTGCATTTCGCTTAGTCTTGACATTAACTTAGCAGACTTGCTCCACACGCTATTATTTTTAAGACAGTGCATCACAGAAATGCCCTCTGCCAGCAACTTGTGCAACTTGGCAACAGCTGAAGTATCTCAAGGCATAATTGTTTTAAATTTGCACCAGGAGAAACTCCCCTTTTTTCTGTTTCCATTTGTCCTACTGCAAGTCCATTTGGAAATTGGCTCCAAAATCATCATTAAGAATGATACCTATGAGCATCTAACAGAAGGAAAGCTGAATTTAATCGTTCTTCCATCCACAAACAAACCTGAGTTAATGGTGAGCTGTGGGACTAAATTCCTTACCCCAAACCTCTGACATGGTGTGTGGGGAGCTCTGCATCTCTTCTATAACCACTTTTTGCAGGGGGCATAATTCCTATGTATCATGGCAGTTGGACCTATATAAATACAGATCCAGTAGCCAGGATAATACTTCCCATTGAGCCTGCACTAAGCTTCCCTTTGACAGGAAGCTTATATAAAACTGAATTTCAGCCTGACTGCATACAAATAATGCTCTACCTACTCTTCCATGGGAACCAATCATGCTATTTGGTGACAAACAAACAATGTTACACAGTCAGTTCAACCAGCCATGCATGCGGAGGTGAGAGGGGGGAAGACCCAGAACATGCTGGTAGAGGACCAAAAATTTCCCAGTTACAAGTAGGATGTTTTTCAGAGACACAAATGGAAGCTATGAGCTCAACTCCCAAGGAATGTCAATGTGACAGGCACCTGCTATTTGTGTGCAGGTTACAAATTTGTCATGGAAAATTAAGCAAAAATCACGGAATAGTCATGGTAAAAAAAAACGAATAGACTCATAGTCATGGCCACAAAAATGTATAATTTTTAACACTTCCTGGCCGGCCTCAGGCACAACCACAATATTCACCAAGGGGGCTCTCCTGACCACCAGCCCTACAGTTGGATGCTGCCTCCTGGATCCTAGTGCTAGAAGAGTTCCAGTTCAATGCATGTTGGATTGCTCAGCAGACACTGAAGTAGAAAGTCATGAGGAAAGTCACAGGAAGTTGGGAAAGTTGCGGGATGCCACTGGAAATCATGGTTTTCATGACTTCTGTGACTTGGTCTGATCGCTCGTGTCTATCATAGGTCTCGGGCCAGTGGGCCTAAGACAACATTACAACATTGGTGTGCAGGGTGTTTTATTGCGCAAGAGATTCCTTCTGAATGGTAGGAAAACTTGAACTCAAAGCAGATTTAGACAAAATCATACACCAGCTTTTCTTCATGCATTTTCACCACTACATGCAAGCTTTCGAGTATTCTAGATATTTGCTTGAAAAGCTCACTCACTCAACAGGTATAATGGAAATAACCATGTTCCTGATCATGCTTCCTGATCTGACATCATGACAATACTAACCAGTCTTCAACACAAGAAACAGGAAACTCACTAAGGCAATAATCAAAAATAGGCAGGGTCAAAACATTTTTCGCAGCAGGGGAAACTGGTGATTTTTGCCTTTTACACAGCGTTTGTTCAAAAAAGATGGGTAAAATTTGAAAATGGCCAAGCTAGCAACTTCTACATGTGAAAATTTCATTTTTTCAGTTTAGGGGTTAAGGAAAAAAAGTACTGAAAAGAGGAGAAGGGGCAGAAGATTTTAATAATTTGGAAAAAAAAACCCTGCCAAAATAAATGCTAACTTGCAAAATGTAATGAAACTGGGGGAAAGAGTGTGAGTTTTCATTGTCAAAGACAGTATGAACAGTTTCACAAAGTGAAAGTCACTGAATTCATATTAAAGTAACTAGCCTTTGCTATATCTGGCTGAACGAGCAGAGTTCAAGATGTTACAGAGATCTGTCTTTATCCAGCAATTACCAAAAAGGAGCCCTAGCCAGCAATACCTACTTAAACAAAACACCTACTTTTGTCAGGCTTTTAAAGCACTAGTGATTCACAGCCTTTGCTATTCATCTTTCAGTATGATAGCATGATAGTAGTTAAGAGCAGAGATGCATGAATTCTCATACTTGAAGGTGAACAAGTCTACAGATTTGTTTATCATGATCATGTAGAGGCTGCACTATTTTCAACTGAAAACAAAGCGGATGAAGGAGACAACTAGTATGAACAGGGAATATTTTCAATAGGCTTTATCTACCTTTCCAGTATTTCCAATAGTCCCTGAACAAAATCGTTTTTAAAAATCTCAGAAATCTTAGTATATTTTTTCAGATATATTCATCCATAAAAGTTTACCAGATGACTTTCCAAACAATCATTTCTATGTAATTATTTAAAAAGACAAGTAAATTATTCCAAATAAGCATTGACAAGCAAAAATCAACTGAACTACTCAACCCAAAATGTAGGAAGTAAAATGGGCCTAATTTGTATGAGAACAGGAAAAATGGGAAATGGCAAATGTGTAAAATAGGTTTGTTGAGTTCACAGAAAATGTATTATAGATTGAAAGATTTTAACACTTGGGAAATTCTGAATTCAAAATGATTTCATGTAATGATAGGAAAGTTCTGAAGAAAGCACTATGTAATGTGACATAATGAAAGAATTATCACATTATGTTAAATTTTGGAACCCAGCCTGGAAATTCCAAATGTTCCTTTTAATTTCAATTTTCTGGGAAACTTACTGCCTTAAAGAGTAGAGAAAGGAACTGACCATTATGGCCAGAAAAGAACAGTGGATGTTTAGTGTTCATTCCCTCAACTGGGGATAAACTATTTTCCTTTTCAAAATATCAAAAGCAAAACTTCTAGATTAATACTGAAATGTAGTGAAGTGTCAAATCTGGATCAATAGAAGATGTAGGGAAACTTTCCTCCACTCTTCTCAATGCTGAAAGCCAATCTGAATTCAATGCATGATTATGGAATGATGGTCTTAGTAGGGGGAAGAAATCTGATGATCATGTGAGTACTACCATGAAGGAAACAAAAGTGAATGGGATGAATATCTCCAGAATATGTTACAGATGCTTTATGGTTAATTACCAGTTAGTTTATGAATAACAACAGTAAATTCTGTTTTTCAAAATACTTTTTTTCACTCATAAACTTGTGTGAGGGATCTAAAACATAACACATAAGACTTGTTTGAGGGATCTAACACATAACATGTGAAAACATCTTATTCAAATTCTGCTACTACTCATTAGGTGACAAACACAAACTAGAAATTAAGCAAGCTTCTAATCTAGACCCTGGTATATCAGGAAGAAACATTTATATTTGTTTTGAAAAGAATTCTTTCTTAGGATGAGTAAGTATCTAAAACTGACCATACAGCGTTGAGATATTGTTACTGTAAAGCATTCCAAAGACATATGGGTACTTGTAAAGTGCTTTGAGATCCTTAAATGAAGATGCTATCTAAGTGCAAATTACTGAACCTTTTACTGAGTTAGAAGCTGCCCCCAAGACCTTCTGCAACTCCTTTTCATCAGATTTTTTTTTTTATGATAACCAGGATTAGATGTTAGAAACCATGTTTGAACAGAAACCATAAGATTTTCAACTACTCCTTCAGTCTTGGCCATCATTTTTCTGACATATATTTAACTCCCTCTTGTCCATTCTCAAGCCTTGGTTGTACTATTATAAGAGAACTCTCATTTGCTGTTCTAACTAAAATACCTCTCAACGTTTTCTTCTGAGCTATACAGAGAGAAGCAATCCTTGTTCTGCAGCTGAGGCTGAGAGGTTTCCCCCCATGATGCCATGGCAGTGATCTTCCTGACGTCAACATAACGTGATACACAGCAAGCCATCAGTCTGGCCTTCATGCAGGATGACAAATTAAAGAAAATATATTGCTGTTCACACTAAGCTCAAATGTGTAGTGCATGCTGTAAAACAGTAAAGATTTAAGCCTGTATACTTCCAGATACAGTGAAATCCACTAAAATGAGTACCTGATGTAAGGAATCATGCACGGAAAGAATAGACTATCAGTCTACAGATCCCAATACGTGGTGAAATCCCCTTAAAATGAAGATTTCCAAAAGTGAACATTTATTAAATTATAAGAACCTTACCAAATGGTAAAATGTAATGGCTATCAGAACTGCCAAAAAAATAAGCCCACTCATTGTCAAGATCTGGTCTGCATTAGCTGATGTCAGCTTCATGGAGTAGGAAAAACTGTCTTAAGCAAATACCTGAGAAAATAATAAACATCCACCACAGAAGTCCCTCTCTGCAGCAGAGTCCCTCTTCTTGTAAAATTACCCTTTGACTGATCTCTGATTTTTATGATAGCTATTGGTTTTGGATCTGGTGCTTCCTGCCCTCCAAAAGAAGTATTGGATAAGGAATCTGACCATCACTTTCTGCATGATTTCCAATAACTGGCCACTCAGGTCTCATTCCCCAGCATTATGATTTGCATTTTGATGCACTTAAAGTTTTTTAGTCCAGGCTGTCTGTTTTTACTTCATATGGATGAGGTTGCTCAGAGCAATATTTTCAAACAAGATTCCTCATTAACTTTTCAGCCTATTTGAATTCCTAATTTTCTGTGGAAGACTTAAAATAAATAGTGATATGAAAAGGCACACACGCAGTACTGCGCTTAGGTGGTACAACATAAGGGAAGCTGGCTTGGCAGCACCAGCAACACAGAAATGTTGTAAAGCAAAACATTTTCATCAGCCACATCAAAAAGTCACTATTTCTTCTTATAAAATGACTTCTTTGGTTTCTTTTCCCCACTCTGATAGTCCTTCCCTAGGCACACTTAATATTCAGTCCCTGCTGAGCAGCAGTAATGAGGAGATACTTTCTGGGTACCCCCTACAGTCACTAGTTCAGTAAAGCTAAGATTCGACCATGTTGGGTGGATGACAGTGCAGTCGGCTTTAGCATTACCTCTCCAAAAGGAAACAAACACGCATTTCATTAGCCCCTTTATTTGTTCTCCCTAGTTCTGACATCCAAGCCACATTTTGCCAAGGTAGAACAACTTTCCCCGACTTTTAGTTAAAATCATTTTGTCCTTTTCCACATGTTAGGAGCAGGTTCTTCATTTTCTGGACTGACCTATTCTAGGTTTCCAGCAATAGGACACTTTTTAAACCACAGGTCCCTAATCTGGGCCACATGTTGCTGCTGGTTATTTGGAGGGTGAGGGGAGATGGGGGAGGAGTGAGATGATGAAAAGACCAGCTCCACAACTGAAGTGCATTACCAGCCCAGCGTGGAAAGGGCCGGAAGGAAAACCCACCCACCTCACCCTGCGTTTATTCTATCAACCTGCAATTGCAGCAATCAAAACCAGATGTCGGCTCTTCCAGATCTTTCTCACAGGACAAACATGCAAAAGGCCTAGGGCTTGGCGTTGCCATCGAATAGTAATTGATACCATATGAGCCACAAAACAGAAAAGCACATGCAAACCACCCCCACCCCCGTGAGAGGTATGAAATTGCAGGTCCCGCTGAGCCGTTAAGTGCACAGTGCACCATGAAAAACAAGTGTACATAGCTACAGTCACCACCTGTAAGTCACAAAGCCGAAAAGGGCTCACTGGCAAAAGCAAAGCCCTGGGGGCTAACAGGAGGTTGAAGGTTGCCCAGGGTTAATGAAAAAGATTGTTGAGCACTGAAGAAAATGAATGCAGGTGCGAGTCTAATCTTAAAATCAACGATGGCCTCTGCCTCAAATTTTGTACCACATTCTTTAATTTACACATGTTCTCCTGCACGTACTGTATGCTGAGTACCAGAGAAGTTATATTTAGACTGTAGGTTTTAAACAGGTCTACTTCTTGCTATTGTCTGTTCTCTTGTTGGAGACAATACAAAAAGAACAGCAACCCTCATTGTGAGCTTATTAAAAGGAGAATTATTGCAGTGCCAGGATGTTCTGAAATCACTTTCTTTAAAGCCGTTTAGATGTGTCACTGTATTCTACGAAAATAGTGATTGGGACTGTCCGAGCAACTGCTGTTTTGATGTGGAAGTTTTGCCTGTATAATGATTGTGAGCATCCAGTAAATAGCTCAGTTTCCTTTTACGCTAACAAAATTACCAGTATAGCATTCTGCATGGTGTAAGCTTGCTTTTCTTGTTCATTTTGAGTTTCACTAATGTGATCAAGCAGACTTTTGTAGAGAGTAGTGTTATTTCAAAAAAGTGCCTGCAAAATTACAGTTTTATAAACCACAGTTCATTTTGAAGTGAAACATAAAGATTGCAAAACAAAAACGATTAGGTATATGAAACAGGTTCCACATGAGAAGAGATGAATAAGTGTGGAGCTTTTCAGCCTGGAAAAGAGATGACTGAGGGGGGCTAAAATAAAGGTCTATAAAATCATGACTGGTTTGAATAAAGTAAATAAGTAAGTGTTATTTACTTCTTCTTATAATATAAGAACTAGGGGTTACCAAATGAAATTAATAGGCAGCAGGGTTAAAACCAACAAAAGGAAGTATTTCTTTGCACAGTGCATAGTAGCCAGCTTGTGGAACTCTCTGCCAGAAAATGTTGTGAACATTGAGATTATAACAGGGTTCACAAAAGAACTAGATAAGCTCATGGAGGGTAGATCCATTGACGGTTATTAGCCAGAATAAAGTATGTGTCACGCTCTGAAGTGTCCCTTGTTTTTCAGAAGCTGGGTATGGGCAATGGTGGATGGATCACTTGATGATTGCTTGTTCTGTTCATCCTCTCTGAAGCACCTGGCATTGGTCACTGTTAGAAGACAGGATACTGAGCTAGGTGGATCATTGGGTTGGCCCAGTGTGGCTCTTCTTATGATCTTAAGACCAGTGGCATTGCTGGCACGGGGCACAGGGGGACACGTGCCCTGAGTGTCTTGTGGTGGCAGCAGCCTGATCTGGGGCTGGGCTGCCCACGGCAGTAGCTGCCTTACCTGGCCCCGTGCCTGGCCGGGGATCCAGGGCCAAGCTGCCTGTGGTGGTGGCTGCATTACCCAGTCCCATCCTGATCTGGGGCCTGGCTGGCAGTGGCAGGAGCCCCATCCGGGCCCTGCCCAGGACCAGTTGCTAAATCAGGCCAAGGGAGTGGGGCCCAAGCCCAAGCCCTGGGTCTTCTTCTGGGCCAGCATCACTCCTGATCTAGACCAAACTATGTATCTGCTGAGCAGTGTTGCTTTCAATTTCACCACCACTCACTTCTACAAAAATGAATGTCTTACTGAAACATACACTAAATGTTAGCTGTCTAACTTTTGTCACTTATTCTACCCTATATGATACTCTACCTCCACAGATTCAGTTGAGTTAAAATATTTTCCAGATGGAAACACTGAATACTGCATCTTCTGAATGCCCTAAGTTAACAAAGCATAAATTATTTTTTGAAGAAAATTATATTACGCCATCCCTATGCTGCAAGATACATTCTAAAAAAGGCAAGAACAATATAAACGAACTAGATAGTCTCTATTCAGACTGATTCCTTTCTGCCATTTCTCTCTATACTGTCATACTTCCTAAATCACCACCAAAGCATATATGTACAAGTCCCATCATCCTCTGTCATTAGAAGGGACATTAGGAAATTGCAGGTAAACTGTAATGACAGATTCTGCTGTCCCCTCCATTGCTCCTGTGTATCCTAGCTTTGATGAAATCAATTGACAGGCGATATAGCCTTGTCCATTAGGAGAAATAGCTGCTCCTGTGAAATATATTTTTCAGAAGGTATAGTTTCCCAAATGGTCTGATCAGGTTGGAACTGCTTCTAATATATGCTAGAGGAAGAAAATGGAGATGGAGGAGAGAGAACAGTGAGAAAAAAGAGGATGAAGAAAAGGCAAGGCAATGAAATTGTGAAGGATAAAGGAAGAAGGGAGGCTAAATCAAGTTAAGACAACAAAGGGATGGGAAAAATGAACCAGAAAGGAGAAGAGAGAAGACAAAGTTTAGAAGAAAAATATGGGATTGCAAAGTAAGGAGGAGAACAAATGCCAAAGTGATGCTCATAGTGTACAAACTGAAATGGGTTAGAAGAAAATAAGGGTATGTCTACACTTGCAAGTTAGTTCGAATTAAGGAGGCTTAATTCAAACTAACTTAGTACCTGTCTACACTAGGCTTTTATTAATTTGAATTAAGGAATTCCTTAATTCGAACTAATGAAATCTTAGTTTGAATTTGTCAGACCTGCCAGTTAGTTTGAACTAAGCCCTTGGTTTGATCCTGAGTTCAAACTAAGGATGGTGTAAACTAGAATTAACCCTTAGCTCGAATTTAATAAATTTGAATTAAGGTCAGTTAGTTTGAATTTACAAAGTGGACTAATTCGATTTAACGTTAAGTCAAATTAGTCTACTTTGTTAATTCGAACTAATAAATTTGAGTTTAATTCAAACTAAACTTGACCTTATTAGTTCGAATTAACAAGTTTGAACTAACTTTTCCTGGTGTAGACATAGCCTAAGAGAACAAATTAGAGAGGAGGCAAAGCACAGAGGGAAAGAAGGAGGCGCTTAAGAACTCCCAGCACCACCACCAGTGAAACCTACAAATAGGCAGCATCACAGAACAAAATATATATAGGTAGAAATAGCACTTGGAGACTGTATTAGGTTTTGCTGAAGCCTGTTGCTGAAAGAGGGATAGATGATAAACAGCCATGTCTCAGCACCCTTCAGGCACTGGTTAGAGTGATCAAGTCTTTGCATAGCTTCCCACCAAGGCTGGGCTTGTTCCCTATCTTCCGCATAACTGGGATCTTGGGGAGAGAAGGAAAGAGGAAGAAATGGCAGATATTATTTTTACCTCCCTGGAAAAAGCAGGGCATTATCCCAGAGAGAAAACTGATATTAGATATCAGGGGCCTACCTCTACTCCCATTTTTACACCCATGTAAACCAGAAATAATTTCATTAACCCCCCCAAAATTAATCCTGTGTAAAATAGCAGGAATTTTGCCCAAGAAATGTTGTTAGCCTCAGATGCTGGTAACACTTCCAGCATTATGGCCATGCTTCTTAGAGACACAAATTGCTATTCTTATCTAATACTGAAAAGCACTTGGGGAGGAGAGATGGGAGTAAGAGAAAAGCCAGAACACAGAAAATAAAACAGAGGCAGCAGAGAAAAAAGCAAAGACACAATGATACCTACCAAAAAATGCTAGTGCCTCCATAAAAGCCAATATAAAGAAAGGAAGGTGGAAATAACTGAAGGAAATAGTGTTACCCTTATTTTTAATACTGACCCTCATCTGGGTTACTGAAAACGAAATGTTGTAACTATAGCACATTTCTAAAAAGGATCCTGAGAAGGTATGGATCCTGCAAGCACACCTCAGAAGACAGCACAGGTATGAAAAGAGAAGCCAAGAAGACAAATACATAAGAAAGGAGCAAAGATGAAGGAAAATGGGCAAAGGCAGGCAATGGAATGCAAGAGTGGAGAGAAAGCTGCGAAGAGTGAAAGAAATTAGGGGTTGATCCTGAGAGATAATGAGCATCCTGCAATTCCAATGATTTCAATAGCACTCAGCATCAAACCCTAAGTGAAAGAATAATTGTGTGGGCAAAGGAAAAAGAGTGGGAGATAGCAATAAAAGTGATGGCAAAAAGAACAAAGGTGCCATTTGCAAAAAGTCAGGGGTGCTTAGCATGTGTAAATTCTAATTCACATTTAATTTAAATTAGCACATTCATGTGCCTTTTTAAAAAGGAGTTCCCAGCAGAGGTAGAGAAAAAGAAGATGAGCATTTCATGTGTTGCATTTTTTTTTCATTTCAGTATCAAATTTATAATTTTTTTTCCACCAGATTTACTGAGAACTATTTTGTGCTTCTTATTTTCTATGGTCTATTTTCACATACATGCAAAGACAGTAAACATATCTTACCGTATTTTTCTCCAAAGTTTCTCTGAAAGAAATGAGCCTTAATCCTGCAATTCTGCAGTGGCTCTGGTCATTACCTAGCTAGCACAGCATGAACAACTGTCTTAAAAAATACACACCTTGTAAGTTTGAACTTATCTCTTTGCCTTAAAACAGGGGTAGGCAAGCCCCAGCATCTGTGCCAACAGTGGCATGCAGCACCCTCTGCAGTGCCACTGACATTGTCACTCCTGCCATTGTAAGCCACTTTGGGGACAGCCGGGGCACAGGGGAGGTCCCCATCTTGTCCATGCTCTAAGCATACTGCAGAAAGAAGCTGCCCAGGGTGACTCCTTTTGGTGGCATGTCTGAGAAGTGTCTGTCCACTCCAGCTGTGGCCACTGTCAAATTTTTAGGTGATAGCTACTTTTTTTTTTTTTTTTTTGGCAGAATGGGCTGCCAGCAGTGGCTGAAGGCTGGGCAGAAGAGACCAGCATGGGGGTTGACAACCTTAAAAAATCCCAAGCAATTCCTGCAAATCATGTTTTATATTCTCTGAACTTCTAAGGGCCAGATTCTCAGTTAATGTAAATCAGCATAACTTCATTGACATCAATGGCCCACAGAATATAAACTAACGAAAAAACAATGGAGCTGATGTGCTTGGATCCCACAGAACTGACTAGAGACGTACAGCTAAACTCTGTCTTGATTTGCTCTGGCTTCCTCGGGTAACAGTGTACATATAGCCTCTAGGCAGGAGAAAGTCCCTTAGTGGAGGAAGCTGTGGCAGTATGAAGCAGTCCAAACCTCTCCGATAGTAGGATGGCTACAGGAGACCTGCACGGCCTGAAAGTGGCAATACTAAGTAGGAGAAAGGTAAAGCCAGGACATGCGCTGATTTAGCTAACGTTCTCACTAGCATCCATTGGTGAGCCTCCTATAGACCCCCTGTTTGTTACTAAGACTCCTGTTCTTTAGTCAGATCCTCACAGGTAGGCTCCTACACACAAGTACAGTCCCACTAATTTTAATGGATCTTAAGGGTTTGGCCTTCTCCTGTGATAATTTCACCTTGAGTGCGTGAAGATTTACACCGATACCTCCCTGCAGGTGTTTCAATGACCGTAAACATAAGTTTAAGACAGGCATTGACAAATCTGTTTCTGGTCACCATGGCGACCAGTTTTAGAAGCCAGTTGCCTAGCTCCACTGCAGAAATATAATGCAGGAGCGCCCTCTGGCGACCAAAAGAAAAATTGCTGGCATCTAGTGGTGAGACAATTTTGCCCACCCCTGATTTAAGATAGGTTTCAGTTCAGCCCTCAGCTTTGAACCAGATGACTAGCATTTATGGCAGCAACTCACTATGATGAACCAGCTCAAAGAGCAAGTAAGTTCCAATGGGGAACAAAGATGGGTCCAAACTGGAGTATCAGATCCATATCCTTCCCCCTGAGTTTTGGGGAGACTGGATCCAAGCTCAACATGTTGGGCTTATCTCAAGTAATGAACAGTGAATTCTACGCTCTGTGGAAATGTCTTCATCTCCATGAAACAGAAGGGAAATGGGGTGACAGCAGTTTCAGGTGCCAAGACACAATAAAAACAATGAGGAAAGAAAATGTTTGCTTTTTATGTCAGCTGAAATGTCAGTACCCATTAATAAATCTATCTGCTAAATCTACTCTTATTCATGTGGGATATCACCAAGTTAAAGTAAAATAAATTATCTTTAATTAAATGGAATTGTCGTCTTCCTCCCGCTATCATTCCCAATTATTACATCCTAATCAGCCCTTTTGGGAGAAGGCATGAGAGAAGGCTGAAAGGCACAGTTTCTATAAACAATTTTTCTCTCTGTCAAGAAATGGAGCTTTTCTTTTAATTATTGTTTAGGACTAAGACTTTCACCCAGTTTTTGATGAAAGGGATTAAAAGTTTTAAATGCCATCATTCTAAGAGAGAAAGAAATCTGTTCATGTCATCACCCCCAATGAAATTTCCTGAGTCCTTCCTACAATTAAAGCCCAGAGCAGGGCAGAGGCAGTTAGGAAATATGCAGGTCATTTGCTTAAACCTCTTTATTATTATTTCCAGCAGGAGATTTGCATTATAAACTATTTTGACCGAAAAGAGAAGGTAAACGCATTAGGGAATGTGAGCTAGTGGTTAGAATGTAGAAATGGGAACATGTGTGTTTGGGTTCCAGACTCTACTCAGTGATTAAGTGAGTATGTGACCTTGGGCAAGTCATGTCTATGCTTACCTATCTAAAATGGATATTGTAATTACTTTGCAGGGGTACTACAAATCGAGTTGTGCTGAAGGTATATGACAAAACCTCAAACTACATGAAACTCATTTGGCTTGGGAATTAATTAAACCTGAAACTCAGACCAGAGCACATTTCCTGCAAGAAAGTTCTCAAAGGTAGATGGATTTGAGCATGCGGCGCGGCGCACCTTGTAGGATCAGAGCCTAGCTTTGGGAAAAAGGGTTTGATCTTCTGAGCTAGCATGGAATAAGTCTGGAAAAAAACTGGACCAATTAATGTTTCTGTGTCAAAACCATGTGGAATCTGCATAGTGTTCATGCAAATGTACAGGAAACTCAGCAATTTTAACTGGGTTTCACTTTCAGATTTTGGATCATTTGAATTTGACTCAAAGTGAAACTGTCGTGAGAATGCAGGCAGGCAGACTGACGATGAACAAAATGCTTCTGCAGCCCCTAACGCTCAATATACTGAGTTCCACCAGCTGTAGTAGTAAGGATTAGTTTGCTAGTGTTTAGAAAACAAACTGCAGGGATTTGATTTTCAAAGAGGCACACACACAGTTATGTTTGACCATGATCGTGACAACACGTAATTCAAGTACTTGTGTGCGCAACTATATGCCACCTACACATCTAAGGGGTTATACGTATGCAAAAAGTACCTGATTTAGGTCTGCAATCACTGTAGTTGTGCATACAAATAAGGCACACAAAGCATGCCCATATTTGAACACTGATCTTATGAATGGGAATTAAATATTACACTGTTCTAACACAGCAGCATCTAGAACTTTGATTTAAACAGGAGTTTTAAAACTGACTGGGATTAAGTTCTAAAAATTAGCAAGGTCAACACTGCGAGTTTCTGCATTTCGTACACGTATGTAAAATGCCATGTATCAGAAAAAAACCTAAAAGTAATAATTTACTTGACCAACCAAGCAACCAATCAACCCATTCTGAGGTGATTGAGACTTTCCATATTCAAGATTAATTTGTCAAACGGATTCAACCACAAAAAATTTTCTGAGCTAGATTCACAAGGAAGTTTACATGCCATTTACGAAACCACTGAAGGAAGAAGAGATGGTCATTAGTAGCCCAGTGTTTAGGGCAGTCATCTGGACTGCAGGAAACACATATTCAAATTCTTCCTTGGATGCAAGGACATAAATCGAGGTCTCTTGCCTCAGTGTCCCAAAAACTAAGATATAGGCTATTTTGAGAAGGGAATCTCCACTGTTTTAGTTGCTTCCCCTTGATTAAGTAATTACATAGTCATTGGAACATGGACTGGAATCAGGTGAGTGCCCCAGCAGCTGGGCTAGAGAGTTATCCTGACCTTTGCTCAATGAATATTCAAGTATTTTACATAAAGGGGAACAGTGTGAACAAGAGAGATTAAAGGCTTGTCTACATACCACCAGAGCACACACTACCAGGATGTGATGAGTGATTCTCAACCAGCGGTGTGCTTACCCTGGGGATAGCAGAAGGTTCTAAAAAATTTAAGTTAGGTCTAAGGCAGTGCTTTTCAAACTTAGGGTCAGGCCTCAGTCCTGGGTTGTAGCCCCTTAGGCACTGCGCCGTGGCATCCCTGCTGCTGCCACCAAAAGACTGGAATGCATTGTTGAAAGATGACTGTTGGGCTGCGGGCATAAATGATTTTTTTTCAATCAGGTCCTGAGGAAAAAAAAGTTTGAAAACCTCTGGTCTAAGGCGTTCATTGACAATACTGCCTACAGGGATTTTGTGAATAATTTAGCCCTTTGTGGCCTTCCCATATAGGGAGAGAGAGAGAGAACAAGAAGTAGAAGCAACAGCTAAAAATGCCCCAATCTAAATAAAATGAATCTTTTCTGACTTTTTTAATTCACAAAAATTGCAGCTTCAGTTTGATCTGAACTGAATTCTTGTTTCTATTTTTTATAACTGCCAGTGAAGTTTAAAAAAAAAAAAAGCATTTACACAACTATAGTAACTATATCTCCCATAACTTTCTTGCAATGGTGAATGCTCCCAGCTTACAAGAAGACTAACAACAGTGACTCAGATTGTATACATCTCATACTATCTTATACCCCCTCCAAAAAAGTTGATTTAAAGGAAAATTCACATTAAAATAATTTATCTTGAGGGGAAAATTGCTTCACTCATGTCATTAACAACAATTAAGACGATTAAAACTGAAATTATCGTGAAAAATCTAACTTATATTTCACTCTGAAAATTGTTCACCATTTTCTTTCTCAGTTTGGTTGAACTTTTAAAAGTGATTAAGCAATTTCACTGTTTTGTTTCTAGTCAGTATCACTTCTGGCATTCTAAGCTTTGAGCTGTGATGGCTGGATTGCAAGTAAGACGTAACAATGTTGAAATCCAGACAACAAACTTTTTATTGGATTTTTTTTTTTGTAAAGACTAAAATACCTCCATTGAAGTTTTCACTGAGTACAGTTTTCTCATTACATGTCATTGCACTATGAGTGCTTTTTAAGAACAAGTTATAACAAGTCATCTCTGAGCCTGATGAGTGTTGTGGTGCCTGACAAATCATCCCTTAGCCTGCTTACCTGAGGGCTCTGCCTTTCATCCATCAGGTGTCGGAAAAAGATAAGAGTCATTTTTAAAAGTTCCTTCAATAACCAACTATTCTGAGAGCTGCAATGTGTGCAGCCTCCTGATCGGAGGTGGCAGGAGCTGGGCCAGGGTGCCTGCCACAGGGTCAAGGGAGATGGGGAGGTGTCAGCCTGGAACCAGAGCAGGCCCCTCGTAGGGTCCCCTGGTGACAGGGAGGTACAGCCTGGAGCCTAGCGTGGGTTGCCTGAAGAATCCCCCAGTGACAGAACGGGAGCCTTGGAGCCCAGAGATAAAATAGTGCAGCCAAAGAGCCACATGCAGCTCTGGCGCAACAGGTTGCAGACCCCTACATTTGGTGAATGTCCTACCAGGTGACCACAAGGCCAGGGTTATAGTCTTATAATGAGAACAACCATGGCAGCCTCCTCACTACATTCCTGGGAGCATCATCTGCTTCTTAATGGTCTTGACAGCCTGCCCCAGACTCAGTCTGTCCCTGTTCCTACCTCATTCTAACCCTGCTTTTTGTTCCTCACTCCTGCTCTGATCCTTGGCTTTGGTCCTTGGCCTGCATGGTACAGCTCCAACCACTAGGCCAGCCATCCACTCTCAGATTCTGACAGTCTTGTTTTACTCCTCCCTGATTTATGTTTGCTTGCTTGTTGATTATGATGGTACTGAATACATTCAGAAATAAAACAAAATTTATTGCAGAAAAAAATAAAATCTAATACCAGAGATGAAATTTAGTTTCTGACTAAAAGTGGGATAAGAGCGATTGCTGTACTCTGATTAATTAATGCAACATTTTTCAAAGTGCATGCTTTTCAGGGTGTAGCACTGTTTTCATTTAAAACTGCTTTGAATTGCCGCCTACAAAAGTTAAAAAAAAAAAAAGCAGCTACACAAGCCTGCTGAATTCTTATAAAAGAACCAGTTTTAAACTTGTTTACACTACTGATTCCAAATGAATTCAAGATGGTGGCTAGTTAAAGAAAGAGAGACCATGCCAGGGATTTTGATCAAAGAACTTCAATTCAACAACGTTCAGTTTTAATTGACCACTAATTAAGCTACATTAGCCCCCAAAAAGTCTATCTCACTTCTGAGTAATGAAGAAAAGAATTCATTTAACCCTCTGCCAGTCTGCTTATTGCAAGGTTACAGGAAAGCAGCCACTCAAATATCAGTGCTGAAAGCCGGTCCAAGATTAATATGCCAAAAGTGTTCTTAAGAATAAAACAAGCAGGGAGGAAAGGCTAACTTTTCCGTGTTGCTTTGGTTTTTCATCTGGTGAAGTCACCTTGCACTGTAACCGGTGCTCTGAGATGTCTGATGAAGTCAGATTTTCTCCCACAAAAGCTCATGCAATACATATATTTGTTAGTTTTTAGGTGCTACAGGACTCCTTGTTTGTTTGTTTTAGTGACAGAAAGGTTATTAAATGAAGTGATTCCCAAGCTGTGAGTAAGGTGGTGGGGTTGGAGTTCCATGTTGAGATGGACCATAAGACTACTTGACATAATTCAGCATTACTGTCTGACTGCTTTATGATGGCACAGGGGGTAGTAAATGGGTGTACAGGTGATCAGGACACCATCCAGCAGATGTCTAGGACTGGAATATGTCCCACAAATGCTGATGATGAAGCTTATGATCTTGTGGAGTGCGTTGTCAGGTGAGGAGGTGGGACTGTTACTAGATATAGTACATTCATAAGCATGATGCAATCCATGAAGAGATTTTCCAGACTGAGGATGGACCCCCTTTCATCTTTTCTGCAATTGCTACAAAAAGCAGAGTGGTCTTTCAGAATGGTTTGGTACTCTCTATGTAGAGCTCCAAGGCACACCTAACAGCTAACAAGCGAAGCCTTTGTTTCTCCCCTGTACCATGTGGCTCTTGTTAAGAGAGATGGAGAAAAATGTCTGATTATTGTGCAAGATGAATGTGACCAAAGTCACATCTTGTCCTTAAAGAAGAATGCATACAGTGGTTTGGAGGTAAGGCTCCTGATTTCTGAAACCCTTCTAGCTGAAGTGATGGCAACTAAGAAGACTACTGTCCAAGAAAGATGGAGCAAGGAATATATTGCCACAGGCTCAAAAGTGAACTTCACTAGGTCCCATAGAGGCAGAGCTGGCACACCTGGGGATATAAGCGTTCCAGACCTTTCAAAAAATGGAAGTAATCAAATTAACAAAGATTGTTCTTCCACAGCCTGGTAGACAAAAAGCCAAGATTGCAGCCAAGTACACTTGTATGGATAATACCTCAAGGCCTTTTTCTTCAAGTAAAGCAGGATAAGATGTAGGGGTGTCTTATTTGGCAGGATTCCTTTCCTTTCCCTTCCCACAATGAGAATCTCTTTCATATGACCAAGTATGACAGCCCAGCTGACACGGTTTCCTGCTATTCATAAATACTGCCTGAACAAGAGATGAGTAGCTCCTCTCCACCTTATTTTGACAGTCCTGTTTCCATGCTGACAGATGCAGCGACATTAGGTTCAGGTCGAGCAGGTGGCTGTGATCCTCCACGACCAGATCTGGGAGTGTCAGTAGGTTGATAGGTTTGACTTCTGACAGGTGTAGTAGGGTCAAGAATCAATGCTGTCATCGCCATACTGCACCTATGGGGACCATCCTTATTTGTCCCGTCTCACCATGACCAATACCCTATGTATCAGAGTCATGGGTAAGAAGGCATAAAACAAGGTATGAGCAGAACTGGAGCCATTTTCTATTGAGTCTGGTAATGAACACTTGGGGAACACCCCTCTTCTGGAAAATGACATTTAGGATGTCCTGGTGAACAGACTCATAATGGTTGATGAAGGATCTGCTCATATGCTCTGCCAGCCTATTCCATGAAGCTGGCAGGCAAGAGGCCTCCAAGTGAATGGACTGAGCTATGTGGTATTTCCACAAACTCACTCCCTCTTGACATAAGGGGGAGCAGAAGGCCCCTCATTGTCTGTTTATTAGAACATTGTCATGGTATTGTCTGTGAGTACCAGTGGAAGTGAAATGCTTGGCATTCCAAGCATACCACTGTCATCTTTCTGATACTGATGTGAAGGGACAGTTCATCTAATACCAAAAGGCCCTGCATCCTGAGGGGCCCCCAGGTGGGCTCCTCCCATGCCATATTTGAGACATCAGTGACCAGCGACATTGCTGGGACTGATCTTGTGGCTGACCACACACAGGCTATGTCTACAATGGCATTTTGAAATAACTATTTTGATTTTAATTTGAAATAATTATTTCAAATTAACATTGTTTCAAAATTATTATTTTGAAATAGGAGTCCAGGGAAGACTATTTTGAAAGAAGGCGGGAGTTCTTATTTCAAAATAGAGTCTTCACTAGACTCTCTTTTTCGAAATAGGAAGGCAGTGAAAGGTATAGCGCCATTATTTCGACACAAGCCAATTCCATGGCTTGGAATGACTTTTTTTGAAATAAATGTTTCAAAAGAATTGCTCTTTTGAAATAAATGCGGGTTTATTTACTTTGAAATAGCACTTCGTTATTTTGAAATAAGGAAGCGCTTATTTTGAAGTACCAAAATGCCTGCATGGACAGGTAAAACGTTTTTTCGAAATAAGCCTCCTTATTTTGAAAAAACTTTTCAGTGTAGATATACCTACAGTGTCCTGGTCAAGCCACCACTACAGGGCGAGGGTCACCACTGTTGGGACTATGATCACCTTGTGAAAAGTGTGATGGCCTGGTGTGCATACTAAGGACACCCATGCGTGGAGATTTGTAAGTCTCAGATGAGTATGCTGCACCATGTTGGTATAAGAGGCCATGAGATCCAAAAGCTTCAGGCAGTTCCTTGCTGTGCACTTTGTAAATAATCTCAGCGCTGGTGACAGGCCGACTGTTAGTACCATGAATTCATAATGGTTTTGGCCTACAATAAATTGAAGTAACTTTTTGTGGCCTAGGAATGTTACTATGCAAACGTATGTGTTCTTGAAGTCGAAGGCAGAATACCAGTCCTCTGGATCTAGTGAAGGGATGGTGATAACACGGGAACTGTGTGAAACTTCAATTTCTTCTTGAATTTGTTGAGGTTCTATGGGGACAGTATGGGTTTGAGATCCCTGTAGGATTCTGGGATCAGGAAATAGCATGAATAAAACCCTGTACGCCTTAAGTTAGTTGGAAGTTCCTCCACCGTTCCAAACATTAAGAGGGACTGCATCTCTTGGGGTAGAAGTCTCTCATGATAAGAGTCCCTCAAGAGGGAAAGGTGGGAAGAAGGGGAAGAGTTAAACAGAAGGGTTTATTCCACTTCTACCAAGCAGATTACCTAGTGGTCCAATGTGATGATGGCCCATACCTGGTAAAATTGAGATAAGAGATGTCCAAATCTTGAGGAATGATCCAGGATGCGAATTGATACATCATCCTCAATTGCAACTTCTAAAGTTTTGTCTGGACTCCAACAATAGTCCGGTGGACATACCCATGGGGATGACAAAGAGACGTATGGGTGCCTACTTCTGAGGTCCCTGTTACTCCACATTCCATAGTTCTGCTTTTGCTGTGGGGCATGGAAACAGCCCAGAGGCTGGGGCTTGAAGTATTTCCGGGAAAGAGTTGGTGTATGGAGCACCAGAGCTTTAAAATGGCCCGAGAGTCCTTCATGCTGTGCAGTCCTGCATCCATTTGACTGAAGAATGTGGAGCATCTTTCAAACAGCAGGTCCTGCACTGTCAGCTGAATCCTGTAGGGTAGACCCGATGACTGGAGGCAGGAGCTGCACCTCATCATAATCACTGTGGTCGTGATGCATGCTGCCACATCTGCCCAAGAAAGCTTAGAGGGATGCCTTGGCTATAGCCTGCCTTCCTCCACCAACGCCCTAGACTACAATGGTAGGAGTTCCTTAAACTTAGGTGTGACTGTCCATGAACTGAAGTCATATTGGCTTAAGAGGGTCTGATGGTTAGATAGTCTTAAACTGAAGGCCTCCCATACAGGATACCTTTCTCCCTAGCAAGTCCAACTTCCTGGCTTCTTCACCTTTGAAAAATGTACCCTGCTGCACTTGCCACTCCTGCTTATTGGCTGCAGCACAACTAGGGACTCCAGAGGATGGTGTATGTACAATCATTCATAGACCTTAGGGCTGGAGGGCAAGGGGAGTGGGAAAGGAGGAAAGACATAAAGTATTTTCTCTTGACTCATTCACCACAGGCTGGAGGGATGTGGCAGTTTGCTGTAGTGGTTTTTTTGGCTTTGAAATGGCCTCATAGAAATGTAAGGCCACATGCTGAGTCAGGCAGTGCCAGTATGTGCACCAATTTTGGGGCACAATGCTTGATTTCCTCCACCTTCAAACCAAGGTTTTGGACCATCCTATTTAAGAGTTCCTGGTGGGCCTTCTAATCAGCCTACAATGGACGTATCCATCTGCCTTATCTGGGGAAGATAATGTGACAAGGATCACACCCGGGTCTTGGGACTTACCCAGTGGTGGCAGGTCTCCCATAAGAGTCCTGCAGGCCTCCTCCACCTCTGCTAAAGGTACCAATCCTTCCTCCCATGGGGAAGGAGGAGGAAGTGCTCTCACCTTGGGAGGAGGCTGAATATGACCAACCTAAATGGGAGCTTTAGAAGGTCTGGAGTATTCATGGGACCTACGCTGGCCAGTGGGGTGTCATTTGCCATTACACTGGGGTCCATTTTGCTTGCATGGCCCCTGCAATGTCGCCTCATATCTCTGGCCTGACTGGTACCCATTCCGGTAATCCTTGTGAATCCACCTGGGATGCTGACCAAGTGGAATCACTTCTGGGTAAGCATGGCGGTGCCCTGCGCGGTGTCAGTGCTGCAATATCAAGTGGCACCATAATGTTAAGTGGTGCTGAGGCAGTGAATGGTGCTGTGACGGTAAGTGGAGTCGAGGCAATGGTGAATGGTGCCTAGATGGTGATCGGTGCCTTCATCGTAAATAGTACCATGACCTGGACTGTCACTGTGACAGTGTTTGGTGCTGGCAACTTGAGTCATGTCATGCTGGCAAATGCTATCACAGCCTCAAGGCTCATGAGTCTGCATGACATGGGGGACGCTGCCTCACCATTACTGATGACTTGCCAAGGGCGTGGGTTGATCACCACATGGTGGGCTCATGCGGCAAGGCAGCATTTTATGCCTCTCAGTTAGGGGAAGATGGAGGCACTGGGAGGGTCAAGAGTTTCCTCATTGCCTCATAAGATTCTGGCTTTGATGGTGCTGCCAGTGTCAAATCACTTTCCTGGATCATCCTCAGTAGGGAGTTCCTGTGTGCCAGACTCCATTGTACCTCTTGTGTGGCTAGAGTTAATAGTGCTGGCTGGCTGGCTGATGGCCATCTGAGTGGGGCTCATTAACGGCTTCACTGTCTCCATGCCCTTCCTCACTGAGTTGTGTCCACGGTCCGATTTCTTTGATCTAAGCTTTGGTACTGGTGATGTAGTACATGGCACTAGGTCTTGTTGGTGCTCTGACACTGGGCAAACTGCAGCCTCTATTAGAAGGAACTTCAGTCTACTGTCCCTGTCCTTTTTGATCCTTTGCCTTAAGTTCTTGAATTTTAGCACTTTGCTGGATGTGCCTCTCTCCAAGACACTTCAGGCAACTGCCACGTGAGTCGCTCAGCTGTACCTTCTTTGGAGAGGTCAAACAATACTTGAAGCCCTGGGAGCGAGGCATGGCATGGTTCCTCAGGCAGGAAACCTCCACAGTGTGGGGAACTTAAGTGCTTAACTAAACTAATATACACCACTTAGTTATTTACACTTTAGTAATTAATTTTTTTCAATTAATTACAGGCACAATCACTAGTTGATACTATTTGCAATGGAAAGAGAGAATAGAATTCTAGCAACTATCACTGGCAGAAAGAAAGGAACTGAGGTGGCAACAAGGCAGCCGCTGCCTATATACCTTGCCGTGAAGGTGCTGCTCCGGGGGGAACCAGAGTCAACTCAGCACATACCACTAGAAAAAAAGCTTCCAGCAACAGTATATGCACAGCGTGTACACCTACGTGAGAATAAGCATGAGCAAGCATTCAAAGAGGAACTTTCTTATTTGATTACAAAGGGTAGCTTGAAAAAAGTGTCTCTCATGCAACATTACACCAGGAAGAGTTCTAAATTTACAGTCTTCTTGACAAAACAGAGCAGATATATAAAATCAGGAAATCTTAGAAAAAAGTAGAACAAATACTTCAGCAACTCCAATAAATAAATAAAAGAGATCTGTATAATCAAAGGAGTTAACCCAAAAATGTGACCTCTGTGAAGCTCCTACATGATCAGAAAATACTAATTGGAAATTTTGCTGATATATATAAATTTTATTGACATTCAATATGGCAAAGCTGTATGAATGTACGATTCTGGTACAAGTATTCAGTAAAAAATTACTATAACACCAGATAAAAAGTCATTGCAAAATTTCCTCTTTCAATAGTACAGGATAAAAAAAATATTGTTTTGCAATCTAGTGTTTATATTTTATAAAGTATGCAGCATCAATTAAGAAACTCAAGAAAAGAAATGCTCTGCAGATTCAGTTTACTTAGAGCTCAAAAACTGAAAAAAAAAAGTGGGTGGTATGAAGAAAGAAAGAAAGAAAGAAAGAAAGAAAGAAAGAAAGAAAGAAAGAAAGAAAGAAAAAGATTTATAAAATTTCAATTGTTCACAATGTTCCTACTTCATACTCTAAGTATACATACATACATGTATAAGGAATTTTGCACTGTGCAGTGAACAAGACTGTAGATTTATAGTTCCACAAGGTCATACCACTCTCTGAAGAAAGCTATACTTGTGGTCTAAATACACATTACATTATATCCTAATGATTTCTGGCAACTAACTACTGTATTTCATACAATAGAATTTAATGAATATCATATCTTTTTTTAACATTCTGCCAATGCTCATTAAAATGCACTTGTTTTTGTAATGCAACAGCTAGCTATATGAAACCAAAATATTAATGCAAATTGGCATTTCTAAGTTTAAAGCAGTATTTGCATAACAGGAACCAAACGCGGTACAAGCTGAAAGAGAGCACACAACACAAATGCCTCTTACCACCATAATTATTACAGGGAAAAAATGATGGCTTGTGCACACTACCGTGTGCCCAAGGATAAAGCATCTGCCAGTTTGTGACATTGTTAGCTCCCGATGCTCACAATGTTCAGTCCTACCAAAAATCTGCACTCATTTGAGCTGATAAACAGGATAGGTACGGAAAGCAAGTTCATGTTTTAAAAATTAAAGCATTTATGCAAATGCAACTATACCAACTAAAAATTACAAGATGCATTTGAATACAAGACTGCCACCAGCAGTGAGAGATTATCTTGTTAGTAAAGAGCCACAGGTCAAACCAAAGGTATCCTATTCTAATAGAGTAGTAGGTAGCTGGAATAATAAATAACTTGGAGTTAACACTGTTATGAGCTAGACTCCATACTTTGACACAACTATATCTTAAAAATTTTTGTCTCCAGCACATCTGTGAAGGAGCTATTTAGAAAACAAGTTACTCCCTAGCTACTAGCAAATGGGCATCGCCAGATTAAAGGATGTCTCTTCTGAAATACCCACCACTGAAATAAATCTGTATATAGAGGATTCATATTATTTAGTTAGTAAATAAACCCAGTGAGGAGTGCTGAGCAATTGCTAAGTTTTAATTAAAAACCCCAAACCAAAACACGACAGAGTATTTTATCTATAGTAAATGAAAGAATAAAAATCGCTCGATATAACCTACTCACTGTTTTTCCTAAAAAAGTTCTTTGTGATGCAATCATTACTGGAGCAGAAGAGCTTTCTTTGCACTCTAAAGTTAAAGGGTTTGGCAATAATAAGCATCTCTAATTGCAAATTAAGGGCCTGGTCCACAGCCCTTAGTAATGTGATCTCAGTGGCATCAATAGGATAGGTGCCTATGCATTTTGCAGGATCAGGCCCCAAGTGAGTAAAGACTGAAGAAGTGGGATTGAAGGCCTGCTTATGCTCCATTGAAGCAAATGTTAGAACACCCATTGATTTCAGTAAGGAATGATCAAGCCCTAGAAAGTCATCACAGTGCAGAAGGCTTTATATCATGTAACCCCCTTCATATTAAGGGTTTAGCTTGTGTTTAGGGCTACTGCAGGAGGGGAATTGCACCTTACGCAGTTTCTTTATTTATTTATTTTTAAAACATAACTTATGGTATCTAATTGTAAATAGAGACTCAGGGATGAATGGAGCATTTTGACAAGCATGCAATACAGACAAGCATGAGTCTGAATATTAAAACTCACAATTGTTCTGGAGTACCAGTATGGTTCAAAATTTTCAAAACCCAGGCCCTAAGTTGTTCTCATCAGTTCACTGAAACATGCACTATTAAAATCTATCTTCTAAACTTGCTTTTACTGGTGTTGCTAACACCCTCAGGTTCCAATCCAGGAAACAGTTATGCATGGGCTTAACTTTAAGCATGTGAATATTACCACCACTTTGTGTGTAACTGCAGGATCCCAGACAACATGTTACTAAATAGGAGATTCTAAAACTAACTTCCCTTCTCCTCTGTATTGTATTGTCAAACAAACTTCATAGAAATGTGCTGTTGACTTCATGTATGTATAAACATCAGGCCCAAGTCAATATTGCACTATAGTTACATATTAACACTCATACCATTAAATGTTTTGAAGGATATTTAGAAATATAGATTGCTGACTCCATTGATCCTCATCTAGCATTTGAACCACTCCACCAAACTACTGTGTAAATAAATTGTCAATACGCCTCTAACACACTTTTTAACTTGATAGACAATAACAGCTCTTTGAGGCCCATTAAGATCTACTATGTAATAAGAATTTAGACTGTTTTTTAAAGCATGGTTTTCATGCACCCTAAACTAGCCATGACAGCAGCAGGACTGCTCTTAACAGGACCTGTCTACTCTTCCTACCTGATCAAGTCTGCTCCCCTAAATTGTAGCTGTCATGGTCACTTCAGGGAGCATGTTCAAGGTTCCTGGTTCAGCAGCAGGAAAGATGTGTCTAGTATTGATATACTTTTGTCTTATTTATTTCTTCATTTTTAAGACTGTAGTAAAATTACTATGAAAAATTAGATAGTGTTATAAATAAAGTACCCAGAGTCTTCATCATACTCTGGATAAATAGCTCATCTAAGTAAGGCATTAGTCCAGATCTTTTGAAGATCTGCACATGTAACCTCAAAATATTGGCGGATCTCTGCGTGCAATCACAGCAGCAAAATATATACCACATTCTGCCTTTTGATTTTTACAGATCTTTGTGTGTGGCTCAGGCTGTGGGAGGAGTATTCAGAATCAGGCTTCTGCCAGAAATGATTAGTGCATAACTGTTTTAACTGTCTATAGATATATAATTTTATTTTCCCCTGCAAGGTGCCTGTCTTGGCTCTGCTGGAATCAGCAGCCTTTCCTCAACAGATATACCATATAGCAGCATACACGATTAAATGGCAACTACATTGTGATACATTTTAACTAATGAGGACTGTCTCTGCAGGTTTAGGTGTGGGGTAAGCTCTTTTGTTCAGCACCCATAAGCAAAACATTGTCTTGTAGTTTACAAGATCATACTACATGAGAAATCTTGTTGGTAAAAGGGAACTTTTGAACTGGCAGCCTTCACTAGACTTCTGAAGCAGAAATGAATCCCGCTCTTATATGCTTTCCAATGATGTCATGAAGAGACCACAGAAGATAATTGTTAACTGAAAACTCATTCACACAGAAATCGTTTGGTCAAGAGAGGGATCATGGATTTGGAATTGCCAAAGATGAAGCTTATGACTCTGTGCAGACTCTCACACATTTTTCTGTTATGTACTTCTATCTTGGGTATTTCTTAGATACTTATCAATGTGGAGGTCCACAACAGGTTGAGAGTAATTTACTCTCTTTGGACTTCATTCTGTTCACAGTGAAATCGATGTCAAAATTTCCACCCACTTCAATGGCAGTGAGATTGAGCATTCAATATCAGCCCAAGGGTTTACTTATTTCAGATGGTAGAATATGAACAACTTTATGTCTGGCTTATACATTTGTCTAAATCTCTCTGGACAAACTATGCCTCCTATCTTTTTAGATCTAATATCTTTATGCAGAGGACACACCCACATTTTGAAAGACGGAAAGATCCAGGTCGACTAGTACTTGTAGTGAAGGCTGTTGCCAGGCCCTCTGACAGTGAAGTCAATACAAATTTTTGATATCTGAACGGCAAAGCTCAAAGCTGAACTGAGACCAATTACTTTAAATCAAAACTCTGTTTGAAGTAGTTGAGTATAAGAAGTATCTCATGTTCCTGAACCTAAGTTTAAAAACTCCAAACACTTGCATAATTAAAATGTATGCATAATAAAACATGTATAAAACATGAATTTAAAGAAGGCAAACTAGTTAGTCAGTCAGTTAGTTTTTGCTTCTGCAAAGGCAACTTGCATGTACAGTTTTATCCTGTAGTCATTTTTAATGGCTGAGCTATAAGTCTCTGTATGAAAAAAATTATAATGCAATCACTGATTATAGCATCCATAGAATCTCAAAATGTGGCTTGCATTGGCTAAATTCAGTTTCATAAACCATAGTTTAAGCAATACCACATTAGCAAAGGTATCCTATTAAGGTAAATCAAAATGACTCATTGGTATTTCCTTTTGTAAAGTATTTTAGAAATGCATGTGCATTTTTGACAGTTCCAATCAAGCTATAGCTTTGTTTTATTTCATTATATGTAGTATAACTGCTGGGAAATGGGATTACCAAATGAAATCAGTAGGTATCATCTTACAGTTATCTTATTTAAGTTTTTAATACTACACAGGTTTCTTTTTCAGGTGTTAATAGAAAAATCAATTCTACATCACAACAGCTGTGATCACTTTAAATATCACAGCTGTCAGGATTTGAAAATAACTAATTTGAACATGCAAGAATGTGTTGCAAACGTAACAAAATGAAAACATGACTGATCTGTACATATTATCCTCTCTGCCAACTAAACTTTCAGAATGACTGGCACTAGAACTGTACAGATATCTAATAACAGGTTTCAGCATTTAGCCATGCTACGACATTTGTGAATGCATGCAATTTATTTTTCTGTATGATTCGTGTGAAAGGTTTACAATGGCAACAGATAAATGCTCTGTTTCTTTGATTCACTTCTATTGTAGCTGGAAAATATTTTTAATTATGGAAATAGCACGAACTATGAGAAGCCTTGAGTTAAATAGTTGCTATAAAAATTCAGAATTCATTTATGTAAACATTTTGCTGTGTACCCAGAGGGGACATGCATATGATATGTAATATGTATCAGGTGTTAGAATACTAGAAATTCAAATAATCGTGTAAGACAAAATCTGAAATTGTCTAAGCAGCTCATATGACTATAACTTAAAAGAGAGCATTAGCTTAGCCATTTCTGCCATGACTCAACTCTTTACATATTCTTGTGGAACCAGATTTACATTTAAGGATAAATCCTTTAAGGGATTCCCCCACTACCACAACCGGTCCCAGACAGTAAGTCAAAAGCTCTAAGACATGGTGATAATCCTGATCTTAAAAAAACCCAGACCAAACACAAAAAAAAACAAACCAAAAACCAAACCACTTTAAGCTGGGAGTTGAAGCCTCACTTTGTGTAGTCCCACTGATGGTGCTAGATTCACACTTCTACCGATGCTGGATTAGCAAGCAAGCAGTACGCCACTGGGATACGATGTCTTATGGCATGTAAGCGAGACATAACCAGGCTCATGTCTCAGAAGGACAACAAAAACCAAAGTAAGGTGTGGAAGGAAATGTGTGCAGTGATATATTTACCCAAATTTATGAATGTTGCATTGATTTGTTTTAATTTTACCTCACTGAAATTCTTCCCTAATCTTTTTGCTGCAGGGTGATCTTTTAAAAAACATATGGAAACTCTTCTCTACAAAACGTAATGTGAAATTCACATTCACTCCATAGCTTGAAAACACACAACATGGATTTGGAATTGTTCAACCGATATTCAAAATCTGTCCATGCAGGCTGCACTTCACTTACAGAGACCTTAAAACAGCTATCAGAAAGTACCACTTCTCCCTGCATGTGTATAATTATTTCTAGGTTGCATAAAATTTATGAAAGCATTTTAATCACATGAATACAAAAAATTAGGCATCGCAAAGTAAAACTACACTTTAAATACATTTATGTGTCCTTCCATTCCCTAAAGAAAATAGTATTTATCCCCAGGCTGTATATTGCTCCTCATCTAACTGAATTGTAATAACAGGTGCAGTAATAATGATCTGCTGGGCAATCAACTTTTCCCTCTGATTTGTCAGTGTAGCTTAATAATGCCATTAGGAATGTAAACATTTCTGCAATTTATATTTAAAAGTCAATACAATAATGGGGGGCAGAACTTATCCTTTTTAATTTTTTAAGTAATATATTTGATTATTTTAATCACGTTAGTATTTAACTGGATGGGTTTAAATATGCATGTTACATCAATTTAGTTTGTTTTATTCATTAGAACAGCTATTGAGAAATTCAGCATTATTCTTTTTAAAACAGAACAGTTAGATACTGCGCAGATGATCTTTTCTATCAGGTCGTCCTTGAGGGTGGAGGAATTTGCAATATACTGCTTTTATTAATGATGACGGGTGTCACAACAGACTTGAAGGAAGATGGAATCCAAAATACAAATCTAATAGGAGAATTTAAGAATGAGGATTCACTGGATGTGTGATAAACTATTCCAATTGTAATTAGAAAAAGGCATTTAGAAAGTGTAAAACTGGTTTTAAAACTGGGACTTTTTTTTTAATATAGACATTTCCATTTCACCAGGGTTACTACTGGTGCAAATTCCTTGCTATTCTATCATTCTCACCCTTCTGCCTGGAGAGGTGAAAAAGCCAAGTTAAATGTTGGTCTAGATTGTTAACATCCTCTTTTGATTTGCAGGTCAGCTACAATAGAAGCAGCTGGAATGTAACTTTCCCTACACTGCCCCAACAATTACTTCAACCATACCCTCTCTCAGGATGAATGTAATTTGGTCTTCATGAGAGCTCAGCTCTGGGTCTCTTGAGAATGACAGGCAAAAGACTCCATTTTTCAGTTGTATGTGAACAGAGGCGCCCCCAAGCTCAATTCCTTGTTATCTCCACATTTTAACCCACTCTTCTTCTACCGGCAATCTACTCATTACAAAAGGAGTGCACCTTTTTTAAGAATGATCTTGCACATATGTATTCTTAGTGCCAGTCCCACTTCTGTTCAGATGCCTAATAAAATGGTACAGGTGTATGAAATTTTCTGAATTTAAACTTTTTACAAATTTTATAGGCCACACTAAGGCCTTTACAAAAAAGAAATCAGAACTTGAATAGAAAAATTATTTAAATATATACATTTTAAAACACTCTTACAGTCACAAATCTAGATGTCAGATTTCTATTGCACTTCACACGAACGTGCCTGTCTTAAACGCTGACAGCATTTAGTTACGAATCTATGCTATGAAACACTAGACAAACAGCATCACAAATGGGCAAATCCCAAATAGGCCTGATTCTGTTCTCATTGAAGTCAATGTTAAAAGTTCGATGGACTTAAACTGGGGAAGATCAGGCCCTAACAATACAATATTATTGCTTGCAGTAGAAAAATAACGCAGTATAAAAAAAAATGAGCTGTTTAAGAAAAATCAACATCTGCCACAGTTCTGAGTTTTTTGGGAAACATTACCTCCCCCCACCATTTGTGGATGTGTGTAAGTTGTAATTGACATGCGACTGTACAAGAAGTAAAGGTGTCATATATTTTGTAATTCCTGTTTTAATGTTAGAATGTATTCATCAGCTTAAATCCTTCGAGACTTTCATAAAATTTTTAAATGGCTTGAGAATTTCTTTTCACAAAACAAAGTGAAGAACAGCTGAATGACTCATTGTTTTAAATACAATTATTTCGATTCTGAAAGAGTGGCTTTTATTTTTTAAGTGACAAAGTAATAAATTGGCTTCTTACATATGCACATGCTCTAAATCCTAAATATTTTGGCTCCCCATTAGGTTATGCCATTTAAATATGGCCTTTGCAAAATATAAGGTTGCTATCAGTAGAATTACATTATGCATGCCAAGACTGGGTAGTGGGACTGAATTAAAATACATGGTAAAACAGCCAAGACATGAAACTAACTTTCAGTGGTTTTACAGTAACCTCAACCAGTTAGATTTTTAGTTTAAAAATTAATTAATTAATTAGCCTTTGCAGGACAGCGAAGATGCATATTCTCCATGAAATCATAGTACCACATTATGAAGTGTGGCTCAAGATGAAAATTAAAGGGATAAACAATCGCATTATATAACACTTTGGAAGCACGGAAAATTTTTACATCGTTTAAACAAGAGGAACGTGACACAGTTTACAAAATTATTTCTATGATAAATCATTGTTCCAATTTCATTAATTTTTAATGAAAAATACGTGCAATTTTGACCAGGTATCTTGCGACAAGACAAAAAAGGAGATAGCATCCTACACTATTTTATCATCAGACATGTCTTGATGTAGGTTGATCGACTGTGGTTACAACAATTCAAACTTCTGTAGCCGGCAGGCTATTGGAAAAGGTAAGGAAAAATGGGACCTTGACAAAGCAACATTATAAAATCTGAATGAAACTATCCAATCTAAGCTTCAATGTTCACATTTCAAAATTAACTGCTAGTACAGAATGACCAAACTCGAGGTCTCTAGTGCTACGGCAATTTTACAGTAAAACCAACTATAATGCAAACCAGATTTATACTGAAACAGGAAACAAACAATTCTTCTGCACAATTTCCTGTAGATCAGTTGGAAAGGTATTTAAAGACTGCACAAGCTATTACACCCTTTGTGAAAACCCCCAGCCCCATGCACAAAAATACAGAAATGCAAAACTATTTTAGGATATTAATACCATATTAAAATTGTCCAGATCTACCAGCAATCAATAATTAATTGAAATCTACCATTATTTATAATTTCTTCTTGAGAGAAAAAGAACACTATTACAATGTTCAAACTGGAATACATGAACAAATAAAGTTTATTTATGCTAATCATATGCAAAACATAGATAAAGACTACAAATCAAAATAAAGTTACATTAAAAATTAATCTTCACCCAGTCTTTCTTTATTTTAAAATATTTTAAACAGTCAAGCATATGCAGAATTAAGATCACTTAAGTTTTTTTTTTTCCATGCAAAGTGGAAGGGAACTGACCCATTATAGCAAATTTTCAATCTAACTATAAAGCATTAAATCCTTTAAAAATAAAAAATTCTTAGCTACTTCCACAAACTCAAAAGTACGGAATATGTTTATTAAAATATTGAGGTTTTCCTCCATAAAAATGTCAAAAGAATGTCCATCAGTCAACACACAAACACAGCTGAAAACAGGATTCAAATTCTTACTTATTTGGAATATTATATTTTCTTGCTATCCATGGGGAGCTTTTAAAATTATATTAGCTTATCATGTAAGCAAATATGTCTTCTATAAAACTAAAAAGATGAAAAAAGTGAGACATCTTCTACTCACTATTTTACTTTTAAATCACAGTTCTGAAAACAGTAAGCAGCTACTTCTTTAAAAGCAACATTGGGTTTAAGGTACCTGTTTGTACATACTGTTTGATTAAGCAGTTGCAAATCCAATGATGTTTGTGACAAAATCTACTGCTATAGTTAAGAGCAACATTTTAAGTGTTAACAAATAATATATTTTATCATGCTATAGTTCAGCATGTAAATATTTCCAGCTAACTAAACAACTGGCATTTCTCTTCTTCTGTATACAAATGATTAGTTATAAATATCAGACTGAATTATTACAATTTTTGTTCAAAAGTGGTGGAAACCTAAAGATGTGGAGGACTCTCCCCCACCTTTCTGTTTTAAAAGAAAACTTTTATTAAATGTTCATAGAACTACACTACTCTTATACAGCTCTCAACTTCTTACTTACATTACTGAGCTTAAGATAAGGAATTATTAAACTATTTGACCTAGACTATTAGCAGGAATGATACCATAGAGTATTCATCTTTATCTCAGAACTTTATGGCCTTGAAAAGCTTTGTTATAATAATAGCAAGCACAATATAAATAAGAAAAACTTATTAGCATACACCTTTTGTGATCTGATGACTTGACAAATAACTATTTCAAAACAACTAGTTTGAGGAATGATTTGAAGCTTGTTAGTATAATGCAAAAAGAGCAATTACAATAATTATAGGTTTCTCTATATGATTTAACACATGTGCATGGTAGGAGCTAATGATGTGATCTTAAAATACCATTAAGACAAAATTTTGCCACTTTTGTTTTCCATTTCATTTGCAAAAATGTCATCTTTGTCACTCCCATATGCCTATATGCATATATGTGTAATTGTTTATTAAATTTGCAATGACCTGAACATATACAGTAATCAATGCTGAAAATAAAATTTTAGAAAGTGGCACTATACTTAACCCCCTTCATGTACTGTATACATCTTAAAATATTATGTATACCTAGTGAAAAATACAGTGACTTTATTTCCGGTTTTTTGATACTCAATAAACTGGTATAGTAAATAACAGATATTATTGTAAGTATTCAAATTCCTGTGCTACTGCTGAATCTTTATAGAATTTTAGATAAAAAATAAAGTAAATCAAAGGAACAAGATGTATGTAAAAATCCTTAAAAATAGTACACTGCATTTTTATCAGTTATCTTTTACTAAAATTCAATTATCATTTGACACTCTCAATTTTGCTGTTTTCAGATATTTTATAAAATGTATAATACATCTTTCAAGAAACTTACGTATTTAATAGCATGAAGGAAAATATTTTGTTACTGGAAATAGATACAAGAAAATAGTGAAAGCAAGCACACACTTCCCCAAAATACTCTCATTGAAAAAAATGGCAAGTTACAGAACATATCTTCTGCCAGTCCTACATTTCTAGCAGTTTTGTTTTCTTCAACAAAATTCATAATTTCTCTGCCTAACTATTCTCTTCTCACCACAATAACTTAAATTCAGAATGTCTTGGAATGATTTTGCATTTTTCTTCTTTTGTTTATTTCCAGGGAAGACCTGCTTCCGCTGGTTGCTCTCAGTTCAGAGAGTTCAAACTGAATTTAAACAAGTAATTGACTTGTCACTGGAGGGGTGGGGGGGAGAGAAATTTAGAACTATGTCTTGTTTGAAGAAGAAAACTTGTGCAACAAATAGCAACCCATACTTTGCACCAATAAACTGAAGAAAGACATGCAAACCTCCAAGAAATGGAAGGTCTTTTTGAGAGGCATTTTGAACAATTAATGCATGGCATATACAATCTCTGCAAGATGCCTGGCACCAAATCAAGAACTGTACAAAGCAGAATCTGTGCCAGAACAATGCCAGCTGTATAAAAAACAAAAATCTGTTTGTCAAGGGTATGTATAAATACTTTCTTCCCCCCAAAATGCTATGGTACTGGCCTCATCCACTAAACTTCCATAACTCTATCATTGTGGTGATGCCTTTTCACAAAGCTACATTAAAAGACCGGCCACTGTTGGTGGCTTGAAAATGCTTTCTGCTGATGCCAAAACTATTTATCACCCCCCCAACCCCAAACAACGTCTGTAAAATTTGTCTCTTTCTGTTCTTTGAATGTAGAAAAACATAGCACCAGATTTGTTATGAACGCCTCTAAGCAGTTCCTATAAATACATTTCCTGTGACAGAGTGATCTTGATTTTTATGAGTACCATCTTACAAAAAAAAACACACACACACCAATATATCTGGCAACTGAGGGGGCTTATTAGTGATATGATGTCATGTTCAGAATTTTCATACAAGTAGAACAGGCAAGCGGCAAGCCGGGATGACACTGCAT
>ML682015.1:7041816-7151816 GCA_007922195.1 Podocnemis expansa | reverse complement strand
ATTGACTTCCTGATCAACTGAGCATGTCTTCACAGACCCCTCAGTCAAACTGGGAATTTCAAACTGATGGTGGCAAATTTGCCACCACCAGTACAGAGATGCCCTGCAAAAAATACTCCAAGTGTTGGCTGAGGAGATAGTTACAGATTGATATGAGGTGCTCCAGGGGCTGAGCACTACTAGACCCTCTTAAATTGGAATTAGATCCCCATCCAGAATATCTAAACTGATCCTTTCCGAATGTTATCTTTTAGCTTACAGCGTTACTTCCCACACACCATCTAAGTTTGAGTGGGTGAAGCATTTTATCACAGACTTGTATAGTGAATTCACATAGTAGGAGACGTATCTCCACCCACCTGACCTAAACTGGGCTTTTGGGTAATGGGAGCCTATTGATTAAAAGAGCAAACTGCTAAAAATATAAACACTGTTATCTGACAAGAAACAGCTTTTTTTACAAAAATAAATCTTTGTTGGTGTTTTAATCTCTAAATGCAGTGCTCTCGAATTTGCATCTGGACATAACATAACTACTTTAGGGATTTTCACTGAGCCAGGCAAAGGCAGTTATTTTATGCTATACATTGTTGAGCCAAAAAGCTGGTATTAATACAGGCTGTTAAAAAGCCAAGGCCACAGTTTATTTCAGTTCCAACCTCCCCACTAGGAGTCACTAGAAATAAACCCAGTTGATACTTTACAGGGATTTTACCGAGGAAACTATGTTTTGTGTGTGTGCATGCAGGAACAGCGCTAGCGTTTCCGGCACCCCCGACAAGCACTGAAGATGCCAGCACAGATGAGTGACATAATAGCATGGTGCAATAGCATGCTCCCCATTTTGGCGCCCCTCAAACATCGGCGCCCTCCTGCAATGCTTATTGGGCCTACCACGTTGCGCTGGCCGTGTGTGCATGCATGTATGTGTGTGTGTGACTGTAAGAGTCTGTAAATGGAAATGTCTGAGACCTCCTAGCAATGTATCTGCACAGATATGCATACTTATACATAGTCTTTCACACACATACGTTTGGCTGCCATTCAGTCACTATTTGCCATCAGGTATCACCCAGCAGTATCAGAATAACAGCAATTATTTCCTTGTTTGTAGGGAAATGTTGACTCTTTCAGGGCAACCACTTTATACACATGTTCATGGCGTAAGTACTCTGAACCATAAGCAGCTGTCAGGGAACTACAATTCTTGGTATAAACTGAAAGATGTTTTGGCTAGCCAGAGCTTGTGAAGTGCATTCTTTAACATAGTGAAAGCTATGTGCATCTGACAAAGTGGGTTGCAGCCCATGAAAGCTTATGCCCAAAGAAATCTGTTAGTCTTTAAGGTGCCACAGGACTCCCATTTTTTCTATATACAGGCTAACACAGTTACTGTCTTGAATATATTGCATACTCAAATATTACTAGATAAGTCAATTAAACACTTATCTGCACTGGTCAAAAGTGCTGATATAATCTTTTCATAGGTATAAAGAGATCCAAACTCAAACCAGCATAGAGTGTTGTTTAGAGTGCAAAACATTTATTTTAAATACTAAAGTAAAGAACTTAAAGCTGTAAGTTTCTATTCCTTTCTTAGATAATTGTTACAACAGACAGGAATACCACCAAAAAGCTTAATATTTAAAACCATATAGAAATAACAGGTTTGTGATATAAAAAGTGATGAAACGATGCATTATTTTACCATTTTGTATGTCATGAAGTCATTCTCTCAGTGCCTTCTAGATCATAGATAACATAACAAAACTCATCAGGTGTAATTTATCCACGCTCTTGTTTTATAAATATATTCATAGACCACAAGTGTGGACGAATTCAAGTTAATATAAGATCTTATCTAACATGACATGGAAAGTGTTAGATACCATGTTACTTGAACATTCTGTCATGAACCCGTTATTTCAGCATTTCCTAAATTGCCAACCTTGATTCATGTTTTAGAAGATAATCATTCCTCTGCCTTCCAGTCCCTTCTTCACTACCATGTGAAAAACTACAGACAAAACAACACAGGAATTGCTATTCACTCACTTCAAATGAATTAATAGGGGTAAGAGAAATGCTCAGGATTTTGAGCCTTCAGTGATGTGACACACACCTGGGGGGGGGGGTCCAATGTTTTAATACATTTGTTTCCAGTTTTCCCACTTTGTTTCTGTCTCTGACCTTATTTCCAAACCCCAGGAGAAGAGTGACTGAACAACAGAGAAACCCAAGAGCAAGTAAAAGGGAAATATCAATTTTTTTCACCTCCCGTAGGAGACTCTCCCAACTGATTTAAGGGGGGAGAAAAGGCTCTTTCCTAACATAATCTCCAAATGGTACTCAAAGTGTTACTTCTTGAATGGTTTCATTCAGTGAGCTGTTGAACACCCTCAACTCCCTCTGAAGTATGTTAGAATTGAATGCACTCCACATCACATAGAAACTGATCAGAAACTGTCCAGAGTCTGACAGAAATCCTAATACTTTGATAAACCTTGAAAGTGATAGAAAATGAATATTTACCTCTTTTGACAGAAACAAATCTAGACAATCAGGATGGACAGGATACACCACAGCATTTCCTCGAAAATGTAGAGGTCAAAACACAAGCCCATAGGAAAGTAGCAAAAAAAGGGAAACTTGTCTGATGACAAGCTTACACTAATAAATACAAATTGGCAACAATAAAATAGCAGGCAAGAAGCCCATAATACCTAGATTCTTTGTATTCTTGCAAGCCTGGATCAAATGAATAAACTCATCCTTCTTAGCCACATTCCTGAATTTAGGCATCAATATAGGTCATAACTATATGAAAAAAATGAGATAGGGTTCTTAACTACGAAGTAGGAAGGAGAAAGGAATCTTAGAGGCTATGTCTACATTTAGAGTTTCAATTCAAATTACTGAATTTGAATTAGTCAATTCAAACTAATAATTATTAATTCAAATTCAGTCAATTCGAAATGACATGGCCACACTAAAAAAAATCCAGTTCAAATTGGCATGTCCATGAACAGGACTTGCTAGTTCGAATTAGGTAGGGGGCGCTATTGTATAGGGAAAATCAAGCTGTGGTTATTTGAACTAACAGTGAGTTCAAACTGACATGGCCACACTGGGTCAATTAAAATTACTCAGTTTGAATTGACCCTGACTTTGAAGTCAAACAAGGTTTGACCAATTTGAAGTCAGCTTTCATCAATTCAAACTGAGGAGTTCCTCAGTTTGAATTGAGGAAAGCCAGTGTGTCCATGCACTTGATAGCATTCAAATTGATGACAATCAGTTCAAATTCAGCTGTAAGTATAGACATACGCAGAGAGAATCATCAAATAATTTTATCCGTCTACAATGACCGGAGATTAAAGGGTCCATAGACTGGAGGTCAGATTGAGGAGGAAAATCACATTTTAGGTCAGTAAAACAGTTTTTCCATAGATACCAGATCTGCTACCCAGGGACATAAATATGAATGGAAAGTTCTTTAAAAATCTGTTTCCTCATTAACTGTAGATGCAATTCTAGTGTAGTGAGTAAAACTGACTATTTTCACACAACAAAGCAGTGTCTTGCTTTAGTAGATGATATAAAAGCAAAAAACGGAGGAAGATAATTCTGACGATAGAGCAAGGAAGTAATGAATTGTATTATGCATTCTGAACCTCAGACATAAGAATGAGACATATTTTCAGCAGTGCAAACACCAGAGTCAATTTTGCCTTGGGTTGCGTACAACTTTAAAATGAAGTCAGTGAGAAGCCTGCTGAGTATCTGATGACAAAATCTGGTCCTTTGCATGTGCCCTTTGGGGGAGGGGGGTCATTTCCTTGCTACCCCTAGTTCTGGGTGTTGGAAATTATTTCTTTCTCTTCCTTTTCTTTCAAGAAGCAGGTCATTTTCAGGCAGTCATGCACCACAGTGATGAGCACAGCATGAAAATCTAGATATAGATGGCCCATGAATGTGCCAGGCACTGACAGCCGCAATATGCAAAAACCTAGTTTAAAGAACAGTTAAAATGTTTATATACCTGGTCTGATGTTATAAAAGATGTACTGTTGGCATTCCTAATACATCAATCATCATAATCTAGCCTCAAGCACAGTTATTTTGTTTGTTACAGTAAGGATGTCTCTGCTCTGGAAATGGTGAACACTTTCTATTATTCATAAAGGGAACAAATTCTCTATAAGAAATAAGGAGGCAAATTTCCTGCTATTGTAAGTGGGTGTAACTGTTGATTTTAATAGAGCTGCACCTGTTTATACCAGCAGGAAACTTGTATCAAAGAATTAGGATACATGACAATGGACAAATGATACTGTTTCTGAAGAATTTAGAATGACTATGAACTTCCATGGTAGATTAGCTTTCTTACTGTAATGCTTATCCAAAATTAGCATTTCTGTGACTTGTGTGTGCATTATATCTCTACTACATATTAAACGCATTTCTGCCTCAGCCGTCAATGTAGCATCTTGGTAGTGCTGTAACTGGTAAGCTAACTTCAGCAAAAAGAAATTTACAAATCACTTCCAAACCTGCATGCTCAGCTAGGATGACCAGATGTCCCTATTTTACATGGACAGTCCTGATATTCAGGGGTTTTTCACATATGGACATTTATTAACCCCTACCTTGGCTTCTGATTTCTCTACCTACTATTTGGTCACCCTATGCCTAGCCAACTGTGATTTCTGAATTCCTGAAACATATATTTTTATCAGCAACGTTTACATGTTTAAAATGCTTAACAGAAATAACTGAGAAAGCTAAATAAATAGAGTGAATTGTGACACTAGCCTTTCACTTATGCAAATAACTCTTGAACTGGTAGTGCCCTGATGGCATAGCAGCCTATATTGTGTCTCCATAGAAGACTACCAAACACAAGTTAATTGGCTGGGGTGGGTTTTATGGCCAAAGACAGCTTTGTATTATGTTATCCGGGCAAAATGGTATGTCTGCAATGACTTGATTAGGAGGAGGTTATATGATTTTTCTCTAAATGTCCACCAAAACTAATCTGCAAAATATCAAAACTCTTTTCACCAGAGGGCATGTGAAGTTAATAGTATGGTATCAAGCTTGTTTCAGAACTAATTATTTATATCTTCAAATGCATAAACAGCATGTTTTATACACAGGTCACTTTTAGTGAACTTCCATTTTGTTGATGTAACTATACAGGGAAAAAAAATCACCATAGTTGTTGGTTCTAATGCTCAATTTTGTTGGCAACCACATTAGAGAGACCAACGATTGAACGGGTATGGAGTATGAGCTTCCCTAAAATTCTTGGTCTGGAGATACTTCTGATGGGCAGTAAGGGGAAACTTGTGCCTTGTGTATGGTACCTGTTCCTTCTTACAGTAAAAAGAGAACTCCAGTCTCCTCTGCTTTCAGTCTGTCAACTTCCATAAAAGCTAACACCGAAAAACATTAAAATATAATTTACAGTAGATCTATTTTAAACCAACTATATATCTAAAATATTCATTTGCCAGCATCTCTATTTCTGACTATGCTGCTGAAAAAACTGAGAGTAATTTAAAACACATGAACCAGAATTCTCAGTTACATCCAGGCAGCAATGCCAACTTTTGCCATTTTGTCATCCATATCAGACTACTTCATTTTTTTGTAAAGCCCTACCATCTTTACTCATTGATTTACTCATCTCAGATGTCATTTCTAAACAAAGTAAGTTTCATACCCCCATATTTATGGAGGAACACTTGAAAACAGGAGCCCTAAAGTCACAAAACCTTGAGGTTAAAAAAAACAATCCAACATTTATTATTGTTAAAAACCCATGATTTTATTTTTAAGAGGGATGTGCGAAAACACTGCCTCAAGATGTTTGTAACACTTGAGGTTGCTAACAGTACTAAGACCTCTTTGCATTGTTTTGGCAGTGTAATGGGTCCTTTAAATGGGTATAAAGATGAATTAGTTTATCAAGTCCAAGGGGGGGAAATACATCCTGCATAGAATATGGACCCATGACAAACCATGGGTTTTCAATTAAAATACCCTATCTCCATAAGAGGCAAACTCAACTTAAAATTAATTAGATGACCCCTGGTATTACCTAGGGATACTTGCTACTGGAAACCCACACAGGACCAATCCTGCAGTAACGCCACCAAGAGTTTTTCATAAATAAGTAGCATCTGCCCCCCACTGAGCTTAGAAGTGTTCCGATTCTATAGTTTTTTAAATCCATTGTAAAAGATGTGACGAAATATATGCACAGAATGAGCCTATGTGTGTTTATTTTGTGTTCTATTCAGGGCTGAACAGTACATGGATGGTGTGGGCCAAAAATAACATACGTAAAAACAACAGTACTTTTGGATGTAGGGGAAGAATTCTGTGTATTTAATAGAAAAAAATGGTCTGGTGAGCAGTGCTTCAAACACTATTTTGTATCATACTACTACCAACCTTTTCTAAGTGAAGGGCCAATCATTTTCAGTTAGTAGAGGCTGCCATTAAAAGGTCAAAAGTTTTCCAAGCAGTGACTCACTCAGGCAAATCTCACACTGGCCTCAGGATCACCAACATGTAAAAACATTGGTCCACAGTTCCTACAAGGAATTCTCATGTTGTCATAAATGACAAGAGAACTCTTTTGGTTTTCATCCAAACTGAAGACAGTATTACAACAGTGGTTTTCAACTTGTGGTCTGTGGACCCCTGGGAACCTGCAGACTATGTCTACAATTTCCAAAGCAGCCCACACCTCCATTAAAAATTTTTAGGGTTTGGCATACGAATACAGGTTGAAAACCACTGTATTACACAGTTGCATAATTACTTTTATAAAATAGTACTAGGCTTCAAAGTTTCCATTTAAAGTGCCTTTTCCCCCCATTCCAAATAACTCATACTGATATGAGTTTATGTGTAGTCTGCTGGACTGTAGGAATCTTCAGAAACTAGATATACACAAACTATTAAACTGTATCACTTATAGGTCCCAGTGTGCTATATGCTGTACAAACAAAGGAAGTATTTATATTCCTTAGCACAGACTTTAGGAACTAAAAACTTAGATTTTAGATTTAAAACTTAGACTTAGACTGTAGAAACTAAAAAACACATACATAATGTAATCATTAGCAAATGCTCTGGTAAAGATTAAAAATAAATTTCCCTGACTTCATACACAGGAAACCTCTGAGCCTGAAATTTTTCACGTTCACTCTCTCCCTTAAGGTCAATTTTGTATACATTTTGAAGAAGACTATTTTACATATTTTTGAATTATGAAAATAAAAACATTTATTTCTCATATTTTAAAAGTGTTTTCATATTTTAATTTGAGGTTGAAAAGAAAGCAACTCACACTTAACAGGAGACTTTAATCTTGAAACTTGACATGGAAATGTTCCATTAAAAGAAGAATGTGACTTGGATATTTTGACAGAATTCAGAGGTGAAAATATAAAAGTCACAAACATTTGAAAAGATATCACAGTATGGGCAAATGGAAATACACCTTACTTTTAATCATCATACTTGGATTGAGTATACACTCAGAAAGAAGGTAACAGTGTGTAATAAAATGCAGATGCAATGAAGATGACCAAAGCATGCAAGGTCTAGCCCACGTCAAATGGCCTACAGGAGTAAGAAGAGGGCGTGGAACCTACAGCTCAGATCTGATCCCACTCTGACAAAAGAACATGTAGACAAAGAATACTATTTCCACTACTGCACCATATCATACGGAGGCAACATTTTCCAAACATTATTTAATTAGGCCTCACAACGTCCTCATTGAGTATACAAATCATTATTCACTCATTATCCTCTTTTTACAGATGGGGAAAATGAATCTCATAGATGCTAAGTAAATTGTTCATGACCACACAACAAATCAGAGGTAGTATTAGAACACAGGATTTTCAATTCTGGCTCCATGCCTAAATCACTAGAACATAGCACATCCCAAGCAAGCAATTCAACCTCTCTATGTCTCCTTCCCCAGCTGTAAAGTAAGGATAATAAAAAACTTTCTCAGAGGGATACCTTGCCATGTCCTTCTTAATTAGCGGAAAGCTAATGTTCAACTTACTGACACTCTAATTTGTTGCTCTCAGGATGTGAATGGGAAAGAGAATGGGAAAGACAATCCATTTCACAATGGAGATACAAATCAGCTATAAGACCACTACTGCTGCTATATGTGAGAGCAACCATGCTGAGGTCAGTTTTGGCAAAGCAAACTGCAGAGCACTGATTCCCAACTTGTGGCCCGCGGACCCCTGGGGGACCACAGAGGTACTGCAAGGGGTCTGCGGACACTGTTGGGAGCTAGGCCCATTTAAAATCACGTGGGTTGCGTAGGGTGGGAGAAGCCTGCGGCAGACCAGTCTCTATCTGCTGCTGCTGGCATGTGTGGGAAGGAGCATCAGTTGTGGGGCTGGTGAGGGCTCCAGGGGGGCAGAGGGCTTCCTGACCATGGTGGCTCGGCCCCCTGGCAGGGGCAGAGGCAGGGGCAAGGGGCCATGGTTACAGTGGCGCCACTCACCACCTGGTCCCAGTGCCACTGCCGGAGCAGCGTGGTCTGGATTCTGCTGGCAGAGGCAATGCTGCATAGCGGCTGTACCACCATATCCCACCTGCCGCCAGGGCGCTGCAAAGTCTTTTCATATTAAAAAATGGTCCCCGGCCTTGAAAACGTTGGGAACCACTGCTCTAGAGCATCAGCAGCATCAGGCAGTGTACCACACTGCCTGTATGTACTTTCCAAAAATGACATTATAAGTCAGAATCCTGAGCCCCCTTATTTCTAGAGCTTAACAGCAAACTTTGACTTAAAGTGGGCTTAATGTCCCAATACAAGGGATCTCAACTGCTATGAAGCTGAGATAGCGAGATTTTCATCACCCTCTAGCTGCTCCAGCTTGTTTTTTTAAGAACAATTCAGTCTTCCAATCTTCATTTGCACTTGGAGAAGTACAAAAGGTGAGTTAAATATACTTTGGTCCTTCACCCTCAATCTCAGAGCTATAATGAGTGTGAGCTCTATGTACGTGAAGATTTGGCTGTCTGCAATCATCTGCAAAACTGTAAAAGATGATACGGCTGTCAAATTCCTCTTTTCCCGTGGGTTTACAGTCTAGAGGACGACAAAAGGATCACTGCAGCGTGTGGCGTAAGGTTGCCAAAAAACCAGAGATGCAGGTTGAGTGGCTCATACAAGTCCTACTGTGGTCTAGCATATTGGACAACAGGAGCCCTGTATTTTAATCCCATTTTTTATACTAACTTACTGGGATATCAGGAAGTTGTTTAGTTTCTCTGCGCTACATTTTCCTTTGAGTAAAATGGGAAGAAATCATGTTACCTATCTCTGCTGCATGCCACAGAATAATGGAAGACAGAACAACCTGAGGAAAATATGGGAGGAGCTAAAGTCAAGCATTGATATTCTTGCCAGGTCCCCACTGAACAAAAGCGAGTAATTTCTAGACATCACAAACACTGTCTTATTTATTAGGAAGTCAACAGCTTCAAACGACAGGCCTTTTTCTCTACAGCAACTCCACTCAATCTTCCAATTTTCAGACTCACTCACCCTGTATGGCAGAGCAATACTGCCTAGGTCAACAGGTCCATGATGTTGGGCAGTTTTCAGGTATGAACCACTGCTCCAGAAACAAAGGCTTCCTGGCCTGAAAAGAGCTAGACAGCTCTCATTTGGGATCACGGGGTGAATGCCTCACTTGACTAAAAGGTGTGAATTTCAGCAGACAGATCCTGAGCCTGTGTGGATTCCAGATTCCAAGAGATGACAGAACTTAGTAGGGCACTGAAAAGAAACTGGAAACGATAGAGCCTAGAGCCCTATAAAGTGTTGCTGTCCCACTTAAGGAGATAAATGCTAGACCAGCCTCATCTGAAGAGGGGAAGGAGAAGCAGTGGGAGAGACATGGGTGAAGTTTTGTCTTTTGGGTCTGAATCGCCACAGAAGGAAGGCAGGAGGCCATCCAAGTGAGATGCTGGTTTACAAAAACAGAATGAAAGGGAGAAACCAGAGCCCAAGAGTCTTTCTTGGCCCTGAGGGGGGCTTTTTTTGGGACTGCTGCTATAATGAAGGGAATCACAGGGAGCAGAATAGTGGAGAAATAGGTATTTGTGGGACCGCCAATGTTACTTGGCCCTTGGTTTGAGGTCTCCACCTGGTTTGAGGTCCCCACCTAAGTGATTAACAGGATCATAGAGAAGGTTAGTGAGCTTGTACTCTGCACCCACTTCAGGCAGTTGCTTCAGACAAATGCTGCAATGCTTACTGTATTTCCCAGATTGTTTTGTTTGTAATCGTGGCTGTGAGCCTTGTTGTATCAAATGTCAAGTAGAAATGGATCTGAAAGGCCTGAATGACATCTAAAAAAATCTTTGTGGTCTGGCTTTTAAACAGGGTTTAGGTACTCCTTGCCATGTCCTAGACTCCAAGGCTTAGGAGTAGTCTGATGTTGGCTTTCCAATCCATGGAGTCCAGCAGGACAGCTACCAGTTCTGTAAAGAGAATGGACCTGTATGTAAGGAAAAACAAAACGGGTATGTCTACACTTACACTTTAAATCGAAATAATGACGATTAATTCGATTTAAAATAATACATGTCTACACTAGTTTTTCCTATGTCAAAATTAGGAGTGTCCTCATTTTGAAATAATGAACAGCAATTTTGAAATAATGAAACCTGGTTTTATATTGAAATGAAGGTTATATTGAAACCGTTATATCAAAATAATGCAATGTAGCCATGTTATTTTGATTTAACAGTTTTTTACCTTGTTCCTCCCAGGGTGCCCTCCTTTTATTATATATTGAGTGGGGGCATGGCCCTTCTTGGGGGCTATCTTGCAACACCTCCCATGGTGCCTCTCTCCTATATCAAGCAAGCAAGTCCTGTGCATGGACATGCTAGTTCGATTTGGGTTTCTAGTGTGGATGTGTTAAATTGATTTAGCTTAAATCAATTTAAAGATTATTAGTTCGACCGATTTAACAATCTATGTGTAGACATAGCCATAATGTCCTCCACAAAGGTAGGGGATATTTAAACCAAATCATCCAGAGTTACTGGGCATCTTTTCCCTATGGACCAGGAGTTAACAGTACATCATCTAATCAACTGTTGTGAATATCTCTCATCTGCTCTAACTGAATTGACTTGGCTAACATTTGCCCTCCTTCATCCTGGCATATGTACATGTACCTCTCAACTGTAGTTTCCAATTCATACATCTGACAAAGTGGGTTGGAGCTCACAAAAGCTTATAACCAAAGAAATTTGTTAGTCTTTATGGTGCCACAGGACTCTCATTGTTTTTGCTGTACACAGACTAACATAGCTACCCTCTGGAAAAAGGTACATCTGTTCATGAGATCTCTGTTGTCGTTGATCACACCCCACAACAGAGTATAAAGGAAAGGGAATCAAACTTTTAGAACCATTTTTGGCCCTCTTGAGAATCAAGCTAATTGTTTTGGAGGTGGCAACATGAAAATGAATATGCTCAGGAGGAAGAAATTCTCAAGTTCAGAAGATACTGGGGTCTCAGAATCAGGTCAGGCTCATTCAGAGACGAAGAGAAATGTGGGGATGGTATCCAAGGGGTATGAACGTACACACCATCTGTAGAAGATGACAACAAATCTGAGAGGGAAGTGGTATATTTTCTAATATTCTATCTACTCGAGTTTTTAACAATCTCATAAGAAAGAAATCCAGTATTTCATCTATTCTACAATTTAACACATCTTTCTGTCAGGAAGTTCACCTGGCATTTAGCTCAAATTTTTCTTCTCTGATTTTGCTCTTAGTTGTATCCCATTGTAGTAAACAACCTAATTTCCTTCTCTTTTTAGTATTTTGTATCCCATTGTACTAAACAACCTAATTTCTCTCTCCTTTTTGGTATTTAACAAAAAAGGCACTTAACTATTAAGTTGTGACAGGATTCAGAAGTCCTGCTAGTATTCCAACAATCAAGGTGTTAACTTGCTGCTTGAACCTTACACATGCACACTGTGCAGAAGAGCAAATTAGAACTCAGGAGCAAAGGAACAATTAGGCTTTCAGAAGGTCTGCAGGAAACCATATAAACTGCAACTTGAAAGAAGTCAGAAAGGCTGTTTTTAAGGTGCAGAACCTGCAGTTTGTATTGAGCTGGGCTGCTGGGATATTTTCTTGCTTCCTTTTCTCTTTAGGCTAAATCATTCCCACCCACCCCCACCCCCTAACCCTGGTTATCACTAATGCACTTTAACACCCAAGGAATAAAATCTTCAGGAGAAAAACTGTTGGATAAAGACTTCATTCAGTGCTGAAGCAGCTATGAAAGACATCTACAAGGAATATTCCAAATAACATTTAGGGTGATTTCTACCCTTGACTATGCACAATTTAACTCTTGGACACTGGATTCTAGCCCGTTGTGTGTTGGAGTGACTAAGTTCAGCAGTAGCATAAACAGTGATATAAACTAGGACTGATTTTTCATCAAGCTGGTGTTCACAGCAAGCGTAACTTACACCTACCTGGTACTCCTTGGAGGCAAAATTCAGTTCTGGCATCAAAGGGAGTCCCACCCATTGGTGCCATGAATGAACATACCCTGGGAAGACTGGGCATGGAGTGGGTTTAAACTGAAGCAGGACAAATATTTTGATCACCCTGAACGATGGATTCATACACGTTCTACCAGGTAGCCAGTTTATGGTGCACCTAATATACAATTTGCATCACAACTGAATTCAACCCAGCAATTTTGACAGAAGAGGCATCTGCTTACTACAGGGTCAATTTTGCCGATGTAGCCCAGCCTTACAATTTTCTTGCTTTTGTAGATTTGTCCCTTAATAGTATTTCTTCATTCTTCTGTGGTTTAATACTGAATTGCACTGTGCAGGAGGATAATTAGTTGTAAGTATTAAGCAATTTATGTTCTTCCGTGATTAGAGAAGAAATCTGTGAGGTCTGTGGGCAGTAGTTTCACTATGGTTTATTTCGACTACGTAAAAGTCTGTTAAAAAGAGGGTGGTTGGGTCTTTCTTTCACTAGGACTTTGTGCTGAAACATTTCTTAGAATTGCACTAGTTGGAAGAGATGGTAAACTGCTCTGATTTCTGAAAATAGAATATTGTTTTGTGAGCGGTCTGTACCTTAACCGTAGTTTCACCGTGTATATTTTATGATATTAAATACATGTATTATATATATGCATGTTTTTAATATAATAAATACACACAATGAAACTACTGATAGATACACACAAATACATTACCAAACAAATCTCCCTCTTCCCTCAAAAATAATTCAAATGATGCCAATTTTCCAAAGCAGACACATTTAAAAATACATATTTTTTTGTACTATGGAAGAGCCTAGGATTAAGATTGCCATCCTATTGTGTAAGGCACTGTACAAGCAGAGTAAGAAATAGTCACTATGTTGAAGGATGTTGAAAGGTTTACAGACAAAAACTGGGAGGGGAAAGAAACAGTGCAGAGAGTTAAAGTGCCTTAGTGAAAACCGCATGGTAGGAGCGTGACAAGCAAAGAAGTAGAACTCCAATATTCTGACTCCTGATCAAGTTTTTCTAACACCAAACCATACTCACTTTGATTGTTCAAATTTGCACTTAAAGACTTGCACTTGCACATATAAACGCCAACTTCTATATCAACATGTGAAGTGGATTTTATGATGAGTTTCTCAATATTTTTCCTCCCAAAGCCTTAGATTTGGGAATGCTGCTACTACATGAAACTATCAGGTCTCATTATTTAATTAAAAAAGTAAAAATTCTAGCCCTCTTCATTGTAGACAAAAGCTCAAGAGCACTAAAGACTAAAAAAACAAGAAGCAAATTCAAGCACACCAAATCTATATGTTTTTTAAAATCTTATATATATTTTTAAGCCAGTCTCATAAGAACAGCCATACTGGGTCAAACCAACAGTTCATCTAGCCCAGTCTTCTGTCTTCCAGCTGTGGCCAATGCTAAGTGATTCAGGGGAATGGACAGAACAGGAAATACTCAAGTGATCCATCCCATTGGCTATTCCCAGTCTGTGGCAAAGAGCAACCCCTGCCCATCCTGGATAATAGCCATTGATAGATATATTCTCCATGAACTTATCTATTCTTTTTTTGGCCTTCACAACATCCACTGGCATGGAGTTCCACAAGTTCACTGTGCACTGTGTGCAGAAATACTTCTTTTTGTTCATTTTAAACCTGCTGTGTATCAATTTTATTTTGTGAGCGCTAGTTGAATGCCACGATTTGGGGGAAGGGAGCTCACTCAGGATTTTTTATCACTGATTCGTGTTTGCAATACTGTATACTTGAAATCAAAGCATCATGGAAATATGACATATAACATGAAAGCAAGGGGGGAAGTGGGCTTTAAAATAGCAATTTAATTAAGCTTCATGATCAAAAGAGAGGAGATGAGTGTTCACAGGCTGTTCACCAAATTATTATGCCTAGGTACCAGAACTCACACTGTTACAGCAATATTTATACAGGGACTTGCACAATGCAGTGGTCAGCAACTCAGAACCTTATTTTTAGATACTCTGCTGCCTATTGAATTTGAAACCCTGAGCTAAGTGTCCAGGCTCCCTGTACAATACATTGGAAGAAATAGGTGCCTAGGAATGGGATTCACAACAGCTAGCACACTGAACAGGGAGCCATCTCAGACAGTCAGCTGGAACTAGTGGGAAGGGTGGAGCCACTCAAAGGGGATTTGGTGCTTAAAACCAGGACAGAAGAAGGCACCTATCTTTGCTTTGGGTTTTCAGTCATGAACCCTCTCCTGAGCTTAAGGGTCTGCACAGGTTCCCCCCACTCCAAGAAATGTTACCAGAGGAAAAAAAAGATGGTGGTGTTCTGTGGCCTTGAGCTGGTGATTAAGGCACTCACCCTCATGTGGTAAACCAGAGTTCAATTGCCATCTTTGCCTGATGTGAGCTTAGGCATGAGTTAGGCATCGAATTCCTAGCTAGTGTCAAGACATAGGTGTCTATAGGCAAGTTGGGAACTTATGGTGGGTACAGCAGACAGCAGCAGCTGAATGAAGCTTTTGTGAATGCCAATGGCACCTGAATGTTGCATGTAGGCACCTAAAATGGCCATGGGATGTCTAAGTCTTCTTGTGAACCTAGCCCTTACTAATTAGGAACTGTGGAGATCCTGTACTCAGTATGTAACCTGTCAAACTGAGGTGCTCTGACTGAAAGCCATGTGAGATGCAATACCTTAGCACGCTCAGATGAGTTAAGAAGAGAGAAATATTGCCCCAGTTCTGACCCCCCCCCCCCATGGATTCATTTCAATGCAAATTCACTGATGAGGGTGTAGGCGTTACGGATCTGATTCACTTTCTGTAACCCATTTGATGCTTTTGGGGGTTCAGATTAAATACTTGGCATTTTAGTGATGTTGTTGTTATTTAATATTGTTTGCACTTGGACTGCCTTTCATCATTTACTGCAGTGGCCACTGTAGAAAACACTTCAGCCATTAATTAAGTGCAGTGCTTTCCTTGAACCTAAATAAAATAGAAAGTCCATCCTGCACTCTTCCTCAAAATATGACAAGCTAAACAATCAGAAGGGTCATGTAATGTCTAAGACAAAGTGATGCAAATGTGGTTTATCAAAATAATACAAGTTGTACTGAAAATTCAGATACTGAAGCCTGAAGACTGGCAATGAAATGGTTAACAGACATATGCTGTATAATTAGGAGATGCATTAATGATTATGAATAGTAAATGACTTGGTGCAAGGAAAAAGATCTAGTCAAAAGGGACATGCACCCATCTTACACATTTATTAGTAACTGTATATAACTAGAGAATTCTGCTATTAAGAATCCTGAATTATTGGTGTAAATACTTCCAAGGGTACATCAAATTGTAATCTTTCATACGACATCCATCAAACCAGGCTGGAGATTTTGACAAACATTAAACACAGTAAGGAGGCAATTATGTATGCATGATTTAATCTGCAACTAATTAATATGCAAATTTATTCATATGTTAGTTACTAAATTAAAAATGCAAAGAAGCCCTTATGGTGATTCTCAAAATTTTGCACAAACAGAACATTTAAAATGTAAGAAAAATGAAGTTTTTTGGAAACCTGGAGCATACTTTTAGTCTTTTGGAAACCTGTTGCATGGAGACGGTTCAAAAATATTTGCTTAAATACTGGAGAATGATAAAAGGAGTGTTAATTTCATGTGAGAGCGTAGTAGAAGAAAGGTTAAACATGATTCTCTCAAAGTCTTAGGAGATGTGCACTAATTACCAAACAAATTGTATTCTAACCCTAACTCCTAGCCTACAAAGAATTTCAGGATTGTCAAAAATTGATCATTTTGCTCTATTTGCAGGCATCTTCATGCTGAATACTTGTCTATTTTAACACAAATGAATATGCCAGCATTTTTGGACTTGACACAGAAAACAGTTTGGTGGTCAATATGCAAACAGTGTAGCCCAAACACTCTAGCCCATTCTCCTTAGTTACCTGAATAATTTAGCCAATTCATATTTTAGAAACTGCCTTCTGCAGACATAGAAAGCAAGATGGGTGAGGAAACCAATCGGGTGGAAGGGTACAGAAATTGTCTTTAATTAATTTCCAGACATATCTTCAAAGAAAAACAAACAAAAGACAAGGAGACACTTAAAATAATTCCTAATGAATTCTTAAAACTATGGATTTGGAACAGCTTACTCCTTTTTATAAACATGTAGAGCAATAATTTAATGGGTGTGTGTCTATATTTATATTTCTTTATTACATTATGCAGCTTTCCAGTTTATTAAAATACATTAGAAAGTGCATCTATATGCCTAAATTCCCTTTTGATCCTCTCTCCAGTGACATTTCAATGACAATACACACTGTGTACGTTGTGCAGGCAGTACTGTTGGAGCAGCTAAAGTAGCCTGAAGAAATGAGGTATGGCTCAACAGCATGAGAAAGTACAATAAGCGCTTCCAGGCTGTTTCCTGGGCCACTGAACTCTCACTCATGTTTCAAAAATAAAAAAGAAAGTAATCATGTTCGTTATAGCCGCGTGGGGGGGGGGGAGGAAGTGAGCTCTCGGCTGCTACTGTACTCACAGTCTGATTTTGTTCCCTCTGTTTCCTTTATCCAGCTTTGATGCCAAGCTGACTGCAGCATGCCCATTTCATTTCATGCACGTCGGCCAAAAAACCTACTATCCTACTGTGCAACTCTCAGTAATCTGTTTGGATATTAGTACCTCAGTGTGTAATGTAAGAGTCAGATGTCCGCAAACTATGGATGCTCCAAGGGGGGATCTCTGCCCAGCTCTCTCTGGAATGAAGGATGGTGAGCATGAGACAGAGCTTTGAAAGTGTGAATTTAACATGGGATGGGTGGGAAGGTGGCGGGGGGACAGAATAAAACTCAGTGGCTAATATGGGACAGAAAAAACCCATGAAAACTAACTCATTACAACACATTAAATTAATATGATTCTACATGCCCCGCTTCGTGTTATTTCAGATATCTGTAATCTGCGTATTCTTTGTGCTCCCCTTATAAGTTCCAAAGGTGCAACCGTGTTAGTCTAGTTCAGTAAAACAAACAAGGAGTCCTGTGGCATTAAAAGACTAACAAATTTATTTATTGCATGAGCTTTTATGGGAGAAAATCCCGCTTCATCCGATGCTTTGAAGGTGGGGAAACTTACTGAATGGGAGGGAATAAATGAAGGGGAGTGTAAGTCATGGGAACAGGTCACACTGTAACAGCAGATCAAAACAGTAATAAAGATTCAAACACTGGGGAACAGCACATAGAGGAAGATGAGCTCAAATCACCTGTTATAATGAGAGAAAAATCCAATGTCCCAATTAAGTCCTGAGGCAATGCAATAGAATTTACATGATTCATCATGGGTCCCTATTTTGTGATTTTACTAACTCAAGCTTTAAAACTACATTTTCCATGCATGGTTTCATTGTTGTAATGCACAACTGGGGCAGTTCTTAAGGCTCTCAGGGATTAAATTTTTCATACTAAGACCAATTTAGGGGGGAAAAAACCCTGGATTTGAATGGGGAAGTTGCATCAGAATTGTTTTTTGAAATAAACAGGTTTGTGAGTACATGTTCTGAATCCACTTTGCTCCTCTTTAACAAGAGACTCTTGATTTTTGTTTAGACCAAAACTGAATGTAATGCTTTTAAAAGCTTAAACATACACATTTATACATTCATTACACAGTGCTAAATCCAATTTGTTCTTTTTACTGTCACAGGAAGCACATGTTTAAAGCAATCTGTTTCCTCATATGAATGCTTTCCTGTCTGTTTGAAAAAAATTGCAACACACTTTGCCCCAAGTAACCAAAAGGTGATCATAAATATCCCTAAATAGCATTAAACAGATATGAAAGACATTAACACTTCCAGAATGCCAAAGTAGTATTAAAAAAAAATTCTAACAGATGCTCCTAGGTCAAAAAGTGAAATGTGTGTTTCCTGAAAAAAACACTCTCATCAGAATCATAAATGAACTGTGAGTGGAAAAACGAGGTGTTACAGAGCAAAGTAGAGGATCTTTTTGGTGAAGAACTCTAACACACAATTGCCAGAGTGTGGCTGCAATAAAAGAGCTAAAATTAAATCGAAGTTTGTTGAAAACCAATATCTTTTGTAATCCACAAGGTGGCAATGACAACAAATAAGGGCTGACTAAACCCAATCTACCCTAGCGCTGTCGAACTTTCCCTGAGAAAGATCATACCACTGCAAACTAAAATACAAATCTAGGGCCACTCAGATGAAGAGGGTTCACAAAGCCAAACTGGATTTGAATTAGACAATTTAACTTCGTGGCTTACATTTGGAAGAGAAAAGATGTTCTCATCTGAAAACAGTCAATCAATGGGTAATATGCATATCTGGTTTAAAACACTAAAGTTATCTAAAACCCCTTCAGAATGTCTTTCTGCACTTCTCTATATAGAAATTTGGCTGCAGCATTAAAATGAGAATTTAATAAAGGAATGAGGCTAGGTGCTGAGTAGGTCTTTGAAAACTCCTAAACCATCTGTATAAACAGTTTTATTATCTGCTCGGAATTCATCAAACACTGAAAACATTTAAACCATTTTTGATCTATGACAAAAACACAAACAGCTATGTATAATGATGTTAACACAGCCAGCCCGGTCTGTCCTTCCCTGAGCCATTGCAGAGTTTTAGTGCTCCTTAAGTAACTCAACTCAGCTCTTACAGAGAAGGGAGTGTCTCATGTCACTCAACAGTGACCCCTCGTGGCTACCTAAGAACTGGCCCATATATAGATATATGATCCAAAGCGGAAAACTTGTTTAGGTTGACGGAAAGAGACACAGAGCCATAACGGTTGAGGGTGAGGTTAAAACTGGAGAAATATGGGGTATGGCAGCCTCAGAATTCTGATACGATTGAAGCTGTATTTAATTTTTTCTATTAAAAATAATAAAACCCACTGTTGACGTATTTTTCATAATTTTATGAAATAATAACAATAATAATCTTATTGTGGCTCATTGTAACCCTGGAAGCTCAAAACAAATATTTTACATGCCTGAAATTGATTTCTTTCCATTATGCATACACTTCTTTATTGCAGGGTTGTTCACCACTCTTGAACTTTGTAAAAATAAATGAAAAAAACCTCACACCACTCCTAAAAAGTTGATGTCATTTTTTGTTCGATTTTTTTTAAATAAGTCCTTATAGGGTCTACAACACTAACATAATGTCAGAGTATGGGGATACTGCCTACCTCTAGCTCCAATAAAAATGCTTAGGATGATTTTTGTTCAGCTATTGATCAAACCATCCGTTTGGAGTGGCAGACTTTTCTATTCTATTTTTTCAAAATAAAAACATATAAAAATACTGTAAGGCTAATACGTTTTTCACCAGGAAAATCTGATGGATGCTTCGCTCAATATTTAAACAAACTAATAATTATTACTGTACTCTGCGAAGGGTTTTTTTCTAAATCTAATCATCTTGACAAAAACTATTTTTCCCATTCACTTTTTCAGTGACAATGTAAAACACAGCAAAAATAAGTGATTGTGTGATGTAAGAAATGACACGGATTTTGCTAACAAACTAAAGTAGGTCAAACTGGTGTTGATAGGATCCCATAAAGTTCATGGTTTATTTTCTCATTAAGGCAATCTTCTCCCCATCTTCAACTTTTTGGATAGAATAAAATACAGTTAAAACAAATGATGCACTAAATGACTCCCCAAGAACAGAATTCCCAAAGCAACACTGAAAACAAGGCTTTAAAGCACTGATACAAAGGCTTTCTCAGAGCAGTTATGATGAACTAACAGACGTCTGAGGCCATTTCAATGCATGTAGTGAATACTATCCACTAGGAATATTTAAAGGAAACTTACAAGTAAAGTTACTACATAGAGAAAGAAACAGAAAGGAGACATTTTCTTTCTCTAATGTCTTGTACTACAGATTATTCCCCAAAGCACAAGTTCAAAGAGAGGACTAAGTGCCAAATTCTTTCCTCATTTGCACTTCTGCAATCCCCCTGACAGCACTGGGATTGAATGGGTACAACTGGAGGCAGAATACCACCTGAAGGATGGATCTACAAATCACATTTTCTTTTCTTTGTGCATAAGCCATTTCTTTTCAATACAAAAGGCATTTGTTCATGTCTCATTCTACCAACAACAAAAAAACAACAAACATAAAACAGTGAAATGCCTTTATAGATCTTATGACAGTTAAGGCTGAGCGTACATACAGCCTCTTGTGGAGTTCCAATGAGTACTTTGCAGAATCAGGTCCAAAGTGACCATTTTGGTTTCATGGAGCAACTTCAATAAGTCCAATTTCATCATAGTTGGCTGTGCAATTTTGCTTTCATTCTTCTTCATTATATATGGAATTTCAGAGTAGCTGTGTATGAGAGCTCCATTACAGTGCATATTGCATGTGTGTGTGTGTGCACGCGAGCTTTAATGAAAGAGGGGAAGACACATTAGACTGAGATTTTGTACATCAAGTTGCAGCCCAAGGAATGTGTATAAACTTCCCATGAATAGGATGTAATACGCCCGATCCAAATACAACTATAATTCCAGAAGGAACACTAAATGCTGCTATACAAAAAGAACAATTTTAAAAATGCTGCCTAAGGAAAAAAAATAGGCTGGGTACTTACAGTATTTCAGTTTGAATCTCTAGCAGGCACCTCTGTATTCAATGGCCATAGCCCTAGGTCCATGAAAACACTTTGTTGTCCTCTGCACTACCTACATTATTCTGAAGAGGGAGTCTATGCTCAAGCAAAACAATAAAAACCACAATAACCACAGGCCTACGTTACCAGCTGCTAGGAATTGACTAGAACTATTCATTACTGTTATTTTGGGTCCAAACAGTTAAATATTTAGAACTGCATGAATTTTGCACCACATTTTATTAGAAGTTAAAACATTTAAGATCAGGCATAAAAAACAGACTATTCCTTTCAAATGCTGTTTTGTGTTTAAAGATTTTATATAATTAATTTAAACACACAGACAAGAAAGACACAGTGTTTTATCAACAGCTTCACTGCATTTTAATTGTGTTTGGGGAGGAAAACAAAAACAACAGAGCACTTTTTTTCTAAAGAGACTCCTTATACTTTTCAGGTTGAGCACCATAATTTTCAACAGAACATCTTTTAACCAGCAAGCTCTGTAGTTTACAACAGAGTCTGATTTACCTTCTTTTTTTTTTTTTTTGGGGGGGGGGGGGGGGGAGAAATACAGCTAATCAAGAAAATGCTGAGCAACAGGATTTCTACTAATTAAAACAAATGCCTGTTGAAGATAACATAAGAGAAATGTTCATATGAAAAACTGAAGAGAGTTAAATTGTGCTCTGAGATACACAATGAGTAGAAGGTTGAAAAAGAATGCAGGGCAGCATTGCATGGTATGTGATATTGAATGATCCGCATCCTCCCATCGTGCCTGAATTATATACACAGAGAGCTACATAATATGGCTTACCAGTGATGGGGATTCTGAAAACAGGATATGTCCACAAGTTGTGATGAGCATCACAGTCTAGTCAGCACCGTAATAACTGAATTCTGCTCTTTGGAAGATGAGTTCTGCACACAGTTCTCAAGAGCACAATGTAGTGGTCTGCTAAGAGCAATGGTTCCCAACATTTTCTATGTTGTGGCACACCTTGCTACCTTTAATTAATTTGAGGCACACCGCTGTATAGTTTCCAAATAAACTCATGCATATTCATGAGCTAATCAGCCAATCCAGAGCTCTTTGGGTAGTTTTTCAAAAAATTTTGTGGCACACCTGCTCAGACCTGACAGCACACCTGTGTGCCATGGCATACTGGTTGGGGAACACTGCTATAGAGCTAGCTAAGCACCTTCTCCTTCCCTCCACCACCACTCAGTATTTACTTAATGATATGAAAATGTTCTAGCAGTGCTCCTCAAATTAGTTCTTCTTTTTTCCCAACCCATCACTAACTCTTTCTACCCAATCTCTATTCTGCTGCCCTCCTTCTGAGCGGTGTTAGCTCTTGTTGTTTCCCCCGCCTAAAACTAGTGATGGAATACCACTTCCTTTATGTTTATCTTTCTCCTCTTCATCCGTTCTCCAATTCTGACCCAACTGAGGGTCAGTTCTGTCCCAGAGAGACCCCACCAGCTTTGCAGATATCCTATCAAATCCATAATGTGATTTCAGCAGGCCTGGCAATCACCACTAGGGCAGATGCCATTTCCAACTCAAGTATTTCAGGGCTTCCCTGGTTCAGTGACAGCCCAGAACACACTCCACACTTCTCACCTCAGGGAAGCCCCAGGATGCATGACATTTGAAGATGGCGTTCAGCCCAGAAGTCACTGCCAGCAGTGGTGATGCTGAGACCCCATCGGACTGTTAATTTTATGAGTTAGGTTTCATAGTGAGTGGAACTCTGGCAGCGGAAGAGACATTTGAACAGATAGAAAACACACTTACCCAAATTGATTTGAAAAAAAATTCCCATTTGGTTAAATTGCACATCTGATACTAAGGTTTAAGACAATTTATAAAGTTGGCTTTTTAAAAATAGCTTAGTCCTCCTTTAATGTTTAACATTAGCATACATTAAGGTATACCAGGAGAGTATAAACTGTCTCCTAATTCTCTGCTCCCCAGCTCTCCTAATCAAGTTATCTCAACCTCCTCTTTCCCATCCATTAATGTGTCCTTCCCATAGGACACCCATACAACCAAACCTAAGCTACAGGAAAACTCCAGGTGGCATCACAGTAATATTTGCATTATCTTGGGTTTGGAGTAAGACAAGGGTTTCCCCAGGCTGTGGGACTGAATCATACACACACTTGTCTGCCCAACTAACGAGGTCAAAGCAATTATGACCGAGCTCAATATCACATAAGACAGGGATTCCCAACCTGTGGTCTGTGGACCACTGGTGGTCTGCGAGGGGAATGCAGGTGGTCCGTGGGGGAACAGGTCTGGAAAAGTGCAGCTGGAGCCGGGGTGTGCAGGACCACAGAGGACAGGGGTGTGGTAAGGGGGCACGAGGAAGGGAGTGCAGGACCGGGGGGATGAGGGCAGTGACAGTCTTGTGGCTGGGGAAAGCAGGGAGACTAGGGTGGGGCTTAAGAGCCTTGTGGCCGGGGATTGCAGAGCTGTGGCACACAGGGGTGTGGTAAGGCACTGGATGCTAGGGAGTGCAGGGCTGAGCTACACATGGTCTGCAGGGTGGGAAAAGCAGACAGTTGGTGCAGTAAGGGACTTGTGGCTGGGGAGTGCAGGGTGGGGGGGGTCAGGGGCACAGTAAGGGGCACGGGGCCGGGGAGTGCAGGGTTGTGTGTGGGAGGAGTTGGGACGCAGTAAGGGGCTTGGGACCGGGAAGTATAGGTTGATGGTCTGTGAAAGCTTTTGATAATGATGTAGTGGTCCAAGTAAAGAAAAAGTCTGGGAACCACAAATGTAAGAAATATGTTTCCACCACAAATGGAGACATCCTTAAATATGATGCCCAGAGAGAAAGAATGGTCTTGTGATTAAGAGCGGGACTCCAGAAACAAGGCTCCAGATCCTGGCTCTGCCACAGATCGATTGTGTGACATCAGGTAAATCACGTAATTTCTCTGTTCCAAAGAGGCAGCCATGCTAGTTTAATGCAGCAAAACAAACAAGGAGTCTGGTGGCACTTAAACGACTAACACATTTATTTGTTTCATGAGCTTTTGAGGGAGAAAATCCCACTTCGTCAGATGCTAGGAAGAGGGAAACTTACAGAATGAGAGCAAAATAAATGGTGGGAAGTGGGAAGTTAACTGGATTACATTGCCTGTTCCTTGCACTATTCCATGTAGCCACTGAAGCCATTTTGTGTCACTCATCTATGGACTGCAGCTTCGCTTCTCTCTTTGGTGAACTCAGTCCAAGACAGCTAACCTAGTACTTCAAAGGAGATATGACAGTAGCGAGCAAAGGATTATGCTTAATGCTCAATGCGTACATTCATTCTAAAGGAGAAACCACTAACACATTTGGAGACCAAACATCCATCTTTACAAAAAGAAACCCATGGAATTCTTCATCTGAAAGCTTATGGTTATAAAAAACTAGAACACTTATTATTAAGTAGCAATTCCACTAACATGAAAGCTCTTCAAGCATCACACCACCGTGATCCCTCAAATAATTGGGGAAACACTCATTGCACCCTGGATGCTGGGATCTGCTTGACTGATCGGCAAAGAAGTCAAAGCAATTTCCTTCTCCAAAAATGCAGTCAGCTGATGAATTCATTACACAGTTGCAGGTGTTCAGGAACAGCTGTTTAAAAGAAGCCAGTACTTCTTAATACAACTGGATGAAATCACAGATGTGTCTTCTTCTGCCCAATTTTTAATATTTGTCTAGTATGAGTGGGAAGGATCCATACACAAAGACTTCCTGTTTTGCTATCATTGATGGGACACGCCATACTAACAGGATAGGAAAAAATAATCTGAGGTTTTTAAAAATCAGTATTTGCAGCTGGATTGAATTGGCTTTCCTTTTATTAGTATTTTCACTGATGGAGGCCAAGCTATGCTAGAAAAACATAATGGCTTTGTGATTAGGATTGCTCTCGATACCATTTGGACTATGAAGTTTGGTGGCAAAGACAATGCCAGTGTAAATGAAAGAAGGTACCTAATGAGTATGTTAATATAGTGAACTTTATTAAAGGCAAGCCTCTTCACTATCTTATTGGAAGACACGGGCACTCAACATCACCACCTCCCATTTCATATATTTCATATATTGTTTGAGCTCAGAAAAGACTCTAGACTTTCCTGGCTGAAAGTGGTTCTGTCTTTGCTGAATGCTCCACTGACTAGCATGGGATTACTTTGAATGCGTCTCTACAGGAACAGCACAGAACATGGATCTCTCACCCTGGAGGTTGGCTTCTCCTAGATGGGAGGCCAACAACAGGTATTGAGGGATTGAAACCACTGTCCCTACTTAGGTTGCTAACTGAGAGGGAGGCCCCAAACAAATGACCAAGGGATCTCAGAATGGTTCTTCAGGGCCCAGACATCCAAAAAAAGAGGCTTAAACCCCAGAAATGACCAGTCAAATCTGACTGAATACTGCATTGAATAAGGTTTTTATGAAAGCCTGTAGTGTCCTGAACTTGATGGTCATTATGATATTTTGTATGTGTGTGTATGGATGTGATTATGAATTTATGTATTTGTATATATAAAACTGTGTTCACAATAAGTGATGCAGTTTCACCTCCACCTCAGAGCAGGGTGGTGGCTGCCTCCCCAGCCAGATAGCTCTAAGCACCACCTAGCATTGGACTACCTAGGAAAAGACAAATGATGAGCCATTAGAATAAGCACAAAGACAAAGAGACAACGAGGCTGTCTCACTTGGAATATCCATAATGACTGGAGGAAAAAAAAAGCCGTGCAAACCCTTCTAAAATGGAAGGGATTGAAGTGAAAGACAACCAGAAACTGAGAACCAGCCTCTAGGTGGGAGGCTGTCTAGGAAATATTGGATCCCCCCCCCAAGGGGTAAGCTGGGAAAGCGTGTGAAGGCAGCAGTGACTTGTATTAGAACAGGGATCATATCTAACAGAGAGTATATCTACCAAGCAAAGAAAAACCCATGGTTGGCCCATGCCAGCTGACTCAGGTTCATGAGGCTTGGACTGCAAGATTGTTTCATTGCTGTGTAGACTTCTGAGCTCTGTAGACTTCTCACCCGGCAAGGTCCTAGAGTCCAAGCTCCATCCCAAGCCTGGAAGTCTACACAGCAGTGAAAATGCCCCACAACCCAAGTTCCACACTCCCCAGTTGGCTGGCATAAGTTTTTTTTTGCTATGCAGACACATCTATAGAAGAGTAAGGCATCAGGTTGCATCTTTATGTTAATTTACTCTGAAATTTTCATGTGTGTGCTCTCCTTCCTATTTTATCTCTGAACCTGAAGTTTTATATGAGATAAACCTTCTGGGTTTCTTTTACCCCATGCAAGCCTGTGCTTTGCAAAGTGTGTGTGCCAAAGAAAGCTGGTATCTCCTGTGACTCTGGAGGTGATAAACCAGAAGGAAATAACCCTCGTGTCTGGCTATTAAGGTCTCAGGGTAGACAGATCTGGGGAGACGCAGCAATGGAACGGCAAGGTGTAACTGGGCTGGCAGAAGCCAGGTTGAGATCCTGTGATTGTGGACATGCTGCTAGTGTCAAGGATCTGAGCCACAGCAGTACAGCATTAAGGTCCTCAACTCTGCAGGGTGGGTGGTTATAGAAGACCTCAATAGCATGGGCAACCCCCCAAAACATCATAGTTGTAGGGTATGTCTATACTGTCGGCAGTAAAATTGCTCCCGTCACCGCAATCTTCCGGGTATGATACAGCAGCAAGTAGGAACTCACTGTCACGCTCCAGAAATCGCTTCAGCATTCCTGCTCCTGACAGGAGTTGCTGAAAGCTGACCACAAGCCATTTGCAGTTGGCAATCCCCAGTGTGTCTTGGTAGCTTAGAAAGTTGTCAGAGATACGCAAAGTATTTTACGTGCCTTGTGTATCTACCATTGACCGCCGCCGAAAAGCCTGGTAAGTGTAGACTAAGCTTAGTGAGGAAAAGGCAGATGGTTGAGATCTGCTAAATTATACAATAATTACTACATTTAATAATTCTATTTACAAGACTAAAATCACCCTGTACAGAACACAAGAAACACTGGACATAGAAAGCATCACATTGCTGAAAAATATCTACTAAGTTTGGTGTATCGTAGGGTGTGTTCACACAGCATTCTTATTTCAAAACAAGAGAGGTTGTTTCAAAATAAGAAATGCCATGTTCACACAACGTACAGCCATTTCGAAACAAGGAAACCCCTTGTTTTGAAATGGGAGCCGTGCTTTCGAAAGGGCTTAAACCTACTTCCCTTCTGAAACAACCCTGTGTGAACATGTTGTTTCGGAACAAAGTGTTCCGAAACAACATTTGACCCTTATTCCCAGGGTGCTAAGCACCCTGGGAGGAAGGGCTGCCCCCTCAGCACCCTGGCCAGGGAACCCTCAGCACCCTGGCCAGCAGAGGGGGACTGCATGTACCCACAAGGTGAAGCGCAGCCCAGCGCCTCACCCCGTGGGTGCCTGCAGTCCCCTCCCTAAGCGAAATAGCATGTTCACACTGTGGACATGCTATTTTGATCCCTTATTTCAAAAACACTTTTTTGTGTTTCGAAATAAGGTGTTTCGAAATAACCCTTTATTTTGAAACAGCTTGTTTCAAAACGTCTTGCATCAAAAGAAGTATTACCAGCAGATCAAGGGATGTGATCATTCCCCTCTATTCTGCACTGGTGAGGCCACATCTAGGAATACTGTGTTCAGTTTTGGGCTCCCCACTACAAAAAGGACAGGGACATGCTAGAGAGAGTCCAGTGGAGGGCAACCAAAATGATCAAAGGGCTGGAGCACAAGCCCTATGAGGACAGACTGAAAAAATTAGGCTTATTTAGTCTGCAGAAAAGAAGATTGAGGGGGGATTTGATAGCAACCTTCAACTACCTGAAGGGATGCTCCAAGGAAGATGGAGCTCAACCGTTCTCAGTAGTAACAGAGGACAGAACGAGGAGCAATGGTCTCAAGTTGCGGTTAGGGAGGTCGAGGCTGGATATTAGAAAAGAATTTTTTACTAGGCGAGTGGTGAAGCATTGGAATGAGCTCCCAAGGGAGGTGGTGGAGTCTCCATCTTTGGAGGTATTTAAGGCCCGGCTGGACAAAACCATGAATGGGATGGTTTAGTGGGAGTGGTCCTGCCTCTGGCAGGGGGTTGGACTAGATGACCTATGAGGTCCCTTCCAACCCTATGTTTCTATGTTTCTGTGATTCTATGAAACAAGCCCTCTGTGTGTGAACATAGCCATAGAGAAAGAAAGCCAGGGAGAACACCTACAAGAATCCATTGTCTGAAATGGTGACTTGGTTTCATCCTTAGGAGCTAAGAGCCTTAGTAGAGCATGTGAATGTCTGGAAAGAACATCTTGATTTCTCTTTCTCTGAGCTTCTCTCTCGTCAGTCTCAATTACCCCTCTGCAGCACTGAAATTATGACTGCTTGTACTCTTGACTGTCCAGCCCAATAGGCTTATTTAAAATATCTCATCCAGCTAAATCACAATCAAGCCAAGTTAAACAGTATGCCATGTGCAAAGGCTACTTGAATCCTAAATTTCCTACCAAGGGATGACTTCTCTTTCCCTTTAAAGTTATTCTCACCTTTCTTTCTCTCTGTTTCTGGCAGTTTTTCCAGTAGCTAGGATTAGGCAATTAAAGCCTGCACAGACCCTTAATTCTCTGGTACAAAGTCATTGTGGTAGATGGTACTTAAACTTATAAATCCTCAAATATTCTTAAAACTTCAAACTACCCCTTAAAGCCTTACCCAATTCACCACACAATCTTTCTTCTTTATTTCTGTGTACTACTTCTCTCATTCAGTATGCTCATCCCAAATATCCCTTCTAACTGCTCTCTCTCCTTCTGTTCTCCCGTTCACATTTTTTTCATTCAACATCCTAAGTTTGGAATGCCATTGTTCCCCTTCTTCCCAGATGACAACGATCCATTCACATCCTCTTTTAAGGCACACTCATTTCACAAAGACTTTCAAGAATGATTTTCCCAACATGCCCAGAAGGCTGAGAGACTGAACTTTCATTGGGTGTATTATGTGCCATAATTATTTCATGTCCGTCCAGTTTTGATTGTAAATTCACAAGAGCGGAAGATATATTTTCCTTTCAATAACACAGAGGACACTGGCAGTACTTTACACTGTATATCTTGTACAATCAATAAATAATCATAATAAAATACTCATTTCGGACATTTTTCTTGTTGCAAAACTACATCTCAGTGAAGTTAATTGACAAGTGGTCTTTCACTCCCAGCCTCCATGGGCAAAGTTGCAGCACTCAGTGTATATGAAGGAAGCTCAAAGTTGGATGAGCTAGCAACTTGATGACTAGGGGACTCCTCAGGTGGTGGAACGGCTAGCTTAGCCAGTTGTATATCTTCCCTCCCTAAATTCTCAACGTAGGAGAAGTAGAATAAGACAAGAAACCATTCCTCACTTTTATGTCCATCTTATCTACAAAGAAGGATGCCAGATTTCTGTCTCCTTCACCCATGAAGATAAAGGGAACGGTATGGCCCATTGTGTTTTGTTCTCAATTTTCCAGTGGTTAAGAGAAAATGGGATATAGCTCATGAGCACTATATAAATATATTAGTAAAATGTTAGATGTGATTAAACTGCCAGTGACCTAAATGGACAAAAGCTTCAAGCTGCATTGGAAAGAAACTAAAGATAAAGAGATAAAACTATAGAAGAACCAGGAATTTTGTGGACTGGAATTTGCTAGCTAATAAACTTCTATAGCAGATTTCATCAAAGGTTTTCAAAGCTCTTTGCAAAGGTAGTTACTGTAATTATTTTTATTATGGTGCAACTCACATGCCCAGGTATGAGGTCCCTTTATTATAAGCATTGTAGAAGCAGATAGCAAGTGATATTCCTTGCCCCAAGAAATTGTAAATCAGATAGTCAAAGGGAGTACTGTCACCCTACTTAAACATGGGAACTGAGGTACAAAGAGGTTGTGACATGCCTAAATTAACAGCTTCCAAAGGGGTAGCTGTGTTAGTCTAGTCCAGCAAAAAAACAAGTTGTGTGGCACTTAAAGATTAACAGATTTATTTTTCGCATGAGCTTTCGTGGGAGAAAATGAAGAAGTGGGATTTTCTCCCACGAAAGCTCATGCAAAAAATAAATCTGTTAATCTTTAAGTGTCACACGACTCCCTGGTTTTTTTTGCTAAATTAACAGCACAAACTAAGCAGAGTGAGGAACAGAACCTAAATCTCCTAACTACCAATGCAATGTATCAAATTGACAATGTGGAAAACAAATCCAGATTTGAAACTTGAAATTTTCCTGCATTCCAGGAACCACGAGAACAGGAGAAGCTGAGATACTGTTCAAAAAAGGGAATGAGAAAATGCTGGAGAAAGATATTTCATATATGCTATGTGAAATAGCAGAGTGATTTACTTAGGAAGTTTGATCAGATACCATGGTATTCAGCAAGTACAGAGTATGTTGGTCTGAAACAACATTCTGTATCCTTATTTAAAACCAGTTTTTAGGGATCAAAATGTCTTTCTACTCTAAGTTATAAGTCTTTCCAAAAAAGTATTTCCAAGCCAAATAATTCTTAAGGTGGTCTAAACTCCTTAAGTTTCTGAAATCTGAAAAGGCCTTTTACTGGGCTTAAAGTAAACAAAACAAAACCCTTACCACCACCACACCGCTCATCTCTCTTCTTGCATCAGAAGGCATGTATAGCCTCCGGGGTGGCTGCGTTTCAGCAGAAATATGGGCTCTGCTACACAGTGCTGATAAAGTGCTTTGAGATCATAAGAAGAAAAGTGTCATTCATTCATTCTGCCAGACAGGAGCTTGCTGTGAAGGCCAGCCTTATGTTTTCTTTTTCCCACAGCCACTGCAGTGTTTCTGAATACAGCAGAGGCAGATCATTGACTGTTTGGAATATACCTTGTCACAATAGGATGAATTTTTAAGGATGACATTTCAGCCCTAACTCTGAACTTCTGGACTTCACCTTTAATTTGTGCCCTAATATTATGGAAACCCGGATTATTTTTACAATTTAATTGTCTTTGCTTTCAAAATCAACCATCACTTTCAGTAGAAGAAAGAGAAAATGTATTTTTTTGCAATGGCTCACAGAAATGTTGTAAAAGAGCATTTATTTATGTATTCACCCAGTTGTACTGCTCCCCAAAATCCTTTATAATCCACTGTACAAATAATATTGAGACCAATCTAATACAAGTAATTTAAAAGAAAGACAATAATATTTTTATCCTAACAGCTAAGTACAACATAATCCATTTAGTCAATTTATAAATGCATATTGTTTATCCAGCATAACAGTCCAGTCTAGTCTAATGTTACATGATGTATCACGTACATGTACTCTGACCCTTTCAAATGGTACATTATTGCTTCAAAGATTAAAACAAACAAACAGATAAATAAACTCATCTATGAAGTATGCAAGTAATTCCTCATGATATATATTAATGTAGAGCATAGTGTCAAAGTTATATTTAGTTAAACACACTTACTTGAAAATAGAGTTATGCATCTCTAAGAATCTTTGTTACATTCATGTTACCGGAGACTTTCATTAAATTTATCACATATTCTGATTAGGTAATACTTCGAACAATTAAAGAATTTTGTAGAAATGGGAGGGGTGTTTTAGGTTTTGTTTTACATACTGTACACCTGATATAAGGTAATTTAAAACTGAACAAACTCAAGTATAAACAGCAAGAGTCCTGTGGTACCTTAAAGACTAACAAATTTCTTCGGGCATAATGCCCATAGAAATTTGTTCGTTTTTAAGGTGCCATGGGGTTCACGTTGTTTTTTCTGTATACAGACTAACACGGCTACCCCTCTTCAACTTAAGGAGTATAGTCTGCCTTAAGAATTATTTGGCCTACAAACACTATATTTTTAAAAAACAAGTTTTATGAGTGTTAAAGAGATTAAGTGCTTCAATACTTACGTAGAAATTAAAACAGAATTTGTAAAAAAGTTTAAAAGAGCAAGGGGTTGTACCAAAGATATCAAAATGCTTCTGATTCTTATAAGTTCAGACTCTGCTCAAAGCAAACTTTCATTTGCAGAGTTTGAAGCTCTTGACCGTAAACGGTTCTAACAGAAACACCTACCAACCTTATCTGCAAATAAGACTAGACAGCAGACACCATCATAATAAAATGCTCCCCTTATGACAAGAATACAACATCATCAGCAAAATTGTCCTGAAGTGGTCATCTGTCTACAGGGAAATAATTTTTCTTCATAGGAAATGATGGAAAATTGTTATCTAAGAATGATTAAGCAAGTAGAAAACATGTATTACATCACACAAATAAACTGTGTATCAAAAAAAATCTGCAAAATTCTGAATTCTGGAAAAAAGCTATTAGATAATTTAAATATAAGACAGAAAATAGAACACTGCATCTTTAAGTGTTTCTGCCTTGCGGCGCATATGTGGCTTGCACAGCACAAAGCTATTCTGCCATACCAGAAAATCAAAGGTACAGTCTACTGTATTTAATATTATCCATATTCTTCAAAATGTAAACAGCTGTGAGGAATATATCATCTGAAGATGTCATAAAAGCTATTAAAAGCTACAGTTTCATCTAAATTAAATCCACTGCTAACTTCCAGCATAAAAACACTCATAAAACCTTTGGAGGGATATTAACTATTTCTCAAAGAGAAAGACAAAATACATAGAAGTAAACTTAAAAAATAGGTACAGTGACCTTTTAGTTAAAAAAAAAAGTCTTTACTTTCATAATCACTGTATTTCAACAATCATACGATACATATTCATGTTCATCCAGTATCACAAAGAGCACAATAATCGGCACATTTCAATTAACTGTACACAATGCTGATGTAGCCATGCGTGTTGGTCCTATGTTAGAGAGGCCAGGTGAGTGAGATAATATCTTTTATTGGACAAACTTCTGCTGGCGAGAGAGAAGCTTTCAGATTTACACAGAGCTTTTCTAACAGCTCAGTATAAACTTGAAGGCTTGTGTATCTCACCAACAGAAGTAGCTCCAATGAAAGATATTATTACCTCAGCCACCTTGCCTCTCACATTTCAATAGTGATATTCATATGTCTTTCCCTTTCAGATTTCAGTTTTATTATTTCTAAGATGCATAGTAGTTTCTGACATTCACAGGGGTAAATAAGCCCTTCTAAAACATGTTAGTTTGTAGACTCACATTTTAACTGAGTCTAAAATAGAAACAGAAAATCTATTTCAGATTAATATATTAATTTATTGATATGGTCTGAGAGATTACCATTTTAACTCTTCCTAATACACAGATTTATGTAAAGATGGTCATGAAATGTGAAAAGGAAATTGCCCATTCTTCAGAACAAGATTTTTATTTTTTTTTTTATAACTATCGATTCATTGAAGACTAGGATTGGAAAGGACCTCAGGAGGTCATTGATTTGAAAATCTATCCTATATATTTTTAGCATAGATGTAATGCTGTATCCACCTATATATTAGCATTGCACTAACAAAACTAATAAGAAGGTACAGAGTAAAATAACATTATAGCCATAACAAAACTTAGAAGCTATACTCACTGTAGTACTTTATCATCTCTTTTAAATTTGCAGTACATTACGCTTACATAAATACTTCTAAAAGCTTTAATATATTTTTAAGGCTTTTTTTAGTAAAAATAAAAAAGAAGAATCTGTCAAATGTTGATAGATGAGAAAAATAAAACAAAAAGTTACTGGATCGCATAAAAAGGGATTACATACAGCTGAAGAGACATATCAGCTTTTTGTTGCCTGGGTTTCAAGGTAAGCACTGAAAAAGTTTGTCCTGTTTCACTGGGATAATATCCATATTTCTTTCAAAAAAATTAATCAAGATATTCTTTAAAAGTATATACAATATTTTAGAGGGAGGGGAGATCTGAGTAATTATTGACTATATAGTACTTATATTTATTAAATAACCCATAATGCCTTTGGCAACAGCTGGATTCCACTGGTTGACCCCTGGTATCACACACGCAGACAGCTAGTGATATAGTTTGTTCAACAACTCTAATTCAGGTACCTCAGTAGAAAATAAAGATGTTCTCCCTGCATTCTGGGCTGAGACCCATGTAAATTTCTCACAAATCCTTTCCACAAATCTCTTTTAACATGCAAATCCATAAATCATCATAATGCTGACAAAGAAGTCAACCAACACGTGAAACTAATGCTCGTTCTATCCTGAGTTACGTACAGGTAAAACTACCCAAACTTTAGGCATCTTTCCAGAGCTCTCTTTGGAGTTTCCCCTTCTGAAAATCAACATGATCAAGACACGTTTGTCCTCACTGTGTAATTAATCACTTCAAAGTCTGGTCAAGAGACAAGATTTTTAGACTCCCTTACCTTGTCTACAGTCCTTATTGAAAAATGCTCTTTCAGCTTGGAATCAGCTTCATTTATAAACCCCTTTGATCATACAAAGCAAAGAAAACCCCCACAAACAAGCTCGGCAGACAAGCAGTACTTACTGATGATGGTAAACCTGGAGGAACTTTTCGAACTTTCTTTGTTTGTACTTCTGAAAAAAAGATAAAATGTCATTTTAAGACACGCTTTCATTGAATTTTCCTGAACAAGCCATCTGATTATACTTCTTATTTCTTGAATCTAGACTTTTAGCATTTTGGTAAAACAAAATGGACACTACTGCTACATATTTAGATCAGGAAGTTTGATGTAAAGTTGCCAGGAAACAGTGACTGTGTAGATTTTGAGCATCAGATAATTTTCTCTCTCAGACACTTTCATTTTAAAAAGGACCCTTGTGTGTGCAAACAAGGGAAAGCAAAGTATCAACTAATATTAAAAAAATCCTCTTTGTATTGCCAGTTGGAAGTACAAGCATGCTTTGTAGCTTTCAGTTAGATTATTGATTTTACTGTAAAATGCTGTTCAATAAAATGAAACGTCAATTATTTTTAATGGGAAAGAGTTCAAGATAAATTAACTCACCCATAGAGCTACTGTGAAGAGGCCTCCTTCGGGGGTTATTGCTAGAATACTGATAGTATTGAGATCCAGGTTTGGTGGGTGAGAGAGCGGGGTTGCCAATTTCCATGTCACCTCCAAGGAGACTTTGCTAAAAGATTTTAAAAACATATATTGTGAAATCTAACTTTTCCAGTCATTAACCGTTTCTTATTGCTTAAAACAAGACTGCAAAGAAACCTCCATGAGACAAACTGAAATGCTATTAATGTAATGTGCCTCCAAGATTTTAAACTACACAGGACAAAACATTTCCAGTTTAGGGACTTCTTCTTTGCTAAGGATGCTTCATAGATTCTAATTTAAAAAAAAAAAAAAAAAAAAGCACTGGAATTATTTACTTTTAACAGACTTACTGTCTTTTTACGCAAATACATTCATTGTTCAACACAAACTTTTGAAGCTATACTGAAGAAATATATTTGAGTATTATTCATTTGCTTCACAGTGCACAAAATGTGTCTATAAACATATTTTTCATAACAAAAAAACCTTTATTCTGTTGCTAATATTATGGGTTCCTATGAATTAAAATAGCTGCATTGACTATCTGCATATAGTGACGATTTTCATGTTACTTAATGAAATCTATGAAGTAGATATCATATTAAAGATACACAACAAGAAGACGAGATTTGATTAAGATGTGAAAATACAACTACAAATTGCTTAAAGAAAATAAAACTGGTTAATTTGCCATGTAACTGGGGGAAAAAAAACTCAAAACATCTCAGGCTATTGGACAGCAACAGTAGCAGCAACAAAGGATCTTAAGTATATGCTGTTTGTGTTTGTATTATAACTAACAAGATGCACATCCACAAATGCAAAATTTACTTAGTCACGGAAAGACTACATTTCTCTGAAACAGAAAGAAGCAGAATCTTATCACAATACAAGAAAAAGTGTAATCTGTAAAAGAATATGAAAGAACAATTTTCGAAGAGTAATGTTCTATTTGCTATAAACTACTTTCAAACTTACCCATAATATATAAATCCCCTGATTATACTCTGCATTGAACACATTGTTCTTGTAATTATTCTGATATGCAATAAAACAGGTGTAGATACTACCATTTATATTAAGAACAAATTTACCATTTAATAAAGAAATTTTAAAATTAAGTACCAAAAATCTAACTTTATCGTTACTTGTAATCAACTTTTACTGACTGAACTAATTACTGTACTTGATAAAGTACAGAATGTGTTTTCCCTAATCTAAATTCTAATCACCATGTCACTCACAACAGACTTAGTAATGCTTCACTAACACACTATTCACATGCAAAATACTCTAAATAGGCCAATTATGACTCTGCCCCTGTTCCCTGGTTAACCCGCTGAGAACTGAAAAATTTCACAAGGCAGTCACCAACTAAAACAAAGGCTCCTTGTTTTAAATTAAGACAGTCTTTTTGATTCCTAAATAGCTCAACAAAGTGGCATGTCTTCTAATGAAAGCAGTTGGTCAAATATGACCCAGGAGCTGGAAAATCAGAAATTAAAACATCCTTATTCACTAACTATATTTCTAGAAATATCCAAAGATAACTTTTGATTCTGTAAAACTATATTACTTTTATTCCAGATGAGCAATGTGTAAATAACTAATGAGTTGTCAACAAGTAATCCTTGATTGATTCTATTTTAGGGCTTTTTACATAATCTGCTATCTAGCATTTGGCTTTATAGAAATTCCAAAAGAATGTAATTTTATTTATACAGGTTTTGAAAATGTGAGAATGCTAGTCGCAACTTTCTTCTTGCTAATATATTTTAAATTTAGCAAATATTTAATATACACCTGTGATGACTATGCTCTTTTAATATACACCTGCACTGACAAAAATGTTTGCAAGTGCATTGCATAATGGCAAAGAAATACTCACAAAACTCGCTGAAAAAGTTATTAACTCATTCTTAATATACTATTGAACCAAATATAATTTTCTTGAATGTCTTTTATTGAATAATTCATTCCGGAATAAAAGACTGCTAGCCACAAAATCCTACTCAGCCATATATTTTTTATCACACATACGTTTTTAACATAAAGACAGACCAGCTAATCCGTACATGTATATATCTAATGGTCTGAAAGATTTTACTCACAACCAGCCTTGGAGCTTGGACATCCACCCCACTTGATGTAATTTGATTTTTTTTTAAAACAATGTACATAAAAAGGGGAGTTTACAAATTATTTTAGATTTACCAAGGCTCACTTTATCTGTGCAAAGATGCATACTTTATGGGGTTTTTTGTTTTTGTTTTTGTTTTCTTTATTAAAGAAAGACTGGGAAATGCTGTGAGATTTCTACGGAAAGGACATTAGACAACTACAATGGAAATAAGCACCCCTAAAAGTGTACCAAGGCAACACATGATTTTCATTTGTTTAGCTACCGACCATTTCTCTATGCCTTTAGTTGTGTTTTTATAATGATTACTAAGTCCTCAGTATCAAACTCCTAGCGATACATATCTACAAGTGTAGATAATAATATATAGATTATATATATAAAGCAGTATTTTGCTCTTTGGACAGAAATATACAGAAGTTTAAGAAAGATTGCAAGAAAGAGCTTCCAACATTATGATACCGTCTTGGTTGCTTATAAGGTTGTTCATTCAAGGAACAGATCTATATATTGCTGGTATATGAATGTGCATTACCTTTGCATACCTAGCATGGGTAAAATTACTACTAAATATTTTATTATCAATAATTACCATGCAAAATAGGATGGGATAAGTGGCTTCTTGGCTATAATAAAATCAATCTTTATTGAAAAGGCACTGCTGTCTCTTAATAAACTTTCACAATCATCACACAGACTAATTTCTTCTTTTTTAAAACCTTTGTTTTTCACTGGGATAGCAAAGTCATTTTTTGCATGAGCTTTCATGGGAGAAAATCCCACTTCGGCAGATGCTTCGAATCTGATGAATCGGGATTTTCTCCCACGAAAGCTCATGCAAAAAATAAATCTATTGGTCTTAAAGTGCCCCACGACTCCTTGTTTTTTTTTTGCTGGACTAGACTAAGACGGCTATCCCTTTGAAAATAGCAAAGTCATTCTTCTAAGCACTAGAAAAACATGCATATTTGTGCAGTTAAGGGGACTTTTCTAAGCACTCCCTTGTGGAAAAAAAACTAAGATAAAAATATATATGCATTTATTTTGAGATGCAGGTAAACAGAACAATTGGCATGTATTATTGTTCAGCGTGCATGTCACATTGTTAATGGCCTGCAGCAAAGAAAAAGAAAAAAACTTTACAAACCATAAGGCTATAGATTACATAACATTTGAGGCCTGCTCTTTGTCCGTATTTAATCTGAAAAAGTATATGAATGATTAGGCATCCATGTCCATCTTTGTCAGTAAGAAATGACGGACTTGGAAGTTATGTATTACATCTACCAAAGTTCTCTCCTGACTCTAGACAGGGTTAAAATGGTTAAAATGGTTGCATGTTTTCCATGTAATGCAATCAAATGTTCTGATGTGTCCCACCAGCATACTACTCAGGAAACAATTTGCTGCATATCTTCGAGCTAAACTGTATAAGTCTTACACACATATTCTTGAAATTTAGCATACTCTGTGCAAATCCCTTCCTGGCATCCCAGCACTTTTCAGAACTGTATGGTTTCTAGTGTACACTTTAGTAACAAAAACAATGAATTTTCCAGTCTGGTTTCAAAGTTCGGGTTAAAAAAAAAATCACACAAGAAAAATATTCTGAACACATTAAGATCCATTGCCAGACTTAGACATCCAGCAGTTGTCAATGTTGATTTTTTTGTTTGCTTGTTTGTTACCTGGAACTTGGTCTGTGTCTCTAATAAACCCCCTCCCTGCCTTCTTGCAAAATCTATCACCAGCTATTGAGTACGGTACACATAGTCCGGAAAATGAAATAATAAACTGGGATTTTTAAAAAAGAAAAAATCGTATTTATCAAAGCTGATTAATACAATGGTAGCTTAAAAAAACTGGACTGCTTCCATCATACATCTGAAACTTGCTTTTCAAACCAAAATGATTTTTTGCAGCTGAATAATTGTCTCACTTTAATCCTTTTTTAAAAATCTAATGAGTGGGAAGCAGATTTCTAAAACTATTATATTTACCCTTAATTATAGATACAAGCGAGATTGGAATGGAATGGAATAATGCCATTTATTACTATATAATTAATTTAGATGAAAGGAAAATGACCCTGAATGACGTAATCTGTGGGGGAACACCCACAACAGCAGCACCACAGGTTAGGGGAAAATATCTGTGAAAAGGTACTCTGTTGGACTTCCTGGGTTTTCTGTTTTTCAGTCATTTCCCCATTACATTGTTATCAGATATCAAACACACCATCATGGGGGATGCTGTAGAACAAAGAAAAACAGTTTTCAATGAAACCAGATTAAGCTCCTCTTCTGAACTACTCCCAAATACTTGAGAGTTGAATCCATGTTTGAATATTCTAGGGCTCACATAGCTGCAATTCTATCCTACGATCACAAACCTATGGGATGCAAAGTGCCTGGGGGCCATATGTTCCCCAACACAGGAAGTAGAAGAGTGTCAGGAGGGACTGTATGATGGGAAAGGGGACAGCACTGTAGCATTCTTTCCTATCATGTAGTTGCATAAGAACCCCCACACCATTTATGCTATAGTGTCACCATGTGGCACCGAGGATCGTGTAGCTGGGCAATGGTAGAGACAGAGATAGGAACCTATCACTTTATTCTCTTAAAGAAGCATATCTTAGAAATCAGTTTTACAATTATATTCTGAGTATTCCTGCAGAAAGGCAGCTTTTGTGAAAAATGTTATTGAAACTGGGAAAGGGTGGACAGGTAAGAGGAATTCATCAGTCTTTAGCTGCAATGTAATCTTGAGTCCATAAGACTCTCTAGAATTTCCTGTAGCTTCCAGGTAACAACATAATAATATGCTCCAAATGGATAGCCAGTCTAGTTCAGTAAAACACACAAGGAGTCTTGTGGCACTTTTAAAGACTAACAAATTAACTCATCACATGTGTTTTTATGAGAGAAAATCCCACTTCATCAGATGCTTGAAGATGGAGAAGTACAATGAATTCCTCCCATTCGTCTGTACTACTCATCTTCAAGCGTCTGATGAAGTGGGATTTTCTCCCATGAAAGCTCATGAGATAAATAAGCACAATAATATATGACTCACTTTCTAAATAGCTTCTGACTTGCCACTCCTTAGGTAAAACAACATTGCGATCTCAAACTGCATAATGTGAGGCATGAAGGGGAACTGACTTTTGTGTGGCAAATTAACTTTATACAGATTAACAAGTGTGAAGGCTAAGCACTGCCATATATATAAAACGCTGAACTATTAGTGTGTGCACATACGTATAATCATGTATGTGTTGTATACATATATATTCTACTATATTATAACTCTTGCAGAGCATTATCAATTTAAATCATTAACAAGTTAATTTTATAATCGTCATAAGAATGATAAGAAATCACTTTGTTTGTGTCAAAAAAGCACAGTAAAATTATTTTTTGTAATTCTTTCCACTTTCTTGTTTGTAAAAGCCTTCAAGAAGATTGATCAATCTGCTAAACCTTTAAGAAGTGGAAAGAAAAGCCTGTATTCTTCACCATGCTTTGATCTTCTTCACATTTTTACTATATACCATACTATGAACTCAATTTGCAAGCTTTGTATCACTTCCCAGAGTCTTGTATCTACCTCTAGTGAGGACTAGTAGCACAAGATCAGAGTAACACTTCCTATCTACACTTTTCCAGATGATTCTCAGCTCTTTGTAGAAGTACCCCAAAACACACTGAGAACAACAGTGGGTTACTCACCAGTAACCGTCCTTCTTCGAGATGGGCTGCTCGGATCCATTCAGGATTAGGTGTCTCCATACCGGAGCGCTGGATTGGTCGGAACAAACAAGTCCTAGCCTGTCAGAAGAGGGGAGGCAGCCACTGCCCCTTGCGCCACCCACAGCTATATATACGGCCGCCTTCCTGCCCCCTCCTAAGTTCCTTAGAGTCACCAACTCCAGAAGTGGGAATGGAGGGGAGGGACCTGAATGGATCCAAGCAGCCGGCCTCGAAGAAGGACAGTTACCGGTGAGTAACCCACCGTTTTAATTCGAGCGCTGCTTGGATGCATTCAGTAATAGGTAACTATTAGCCATGCTGATAGATGGCAGGTAGAGTTGGTTTTTCCGCCTTCAGCACAGCAACAAGCCCTGATAAGGTAGAGGCCCCACAGCAAGATGCTCGCTGGGGTCAAGAGGCGAGCAGGCCTTGAGAGGCCCAGAAGAAACAAGAGCTGAGGGCCAACCCAGGACAGGGGCAAAACCGAACCCACCGAGGCAGAATGCATAAGCAGGTCGGACAAGGTCACCATAACTGGAGAAAAGAACGCAACCTAAACATAACGGGTTGTGTAGGTGCTCCGCATAGGTGGAAAACATGGAGTATAACCAGCAGCCTATAGTGTCTGGGCATAGATCATGTCACATGGACTCGAAGGAGAACACTAAATACCAGCAAGTGAGACTAGCTACACTGGGCGTGTCACGGACGAGAACGAAGAAAGGGTAGGCATTGATCACCTGGAGGCTTAGCAGGAGCCAAGTGGTTGGGGACTGATCTGGTGACTACTGGGTACACAGGAAGTAGTAAGGGAATGACTATACCCCTTATCTAGGTTGCGACCAAGCATAGCTGTCTGGTTAAAACAAGTGATAATGCGGATACAAGGTTGTAAGATGGGCTCGAGGATGACTGAGAAGACCATGAGACACTAAACAGCAGCATACAGAGTTGAGCCAAGCAGGACGGAGGCCTACAGTATGCTAGCTAAAAACCTGGCAACACGGAAGCTCACGTTTTCAGCCGAGCAGGCACCAGGACTGGGTTCCTGCAGGAGAGAGGTTCCGGTGAGGTCACCAACAACAAGATGGCCTGAGGCAGTGCTGATGAGTTGGTCCTACTAGGGCCCGCAGGGCACTGGAATGCAGAGGAGGACCCCGCTGGGCCTAAGCTTGCAGGGTTTGCATTGGGGCGCCCCCCCTAACGCGTGAAGGGGGGGGAGAAATGGGTGGGAGAGAACTCTTACTACCGTCTGATCACCGCCTCAACGACCGAAAGATTTGAAGGAGAGCCGTGTAAGGTTGCAGTCTCAGTACCTATAGTACTTGCCGAAGGGAAAACGCTACCACTCTGCCATGCCAAGGCTGCCAAGGAGAAACTCTTCAATACATGTATATTTGAAGAACTCCACTGCCAAGGGAGTTTTCTTCCTAAGCTAGGGAGTGAAACCGTTACACTCAGCCCGGGCTTTGGCGAAGGTGGGAGAGAACTGGCTACCTCGAAGGGAGGCAGACAAAGGTGAGCGTTCCTAAGGTGGGGCCCTGGTTCCCACTAGATCACCAGAAGGTGGAGACATGGAACCATAGTTCCCGCAAGGGAGGGAAAATGGAGGAGTGAGCTGTTACCTTGGCCCTGTGCAGCGGTAAAGATCCGCTCTGGCTATGTGGATGTGTCCCCTTTAGTGAGCAGGAGATATTCCTGTCAAATTGGGGTTGGGGTTGCAGCATGAAAGCAATTGTGCGACCAGGGGTATCTCCTCCCCTTCCCCTGACCCGGATACAAGGGGGCCTACCTGGGACACGCATCACGGCCACAGGCACAGGTCTGTTGCGGGTAGGCTTCGGATGTGTGCATCTCAAAGCCCCCGCAGCGGCTGAGGCTACAACGAGATGCGCCTCCATTCCTTGGCGAGGTGTTAGGGTGGGGAACGCAGTGGGGAAATATCCAGGAAGGAAGGGTTGCGAGGAGGAGAAAGAGGGGTGGTTTTCATCTTTAGGGAAGTTGCTGCTTAAAGGGGGAGGGGAGGGTAACCACAGTATTCAGGTACTGTCGCCGTAGGCTGGCACTGTTGTATTGTCGGGCCCTGGTGTCCCAATCTAAGGCCTGCTCCTGCAATAGTGGAGAAGGGGAAGAAACAAAGAAGGGTTGGGGGTGATTTCCACTGGACCTCCCTTCCCTAGAGAAGGGGGGGGTGGCTGTCTGTGGTAGTGACTCCCTAACGTCCCTGTACCCGAAGGTCAAAAAAGGGGTGACGGTGAGCAGAGGGGCCCTTCCCTTTGAAAAAGGGAGGGCAAAGACCCACTTCCCACCATGGATAAAGCGGGAAGGAAAGAAACTGACCTGGTAGGGGGAGTGGGGAGCTAAGTCAGGGGGGTGGGTCTGAGAGGGAGGAGGCCAAAGTATTTGGCCTCTCCTCGAGGATCCTGGGCTGTGCCTACCACAGAGAGGGTTTCAGGGGGAAACAAAACATCCCCGTCAAAGGGCAGGTCGAGAACTGCCTGCTGTGCGTTAGGAGGCACTCTAAGCCTCCTTAAGCCATGCCACCCTGCGGAGAGTAACCACCGAGGCCATGGTGCAAGCAGCAGTGTCCACTGCATCGCGTGCCAAAAGGAGGAGGTCTTGCGAGATTATGTTGCCTTCCTCCAGAAAGGCATCATACTCTTCCCTGGCCTCAGGTGGAAGCAGACTTCTAAATTTTTCGAGTGACTCCTAGACATCCAGCAAGTATCTGCTGGTTATAGCCTGGCTGTTTGCCACTCATAATTGGAAGGCCAATGAGGAATAAACCTTATGGCCTAGCTGATCCAGCTCCCTGGTTTCCCTGGAGGGTGGGAGGGGGTCCCTGGGGGGTTCCCCGGCTCCCATTGCCATCTGGACCACATCCCTCAGCGGATCTGGGTGGCCAACGAGGGAGGGTGAGCATACCGGGTGGACCCAGGCCTTGGAGATGAAGGCCAGTTTGCCCTTTCTGGTTGGAAGTGGGGCAGGGGGTGCCAAGAGAAGCAGCAGGGCTTGTGCTGCCTCCACCGCTTCCAGGGTGGATGGGACGAGAAGCGACTCTACTTGAGTCACAGGCAAGTCCTCGCTGGGGGAAGGAGGGCTGCCTAGGCGGAAGGGCTCCCGCTCCTGCGGCACCGGGATCTGCGGTGTTGAGGGTGGAGTCGGCCGGTGCTGGGGCGAGCTCAGCACCGGCGAGGCCGGACTGTACCATGCCGTTGGTGCTGGGCATGAACCCGAAGCCTCGGGTGAAGGGTGCCGAGGCTCCTCTGAGGCTAGGGCATGGTGTCGCTGTTCCCTCTCCTTGATCGTTCTGGGTTTGAAGGAGAGACAAATGGAACAAGCTGAGACCACGTGGTCCTTGCCCAGGCACCTAAGGCACTTACCATGGGAAGGCCTTGCCGCACTCGGTGCAGGGTTTAAACCCCGGCATCGTCGACGTGATGTTCCGGTCTGGTGGTGGGGACTCTCGTGGTGGAGTTAATCCACGAAGAGATGCTCCCAGCTGGACAGTGAGTCAAAGACAAAGGAACAGGCTGCTTGTGATTTGCAAGGAGTGGATGTTCCAATTCTGAAGCGCAAGGCGGAAGAAATGAAACTGAGGAGGGGGTGGGGAGGTGGCCATATATATAGCCACGGGTGGCACGAGGGGTGGTGGCCGCCTCCCCTCTTCTGACAGGCTAGGGCAAGTTTTTTCCAACCAATCCAGTGCTCCGGCACAGAGACACCTAATACTGAATTCATCCAAGCAGCGCTCGAAGAAGAATCTAATTTATTCTAGATTGCTTATATACCATGTGCCACTAGACTGTGTTTAACTGTGACTTTATTCAGAAAAAAGAGCAAGGACAAAGGCATGTTGTTATTTTTCCACAATATGAAAAATTTATATTTTTCAGAATACTTCTACCCCACAGACTCAGTCAATTGGACTTGACTCTAGAGTACCTAAATCCCTTTACAATGAGATTTCAGAGCCTAAATCAGTTAGGCTGAATGCAGTGGCACCAAAATCTCTTTGAAAATTTGGACTTTTATCTATTACAATCTTGCAATGTAGTCTGCCTTAATGTGCTGAAACCATACTAGAGTAATGCTGAGATGGTTGAATATGAGTGCTGATCTTTATTTTTTTTTATCTGAATTCAACTGTCCCATTTTCTCTGATTTTACTTTCACAATGTTCTTTCATTTTTGACAACAAATTATAGACGAACCAATTTCCCAAATATACTTCGGGAATAGAAATCTGAATTGTACATTTTAAATGCTGAGGAAGAACCATCATGTACCAGGTTTAAGTCTCTTCTTCCTGTTCTGGACTAAGCTTATGGGAACAATTATGTTGACTAAGTAATATAAATGTTCCATACAGTCTTTGAATTGTTTCTCAGTTATCTCCTTCTGTGGTTTCAGCTATTTGTTGTTAATTATATTATTAAACCAGATTTCCACTGAGACTGTGACAACAACGTCTTCTGCCATAATCTGCAAAGTCCCTTCAAAAGTTCCTTCAGTGACTTTTGGAAGTTTAGCACCTCTTTGTAGAGCCCTCTGTTGTATAAAATATGCATAGTATGTTTCATCTAAAGTCCTTGTGCTTCGCGTAAATTTCAATATATTCACGGTAGCTGAATATGCAAATATAGAGACAATTTCTTGAATTCCACCAAATACGTCTGTGAAGCTGAACCATCCATTTCTCCTTTTTCCTACAACAAACTATGACCCTGAGAGTGCCTGAGAAAGAATTCTGAACACCCACTAAGTGGTTTAACTTCTCTAAAACAGGTTTAAATTGCTTCTTGAATATTCACAAGTTCAGATGACTGCACTTCAGATGACTGCACCTCAGAATCTTTTCCTGTTCTTTCCTACAGATCGAGGGCCCAGGGCTTCAGTCCTTTCATCAAATTATGCACTTTACATATTTCAAACATCAGATAGAATGTTATTAGAAAAAAAGAAATTTACAACAGTCAACTATCAATTTCACTTCCTTATACAGAATAGACATACATTGTTCATTTTCATTGTTGGGGTGCCAAAGACAAACAAAGCTCTGGTATCAAATCAATCTGATTTTGATCAGCTGATAGATAGCCAGGAACTTGGTTTGAAATTATGTCACAGCAACTACATTTTGATGATGGAGATGCTGATAATGGATGGCAAGATTGTCTCACTTGCAGAATCAGCAAACTCCAGGTTCTCTTCTACTTCAATACTTGAATTTTCACTGCATGGCACATTTAACCTAAATGATCCAAATATTTAACAATTTTCAGGTAATTCTTTGTAATTTTTTTAATTAGCAACTCTTGACTAAGTTTACTTTTTTACTTTGGAAGAATGATCTAGATTCATTTCTTCTGTCCCTTCATTCACTTCTTGCCTATCTTTTCCTTCAGGACTAGGCAAGCTGAGTCACATAAATATACTAATGTTTGGTGATCACTAAATGCTAATGACTTGTTTGCAATATTGATCCATAGCTTTCCTATTTATAGCATGATTCACTCCCTTATTGTAAGTCTTACAATATCAGGATTTTTCTTAAAGCCCTAAGTCCCACCACTGAGAATTTTGGTTTTCATGGTGGTGTAAAATATGTGGAAAATGTGATCTAAGTGTTACCTAAAAGCTCAGAAATTAGAAAGAAATAACCCCCCCTCACAGTCATAGTCTTCAAAATCTCATGAATTTTAACTTGCTATCTGATTAGTTGAGGGGCTCATTCATGGGAGTGGTCCCGCCTCTGGCAGGGGGTTGGACTAGATGACCTATGAGGTCCCTTCCAACCCTATGATTCTATGATTTCTTGAATACTTGAAGTTCAAATTGCTGAGTTAACTATAATCAAAATGAAAAACAACTACTTGCTGACCTTCCCGCTTTGAAGATTAAAACAATACATTAACTAACATTGTATACAAGCATGTTATCATATACCATACCCAAATCAAGCACTTGCAATATCCACATATTCAGATATTTCCCTATTCAACATCCAATGACAGTTGATTTCGACAATTAGATACATACCTCTCTTTAAACACTAAATCTCCCTTCCCTCTCCAGTTTTCAAAAAATTCTTCAACTTTCTCATCATTTATTAACATATGCCTAACAAGGCCTTGTTATGTTTTCCATTTTATTTTGTAACTTCTCAGAATACAATTTTCATTCATAGACTGTAATTTGAGTCTAATATTTATGCTATTCAAAATTTTTCATATATATGTAAACAATTGACACTGACAAACACATTTTTGAAAAAAAAATCCCTCCCACCCATACACAAATACAAGCACTCAAACTGCAGAAATAACCCTGGAGAAAACTGATAAAACCTGAAAAATCCACTGAATGCAACCCTGGAATTTTTACCACTTTACAAGCAGGGCCAGATTTACAATTTATGTGTCCTGAGGCACAGCATCGTTGGTTGCTACACAAAGCAGAGCTTTTGAGTTTTCCAAGCAACAGGGGAGAGATGGGCTGGCTAGGCCACCTCCATACAGGGAAGACTGGGGAGAGGGTCTAAGGTAACTAACTCAACCAGCTCTGGGTGGGGGGGAATAGGTTTAACCCTGGCTCTGGCTTTTGGGATGGCCAGAGGACAAAGCCTCAGGGAGAAAAGGAGAAACTGGGTGGCGGAGTCCTGGGAGAAAGGATTGGAGAATGAGGTCAGAGTTCTGGCACTTGTGCAGGGCCCCATGCTGGCCAGGGCCCCATGGCACACACTCGTGCAATAATCCACCACTGTTTAGGAATCCCAAAGCATGTGTCTCCTGTGCCTAACTGGAAATTGGCCTTGTGTACAAGGCTCTCCTCTCCCCAACCCCACCAAGAAAGGATAAATAAAGGGAGAAGTTCACCCAAGGTTTGTAGACACTTTTAACTACTGTTAGCTCCGGTTTCTCTGTTCCACCTAAGCTGTGCTCAAGGTAAGGTCAAAGAAGAAGATAAAAACAGCTTTATATCACTTTGGGGACTCTCTAATGTTGCACTGTGGCAAACCCAACTTATAGCAGTTTACATCCAACTCCTATGGCTACAAAGTGCTTTTCTCACATCCAAGGACTGCCAGAGTACAATGGTGCTCTGACCATGTGCCACTCCCCTTAGAAATGGCTCTTATAGAAGAAGTCAAGGTAGCAGGAGCTTTACAACATCTCCATATTACCTAAGAATACCAGGCTGGTCTATACTGCTGGGAAAATCTGGTAGCACTCAACAGGAGTTACACAAGCTATGCAGAGTAGTCGCTGTAGCAGGGGTTCCCAATCTTTTCAAGGATGGAGACCCCTTCCCACTATCCAAAAATTTTGCAGCCCCCCTCCTGGCTGCAGCTGGCAATCAGCTGGTGCCAGGGAGCAGCACTGCCGCACAGTGGTGGTGCTGTGTGGGGGGGCGTCCCTGAGAAATCCTGCCCCCATCATACAGCTGCAGAGCTCCGGCAGGGGAAGCGCCACGACAGAATCCCACCCCGTCTTGGAGCTGCAGAGCCGCGGCAGTGTGAGGGAAGGGCGCTGGTAGAATTGGGCCCCCGCCACAGAGCAGAAGAGCTGTGGTGGTGGGGGGTGCCAGCACAATCTGGTTCCCACTGTGGCAGCAGCAACATGGCAGAATTCAGCACTGAGTCACCCCACCCACTCCCTAACACTGCCCTCCCATCCTACCACTGGCTTCACTGACTGCTCCGGGACGACCCCCACCCTTAACCCTACCGCCCTGCTTCCTTATCTTGCTGCCAGAGGTGGAAGCGGCCATGCTACAGCATGCTCAGGGCAGCGTGGGAGTTTTAAAAACTCCCAGCCTGTGGCAGAGCAGCTCCCTCCCAGCGCTGCCGGGCGCCAGCTCCTAGCCTGTCTGCGGCAGAGGACCCCTTTAAGTAACCCTGCAGCTCCCCAGGGCTCCGCGAACCATAGGTTGGGAACCACTGCTTTGTAGTTTACATAACGCCCATTGAGTTCCTAAGTCCCCTTTAGCACAGCATCTTCACTGTGCCGCACCACTTGAGGGGGTGGTTTTACTAAGTGGATTTCCAGATGAACTTAGCATGTTTTAACTGACTGTTAAGTCGGTCCACAATGACCAATCTGATGGCGGCGAGTTTGCCGCCATCAGTGTAAACATAGCTACCTACTTTGCCAGGGGAAGAGCCATTTAAGCAGGCTTTCTGAGCCATAAAGAAGGTTGCCATTAAAGTGTTGTAAAGGAACTGTAGTGACACTGGGAGTCCTGCACAAAATCCATGAAGAACTCCATTCAGCTTGCCAATAAAGAGAACTGCAGTTTGGTACTGCCAGACTTGATAGTAACCTTTTATCTTAGTTGCACAGTTGTGCTGTGTAACCAACGAAATAAGATATTATTGTGAAGAAAATGTAGCGAACAGACTGAAGTGATGCAGTTTATACACAAATGTGAACCAGAATCTACATGAATATTACTTGAGGTGTAATAGAAGAATCCTTTTCCAGGACAGGAAAGGTGATATAGAGTCAGACTTTACTATCAGTTTATACCATGTAACTCCATTAAAGTATATGTGGGCAGTAAGAAGGATAAATTAGGATAGAATTTGGCCCATGGTTAAAATGGGTCTGATGCAGATTGATGTCCAGCTGCATATGATTAGGCACTGTCTGTGATATTTCTTACAAAGCAACTGAGTGGAGAACTGCCACATCATCCCACAATTCAACTGCTCAACAACTTCCCCCTTGCATAAATAAAACATCCAGTCACACAGCTCTTCCATGCACTAATGAAAATTAAACATTAAGAGCAAATCTGCCCATTTCTGTGTCCCGTCACAGTGTGTACGATCAACAACAAAATGAAGGAAAAGTTATGTCTTCTTACAGACATATTTTCCTTCTCCTCCCTAATAGAATGCCACAAAACATACAAAAGCTCAGTTATATTACATATTTCTGTACTTTAAACGTGCACAATATCAGAGCATTGGCATATGATGTAAGAGTTACCAAGGCAACTACCACTTGATGTATAGTGGAGTAATAGTCCAAAAAAAAACTCATGCATGTTGGCATGTAAACTAGAACTGCCCAATGGCTATGAAAAGACACATACATCTGCCTGTTCTATCGCTTCTCATGTTCTTTCAAAAAATGTATTGCAGTGTAACATTTGAGTTTATAATACACAGTTCACACACTTTTTTCCAAAGTTTCTCAAATCCTATATCCATCTGGTACTTATCAGCAATGTGGTCACTTATTGGGGATGACAGGAGGGGAAGAATGAGGGTTAATGAAGTGCAGAAATTCTTACTGTACAATGAAAAGAGCTTTTTTTGCTTTTTTCCTAAAGTAAAATACATAAGAATTGCAAGCAATAATTCCCTAGTTAGTCTGAGCTCTTTTTTTAAGCTCAAGTGAGCCCTTTCATGTATGATTCAATAAGTATGTTCTAATCACTATTTGCCTTAAAATGTTTCTTTGGCAAATTATTTCAAAACCTAAAATACAGCAAGTTTTGAAAGAACTGTTAACCTAACAAGACAATTAACGTCACTCTTTCCTGTGTAAACATTTAACTATAAAGAGCTTATTACAAGAATGTTGGGTCAAGTTGTTTCACATGGGATAAAATATCCCAACAAGCTTGAGTTTTAAAAAAAAAGGTGTTTAGTGGCTGAATTCCCATTTTAAATTATATAATTATTTTCCCTTTTGAACATGACAATGCAGAAAAAGCTTGTAGAAGTTCAAATTCTAAGAGTGCTTTTCTGAAATTGTGTTAGCAATTTTTTTACCCAAAGAAAAGTTACATTAAAAACATCCAAAAGACTAAGAAACTTCCTGTTTTTAAAACCAACCATCCAACAAAACCAACCATCCAACAAAAATCAGCTAAATAATTTAACTATCTAGAAGATGTATTTGTTAATTTGTTATAGCTTTTTAGTTTCAAAGAATATGTGTGATTTGCAATGGAGAACTCCAGTTAGTGAACCCTGGGTTTGCTAACCTAGGACTTGAGTGTCTACATTCATTTGCCACCTCAAGTTAAGAATTGCTGAATCTTATGTCTTACGCTGGGGCTCCAGTGTCTACAGCACATTTATGCTGGCCTGAGTCCAAGCACCGTAACTAGAGCCCTGCACGGATACAAATAAGTGGATCCGTATTCGACCTGCAACCACAAGAAATGGTTCATGGATATCCGTATTGTATCCGTGGATGCAGATATCCAGATATTTGCAGGGCTGTAGCTCTGTGCAGATAAAAATATGTGGGTCCATATTCAATCTGCATCCACAAGAAATGGTCTGCAGATATCCGTGTTGTATCCGCGGATGCGGATATAAGGCCGATATCCACGGACATCTGTGGATTTGTAGGGCTCTAACCATAACCTTGATTTGCTAGCACCCTACCAAAACATGGTTACTCTAGTCTGGTGTTCATAGTTTAGGGTGGCAAAGTTTGACTGTACACCAGGCTTGGGGGGCAGAGGAGAAGCTGAGGAGTCCCATGGCACTTTTGAAGACTAATAAATTTATTTATAGCATGAGCTTTCACGGAAGAAAATCCCAGTTCATCAGATGTTTTGAACACAAAGTGCAATTTTCTCCTGTGAAAGCTCATGCGATAAAAGAAATTTGTTAGTCTTTAAAAGTGCCACCAGACACCTTGTTTGTTTTGCTTACCCAGACTAACACGGCTACCCCTTTGGAACTTGTCACCAAACTTAAGTGTCCACAGCACAAAGAAAGTTGACTGGTGGGATTGCGGAATACCTTTGGCAAACTCCCAGAGCACTATCAAGCGGAGCTACATCTACACCACAAAGCAATAGGGCTTGAATCCTGGGCCCCAACTTGACTTGGGCTCACATTTTTACACCTAAAGCATCTTGAGACCCTGGGTTTGAACCCTGGCTTAGTGCAATTTAAGTACAGAGGGGAAAAGGATAGGCTTGAGCCTGATTTTAAACCCTGGGCTTCCACTACAGTATAAACATACCCAAAGGCAAGCATTACTCTCCTCTTTCTTCTTCAGACGCAAACAGCTGTGTATAAAATGTTAACCAGAGACTAAAAGCAAATTAAAAATCATCCCAAACTCCAGCATACCAGATACTCCAGCCTATGAAAAAAGGGGAACACACCTGTTGATTTGACATATTTTTAAAAGACAGTATCAAGTTAACACTCATATATTAAGAAGGGGGGAGAGCAAAGAAGTGGAACTTGAACTCCAGCTTTGTATAAAAAATGGGAGAGGAGGAATGACACATGACCCAAAACAGGAAATTTGAATTGTGTAAGGGGTTGGAAGCAGAGTACCTGTTGGCTTGCTCCACTCTCTGTGACCCCAAGGAAGTCCTTACAAACAAGCACTATATGGTTCAACTTTGCAAGCCACATATGGTCCACTTGAGGCTTCCCCTGCAAGAGCATTAAAGGACCACATTCTTTTCCTCCTCAGAAGGTGTAAACCTCTTCCATGGAAGAGAGATCTGGTGAGACCACTGCACCACAGATTGCATGGATAGTACTCAATAACTTCTACCAGAAGAATATGTTTGTGGATACTAGTCAAATCAAATCATAGGGCTGGAAGGGACCTCGTGAGATCATCAAGTTCAACCCCCTGGGAATTGAACCCAGGACCTTCTGCATGTTAAGCAGAGGTGTTAGCCACTATACTACTGTACAAAACTATCTAACATAAAAGATATTTGCATAGCAAAGAGTGGGGGAAAAGATGACACTGTAGGGATTATTTGCTTTAGAGCAGTGGTTCCCAGCCTGTGGTCCGTGTACCACTGGTGGTCCACGAAGATATTGCAGATGGTCCATGGAGGGTGGGAGAGATAATGTAATAATAATATAATCCTGAGTACCTCATGTTTCATATTCAATTTACATTATTATTTACAATGTAATTTGCTTCACAAACATCCTTGTGTAATAGCATATTTTTAATACCCCTTGATATATAAGTTTGATTCCCATCAGCCAGAGGCTGTGTTAAAAATGTTTAAAACAGCTTGCTTACATGGTAGTCCACAAAAGATTTTGATGATGATGTAGTAGTCCTCATAAAGGAAAAGGTTGGGAACTGTTGCTTTAGAGTTAGAGGAAAAGAACATTTTATTTACCCAGTTTAAGATAAACAGTGAGCTTTTCTGCTGTTCTAATTCATGTTTTCAAATGGAATTCAACTCTTGCAAATACATGTACATTGCTATGTTTTCCTATGCTTATTTGTTCATTTATTGGGCAAAACACTGTTAAGAATGATCAGACTAAACTGACTGATATTTCCATACTATTTATAAATGTATGGGTGTTCACTGTCTTCACTGCTATTTCACAGAATAGGGTAACTTATTTCACAGAATAGGGTAACTCAGATAAATATAAATGTGCATGTTAGTGACATATTAATTTATTTTGAGATTTTTTTAGAAAGTAGAAATTATCCAGTTACCTGCATTTAAATTTCTCTTTCCTAATTTCAATCTTTTTCATACAGTCAAAATCTAATAAATTCATTCAAAAAACACTTAAATGGAAACACAGCTGTTAAGAACTGTGCATGTTACTGGAACACAAAATTGATGTCAAAGAAATTCCAGAGCAATCTTCATTTCAAGTACATCCCAACACCTGTAAAGTTTATGACACCTTGCATTTTAAGACCAGATAAAAAATTATAGTCATCCCCACAATAAATATCAGAAAATTAGCTGATGTGGACAATCTGAAAAAGAGCAGCCTCCTTTTTTTTTTTTTTTGGTGGTGGTGGTGGTAAGTTGAAATGGGTAAAAAAATAGTGGTGTTATGGTCATGTGAACCAAAATAGAACATGACACACCACACAGTTCTGCCTAACTTTCCTGTAAATGCTCGAATTAGTTTAGTGCTGCAGGAAAGCATTTTAATTAAAAATGTACACGTGCTTTCAATTAGAAGCTGAAGAATAAAGATTTTCTTCTCATCTCTCCCACTGCAGTACACACCGTAGGCTGGCTGCATCACACAACCAAGCAGGTGTAGATTCCAATCCTAAGGAGAGAGAAGGAGGTCGTGTTTTATTGCCTAGGTGCAACAAGATCACCAGGTGGCTTCTTCATCTTTGCCAGACGTTTCCATACAATAGGAAAGACTGAATTCAACAAACTGAGAACAAATTAAGCATATGTGTTTTACTCCATCAAACCTTTATGACAAATTACATTTTGTTCTCCTGTCCAATCCCAAAGTCTCTCTTTTGACATATAAATGAATTACATATATGGTGGCCACCACTCAAAAGTCAGCATTATGCCAAGTATCAGGCTGTAATAATTGGGATACTAAAGCATTTCTCTTTACTTAGAATAGAGGTAACTCTGTGGGATCTTCAAGCACCTGACAAAGTGGGATCTTCTCCCATGAAAGTTCATGCAACAAATACATCTGTTAGCCTTTGAAAGTGCCACAAGACTCCTTGTTTATGTGGGGTCTGTGCCTGTGTGCTGGCTTTTTACAAACACAATGGGCTCAAACATCATGAAAAAATGACAATAACACTCATAGAGAGCTTTTCAGCTGTAGGTGAGTTTGCATTATCCTGACTACATAAATGGGGAAACTGAGACAAAAAAAGGTTAAGTGACTTTCCAAGGATCACACAGCTTGGAGTCAAGCTCTTAATGAGTTACTTGAGTTTATTTTAAGCTATGATTTTAAACCAATTTAGTTAATCTGGTGTAAAAGGCTACGTGGACACATTTTTTGCATTAAACCAGGCTTATTTCACTTTACCTTAAATCAGCTCTAAGAAGGTTTAAGATAAACCAAAATAAGCTACTCAAATGAAAATAAGAAGTGTCTACATGGGTGTGCCCTGATTAACTAAACCAGTGGAAGTTTTTACGTAGACATGGCCTTAGTCTAGGGGCACCACTAGTGCCGGGCTTACGGGGCTCAAGCCCTGCGTCACAGTGCCAGAGCCCCAAGTCTGCCATCAGCAGCAGTGTGCTTAAAGTGTGCGAGTTCTGAATCAGCACCCGAGCCCTGGGTCTTTTTCCGGGCCAGAAGCACTCCTGCCTTAGTCAGAGAAACAGTCAAGAATAGAATCCAGGTTTTCTGGCTCACAAATTTGTGCTTAACCCAATTAATAATTCAGCCCTGAATTTGAACGAGCAGCCTCAGGACAGCAAGCAATTTAAGGAATTCTTCACTCCCCTGGACCTATGAAAAGGTGAAGCAATGTTCTGGGGTCCTACCCTTTGGTTATTCTTTGCACAGCAGTTGACAGATGTGATACTGCACAGGAAGGGGGAACCTACATTCCCAGAGATCCTCCGCAGCAAGACCTTGGAAATCCTTCCAGAGGGAAACTTTACATGTCAGTGGCAAGCTGGGATTTTCAAGTTCTGATGGCACAAAGTATTTAGTACCTTTGCTGTAATCACTAGAGACTGTACGGACCTACATGCTGAAAACCCTAGCAACGCTTCCAGGTGCTAAGGAAGACATACTGGTGGGGCACTATAAAGAGCCTCCCAGTGCCACTGTTTATGTCAAAGAGCTACTGGGTGAAGGACTATAGTTTCTAAGCGTGTCAGCCTGTCATCTTTCACTAGCAATACACTTCTTAAAAGAAAAATTAAAAACCTTAAACCTTTCTAGTTTTCCATTATGCTGGATGAATTGCTTATCTTACTGAAATTACAGTAAATATACGTTGCATCCAGTTTTTTATCTATTTATCTATCTCATGCATTGTAAAACTAATCCCATATGTTAAAACAGTACGTAAAAAAAAAGGTAGAAATACCCCTGTGCATTACATTCAAGACATATATTCAGTTTTATTAGACATTAGATGGATATTTTTCCCAAGGGAGTTTTGAAAAGAAAGAATATGGACAATATCCACTCTTTACCTGAATCACACTGTTCATAGATCGATTTTACTAGTAAAATAAATACGCTCTGTTAATAGTCAACCTAGCCCTCCTTTCAAAGAATGTAGTTCTTAAAAATAGAAAAGCCTATAAAATGCAGACAGATGGCCACATTCTGTCATTAACTTCAAAACAAAATAAAAATATTAACTTCTTCATTGTTAGTAAACATACTGCAGCAAGCATTATAGGTCTGGCAGACATATACCTCATCTGTTGCAAAGACATAAAGACGTACCTGGCTCCTCTGTTATTATTTATTATTATGTGGTAAGCACCGACAATGTATTTGGTGCTCTTCAAAGCAATGGAACAACAAAAAATCCTACTCCAGTTACCACACAAGCCAAGACAGAGAACACAGGTTGTGTAAAGATGCCAAGAGAAGAGAATCATGTACTGAGATATGGGTCTGTTGCTATTTTATGCATTCATTTCTGGAACGCTCATAAGGATTAGGTCTTCAGGAGGGATCTGAAACTGAAGATCATCACAACTGGCAAACTGGCAGATATATGCAAAGGAAACAGCACAGAATGCTTAGCTGGAGAAGGGGACAAAAAGAAGCATTGAGATTGATTTATTCCTTTAACATCTGTTGGATAGCGAACTTTTCACCTCAAGGTCAATTAAATACAGCCCAGTTTCACAGTGACCAAAAATGTTTACCAATTAATGTCTCATGGTTTATGGTTTGGTAGCTTCTGTTCAACTTTCAAAGGACATGTAACCAAGTGACATAAGCCAAACTCACAACTGGCTTCTAATTGGCCATTTTATTGATAGCTTCTATGGAGAGGCCAAAGCCTGAATGTGCATAATGGACTGGGAGAACTAATCCTTACAATTCTATGGAAAATCTACATCCCAGGGAAGGGAGGATGCACCCTGATAGGACCAGTGTGGGGAAGCCTGTATTGTTGATACCTTTGGAGTATTTGTGTAGATACAACAACCAAAGAGTCCCGTGGCACTTAAAGACTACCAAATTTATTTATTATGTGAGCTTTCACGGGAAAAAATCCCACTTCATCAGACACTCGGAAGATGAAGTGGGATTTTCTCCCAGGGTAGCTCATTCAATAAATAAATTTGTTAGTCTTTGAGTGCCACAGGACTCCTTGGTTGTTTTACTGACTAGATTAACATGGCTGCCCCTTTGGAATTGTGTAGATAAAGAAATTCAAGACTTCATAGCTGTTCCTATCATATGTTTCATAAATGCTAAATACATAAAAAAACTCCTAACCTAACAATAACAATTAAAAAAAAAAAAGAGTTTTCAAAACATAGAAAGTAGAGCATGTTAAATGACACAAAAATGATCCAGGATCAGTTACGTTGTTAACTGAGAGAAAAAATCCCCAAATATTTGACAATGGATATTTGCCTTCTATAAATTCTCCTGAATGATAAAAAAATTATATTAATAATTTTACTGTTCATTGACTGACAGAAAATTAGATCATTAAGCAATATAGAAATACTATTTGACCATCTATACTAGAAAGATAATGTGCCAAAATCGAACAGAGTGCACACACTCTAACTCAGGTATAGTCAACACGCAGACTGCAGACCAAATCCAAACTTTATTATTATTATTATTATTATTATTATTATTATTATTATTATTATTATTATTATCTGAAGTTTGGACCTTGACTATATGTTTCCCAAGAAATCTGAACCTTGACAAAATATGATGGACAGCTCCAGTTCTAACCAATCAAATGAAATTGGGGGTGGGGAAGAATGATGACAGTGTCATTCCAGTTATGCAGTCTACAAATAAAAAGTAAACCAGTTAAAAAACCCAACCGATATAAAAAGAGAACAATGAAAATCCCTCAAACAGGAAGTGGGGCAAACCCCCTCAAATATCCATTACCCATGGTTGTATCTTTTACAGTTCACTGTTTTATACTGAATTAAAACTGTTAGTTAAACATAGTAGTGGTGTCAGATATGGAGGAACTACTGAAAACAGTGGGATGTGCTTCACCACAACCCCACACCTGCCCACAAAGAAGGGCTGAGAATAATCTATGCTCCCTAAAGTATGAAGATAACTGGCCACTTCCCCCTGCACTAAGAAGCCATTAAAAAAGACTGTGTTTCAAGATTAGCTGGTTGGCTGTTGGGGATTTGGGGCGGATGGTGATATAACATTTCAGAGTCATTACATCTAGATGTTCTGAAGATACACAGATGATGGGAGAGTCTCATACTTTCACTGATCTCTCTCCATGCTGTACTCTTACTGTACAAATAACAAACATATAATCATAAATTATAGTGTGATTCAGCTAGTCCAGGACAAAATAATATGATATATATCTGCTCATACCAGGAATTAGATTAATGACTAAAGCTAACAATGAACTGCTGTACTAAGTTGTGTGTTACAGGGAAGGCTGCACTATTAGAGCAGTCCTTTAGATAAGGTGTCAAAACACCATCTTTTTCCACATTCTCTGTGCTAGAGGAAGTCAAAGAGCTAGAAGCACTCTTTATTAAAGGAGGTTACCTGCAGGGTCAAGGCCTACTTTCCCTCTACTTGAACATAGGACCCAAGTACTCTTGAGCTCACAGATAGTTTCCTCGTTTGTCTACACAATCCCTGTGCGTTGTTTGATGAAATAATTTGAGATACCTTAATTGCTATATATGAAGCAATAGTTTAGTCTCCACTGGAAGAACTAGTTACTAATTAACATTTTGGAAGCATCAAAGCTCTGTAAAAAAATTCTCAGACCATGGGTCTGGTTTCCAGCACAGTCTTATCTGGTCCATCCCTTTGGATCAGGCAGTTTTCCAAGTGGAAAAAAAAATCCATAAGTAGTTTTGCACTCACAATTATTTGTTTTCTCAATTTATGTCATTTGCATGTTCAATCACCTGATTTGTGGGTGCAATCAGGTACTAAATTACCTAAATTATCCTTGCAAATAATTGAGGATACAATTATTATATGTGAAAATTAGGGGCAAAGAGATGGAGGGCCAGGTTTTGAAACTCTGACCATATATATGTAAACTAAGGGATCACTCCAAACTTCACCAGTAAAATGCAGTCATCACTGAGAGACTCATACATTACAATAGTGCAAGCCGCCTTTCACAGCAGCTTTTAGAATCAGAACTGAAGTAAAATATCTTCCTCAATTAAAGCAACAGGAATTACTGTTGAAAGAATTTAATAGCTGTCACAGCCAGTATGCAGCGTGTGGTAAATATATTGATTACTTTAATAGTCAGTGTTCTTTACCTATGCTTCTTGAAGAACTTATTTCCTCATCCTGAACTATGCTGCATGTGAAGATCCTATCCTTCCTTTTACATAGTAATTAAGTCTGACCAAAGCTGTTACACATATTCATCCTCCCTGCAAAACAACAGCTAATTCACATTAGACTGAGGAGTTTATACTGTTCTACAATCACCTATGTGGGAAAGAAAATATCTGAAATGGTCTGCTGGAAACAGGCAATGTGCTAGGATTTGCCAAATTCCAAGAAGATGACATCTAACAGTTTCTAGAAAGTGCCAGAGGAACTTAGAGGTTTTACCAGGATAGCACCTGATTCAACATCTGATCTAAAAGACTGAACTTCTAAAAGTAGAGCACTTCCCTTCCTAACTGAATTCCAGTGTTATATTTCAGCATTTCTCCAATTGCAATGGGGATAATGAACCTAGACCTTCCTAACTAATTTGTAGAAGAACTCCTGCTACATGGGACACATGGACACTTGAACAAGTTTGTCACTTGTATAAGTTTATCTGACATTAAAGATTTTAATTAGATTATTAAATTAATGTTACAACATAGGTTGAAAGACAACATAAGTCAAACCACAACATAACTGTGGTCATAGAATGTTTCATAGATATTGAAACTGATTTCAGAATCAGACTTCTAAAGTAAATCTAAAGCTGTTGATGAGTGAACTATAAACTTTTTACGAAAGTTACGGTCTGAAATCCTGACTCCACTCAAGTCAATGATAGTTTTACCATTGACATCAACAAGGCCAGAATCTCACCCACGGTATGTAGGACTAAGGTCTTTGAGATAGTGAAGGTATGGGGAGAGAGAATCTAGGGGACTGCCAAGCCGAGTTACTTTACATGCTTTTACAACAGAAGTTTACCACAAATATTTCATTTCAATATTTACTTCCAAGAGTTCCTTCCAATATTTTTGCTGTTTCTATAAACAAAGCCCATACTACTCTCTTGTGCTAAGAAAATCACCTATGTTTTGTGCTGCTAGATGTGTAAATAATAAGCAAAGTTGTAACAGCTTAGCAGGCCTATTAGACACAATGGAAATTACTGGATTTGTTTTTTTCTTTAACAGAATTACACACATATATAATACAATTTATAAGTTTAATTTTGTTTAATTAATTTCATAGAGTTATATACTAATGTATCTTGCATATACACACTGCCTTGTCAACAAGGTGGTGTGTTTTGTAGTTATTCTTTGAAAACATTCACAGTTTTGTATCTAGAAAACATGGGTAAAGAATATATATTGTGAGAGTCTTAACTCTGCATTCCTTTGTTTTGTTAGGTATCTTTTCTGTCATCTTAATATAGTATTTGCATGCTTTTTACATGGGAAGAAAAGGAAGGAGAAATTATAATAGATAAAGGACTCTTGCTATCAATGTGTAAAGAAATCTAGTTATTTGACAAAAGAAAAATAACATACTTAGTGATTTTTGTAATAGAAGAATGAAATGAACTCACTATGTCTCAAGAGGTCTGCAATTTGATCTTCACAAAAGGTATCTTGCCAATTTAATTGAGGTAGGAGTTATTTAATTTTTTTATATACAGGTATAGTTTTCAATAAAACTACATATGCCTATAATATTGCAATGGCAGATGTGTCTCGATTATTAGAGGTGGGCTCTAGGGAATTTATACAAGAGATCTTGAAATCTGTAAGCAGCTGTTGGTAGGAAGGTGGAACAATGTAACACACACACATGTTCCTTAAGTGCAGTAATGTTTTGTTATTTTACTGCAGGTGTATTACAGAGATGAAATTTAATAACTTATTGTGTACAATACCAATAAAACTGAAAGATTCTGTGCCCTGATGTTTATGAAGAAAATACAAACTGGAGGTAGAGAGTTCTGTTCACATATAGACACACACACAGTGTTTGTTGCCACACACACTGATGGAAACACGACTGCTGTCATTTCTATTAGTTTATTGTTTAGTATGAAAAGGAGTTCAGTCCATCAAAGCAAAAATGAAACAAACAAAACAACAGAAACCCACAAGATGCTGAAAAGTCATTCCTGAGCAATTCAGGGAAAAGAAAAAAAGCATTTCACTTCACAGGGCTTGTCTACACTGAAAACAGTGCAGGATCGATTGAGCAGCCAGTGTAGACATGTTGGGAGGAGTAGGAGAAACCAGGGCAGTTTGGTCTTGCTCCCAGGGCAAAAAGTGCAGGACAGCTTCCCCAGCTCCCACTAGGGAATGAGTAGGTGAGAAGCCCTGGTCATTTCCCTTAGTTCCTGGCAGGGAACAGGGAGAAGGGGGAGGGAGTGGGTTGGGAGAAGTACGCCAGAAGCCTAGGAAGCTTCCAGCAGAGCAGAAAGACCATTGAAATGGTCCTGATAAGGACGTAGGTTATTAACCCAAGGAGGCTAGTATGGTAGAGAAACAATGGTTATGTCTACACTTCCCAAACTTAACTTGAATTTGTTAATTCGAACTAATAAGTTCGAATGTAGTTTGAATTACATTCAAACTTCTTATTTCGAATTAACAACATGGACTAAGTTGAATTACAGTTAATTTGACTCAACTCACGTTGTTAATTCGAACTAACTGCCCTTACTGCGAACTAACAAAGTGGACTTAAATGTCCACACTGTGCTAAGTTTGAACTAACGATTGAACTAAGGGCTTAGTTCAACCTAAAGGGCAGGTCTTACTAGTCTGAACTAAGCATTCATTGGTTCAAATTCAGTAATTCCTTAATTTAAACTAGTGAAAGTGTAGTGTAGACAGGGACTAAATTAGTTCGAATTAAGCCTCCTTAATTCAAACTAACTTGCAAGATAAGACATAGCCAAGGAGACTGGTGGCACTTTTAAAGACTAACAAATCTATTTATCGCATGAGCTTCTGTGGGAGAAAATCCTACTTCATCAGATGCTTAAAGATGGGGAACTCACAGAATGGGAGCAATTTCCCAATCTTCAAGTATCCGATGAAGTGGGATTTTCTCCTATGAAATGTGATGAGTAAAACTGTTAGTCTTTAAAAGTACCACCGAACTCGTTTGTTTTGCTGAACCAGACTAACGCAGCTACCTCTTTGGAACTTGTAGTATGCACATGAAGCACTGTAGTAATTACCGTGTGCCTGTAGGTTGACTTGCATTTTTTGTGCAGACATACCTTAAATCTAATGCTGGAAGACAGACTAAAGAAAACACTCTTAAAAGTAGGTAAAATATTTTGGGGGGGGGGGCATCTTCCTGTGTTTAATGGGTTACGTTAGAATTTATTAGAAATTAACTGAATCAAATTAAATAATTCAGTGTGGAAAAGTGAAGTCTCAGGACTTATACATGAGGAAACTAGGTGATTAGTATTTCTCCCCATCTCCTCTCCACAACTAGAACACGCTTGTTATGCAAGAATGTATACCTTTTGTTTACAAAGGCATATGGGATGTAATTGCTGGACTGAGTTATTCTCTATTTTTTTTTACCACAGAAATTTTTAACAAATATTTCACTTCACTTCTAGAGTACTTTTTAAAGGGTTGTTAGCAGTATTTTTACTATTTCTATAAGCACACTACATACATTTATCCTGTTACGCCAAGGAAGCCACATTTTTAAAATCTAACTGAAGGCTATGTTTGCGTCAATATGTAAAACATCAGGAGGAATGCAACACACAGTGCCTTCGTTTACCTGCACACGAATCTGCTCCAGTGGCAGAAGCCTGAGCAGTAGCAAAGAGAGGACAAAATTGCTTATGAAAATAGTAGGCAAAATTCAGAAGATGCTTCCTGCTGCCCAGATTAGTCAGGAAGAAGCTGGGCTGCAAATCTCATACTACACAAGCAGTAGGGAAATTATATGCTAGCTACCCAGCCTCTGAGATGGACTGAGGGGATGAAGGGTTCCTGGGAGAAAACAGATTGGGAGAAGATGGGACAGGGCGTTTGGGGTGCTGTATTTATGTAGCAGAGGTTCAGGTAGCAGAAATTCTGTGTAGTATTTCTCACTGGGGTGAGAAGTCATTATTTTCTCTTCCACATCTGTCCCCCATTCCATGCATTGAGAGCACGTCTTTGGAGAGAAAAGTACTTGTCTTTTGCACCCCTCAGAAGCCAGATATGGGGGCAGAAGGGGATGAGGAAACTAAGACAAGCTGAGGAATCCAGTATGGCAGAGGAAACAATTAGGACCTCAGGGGGAACCTGGGAAGCGGAGACAGTCTGAGGGCTAAAAATGAACCTGGAAGAGTCTGAAGGGGAAGTGAATCTTATGCACTGCCCCTGCTTCCGCAACAGCCTACCCTCAATCTGTTTTCCTATCAACTCCACCTGTTCCATCCCTTTTTAGCTTTTACTCTCTATTTTGCTCTTCACACTATTCCATGCCCTTCATTATCACCCAAATGCCTCCCTTCAATTGTTGTCTGCACCCACTCCCTGCCCCACTCTCACCTGTGTCAGTGAGGAACAGGCAGCAAAAGAGAGGGCTTTCAGGTGCATGTCGTTTCCTCTCCTTCGTCTCTTGTTGTATCACCTGAAAGTTCACTCTAAGGAACATCTATGAGCTATTCAGTGAAGTGGAGAGCAAGTTTTAATTTGTTGTTTTGACAACTGAAAGAAACGGAGGAGGAGGAGAAGAAGGAGGAGGAGGAGGCAGAAAGGGAGGGCACATGTACATGGTTTAACAAGGAGCATCTCATGGCTTTGGGCACAGAGGCATTGCTCACCAGCAGTCAGAGCTTTCTGAGAGGTTCGGAGTTTGCATGTAGTGTGCGGGCAAACCCCAAGAGCGGGAATCTGTATTGACACTACACAAAAGAAAATGTGTGTGTGTTTAAATATATTTAAAGAGAGACAGAGTCTGTAAGTGGGAACAAGGTGCCGTGGGGTGGCGGTGCTCTTCAAAAAGCTGCATGCTTCTCCTTTTTCAGGATTCCTAAGTTTGCCATTTCTTGATCAGGATTTGGGGGCTGATTTCAGGTATTACTGATCTAATCATCTCAGTGGAAGCTGGAATGCTTAGCAGGGCAGAAGTTCACTATCCTTTGGTACCCACAAAAACAGTAGGAAGTAAGAAGCTGGTTTTTGATGAAAAGTCTCTAATAATGTTCATTTGTACTGAACTGGCAAGTTAGCTGAAAGGTCATTTCTGTTCACTTTCGACACCCAGGGCCTGCGGATCCTGGGCTGCCCACCCTGGTTCCCCACTACCCAACTGACTGGGCGTTGGGGACAGAGGTCGTTCCTGCCCCAGCCCAGCTCTGGTCAGGTTCCCGGGGAGGAGGAGGCTGGCGTGGGGGCAACAGGCTCTGAAAGTCTGCACCGGAGGAGTGGCAGCATCATTGTGGGCCAGCAGACCCTGCCCTCCAGGCGGAGTGAACAGGGGCAGGGAAAGCCAGCTGGGTCAGGGGTTGGGGCAGAGCACAGAGGCTTAACCCCTAAAGGCTGTCCGATAATCCATCCTTGTCAGACTTACATTTATGAACTTTTTATTCTCTGCCACAAAATCTTGCAGCAAGCTGTCGCCTGGCAGATATATTGTCCTTCTGGATTCAATTTAGTTATAATTAGTTTTGTCACTTTTTAACTAACAAAAGAGTTAAAAAGTAAAATACAGTAATTTGTCATTTTATTGGTATTCCAACTGTGCAATCTTTTACCCCAATCAGATTCAGCCCTCAGGGGTGGGTGAGTCTCCAAATGGTTTCAATGGACATTTAATTAAAATAAAAGGGAAAAGACATTAGGGCCAGAATTTAGCCACATTTTCCACCAAAGTGTCAGTAGTAACAACAAGTCATCTTTGGATTGTTTTTACTTTTAATTATGATGGATAAAAACTGAATATTGGCTACTGTGCATCACCTAAAAGATGGCCCCAAATTTTCAAAGCTCTGTGACTTCTATTAATACTTGTAGGACTCATGTTGCTCCAGTCCATATGCTACTTTGGAAATATTGGGGGGATGGGGGGATGTTAATTCTGAAATATCAGGCTGTTTTCACATTAGTGCTTTAAATGCACTTTCTTCATTCAAGTTTTTTTTATTAACTTTTGCTTATCACATCTCAGTGGCTTCAGACTATTCACAGATCACCACTGACATAGTATAATAGTCAGCCACACCAAATACCAGCTGATTAGTGGATCCATATCATTGTACACAGCATACGTTAGTATGAGTCTAATGATAATATTTTGCACATCTACAGCACCTTCTACCCAAGGAGTTCGGTGTTTTATAAATATTGTTGAATTAAGAAAATATCCAGTCCTCAGCTGACAGATGGGAAGCTGAGGCACAAAGTGATTCAATGATTCATCTCTGATCACACAACAAATTAGTGGCAGTTATAAACAGAAGCTAGATATCCTGATTCACAGTCCATTCCTTAATGCTAGAATATGTTTCTGTTCCTTCAGTGTAATCACAATGAAGTGATGTCCCCTTTAAGAGCTGTTGATAAAACAAAACATTTATAAGGTTTGATTCTAGGTCACAATCATTTCATATATCTCTAGCTATTTAAACTGAGATTATAAAGTGCTGATTTAGAATGCCATAAGCTCTCTGGCTGTGTTCACATGCAAACTGTTATTTCAAAATAAGTTATTTTGAAATAAAATCTTTATTTTGAAATAACTTAAATCAAAATAAGAAAATGTTAAATTGAAATAAGAGAAACCCTCAAAATGAAATAGCATGCCCTGTGTGTGGACATGCTATTTTGCTTCAGGAGAGGGGCAGCATGGGAGGCATGGCAACATGGCCTCCTTGCTGGCCCACACCCCCACCCAATATATACAAAAAGGAAGGCACCCTGGGAAGGAGAAGGGCAAAAGTGTTATTTTGAAATAACCGTTATTTCGAAATAACATGTCCGAACAGTGTTGTTTCGAAACAACTGTTTCAAAAAAATGGCTATTTCGATTGCATGCGAGGTTTTACTGTTTCGAAATGACGGCTATTATTTCAAAACGACGGAGTCCCGTCGTTTCAAAGTAATGAAATGTCATTCAGACATGCCTGGCTTTATTTCGAAACAACAACTGTTGTTTCAAAATAAAACCCTAGTGTGGACACAGCCTCTGTATCTGGAACCAGGAGTATTGCTCTACTTCATGTAAAACATTAGCCATCCAACACATCATACGCAAATCACAAGCATTACAGTTAGAGAAATAAAATGGTTGCAAACTAAAGTAAAACAGATGAAAAATACTGTATATTCTTTATACCTACCAACACACTATAAACCCCCATTTGGCAGAAACGATAAGCAGGACAAGAGTAAGACAATGGATGAAGTCCTGGTCCCACTGAAGGAAATGGGAATTTCAACGGATCTGCTATTTCACCTAATATTTGAAAAGTTGCTGGTAATCATGATTGTTTCATAGATTTTTCATCTTTAAAGCAGGGCTTGATGAAACCCAGGACCCAGGTTGCCATGGCGACCAGGGTTTATTGCCTGGCTCCTAGCACCGCTGCAGAAATGCAATGGAGGAGTGCCCTTTGGTGAGCAAAAATAAATCTGCGAATGCCTAGCTGCGAGCCAATTTTGTTGAGCCCTGCTTTAAGGAATTAAACGATTACCACAAGGAGTCTGTTGTTCCTGCTCCCACTGAAGTGAATGGAAGTTTCACATTTGTCTACAGTGGTGGCAGGATTAGGCCCTAGTCTTTGAAGTTAAAGTCACTCTAAGGTAAATAGGGCACTGTGTGGTAGAGTTTATAAAACGAAATTAAGAGGGTAGGAAGTCCAATGTTAATCTCAGTTTCCATAATTTGTCTGTGAGCTCACCCATACAGAGCACTGGCTATGGATTATATCAAGAGGTAGCAATTTGCCATTCCAAATTCAACATACTCCTTTAAGGCTTATCAAGAAAGGGTACATGACTATACCAATCACTCCGGATTCCATGATAAAATCAAGCATTAGCATGTGCCATATTGCCTGGACTACTACTTCCCAAACTCACCGATACTCAGGTTTCAACCTAGGTTCTGTCCAGGTGTGATGGGAAGTAAGCAACACATTCTAAAAAGCTTCCTGTAGGTTTCCAGTTTGCTAGTTGTCCTCAACTATCTATATGTTAATGATGCCTGATAGCTCTCTTAGCAGGAAGCCTGCATTTAATGGTCTATCCTCAGGATTAAACAACCCTCCTTCTTGTATCTGCCAGGATTCTAACAAGTTCACGTGGTAGATACTTTTCTTCTTTCTGTTTGAGCATTGGTGGTTTGCTTTACCAGCTCTCCTTCTCACCATGAATGATCTCCGCCCATGGTTTGGAATTCCCATGCTTGGCCTGATTCTTGGAATGTTTTTTGCCATATTTGTTGAGCTCGAATCAAATTCTTAAAAGTAAGAAACCTGTGAAAGCCTAAGAAACACTAACTACTGCAAAAGGCTAGTATAATAGCAACTTAGGTGAATTCTTTTTGCACTCAATCTCTACATATTTTCAGAGCATTGTCTTAAGGCTGTAATTAAACTAACAAGGAAGGAACTGATGTTCATGCTAACTTAACTCCAAGTAAGCCCAATCCGTCCCACAATTCAGGACTTCATTCAGTAACCCCATTCAGGAAAATACTTGAATTAGTGATCTTGCAATGACCTAGTGAAATAATCAAACTATCCTTTCTAGAAGCCTGACAGTATTTATACTAGCTCAAATGGTATATGACCGAGTGATTAAAGGGGACCAGTATTTTCTGAGTCACACCTTGAGAACATTGGCCATGATACATGGAAGTGGTCTGTCTCTTTAAAAATACCTGGACATCAGAATTCAGCAAAGAGGCCCTCTTAAGACCCTTCCCCAGAAGAACCACAGAGAAAAAGGGATGAAGCTCTCCACAGAAGGGCTGTCTGTCTCTAAGCTAGCGAGGAAACTAATGTCAGTGGCAGGTCTGTTTTGTCAGTGATTCACCGCATACACAGTGCAACAAATTCTTTAGTAAGAAAGTAAAGAAATTCTGCTTCCTGCTTCTCCCAAGTAACCATCTTGTTTAAAACAGACAAAAGGCAGTTTCTCTTTAAGGGTATCACGTGGGTGCAGAATGGTCACTTGGTCAAAAGAAATTGCAGGGATCAAGTGCCAAAAGCAGTCTTTGAGATTCCTTGGCTATGTGTACACTAGCAAATTAGTCCTGACTAAGTAGGTTTAATCTGGACTAATTTGGTCCCTGTCTACACTAGGCTTTGCCTAGTTCGAATTAAAAAATATTTTAGTTCGAACTAAGCAAAGTTTAGTTTGAACTAGTTAGTTTGAACGGCTAGTTCGAACTTAGCACTTAGTTCAAACTTACTAGCACAATGCAGCCATGCTAGTTTGAACTAAATAAGTTCGAACTAAGTGATTAGTTTGAACTAAGAGTTTAGTTCAAACTAACTGCGTTTTCTAGTTCGAACTAAAAAGTTAATTCAGCCTAAAAAACGCATCTAGTTCAAACCAAAAAGCCGCGGTTAGTTCAGACTAACCTGGAACTGCTTAGTTCAGACTAAGCAAGTCCAAATTAAGCTTGAATATGTAGACATAGCCCTTGAGAATAAGGATGCTCTTGTGGTTAAGACATGGGTGTAGGACTTAGATCTTAGGTCATTTGGTGACTCTGCAATAGCCTTCCTGTGTAACCTAGGAAAAATTACTTATTCCCTTCGTGCCTCAGCTCCTCATCTATCAAAAACAGTTAATAATAATACATCCCCCACCTCCCTCCCCCTTTGTCTATTTAGATGGTGAGCTCTCTGCGACAGGAACTGTCTCTCACTGTGTGTTTGTTCTGTATCTAACATAATAGAGCATCAGTCTCAGTTGGGTCCTCTATGCAGTACCATATTATAAAGTAATACTATTTGCACCTGCTAGTGGCAAAGTTTCTTCTGCAGTTCCCATGGGAGCCCTGAGTTTCTGAGGCTGGCTCTTTTGCCCCCACATGCAAGAAAACTGATCCTTAAATCACTTCAGTGAATGTCGGGACTGCAGCACAACTTTTCAAGCAGGACATTAAGGCTTTCTTGGAAGCCTCAAGCATAATACAACTTTTTTGATATTGTGTCTTTCCGGATCCCTGAAGTATTTCCAAGTTACTAAAAGCACTGAGCAACAGAGCTCAATAATAACAGCGTGAAAGAGAAATTAAAAATATATAATCAAAGGAGAAAAGGTAATTTTTCAGGTGAGAGTTGAAATGACATGGAGAGTCAGTGAAGAACAGAGAAACAGCGAGGTAAATTTAGATGGCTAGGACTGTGAAGAAAAAGACTCTTTCACCAAGACCAGTAGACCTACAGGGACAAAGAAAGAGTCTGATCAGATCAGTGGTGCAGGCTGGAAGTGAAAACAGAGGAAGTCTAAGCATGAAGGGATTTTGAAACATGAAGGACTATATTGAACTGGATCCTACAATCCATGTAGAGTTAGCATAGTTAGTTCAACTGAGATGATGATGGAGTTACAAGCTTTACCTTAAAATTCTCTACATTTATCTGCTTCATGTGAGCATAACAATATTTCTGTAATTTACTTCAAATGCATTGAGGCTCAGATTTTTCAACTCTATCCATAATAAAATATGCATTTGAATGTAAGTGTGTAAACATGCTTACATTCATGGCTAGATTTATAAATACGTATCAGGAGGAATCCCTTACACTTTTGGTCCACCCTGTGTAGTATTTAAAAATGTATAGTGTTATTTTAAACAAATGAAAAACTATTCCCTAATTATCCCTTTCCAAACCAAACCAATATACTATTTTGCACATAAAGCATCCAAAAACTCAACCAGTTGGAATGATGGTTTCACAAGTGAAAAGGGGTCTTACTCAGCAGAGAAAATCTTGATGTCTGTAAGGAATAATGCCTAATTCTGTCAATAAGAAAAGAAGCTGGGGCAAGCAAGACTATTGTCTTATTAGCCAGCAAAAAGGGCAAACTTAAAATGGTCTGTTCAATTATCATCTGGATAAAGGAAGCATGTCAGCCTCCTTCTCCCCAAAATTCCAATGTCCTCTGCCTTGGCCCTCAGAAACCAGATACCCCGGAACAGACCTTCTACAGGAATTGAAAGCTTTACACCAGAGACAGAGCTGAGAGGTTTGTTGCCCATGCTATCTACTCTGAACATTTGCACTCACATTCCAAAGATGTTTCCGTTGCACTGGAATGGCTGTTAATTTCTTTCCTGTGGAATTCTTTCCAGCTAAACTGAGATGAACTGCACTTTATAACATGTGCAGTACTCCATCCCCGGCCCAGTGACAGTTGTTCTCTTAACAAATCTATAGCTGCAGAATCAGATGGAGCTAGTGGCATGTATGAGTATTTTTGGAAAATCAAAATTTGAAATAGCTATGAGACACAGGAAAGGGAACAGAATGTCAGCTCTACAACATATAGTAAAGATACACATGCGCAATTTGGAGGCAAAATTCTATTTAATTACTTGGACTTTTTACCTTTTTCTGTGCTAAATTAAACATAGTTTTTTATAAAATGAAAAATAGATTGCTTTCTTGTATTATTAAAGAATTATAAAAGAACATAGCCATATGAAGAGAGCAAGTATTCCCCTTTCCATTAAGGAAATATGTGGATGTGTGTACATACATGCACATGGCAGAATTAAAAAGAACAATGTTTTGAATTTTAAAAGGGCTTATTAAATAGTTTTCCAAGGTAAGAAACTAGTGCACTAATATAAAGGAGTGGAAACTTTGCACTGTTCACAAAACTAAATGAATTTAAACATATGATTAATACTGCTACTGAAATTAAAAAGAAAGCATATTTTTAAAAAATCAATTGTCCTGAAACAAAGCTTAGACTTTTGGCTATTGTTAGTATTTTTAGACTCAGCCTCTCTCTGGAGAGTTAAAAGTATGCAAATGTAGAGTGCACAGAGGCACAAACACACACATGCTATACCTTTGTATGACACTGGCATTTTATTATTTAATTAAACTACTCTTATTTTTCTAGCTCACGCATGCTTCCCTTGAGACGGCTTTGCTGTTAGCCTGCTGGCCTTGACTTCCAGCCAAAAACAATTCAGAAACAAAAAGGGACAACAAATCATATTTTCACAGACATTTTTATCCCTCAGTACAACCCTGTTTTCACACAACATCATACAGACTCTGTGAAAACTATAATTTATTGCAATAGCCATCCAAAACCAGGGTTTGACACATGCTCTGCAGTGTATTTCCACTTTTATAATGTCTTAAATCGTGCCATTAGGAAGGAACTGTTATGCTGAAACAGCACAACATTGTTTCAAAGGACAGTCATAATCAATAGTTTATAACAACAGCCTAGGAGATACTAGTGGGTTGACTTAAATATGAATAGAAACCAGTACCTCCACTGAAACAGCTCAGACAGAATTTGTATTACACATATTTTTAGAAAAAGATCATTTCTGAGAAATATCGGTTTGCAGTTTTGTGCATCATGAAGACAAATTCTCAAACAGAATCAACTTTACAATGCAGAGCTATTTTTCAGGAAACGTATCTCTACCTTCCCACTTCGTATATCATTACTTACCTGGTGGCAACCCTGTAAATTTGAGTCTCTTCCATATGACGAATATGAACCCCTTTCTGTTTTACCTGTCAATAAAAAATAAATAGGTGTGTAAATATTATAAAATATATGCCAAGTTCCAAAGGGGCAGCCGTGTTAGTCTAGTTCAGTAAAACAAACAAGGAGCCATCTGGCACTTATAGATTAAGTGCCACAGGACTCCTTTTTTCTTTTATAAAATGTATGTGTCTTCTCTATATATTTCACATGAAATTAACCTACATATTCATACTGGTGTTTACATAAGTAAAACAGGCACTTCCGACCACATACTGTACGTAGGCAACAGAAAGGGATTAATGCTTTATTCTGGGTAGGATAATGTGGAAATAAGGTTCCTATTCTTAGCCATAACGCTTCACACACTTCCTAAAACTGTAATTCAAAAGGCTTTTCTACCATTTTCCTAAATAAAACAAACTTCTCACCTTGTCCACCCATGTCACCCCCTCTCTTTTTTGTCCCCCTCTGCCCCAGCTGAACAAGTGTGTTTGTTTCTTTGTTTATTTGTTTTAGCCAGCAAGCAGACTACCTATATTGTGACCCCAGTGCAGTAATTCCCATTGATTACACTGATACTCACTGGTGAGGGCGGAGCTAATCAATCATAGGCTCTCCAGATGGTGAACTTAACAAAGAAACTGTTCAGAATTCTGTTTTTTGTCCTCTTTCCCAAGAGTAAATTCCCTCATGATCAACGTGATGATGGAATTTACACCTGGGAAAGAGAAATTTGGTTGGAAATTTGCCATTCTCCACCAAAGTTGTGACTGCACCAGCAGCGCTGGGACTTGAACAGAGGCCCAGTGACTGCCAAGACTCTCTGCCAAGCTTAAGTATCTAATTTTTTTTTTTCTTTTTTGGTAGGCCCTTAAAATACAGATTCAATTGCCCAGCTACAGCAGGGGCTGCAGCAGTGGTTTTCAAACCATGGGTCGGGACCCAGTTCTGGGTTGCAGACACTCAGGCACTGGGTCACGGTGCTCCCTGCTACCACTGCCGAAAAACTGGAATGCACTGCCAAAAAATGTAATTGTTGGGTCATGGGCATAAATGATTCTTTTCAACCAGATCCCAAGAAAAAGGATTTGAAAACCACTGGCTACAGGTATGTCGTACTTAAGAGTGAAATTATGATTCTAAATAATTCTAAATAAAGTTCCTTTATAAACTGAAAGACTGGTCTTGAACATACATCAACAAGGAAAGAGACAATTGCTACAGAGCACTAAGTTGAAGCTGGCTAAGACTATACCACATGTGAGTGAAAAAAAGAACAATCAGGAAGGTTGATACAAAATATATGGGCATAGAGGGCCTCTGAGTTGGTGAGATAATGATGCGTTGAGTGGTAGGATTACTACCAGACAAAATACCCAAGAGCAGATTGAAGATCACTAAGGGCACCGTTGATAAGTCTGAAGTTCTTATTAGACATATAAAATGCCACATATAATACTAGTTATTGAGGGCCATATGTTACACATGCAACTTCTATGAATGACAATGACACCTGGGAACCCAAATCTAAGGTTCAATATTTGCACCTGGGCATGAATATATCAAAATATATAAAATATAGGGAAAATATTTATACCTTCTATGAATGTCAATGACACCTGGGAACCCAGATCTAAGGTTCAAATAGTTTCCTAATCAATCTTACCATAAATTGCAGCAATTGGCTATACACACTACATAAACAATCTAAAGTGAATCATTTATTAAATACTACTACCACAAGAAAGATACTTTCTTGCAAAACACCATTCCGACAAAAACATGACTTTATTTGGGAATATCATGCAGTAATAATAACAAACATAGCCACTGAGAAAGCAAAGCTTCTAGTTTTGTCAGCATTTTGTGTTGAAACAAAACAGCAAGAAGACTGAGAAGACGAAATTGAGTGTTTCTTGGAGACAATTGTAATAAGCAGTCGAAAATATTACTATATCCTATTTTCAGTCAATTGAATAAGACATCATTTATCATGAGTGTTTTGGATCATCTGATTTTTACAGGATAATATCTATGTTGTGAAAGATTGTTACATAGAAAAAACAATTACATAGAAAAAAAATATGCAGTAAATTGTAATGGTTCTTAAAACTATCCTATACATACTTTAAACTACTTCGTCATTTTATCTTTTTCATATCAAGCAATTATATCTTTTGATCTCTCTTTAGAAATATTATTGATGAGGTCTGATCTGTAAAAGAGGTTTCTGGTAAGGTAATCACAGCATATTCTTTCTTCATCCCTGGAGTGAAAAACAAAAGCTTAAAAAGTTTTTTATAGAACAATTTAAGAATTTGTAATGGTTTTTTTTAACTCATTACTTAACAAAAATCAATCAACAGTATATACAGAATTTATCTGTATCTATTTAGTAACTTCCCAAAGGAAATCAGTGTGGTTTAAAAAAAAAAAAAGGGGGATAGAACATCTATTCTGTTATCTCCACAGATTCAGCACAGGAGGCCTCAACAGAAAAAAAATCAGTATTGAAATGACAATGAAATTCTAATCTTGATTTCTGGATCCAGTGCAGAGACCTAAAAAATAAAACATCTTGCTGGTATGTGTTTGGAGTTTTGTGTGTGACTTCACATCACCCCGATACGGCTACTTGTTTTCAAGCCAGAAAGTCAGTAGAAACAACAACAACAAAAAAAAGCTAGGGACTGAAAAGGGGGAGAGAGAGAGAGTGAGTGAGTGTGTGTGTTCTGTGTGTATACACTAAACACAAGCCACAACATAAGAAACTCTGAAACCAATTCTCATTTGTTGCATGGGTATCAGTCGTTTTCTTTACTATCATATCAGATACAGGCTGCCTCATCTTAATTTCAGTTGTTAAAAAATATTTATCCAGATACAAAAATAAACCGACTGCAAATTACAAGTTGTCAGGGTTAAAAATCTACTTCTATTTGTGTGGGGGAGGATAAGAGAACAGCACAGACATGAATCATTCTCAGTAATTTGAGTGTTTCCATGACATCAATGGGCACTCGTCCAGGACTCTGTCGAAGTCTGTGAGGTACCAAAGCGGCACCGCAGCCAGCAGGAGATTGACTTTTTTTTTTTTTTTTTTTTTTAGGATTATGCTCCTTGTAAAGATTTCATCTGTAGCATCCACTTTTACCACCAAACCAATAGCTTTGGAGATCATGAGTGAAAACATTTCATTCTGGTGGTGTAAGCCCTTAACTTTATTACATCTATTTTTTTGTTGTTGTTGTTCCCAAATACAGTTAGAAACGTGCTTCTTTATTAAGAACAAAATCACAATTTTTGAAAAAGTTCAAAATCATTTAATACATATCTACACACACGTTCACTATCAATTGTAATTATGGAATTAACATTTTTTTGTAATGATGCTTCATTTTGTAGGATAAATATCTTTTCTACAAACTGTCCATTTAAAATTAGCTACAGTCTTGATGTTGATTTTCTGCTTAAAATTCACTGGCACATTTGTTTCAGATAATAAAATTTGCCAGAGTGTTGATAATATGCTGGAGCAGGCTCTTAAAGTAACTATTTGTGCTCACAGATACAAAAGCTTCTCCTGAATGTCTCCATTGACTGTACACTATATTTTTAGTCCCTCTCCCACAACAGCCTGTGGTTTGGTGTTTTTCAAGGCAGGTTTGTAAAAGCTAAAAAATATTTTTAAAAAAAAAATGTTTTAAGAAAGAGAAAGAATCTACAGTGATGTAGAAACCCGACGCATTCACTGCGGAATTTTCGAGACAACCCTCTAGTACTAGAATGCGGCAGCCGCTGCGGATATTTTTTGGCACAAAGACAATGGTGGCAGTGCCAAGCCTCATGGCTAAAACTACTCAAAAGAGGCATAAGGGTAGCATTAATCGCTCAAGTCTTTTTTACTGCATGGAGTACTGATGTCCATATTTTAAAAACTAAAGGTACCCGTTACTAATATTTACTGTAAGTAAAGTGGGGGAAGAGGGGAAGAGAGAAAAAGCTGGAAATACAGACCAAGAAAAAAATCTTGCCAGACATCTGATTAATTTTTCTACCTAGAGGACCAAATGTTAAAATGTGCCAACATATATCCTTATGTGGCTTATGTTCTGACAATTGAATCAAAGCTTCATAAACGTGGTTGACCTGCAGTAGAATGTTAAATAACTTCAGCGCACACCGTCCTTAAAATAATGCACAGAAAACATCTTTATTATTAACAGAGGTCACTTAGAAAAAGTCTTTTCAGCTAATTGACACAGTGTATGCCAATCAAACTAACTATAAACAAAGAACAAATAACATACAGTACCTCGTTTCTGACAAACACTCTGAATATGCAGTTTTATGCTCTGTAAACACCCCAAGAAACAAAAATATTGCTTATCTAAACTGAACTAAATGATTGCTTAAGCTACATTTGCTAGCATTTTAGTTTTGCTATGAAAAAGAGAGCAGCATAGGATTGACAATCAATCAATAAAGAAGGCACTTGCCTCTCCATGGTGCACTTTGAAAAATTAATCAAATTAAGTAGAAAATTTAAGCAACTTCCAAAGCATAAATGCAAGTCATCTAATTCTCCACTATATTTTCCTGTGCCCTGAAAGAGAGGGCACCTTGTCTTTAGTATGCAGAATAAGGAGACATGAGGCAACTATTTCCATCTGCTAAGGAAAAAGGAAGTGTAGCTATTGTTAAAGATGATTTAAGTTCAATATTGATGTTGATTTCATGTCTGACAGATTTTTCTAGGTACCAGCTCAAGCAGCAAAATTGAGATCCAGATTTCCAGCGCACTGAGATTTCATGTTTTGATTTGGTTTTCCTTCGGTCCATGACAAAAGGAGGAGGCCAGTTTAAAAAAAAATGTGATTTGAATTGAACTGGTATTTGAACAGCTCAGAATCTGGGGCTGCTCATTTCTGGCTGATTGGTTCAAGTCCTGTTCTTATTTTCTCATCATGCAATCTCTCTCTCTCTTTCTCTCTCTCCTTTTTTTGGGATGGGGGGGGGGGATCTAATTCTTGTCTCCTCTTCCTGTGTTCTACATTCATCAGTAGAAAAGGTGTCTCAAGTGCACATCAAGGATGGGCTAACTGGTCCATCCAAGTAGAATGACCCATTAAGAAGAGGGAAAAATCACCTTTGGGCTGAGACCAAGCATGATAAATGTCAGATCTAAAGGATCATTTGGAACAAAAAATGTCATGAGCAACTCAAGAGGAGTTTGCATTGGAAAACACTTTTCTGAACTTAGATTTTCATACCTGATCATTTTATGAAGCACACTGTGCTATGCTATTAATATACAAATACGGGTTAATTTACATTCTCATAAAAATCATGCGACTTTTGGCCTGATCCTGTATTCCCCACATACTTCAATAATTCCCTGATGTCTGTTGTCATTCAGTGTACAGGAAAACAAGGACTGGGCCTTCTATAGTCAGGCATAAAGAATTTTTTCACTCACCTCTAATGTGCAGCCGCCTCTGGGCTGGAATGCAACATCCACTAGACAACACAATCAACACTGCACAATAGTTTAGAACAGCAGTGTTTCAATCTGTCATGATTCTCATTTTGATTTTCCTTCATTAGAGATTGAAAACCTGAGTAATTTTCATTTACAATCAGATTATACGTGAAATACAAGGTCTCAGCCTTGTCATCTTGTTCCTTTAGAAAACCAAAAACAGAACACCTCTAAAAAACAAAACAGAAACTTCTCCCCCCTCACATAGTTTCAGAAGAAAATTGACTAGAAATTTCCATTTTCGGTAGTTTTGAAATCTCTACTCTCTTACATTTTTTTTATTAAGATTTTGCACGCTTAAAAATACAGATTAGAAACTCTTGTTATACTCGCGGGGGGGGGGGGGACCAGCCACATTTTACATTTGATCAGTTGCTATTCCTTTTGTGACCAGGTAAAATTCATTCTCTTTCTGGCTTTTTTTTATCATCCTGCTCATTATATTTCAGAATGGTGGAAAGATTGCAGGATTCCAGGAGCCAGAACAGGTGTGCACATCTCTTGTGTGTACTGGAGACTAGTTCTGTGTGGAGGGATAAAGGTAAGGTAGGTGAATCTACTGCCAAAAGTTCAATAGCCACTGTCTACCATGAAGCAAGTGGAAAAGGACCCAGTGGCCTACTACAACCGAGCAACATCTGTAGATCTAGTAAAAGTCTTAACTGCAGCTGAGAGTGGGCCTCCAAGCCTGAGCAGCGAGGCTACTTCTTGCTAAGCTCAAGCTAGAACAGTGGTTCCCAACAATTTTCAGGTTGGGGACCCCTTTTTAACAAAAAAAATCTTTGCAGCCCCCCGACTGATTATGTAACCTGCCCGCAGGGGCAGATTCTGGCCCGCACCACTCTGGTGGTGCCACTGGGACAGCTGGCGAGCAGCGCTGCTGCCACAATGGCTCACACCGCTGGGGAGCTGAGCCACGGCAGCTATGGCCCCGTGCTCTTGCCCCTGCCAGGGAGCTGCCACGGCCCCATCCCCCTGCCAGGATCCATCCATGAGCGGGAAGAGGCAGCCCTGGAGGGGAGCATCAGGGCTGTAGCTGGATTCTGGCCCCGATAGGGAGAGGCTCTGCAGCCCCCTGCAACATGTCTGCGGATCCCTGGGGGTCGCCAGACCACAGGCTGGGAACCACTGAGCTAGAACACAAAAAATAGCAGCGTCGATGTTGCAGCTTGGTTCTATAACTTGGGCTACCCAGCCACGCTCAGACCTGGGCTGGTGGGTGGTCTTGGGAGTCTGAGACACCACCTGAGCCACAACATCTATATAGCAAATTCTAGCATACTTGCCTGAATCAAGCTAGCTAACTATGTATGTCTAGTGGGACTGGGACTGCTGCAATATAGACACACCAACAATGTTCTGAAGCCTGAGACAGAGGTATAATTCTTTTTAACCGGAGCTATATATGTTTCTCTCAATATTTTTAGGTATAAGATTCATAGTGCACAAAATCCCCTTTATTTCAATAGGGTTTTACATAGCACAATTTATACTACAATGAATCATATCGAGTGGCAGTTTAAATATCATGTTAACGAGCTGTTTCATGCTTTGTGTTAAGTGTGAAGAACTGACAATATGAAAATCCTGCCGATTTTAAGTCACATTTCTTACAAAATCCTGATACATGACACTGCATCAGATCTAAACATGGGCCCATGAACTAGATAGAAAAATCAAGGGAATGAAGTAATACCAGTAATTTTAATGGCATCACACCCAGTTTATATGTGCCAGAGATGTGGCGCAATACCAGTGGAAGAAGATTTGTTTTCCTTGTTTGAAATGAAAGAAGTTTTTTGCACTTACGCTGACATGCAGTAAACAGTAATGGATCCTAAAGAGACATTACAATGTCAGTGCAAGTGCTTTTACAATGGGAGACTATATTTTTTTTAAACAGTACCATCAAAGTGTAAAGAAAATTACATCCTAAAAACCTACGCTAAAATAACATAGAGGAACTGACTTGAATAATCTGAACCAAAGAAATTCATAATTAAAGTGGCACTTCATCACTGTTACCTCTTCAATCTCGAGCTTATGGTTAAATAGGTATGACTATTTCCTGGTTATACCAAGGACTAGTCTTCTTGCTCATAATTTTCTTTATAGCCAAGGGGCTACTCCACATGCAGTACTAGGTTACATAGTGGTGCTCCCCACATGTTCAGTCCTAATGCACCCCCTATTGCCTACTGCTTACATTGCAGGTATAGAGTTGCAAGTTGTGGGACAGAAGGGAGATTAAGAGTCAAAGACATGAACTCTTTATGATGTCAAAGCTGAATGACTGTGTAGCAAGAATTCAGGTCCTGCAGATCACTGCCACTCCAGATCACACACATAAGTATGTTGCCTAAAAGTCTAATATTTATTCTGTGTTTATGCAGTATTTAGCACAATAAGTTCAAAGTCCAGGATGAGGGTTTTGGGACATGATGATTGTACAAATGATACATTACAATTAAAAGTAATAATTTTGTCATTCATATTGGTTCATAAAACATTGATCCAAAGTCAAAACTTGAAACAGGCTTCTTACACACCACATCTCTGTAATCTACTACAGTATACAATGATACACGGCTTTTTAAATCAAAAAAGCCTTGAAAAATTGGCACTTAAAACTGTAATAATAAGAAACTGACAACAATATATTGAGGGCCAGATTGTGGTACTTTTATACAAAAAAGTACCATACTCTAAGTAATCCCACTGACATTGATGGGCTACTTGAGGATTACGGTACTATTCAATTTAATGGTGATACAATCGTCTTCTGAGCCTGTAAGAATAAAAACATTTACTTGTGGCATTCAGAGTTACTACTTGTCTTAATAATATATTGCCATATAACCACTATAAGTTAAAGGTCTGATTTTGTAAGAAGTGAGTATCCTCCACTCCCACTGACTTCAAAGAGAGCTGAACTGCTTAGCACTTTGCAACAAGTATTCAGCACCTTGAAAAATTAAGCCCTTAATCAGTGCACAGGACAGTTCTTCCATTTCTTAACAGTCTTAGAAACCCGCAAGTAATGAGGAATGCTGCATTATGTAGAAAAGAAATAAAAACATGTTTGGTATCCAGTTCACTAACTCAGAGTAGCATACAAATGTAAGAAACTCACATAATTCTCATGAAGGTGTTTAAACAAAAATAGTTGCCACTATCCAATGGCCTTTGAAAAAAATTACATTTTATAGGTTAGAGAAATCTTAGTACCTCTGTATGCAGGACCTCAGAATTTGTTTACCTGATAACACTGCTTACTCTCTGATTACCAAACGAGTTTCACTCATAAACAGCTCTACAACTAAACTCAAATGTGTGGAGGAGAAAGGCAATTTTTCTTTTAAGTACCGTTCTTTTCTAAAAAGGCTCAGAGCTCATGCCCTCTTTTCTTTTTTCATAAATTTTAAGGCTGGAAGGGATGACCACATAGTCTAAAAACCTTCATAACACAGGCCACAGAACTCTACTCCTTTTTATTTTGGAGGGAGGCAGACAATTCTAGAAAAACGCATGCACTGTGTCATATCAGTACCCAGTTTTGGCACTTGCAAATGTCAAAAGACAAGCCCTAGAATAAACAAGTATTACAAAATATGTAAAATCACAGAGTATTATTTACCTCAGGGGTGTGTATTACAGTCAAAGGGTGAAAGTTTAAGTATGCAATAAAAATATATTTGTGATAACACCTAAATATTGGATATTTTGAATATCTAAACAAACCCCTTAGTTTTTTAATTGCAATTTATTCTGGGGTAATTCTTTATCATTCATTAGGGGATTATGGCTCAGGAGATTTTTATCATGTATCTGGAAACCTGGGTTTTCACTCAAGCATGAAAACAGAATCACTTTAAAACAAGCCAGATACGTATCTCAGGCCATGAAATGAGCAGAACTGAAAGAAGACAATAAACCTTGATACAGCCTGTGTGTGTAGGCTTTAAATCTTTAGCCTATAAACCCTCCCCTATCTAAACCTTTATTAAAAGGTTACTAAAACAAATGATGTTGGACATGAAGAGAGATCAAGAGATCAATTAGAAGTCTTATCTTTAGGATGATGGGTCAAATCCACATCTAATCATTATCTACAAAACACATTCTGATTAGATGGTTGTATTTTGTCCCAAAAGTAAAACAAGTTTTATAATATTTTTAAAGCTCTAACAATATATTAATTTAGCAAGACAACTACACCAACTTAGAACCACCTTCTGTTCAGAGGGGCACAACGAAAAGCACTGGAGTCCTCAGTGTTAGCATTTTACCTGGTTACAAATATATGGTGTGTGCCTACTTAGAACACTTTAGAGTCATCTGTGCGTTCAGACCTTATTCCTAATTTATAAACAAAAAACAAAAAAACAAAAAAAAACTTTAAGAATTTGTTTTCTTCAGAAAATCAGCAATAACTACATATAATTTATGTATTCTATGGTATACAGTTTAAAAGGTATATATAAAATTAATGCTGATGCTCTCAAGAGAACAAAATAAGTTACAAATTAACTTTGTAGTCATACATTTCAGTACGCTCAGATATATTTTAAGGTCTTTCATGAATCTCCCATCAAACTGGTCCTAAAGGATTACCCAGTAAGCTTTTTATGGATTTCACAATCAAATATAAAATTGGTTCTATTTTCTGTTTGGATCCATATTCCCACCACTCATGTGTTTTCTGCATTTTCAGCAGTAGTACAAAGTGATGTTGCAGTATACTGACATTAAATATATAGCAATGGAAAAAATTGTTTGAATTCACTATATTAGTTAATTGTGATATCGCTTAGTAAAGAAAAATATAAAAAGCTTTTCTAATATTTATTATATTTTGATCTTTTACTATTCCCTTGGTGACAAAGCTTCATACTATATAACTGATTAACTAAAGAGGGAGTGAGGGTGGTGGAATCAACCCCCCAATTTATAGTACAAACAGCAGAAGTAACCTGATATATACATTGCAACATATCAAGAATTGTGTACCCGGTATACTTAAACCTACAATATCCAGCAGAGGGCATCCACACCCTAATAAGATGATTACATTTGACACCTGACACTCCAGATCACTTTAGTTATAACAGTTTGGGCTGAGAATACATACAAACTCATCACATCAGTACATACAAACTAATCAGATAATGTTTGATGGAACAAAGGCAAAAAATGACTATTGAAAGAAATTTAAGAATATTTTCTCTAGATTCACAAAGAAGTTCATTACTATGGAAAGTATTTTCTTCCTTTTCCTAGACTACTAAAAACTTAGAATTATTCACTACTTAATGCAAACTATGGCATCTTTACTCAAGCAAAACTCCCATTCATCGATGGACGTTTTGACTCAGTAAGGGATTTTGAGTACAGCCTAAAAAAATTTGGTCTCTCTCTCTCCCTCAATCCCTCCCTCCCTCCCTCTCTCTCTCTCTCACACACACACACTATTTTCTACTGGTTACATCCTTATCCTGCTGAAAGAAATCGCAGAACTCCCACTTGCCTTCAATTAGATCGAGATGTCACCTTTTATTCTTAAATTATCTAGAACATTGAACAGATATGTAACCTACAAAAATTAGATCTTTCATTATTTTCAGAAGTTAGAATGGTTGCATTCTAATCAATTGAGAAGGCACCAACTGTTTTTCATGCTTACTTCAGAAACCAGCATATTAAATGAAGTTTGTGTTATGGGCTATTTTAATATTACTATAAATGTTTAAGATCCCACCAATCAAAATATTTTATTTATTATTGCAGAATGGAGCCTTATCTTTCCAAGAATGCAGAGTCCTCCATTTCAGATAGATATGGTATGCATAAAGGTGAAAAGATTTTAGCTTCCAGTTACAAGGTTCTACCCACATTAAGATAATTAAATGCTACTGGCCCATCCACTGACATGGTTACTTTTAACATTTGCTCCCCTCAAAAAAGTCTCTTTGGGTTCCAGATCAGATTATTTTTTTGTAAGTTCCAATGGCTTTGGGAGATGAACTTAATTTACAAGGTCTACAAACCAAGCAGCTTAGGTTACATGTAGGTCACAATAAATAATACTCATCTCTTGGCCAATATGAGCTGCACTGTTACTGCATAAGTTGAAATGACAAGCTTTTATTATTCCTAAGCACTTGATTCTGAAACATTTGCACAATCTGTTAAGTCCAGACAAATTTAAATGGTTCTGACATGCAGCCTGCTAGGGTCAGTGACGGGGATAATGCCTTTTTACGTGGGTAAAATTCTGTGGCATATAGGTCACTCTCTTAAGGGGAATCAACTGTGTGTCTCTTCTTTGCATTTCCACCACAATCCTTCATCCTGCAGCCTGAAGCTGAGAGTGAAATGCAAGAAAGAAGCCGAGTGCTCAAAGCAAAAATCTGCTTCCAGGACAATCCATTATATCTGACAAGTTAAATGTTCCATGGTAGACCATATGGCATCAGAGCAGGGCCGACGATAGAAGAGGGAAACTCAGCAAATGCATCACAATTAAGGAGTTTGACTATAGACTTTATTTTGACTTAGTCTATTTTTTATTAAATGTAGTTTTTCAGCATACGTCTTATAAGGCCCACTAAGGGCTTGGCATTTACGATATTCATCAGAATTATCTTTGCTTCATTCTTATCATTATACCCACTTGAATGAGTTCTTTTACACCTGAAGGATTTTCAAAGTATAAAACCATTCTATTACTAATAAACATAATACAAATATTATTAGTAAGTTGTTAAGAACTGGGTAATAAGTGAGAGAAACGGATAAAAGGTAACTTTCAGAAAAAAAAATGTTCTCACAATGAGCTCTATCCAATGATGGAAATATATCCTAAAAGAAAGGATGGCACTCTCTTCATTTAAAACTAAATTGGACACTACCAAAAACTAGTGTTCTCCTGCAAGTCATCCTATTGAAGTCACTGAGAATTCTGAGATTATATGGTGCTGATAGCATTAGGTTCATTTTGTCAGGAACAGTCTCGTACAAGCAGAGTGAGTAACTTAAAGATAAATACATCTTTTCCATCTTTAATGTTTATGAGTCCTTTCATTTTCCAGTGTGCCAATAAACAGTAAAAATATTGCATCCCTCCACTCTCCAAACGCTTAACAAAATCAGTACCAACGTACACATGTTCATAACTAGTTTCATTTCTTAAATCAGAAACATTTAACAGCTGTAGGTCCACAACTGACATGTTCTTTTTTTTATTCTGTGGTTTGTCCAATAACAGAATCAGATTACTGAGTTAACTGAAGGCTTCTCTGGCAGTGAGTTAGATCTCTATGTAAAAACTCAAAATACACAAGGTGGTTTCCTAGCCTAAGCCAGTTACCTTCTTTATAGCTATGTGCTTCTCTTTTTATATCACCATTCGCTGAAGACAGACATTGTTCAGTTCTAGAAAGAGGTGTCACTATATGTGAAGTAACTAGAGTGGAGTTATATGGGGCTGGAAGACAGAGAGAACCATTCTACAAAGGGCAGTGTTTATCGTGGCAGAGAATGAAATAGGCAAAAATTGTTTTAACTACATCAGACTGACAAAAATAAATTTAAAATAATACAATTTAAATATAAGAACTGTTATTTTCCATGAATTCCTTGGAGAAAGTCTGATTTGGGAAAGAGAACTGAAAGAGATTTCTACAGAACTATCACATGGGTTCAATAACATATATGTCTATTTTCAATTAGCACCTTTTGTAACAGCAGTGAGGGCATTTTGGGGCAATATACAAGGGTCAAGTATTTAAAAACACGTTGCTAAAGCTAACTCTGTATTTAGTCACTTAATTGAATGGCCTAATGTTCAAAAGTACTATGAAGCCATCAGCTCCAACTGGAACGTAAGTTCTTGGATGCTCCAACTTTTGAACATGAGGTCACTTATTTAGGCATCTAGATAAGCAATTGGGAATCTAAACACTCATTCTTTTATATCCCATTGGAAAATAGGTAAATAAATAAAAACAAATCTTGACCATGTAAGGGGGGAGATGGGGCCGATATGCTGCCCATTGAAGCCAATGGAAAATCTCCCACTGATTTCCACAGTAGTTGATATAGACTCTTCCCCGGATGAAACTTTCACTGGTCAATGGAACTGGCACTACTGTAACAGAGGGCAGAATTCAGGCTTAACACTGATTTCAGGAGAGTGACACGGCGGTCACTGTAAGTAGTCAACGGGTTTACAAACATGTAATTTGCAATACTTTCTCTGGTCAAAGAAGAACTCAGAGAAGAACACTTACTCAAAATTAATGTTATTCACCATTGCAAAGTATAAGAGACCCACTTTCCCCAAATAACTTCCTTTAGACATCCTTGATTTAATATCAAATACAAAATCTTTCCTCTTCCCACCAATCCCAGCACAGCATGTTACTTCCTACTTTAGTCAAGAAGTACTCAAGATGCAAACATCAGATACGATTTGGATTTCTGAATACTCCAAAGTATGGAGTAGCTCAGATTCATGGTTTTTAATCACCCTTCTATACAAAGACAGGGACCACGATCAAATTTGGGAGCTGCATTCACAAAGTCTAGGTGGATATATATACATATATGGCTCAGGAATCCCTGTTCAGGATCATATTAAGTCCAATATTCTCCCTATAAAAGGAATAAATATTTTTTTCCCAAATTAAGTGCTGTTCTTCAGATATCTAAAATGCAAATGTTTGCTATACATGAGCACAACCTTACTCCTATTCTACAAACTTATGAACTTTTGGGGGGGGAGGGTAGGAAGTCTTGATTTAGGCTATATGGTTTTAGTAAAAAGACCCTTCCACCCATCCACTTTCTCCTCTCTAAATTATACGCATCTGTCTTTTGCATAAACCTTCTGAGAGTTCTTTCTTTAAAAACACAGGTTTAAAATTTTCTATGGCTATTTTTAATACCCCTTTGCCTGTAAAGATCCATTGCCTCAGTTACATGCACAAACTTCAGATTGACAAGCATTAGAACTAATACAGGCTTCTAGAAACAATCTAAAACAGGTTTGTTTGTTTGATTTTTTTTTTTTTTGAAAAATCAAGATGTCACAGTTGATACTTCATGACAAGCCAAGCTAGAAATGGATGCTGTGTATTGACAGTAGTTTCAGCATGCCAGAAAAATAAACACTTTTTCACTTACCCCTGAGTAAATCATTAGTGGCTCCACTTAAGTCAACGAAGGTAAACAGGTGTAAAACAAATGTGACAGAAGAATAAGGCCCAGTATTTCTAGTCCTCAGGGTTCTTAGGATACAAGAATCTGAATGTGCAATTGGTCTTACCAGTATGATTACAGATTTAGGCTTTTTCGCCATTCACATTTTGTTCCTTATATTTCAAAAAGGATGCATTTTGCAGATGTCATATGTTACAGGGACACAATCAACTTACAAAAAAAATAAAACCACATGGGGGGAGTTATATCTACTCTTATTACAAATAACACTGAAGACTACCGTAATTATATGAGATTAGAGAAAAAATATATTTTCCTAAGGACCTTCTTAGTTGGCTATCATTATTTCTATTACAGTAGTTACTGGAAATTGCAACCAAGATTGGGGCCCAACTGTGTACAAACACAGTAAAAGATTGGCATTGTTAGAAAAGGTTTATAATTTAAGTAAGCAAAGAATGGGGAAAAGAAAGTATTACCTTTGTTTTTACTGTGAGGCACAAAGGCCCAAACCCACAAATGGGCTGAGGAATTGCAGTTTTAGGTGCCTAATGATCCAATAGAATCCACAGTCCCTGAGATAGGTTCCAGTGTTCCCTGTGTTATTACATGGAGAAAGGTGGGCATCTAAACGGGATTCACAGAAAATGCACATTAAGCACGGAGTCATCTAAGCCAGCAGTTCTCAACCTTTTACAGGTTGTGATACTCTTGGTGGCATATTGCAACCCTACAGGACACAGCAAGCTCACCCTCCCGAGGCCAAATCCAGCCGTCTCCCCAGCTCTCCACGAAACACTTACCATTGCATGGTGACACAGTAATGTGTCCTGACACAATGGTTGAGAACCACTGATCTAAGCCAACCAATAGCAGAATTCCAAGGAGAGGGTGTATCACAAGCACTGCCTCTTTCAGCAAGTGAGGTGATTCAGTCGGGGCTGAAAGGAGGCACCTATCTTCACTTGAAATTCACAGCAGGGAAGGCTCTCTTGGAGTCAGGTGCCTAAGGTGTTTCTTTAACGAATGGCAGCAGCTCATGCTTAACTCCAAAGAAAACAACTGGAGCACAGAGAAACACCATGGGATACTCTGGGTCTCAATCTCTCCTGTTGAAGAAGTTCCACTAGCTATGTCTACATTAGAAAGCTTGGTTCACACTTTCTTAGTCCGAACCTAGCAGTTCCAGGTTAGCTTTAACTAACTGCAGGTTAGTTTGAACTAACCGTGGCTTTTCAGTTCAAACTAGCCACGCTGACTAGTTCCAACTAAAAAGTTATTTCAAACTTGAAAAAGCAGTTAGTTTGAACTAACCGCTCAGTTCGAACTTTTTAAGTTCGAACCAAGGCGGCTACATCACCCTAGTTTGAACTGAAGTTTGAACTAAGTGCTAAATTCAAACTCACCATTTAAACTAACTAGTCAGAACTAAACTTTGCTAAACTTTTTTAGTTCGAACTAGGCAAAAGCTAGTGTAGACATGGACCAAATTAGTCTGAACTAAGCTTGCTTAGTCCAGACTAATTTGCTAGTGTAGACATAGCCACTGTGTATAAATAAATAGGTACTGGGCCAGAAACACATGAGAACGAGTGGTTAGGTCACTTACCTGTCAGGTGAAAAAACCCACCTGCACATCCCTTCTCCTTATCAGGCATCATCCTGGGTAAGTCTGCTAACCCTTTGGCTAAAGGTCACAGGGTGAGCTCCTCCTCTCCCACTTGGGTATTATGAGTGGAGTTAGGTGTGCCCGATTGGTCTCACACCTGAGTGCCTAGCTTAACCTGGTTTGTGGATCCGTCTGCAGTTCAGGTATGAGACAGACACTTAGACTGAGGCATACCCAAAGGCATAAATGTTGGAATGCACGGAACTTGAACAGTGGAAATTTAGGCACTGAGGGACTTTAGGCCTCCAGGGTTAAGCAATAGCTTAGCAGGGGTTTTGAGGCCTAAATTTCTTCTACCGAGGCACCTAAGTCCTTTTGTGGAACTGGGCCAGAAAAATTAAATGACATGCTCGATAACAAAAAAAGTATGATGCATAGACTGGAATGGAACCCCTTTTCTCCTGAATTTCACTATAGAGTTTTACCCACGAGACCACAGTCTTGCAACTCTATTTGCAATATGCATTTAAAAGTACATTGTGTGTAACCTGTTATTGTTTGCCTGATATAGTCAGTTATTTTCCACCTTCACAGAGCAATGGGGAAAGGAAAATTCGCAGAGGGATTCAGAGATAAGAGGTGTAGTATTAGAAGGTACTTTTACTTCTTAAAAAAACAAAAAAACAAAAATTGACTAGATTTCCAGCTGGAAGTTTCCCTTTAGAAGTAATCCTAACTGCTGAATGAGTGAGCATTGTTCTGGCAGAGAAGAGAAAGGGTGCTACATTAATGTAGTTTATCTCACAGTTCAAAAGATTATTGCATAGATAACAGAAGTAAACTATTTACTTCATGGCTATTATAACCTAATAACTTTAACCATATAATTATCAATATCAAAATATGTACACATACAAAGAGAAACGAAGGGAGATGGAAAAAGAGACAGTTACACAAATTCACACCAATATAATACCAGTAAAATGAGACAGGTCTTCATGCTTTGTAGAGTCAACTGTATCCAGATCAACATGTTTATCACTAATTAAAATGTCCATATGGTAGAACAACACCTGATCCAAGGAGCTTTTAAAGCACAGCAATTGTCATTGCTGAATGCTTATCTCGATAACAAATCTGAAAATTTGGTCTGGATTGAATTTTGCATGCATTGTTTCCTAAACCAAGGAATACTATTAAAACTTTAGCAAAGTATGTATTTGCCTACATGACTTTCTTTTAAAAGAAGAAAAATAAAAGTTTTTTTTTGTTGTTCCCTATTGCCCCATTTTAAAAGGATAGAAAAGAAAGTTGGGAAACTCTGGGAATCAATTTTGTACATGTAACAAAAGGCTTTATTTACACAGCCGCATCATGTAAAGCAGCTAAGAATATTCGTACTGGTTAAAACTCACCGAGTTACATGAGCACTGTGGAAGGGCCCTAATATAGGGTTACCACAGCGTCGGGGAAAGAAAGCTACGGTATGCTACTGCAGATGGACTGCAATTCCTTGTACAGAACACATCGGAGAGCAATGCCAACTACATACAGTTCAGAGCAAAGAGGGGTCATTAGCAGACCGGACAATTAACAGGAATGATCAACGATTACAGTACACTGTAAGGTTGCAGACATGAGTTGAAGCAGTAGCCATACACAGGGGCTAAGTAGCAGTCTGTTGGGAAGTAGATTCCATTCCCCCAACTGTTATGTTGTTTCGCTTGCACAAAACATTTATTTGGGCTTGGGCGGGAGTTGTGAAATTGGCCCATTATACATAATAATCCTACTGCTTGATGAGTGGATATTAGCCTTAGTGGATATAATGACTGCAGAATCAGGTTAAATTTTGCTGCAGGGATATTTTTTGTATGCTTGTTTATTTAAGAATCAGAAATATTACTTAATCTTAACAAGTATACCAAGTGAATCTGTTCATATTTTTGAGAGCCATTGCATGATTAGGTGCTGAATACCTGCAACACTCATTGAAGTCAATGGGAGCTATGGTTTGCGGTAGCTCCAAAAAGTAAAGCCACCTGGTTCTAATTGCCACATATTCTTTAAGAAAAATTCTCAGAAAAGGAACTGGGGGCTAAATAAGGAGAAAAGTTACCATCATTCTCTTTTGCGAAACAGAAAGATGGAGAAGATGCAAAGATTTGAACACTCTCCTCGTATCCCTTAAAATACACTGCTGCAACACTTATTACCTAAGCAACTCTGCCTGGTGAGGGCAGAATGGACCCCTCATAGGCCTCTTACTTCCCAGTTTAGTAATGCTAACAAATGTTTCTTGACTATTTTGCCTTTCAACCCTAGGAGAATTGTCACTGAAAAGATAAAACTCAGAAAATGCAACAGTTGGCACCAGGAATGGAACCTGAACTAGGTTTCCCAAGAGCCAGAGGAGTAACAAATTACTTTCAATGGCACTTTGCTTTTTAGGGAAAACAGAAAGACCACATATCTTTAGAGTTTTACTTTCTAAATGGAGAAATGTAGTGGTCTTTCATGGGAAATGTTAGTTTCCTGGAAAACAAATGCAAAGTAGTATATGCAGGCCTTCAGGAACAGAATCAATCCAAAACTGTAGATCAAGGATGTGAATCAACTTCCTAAATAAGCAAAACAACAATTTTTCTTCAGATTTAGGTTGACAAGCACAAAATGTTTCAGTTAATCATGCAACTGTTTTTCTGCACAAGTCATTTAATAACAAGTTAATTAGAAATCACCCTGAATTTTAGCCCTTAAATCAGAAATGTCAAACTCTAGACTCAGGGGTGTCAAACTCATTTGCTATGGTGGGCCAGATTTAACTTAAATGTACTTCCGGTGAACCACACATATCATAAACTGAAATACTACAGCCCTTTTGTGGCATCTTGGAGTGCTGTGTATGAGAAACTGTGCTCCTTGATACCTCTCTCTCTTTCTGTAAGAGAGAAAGTATGGTTTTGCAGACCAGAGTCTCACATACCCAGAGCTCCATGATGTCCTGAGATCAGACACCTGTGGCATTGCAGAGCACTGGCTATGCAAAACCAAACTCTCTCTATGTGTTAGGAAGAGTGTGATCCCGCTACGCACAGTCAGAGGCCAGACAGAAGAGATTCATGGGCCGCATTCAGTCCACAGGCCACAGGTTTGACATTCCTGCTTTAGAAGGTTTAAAAAGAGCTTCAAATTTTGCAGCTGAGGGTAGTTTAATGAAAGAGGTGGGAATATTTCTTCATGCTGCTCTCCTCCACAGGGTATTTTAAATTACTAGTGGATGGCTGCACACAGAGGCTCAGTCCTACAAACCCTTTCTTGAAGGTGTAGTCACAGTAAGTGGGCACGGTCAAAGGACACACTGCTCTGGGGAGGGATGGCTTAAATCAGGGGCCTAAAACATGCACCCCGTGGGCTGCATGCAGCCCCTAAAGCTATTTCCTGCAGCCCACAACAACACTACTGATACTGATATTTGCAATATTGTCGTATGAAAGGGTTTCAGTGGTGCGGCCCATGGGCTAACGTCCTAGTCCTCATGCGGCCCTCATGGTGATTTGAGTTTGAGACCCCTGGCCTAAATGATTTTTCAATGGGTTGTTCAGGGTATTTTGTTTTTGTTTCTCCTGCATCTTTATGTATTTATTTTAATTCATTATGGTCAAATTATTCAGAAGTGGTGGCTAATTTAGTATGCTGTACTTCTAGGCCAGATTTTCAGATGAATGGAGCTGAAGTTCATGAAGACTGGGGGAGGTCACCCTCCTGAAATGTCAGGCCCAAGTCACAGCTGAACATCAAACTCAAGGAACAAAAAGCAATGGTCCCAACTGCCTGTCCAAAGATCTAGGGATATTACAGAATTAAACAAGCACATATAAAATATCATTAACATTTACATTTCTAAAAAAAGCAAGGAGGCCTACGGCACTTAAAGACTAAGTGCCATAGGACTCCTTGCTTTTTTTGCTTTACTAGACTAACATGGCTGCCCCTTTGAAATTTAAATTTCTGAAGACCTTCTCCCCACATCCTACCAAAACTCACTTCCCAAATTCATTCAGTAGCCATGTGATTACCATTCACCATTAAAAAAAAAACAACGACAAAAAAAAACCCCACCTTCCCTTCAACCTATCTCTCAGGAAGAATGCAGAAATTCAAACAGGAATTATTTGGGGGAAGTTGGGACTCAATGATCATGTGGTCCCTTCTGGCCCTCTAATCTAATAATCTTCAGGTTAGACCTCCAGGTAATCCTATCAAAATAAAAAGTCTAGGTTTTTTATGACATAAGGCCATTGATATAAATTTGATAACATGTTCACTGACTTTTGTAGCATTTAAAGATCAAACACTTCTCACCTTGTTCATGCTAAGTAGTCCCACTGATGTCCAGGCAACTATTTGCGTAAGAAAAGCAGTTTGGCCTCTTAGTAATGCATTTGCTAATTCCTTCAGAGTAGAAAATTAACTGATTTCGACTCGTCTACCCCACTAACAGTTCAAATTATTATTTCTTGCATTAACTTAGCACATAGAAGCTCTGCTGAGGACTGGGGAGTCATTGCACTAAGTGCTGTGCAAACAAAGTAAAAAAAAAGAAAGACAAAGAAAAAAGGGAAAAAAAACAACCCACCACCTCTGTCTTTTGTCTTTGAGAGCTTACAGCAAAAGAACTTACACAGGTGCATCTTTGTACTTGCCTACTGTTTCATTTAAATCAAGACAACTCTCTAGACTGTAAATCTCTGTCCAAATAAAGTCTTTTGCAAGACAGGTACTGTCTGAAAATACAGGAAGAACGAGTTGGTGGTCTTAGTCCAATTCTTAGTAGAAGGGTGTGCACTCACAAAACTACCCACATTTGCACTAATTATCCCTTTTGTTGCCATCTCAGAGTCCAGGCATTGAATAGGCATAGACATTTATCAGCCCTGTCAACTCTAAAATATGTCCCTTCAGGTCATAGTTAAAGCACATTGAGGAAACATGTATGGTTTATTGCAAACTCTCTTTGCCAGGTCTTAGAAATAGAGAATGTTAGTCTTCGTATTTGCCAGTCTGGTATCTTCATAAAAGACTATATTAAAAAAAAAGAGCAATAATTGAAAAGACAGGAAAGAAGAAAACATCTAGAGTTAAAGTAATTTTTAGATTATAAAATTAAACCTCTATGTGTATAAACAATTAAACCTCCTAATAAACACTAGTTTTTAACTTCTGCTATCACATTCTCATTTACACTTATTAGAAGTGGTCAGAGATTTCATCAGAAGCTGCTACAATAATAGCAGGAAAGTGTCTTAAACCACAGATTTTAATTGAGCCCAAAATACAGATTTGGGAATAAAGAACCAATCACAGCAGGAAACTCTTTGAAAGGAAACAAAAAAGAAACATCATCTTCAGCATTTACGCTACAATAGTTGTACTGTATGTAAAGGAAATAAAGAGCTCTCTAAAACTTACGAATGAACTTATCTATTTAGATTGCTTACAGGTGACATTACACCATCTGGTTGGGCAGTTTGCCCAAACAAAAGGAAACAAGCTAAAAAAGTAAAACCTGCTTCATTTTAAAGAAAAGGAGACACAAAAAACAACAGGAATATATAGTCAGATGTTTCTACAATTTTGTTCTATTCAGAAATATGTTACTAAAAATGTTTTTTTAAAAACTAAGCAACTGAAGCAAATCCTGTTTTCTTAGAATTACTTGGGGATAATGAAGAATGGACACATTCCATAATAGGCAGAATATATGCAAAAAATATTTAGCATTGTTCTGGGTCAAGAAAAAAATGATTGCACAAAAAATTTATAGGGACATAGAGAATATCAGTAACGTCAAACCTTCCACCTAATCTTAGAAAGGGTTTTGTACTTTTTCCAGTCCTGCTGGGCAGAAGATTTTGGAATTCAAAAAGCAAACAAAAAACCAACAACAAACAGGAAATCGCATTTCATGAATACACAAGTGTTTTTCATTAATCACCAGACATTCAGCAGACATGGAGCATTTACAAATTTCTGAGGGATTCTGGGAAAATATTCTTGAAATTTGTCTTTCCAGGAGAAGCCCTTCAGTGATGCTTACGTGTTTTATTTGAAACCATTTATGTATTAATAATGTTTTGTCTTCTTATCGGCAGGACTCAAATCATTATGAAGCTCTTCCTTTTCTAATTTTGTTGTCTAAACAATACTTTTTAATCTACTAATATGGCAAAACATGCTAGAGTACTAGGCCCAAATAGTTACTCACAGATCCATACTTCCAAGTCTGGATGACAGTACACAGAGCCTTTAGCTATGTACTAAACATTCATTCACATTTCTGTCCTAGGGTGCCGAAAAACTTAGAATCTGTGCTTCCTAGAACACATAGATTTCAATGGGCAACATCTAACCAGGTATAGGAACTAAATTGGGTGTAAATTCTATCAACACAATTCCAGTAACTGACAAAGTATCTTTATGGAGGACAAAATAACTAATCTGTATAAACTGAATAATGTTTATTTTAGGCCTTATAAGAACTGCAGTGGTAGGATAACCTGTGCAAAAAGGTGTCCTCACAGGGAGTTAGGAAACAGTTACAGCCAAATCCCATATTTTTTATCTAGCAAACATCCCATTGAAGCCAATGGGTGTTTTACCTGGTGAAGTACTCATGATGAAGTCTTGGAGACATAAATGACTGTAAAGTGAATCTGCTAACTGAAAGAAGATGGACCCAGTCGAACATTGAGCTTTCTCAGTTCTAATTTCTTAGGCTTTCTTCGTATGTGTGCACGCACAGTGCAGCAAAGGCAAAATAAGAGTAAAAACATTTTTAAAGTTTAATAACTATTTCTGCACTTAAGGGAAAACAAATAATTATTTTTGAAAGGTCCCTTGACCTCGTATCTCAAACTACTTTTGCATTATATTTTTTAATAGTTCATGCCTTCACGGGAAGGGGAGGGCGGTGGAATTAAAGAGTTAAAGACTCCCTACAATTAATTTGCATCTGGTGCTTTTAGTGTATGTATGTGTGTGTGTGTGTTTTTCTTCCCTGAAAAGTTGGCAGAGCCGCCGATTTTCCATAATGCAAGCATTTGGGAATTGTGAGCGGAATGAAACCGATCCAATCTCCTGACTGCGACATGAATTTTCATTAATTACAACCTTGTCAGCAAAAGCATTATCAAAGCTGAATATGAAAATGCTAATGAGTTCTCATTTGCATATTTTTCTTTGTTGGAATGTCATTAATTATTACATTTTATGATGATGAATGCAGCTGTCGAAGCTCTCCGATGCATAATTAGCCATCAGAATGCCAGGAGCCGATCAGCATTTTTGGGTAAAAAAAAAAACAAATTTCACTTCAACCTCTTCCACTCTCTCCTCCCTATGAACCCCCACCCCCAAAGTTTGTGCTGATGACGATGATTCTGCCATCACCTCACTTCGAGGAAGCTCCAGCGGGGGGCCAGGGTGAGGATTTCTTTTTTTATTTTTTTAATTTGACTAAAAAAATTATTTTGTTTTTGCCGATCATGCTCTTATACAATTGGAGCAGCTCTTAATAAAAAAAAAAATCGTTATTCCAGCTTAATTAATGCCACGCTTAATTATAACACCATGATGTCAGCGGTTTTAATTAAGTATTGGCTCAGTTACAAAAAACTCCTTGTTGCAGTAAGAGTCACTATCCACAGATTTGGATTTTTGGTCTTTATTGGTTCATGAACTAGTCAAATATCAGCCAGAATTCAACTGCATATGGAGGGAAATATCTGGGGGAGGGGGAAAAACAGTAAAGAAAAAGTATTCTCATACTATATTACTTAGATAGACTTTAAGGCTTACCTACTTGACCATTTTTTTTGAGCTAAAGTGTAAGTGAAGATGACAAAACATAGCTCATCCTCTCTCAGCCGCTGGGAACGGTGTTTATAAGTAAAAAAAGAAAAACAACACAGAGCAGATGGGACCATTACACATGACCAAACCAATCAATCACAGATGAAGGGCCCAGGTGCAGCGCAGCCGCGCAACAACGCACCATTTCACAGTCTGTCAGACACATACACATGGTCGTACATGAATGACCCTCCTCAGCTCCCCCAGGACCTCATCTGGAGCGCTTCTCCCCTTTCGCCTGCCTAAGCTCCAACTGACGTCTTCATAATCGCCCTGTCTCTCTATCTGCTTTAGCTCCAGAGAAGAGAGAGGAGAGTGGAGGTGGTGGGGAGGGGAGATAAGGACAAGGACTCAAATCATTTTCACATGTAAATACTTAAACCTTCCCCACCCACCTGAATCCCACCATCCAAAAACTGTCTCTGCAACCATCATTAGCATCATAAATTTTTAGGAATGCCTGTCTGGTCATACATGCTGTCATACCTGTTCTTAAATAATTCTATTGTGCATATGTACAATCCTTCAGTGTTTAGCCACTGTGGTGATAGGCACTTAAAACGCTCACATAAGAATGACCATTGGCTCCAGTGGAAGTTTAGAATACAGGTAAGAGATTCCTAATCAGAAAAGTAAGGTCCAACAAAACTCCCTGCAGACTGCAGCAATTAACAAATGCGTAACTTAAGTACCAGATTTCCACTATAAGCCTGAATTCACTTGCTTTTGAAGGTTTGATTCCCATCTTATTTAACCAAATTTTTACTCATTTTTAAATTCTTTTAGAAACAAAGGAAATTAAAACACAATGTTCACTGTGAGATGTGCCAGAGAAATCATTTTTACCCATGAGACTCAAGGATTTACTGTGTGTAAATATTTGTTTATACACACTTACCCCAAAACTTTTGTTTCCTAATTATTACTTCAAAACATTTTTACGCAGGTAAAAAGAAAAGGAAAGAAAGAAAAAAATCCTGCTACACTCACATAAAATTTTAATTTTACCATTTCTGACAGTTATAAAAGGAATGTAGTCACAACAAATTTGTGCATGACACTAAAAGCAACTATTAACAATATATATTCAAATGTCAAGAGGAACCAAAAAAAGTCCAGTCATTCCCGCATTTTTAGGAGCTATAGGGAAGAGAAGAATACTCTACTCTCACTTAAAAACTGAGGACAACTGTTTTTAAAATGTGAAAACATTATGAAGATTATGGGTCTTAGTGACAGCCAATCATTTAAAATGTGCAATGTAAAGTATGATCCCATTCTCACCTAAGTTAATGAAAATGTTGCTACTGACTTCTAAGGGACAGAATCAAGCCCTAAATACTTATTTCTCCAGAGCTATAAAGCACCATTCTTATTTTTATGTCCTTTATCAGGCAAACACAAAGTTAGATAGTTTAAAAGAAAGCCATGTGAAGACAGAGTTGTACATTGTAAAAAGATATCAGGAGAAAAGGGTGATGAGGATAGCAGCGTCCTTTTCTGAAGGGTATTAATATGTCTTCCTTTATTTCTGTTTACGAGAGCAGCACAAAAGAGGTCTAACTCCACTTCCTGGATACCCTAAATAAAACACTGTTTCATGTTTCATTTTATTTTGTATATTTAATTTCATTTAAAACCTATACATATTTCTGAGTCATAAGATATCAGGAAAAGCACAAAAACAAACCAGGAAACTTTCAAGGTTTTTTTCAGATCTTTATGGTAAAATGACCCTTTTTTTTTGTATACTAAAACTTTATATTCTTTAAAATTTCTTGATCAAGCTCCTGTTTGGCAAGTTTTGGGCAAGAATGAAAATAAAGGACTCAGTAGTGGAACCACTTACAGAACTTCTATTAAAGTGACACCACAGGGGCACAGCTCCCGAATGCTATTCAATCAGATGTGTTTCCTAATTCAGATTTTTATGTGAAGCCCTGAACCCAAGCCACATCTTCTTGCTGATGTTTTTAAAGTATCTACCTTGAAAGTTGTATCATGTAGAATTTTTAAGAAGCGCAATCAATTTTACAGCACACTGGGCATCACCGGAGCAATTAAAATAAACCCTTTGTCTCCCTGTGGGCAGCGCAGGCTCTTGCCATCTCTCAGATCATGCAAGTTCACAAAACAGTTTTATGACATGCTTGTTTGCAGGGTATTTTTTTTTCCAATTGCACGGAGAGTCTTTTTCCACCAATCTCCCTACCCCTAATCCTTTTAATTAGTACCTTGGAAATGTTCACATTTCCCAGAAACCCTTGCATTCTCAGAAGTGTTCTACTATTTTATGCTATCTGCCTGTTCAAATTAAACTTGTCTAGAAACTCCTCAATGTTAGCACCAATCATATCGATTAAAATCTTCCACTGTTAAGAAGAATTAACTTGTGTTTTGAATAGGCTTCCTCCCCTCCCAAGTAACAGAATCTACACATTTGCATTAATAAATTTCTATTTTCTAGCTCAAAAGAAATTGTAGTACAAAAAGCAGATGTGTATGTTGGATTCTTTCAAATTAAATTTTGAAAAGCAGAGCCTATTCTAGCTCAAGATCAAAGGCACTAAAACACGATCTCCTCCCCCTTGCAGTATAATTACAGAGATTTCATTTCTTTTGTTACAGGAGCACAACAGGTAAATCTTAGAACCTGAAGAATAATGATCAGGTGCTATTACACAGCTAGGCTGTGCTGTAGCGTCCCTCTGTTCTGTACCCCTGCTGTTTAAACTACTATTCAACAGGGGATGGGAAATAGCTATAGTGGAATATCTCCAATACTTTATTCCTGGAGATTTCTTTTCCTTACAAGAATCATGTCACTAAAAACAAATCTGAGAACAGCATGGTTGGCCACATACTCTGTCCTGGTACCACAAAACAACAGCGTGATGGAAAATGCATTCCTTTTAATACTGATGAAATTAAAGAGGGGAAAGGCTTGCAATTTCAAATGTTGGCACAAAGTTATGAAAATACATTGCTTTTTACAGCCACATTTTCTGCATGCCTCTAGGCACACAAAAAGACTTCTAAAAACTGTATTTTAAAAGAACAATATATTGTTCCTCTCTAATAAATATTGTTTACAGTACTTTTGCAAATATGTATGGCATGTAACACTGAACTTACAGCCAAAAAAATTAAAAATTAAAACGAAGAAATTTCAGGACATATGAAACCTCAGGGAGGCCTGAATGTCTTTTAAAATAACCAGGAGTTACTTCCACTGTTTTTAATTTTTTTGTTATTATTATTTTTAATCTCTGTATATCTATTTGTCTAATTTTATCTTTTGACAGTATCTGGTACTAATGTTGGCCAGTGGGGTATGTTCCTATATTTTTCCTTCTGCATAAAGAAATTCTGCCTGTAATTCCTTTCACATCTGGCCCTTGCTTAGCTCAAAGCGCATGACTCTGATTTTGTATCTGTCACTAGATCAAATAGCCTTGCAGCATCTCTCCTCTCTATATCCTTCAGAATGTGATCCCCTGTAATCTTATCCTCTCCAAAGAAGACAAATCTAGTTTTTCTCAGCTTTTCAAATAACTAAGCTCTCAAAGTCTTGGTATCGTTTTTTTAGCTGTTCTTTGCAGTAGCATATACATTTCTCTATTATACAGTGTGTTAAATATAAATGTGAATGTATTAAGTAGATGAATCAAAGCCTGGTTGTATAGCCTGGTAATACAATAAATCAGTTTCATTCTTCCAGAGAAACTACCCAATAAAGGATCCTTAACCCTACAAAAGAATCAGATTAATGTAGTTGTGGCTGTTTCATATGCCCAGCTATCTTTGGAATCAATACCCTTCAGTTCAATTCATAAAGGCAGTCTTCCCTTCTAATGCTTTCCTGCTGTAAAGACAAGTCTCATCAGTTTTCACATACAACACATCCTGGTGAGGCAGCTATAGGAGGCAGACAGCCTGAGGAGTTAAGATGTACAGTAGCTGACAGGGCAGAAACCGTGCCACAGAACATGTATATTTCAAGATAAAATTGCTCAAGAGAAGGTAATCAATACAGAGGGGTCTTTGTGAGTTAAGTGATCTAAAGCAGGTAGGTGTAGCCAGGAGGGAATAAGTGGGAGGAAGAGGGTCACCCTTAAAATCAGTTAGAGGGTATGTATGCTTTATTTTATATTGTCAAAGCTATAGTACTCCAGGATCACAGAATCAGGGAGTGAAATTAAAGATAAAGAATACAAGTCCTAATGATTAGTATAAGTGATGAGTGGTCAGGACTCCTGGATTCTCGTTTGGTTTGCCAGTGAGGTTGTGTGTGATCTTAGACAGTACCTGTGTCCTATGTTTCATCTGGTAAATGGGTACAAGAGCCCAAATCATCCCATTTAAGATGGGATGTGGAGTCAGCCCCTTCAGTATGGTTCTTCCACCCTCCTACCATGCAGAAGTGGAATTCCCCCACCTCTGCAGCACCATCCCTCCCATCCTCTCCCACCTTTGGTTTGTCATACACACGGTGGAAAGTGTGCAGACTGTGGATTCAAGGGAAGAGTGAGCGGCCAACACATCAATCCCACTTCAGACTTGTGAACATTTTTCTAGAAAAAGATAATGTCTGGGGCTGCATTACCTTTTCCACTAAGCCTCCACCGGGCCAAGAATCATTCCCAGTAGCATGTCTGAAATGAACAGTGCTTCCTGGGTGCCTGGATTGCTGACAGGGCTGTGGGGTGATAGGCCTTTGTCTGCAGAGCAGATGGGCTTTTTTCAGATGATTCTGGCCTCATAAGGGTCTGCCAGGTTTGGGGTCAAGCCCAGTGGAAGATAAAGTCGACTCCTTCCTCATCTCAAGATATAGAAAGATCTCCACAGTAATGTCCTTGATATTTTCTCCACCACAGAGGCCTTCCCTCTAACTTTCTCTTGGGCTTTACTATGGGAGAAGATGATATAAGCAAATAATAGTCATCTGTCTAGTTAGAGGTGCTATCAGACTCAATTCATGAACATTAGTAAAGTACTTTCAGTGCTTTGATTAAAAGATGCTGCTGATGTACAAGTGCATCAAAGTGTTATTACCTGTCACCAGAGCAGGATGAGAAGACAAGGAGAATTTTCACTGCAAACACACAAATAAGGTGAGCTCAAAAAGCACAAGACAAGAACAAAAGGTGGCAAAATAATAATCGGTGAGAGAGTAGGGGAAAAAAGGATAGATGGGAGATATTAATTTTTTTAAAAAAATACATGAGGGAATGAACAGAGGGAGTGTTTTAATTTAATTTTTCTACACTGACAGAAAACAACAGGGAGGCATAAATGGGGAAAGAAAAGGGCAAAAGAGAATTAAGGATTCTGGAAGAGGAAGACAGAAAAGAAAGAGTTCTGTATTCCTAAGTCTCACCTACTTTCCATTTCCTTCCGTCCTTACTTTTCATTTACTGACCCCTCCTGTCCTTTATTACTTTGTTTCGTGTTATTTTTATTAAAACTAGCAAAAATTATGGACTGCACAGGCATTAAACCTGGCCAGAATTCCAAATATAAGCCCAAATCTAGGCCAGGGGTATATTTGGCAAACGCAAATCCTTGCCAGATTTACACAGCTCTAATAATAAGGTGACGAGAATCATGCATAGGATTACGGATGTGGCCTCACTCATCCTCTGCAAAGTGCCAAAATAGTTTCCTTTGACTTCTATTCAACCTCTAGTGATGCATCTTAGATTGTCCGGCTTAAAAAAACAAAACTAAACTAAACTAAAAAAAACCCCGTTATTAAGTATTGAAGTGAAGGTTTAAATATGCTGTTTACAAACAATACACAGGTCTGTCTCATCTTTGTTAAATAACTACACAGGTTTACTTAAGAGTATTATATAGCCCCCACCCCTCCTTTTTTAAATAGTATTCTCCCTGCCTCGCCTTTCCTTACAACTCAGAAAAGACACTTGGCTCAGGTTGTGCTCTCAGATAGTCTCATGCACACCCAGAGTAACTGCACTAGGGAGTCAATCAAGCAGAATTTGTTCCTTATCTGCCCTTTAGCTTAGTTTATCTACTTATCTGTTTAATGTGTCACACAGGCAATGAACCACAATCACATTACCCCAGTTGTCCCCCCCCCCCACCATCTCAGTATCTAATTCAAAAAGGCCTTTCTTAATTTTTAAAACCCTCCACTGGTTTGCCCAAATTACCTTAAAGATTTTGTCTCTCTCAACATCGATCCCTGCTCTCAGCCTGGCCTGTTCTTTGTCCCTCCACACTATGTGGTCACAGAAAGTATAAGAGGGCCTTTTCTTCTGCAGTGCCTGTCATATGGAACAGCCTCACAGTGTTTTTCTGACGCACGAGTTCTTCTCAAAGCCTTTTGAAAAAACACCTTCCTCCCCTTTTTACTTTTTAGCTTTTCTCTCCCTCTGTTCGCATTTAACTCTAGCTGTTCTACTTCAAGCATTTAAAATCTTTTAAGCATTAAGAAAAGCAGTACATCAAATAAAATGTCATGGGCAGAGCCTTTCTCCCTCACAGAGCCCAATTCAAGACAGTGGGGTTCTGCATGGTGGCACTGTTCCACCTGCATGGTTTGTGGCCAACTGCAGTATTTCATTAGATATTACCTTCCTTTTTCGAGCGACTTACTCCCCTTAGTTTTATGTCATTAGCAAATCTCATTACATGATGGAATAAATATGCAAACTCTTATGAAAAAGAACAAGTCCAGTTTCAAAGCCAATTCCCAACATGTTACAGGTGCACACCACATGAGCAGGCACAGAAAATGCAACTGTTTGGGGTGTGATGACAGCTTCACATAATGTGATCAAAAACATTTCACATGTTAAAAAAAAAAATCAGAATTAGACAAAGAATGGTTTTGCTGTACAAAGTGCTGAAATCTAGTTAAACAAAACACACTGAGAAAGGGAGACTATTTAAATAATCACGGTAAACAAAGTGAAAACAGTTCAGGTACAGAATGAAGTCAGATTGGTCTCTCACTCTTCTCTAGAGTAGAAGTCTGCCATACATACCTTCACAACTCATGCACATGTGTGTGCGCGCGTGCACACACGCACACACGCACACACACCCCTACCTTTCAGCTCTTCCTCTCTTCCCTTCTCTAACTGTAAAAGGTACTGCTTTTTAGGACAGCCAACAAAACAAAACAAATTTGGAGGCTTTTGAAGATATGAGAAAAAAAGCATCAATTTCAAAAGTGAACTTCAGGTAAATTATCAAAACAAGATGGAAGAGTTTTTCAAAGGCGCAAATTGCAGTGAGGCATTCAATTCTTATTGAAACTTCTTTTTGTGATGTTTACCCTGGGAAGAGATGAAGCATGAAACATTTTTAAGATGTTCAGGAGGTACGGATGGAGTTTGTATATAGAAAATTGATCTTCAATATTAAGTATGAAATGGCAAAATGCACTCTGAAATGAAAAACAAACAAGGAGTTGTGACACTTTTAAAGACTAAAAAATTTATTTATTGCATGAGCTTTCAGTGAATAAATTGTTAGTTTTTAAAAGTGTCACAAGACTCCTTGTTTGTTTTGCTGAACTAGAATGACATGACTACCCCTTTGGAACTCTGTAATGAAAGTCATTCTCAGATTAATAACAGCATTGCAGTCTTTATATTACACAACAGTAACATATACTCTTTTGTCAAAAAAAGTGATATATTTTTCATCAGGCTCTTTTAGTCACTATTGTCAATAGATTCTCCTTGAAAGCTCTCACTGGTCTGTGATATCTGAAGTTGTTCCACCTAGGATTTTATTTTTAGGGTTTTTGTACATTGATTAAAATCAGTAACAATGAAAAGATGCTGTTTTGGCCATTAGGGGCGTATTCTTTTTTCCTTGGGTACTAAAGAGAAAGTAAGTGTAGCCTAGTGGACTGATCAGTGGACTGAAGTGCAGGAGAGTTTGACTCCATTCCTGGGTCTATCATTGACACAGAGTGACCTTCAACAAGTCAATTCCCTCCCTTTGCCCCAGTTTCCTGATCTGTAAAATGGAGTAAATTATACTTTGTAAAGTGCTTTGAGATCTACTGATAAAAAGTGCTAGCTCTTGGTATTAACTAAGGCTAGTGAGTCAAAGTTTACCTGCTAGTTCACTTCACGACTGGCAGACAAAATTCTGTGCAAGTCAGACTTCATTGACTTTGTGTTTTGGCTCTTCAACAAAACCAATTAGAAGGCACAGAAAAAAATACTGCACTTAAAACAGCGAAAGGCTAGAATTCAGGCATTAATAAAGCCATGAGGTAGCTAGACGGAGGTTTATATCAGGCATGGCCAAACAGCAGCTCGGGAGCCACATGTGGCTCTTGAATGAAAAAATTGTGGCTCCCAGAAAAATGTCAGTAAATCAATTTAGGAAAGCAGCCCCAGCCTAGGAGTTCAGGAGGGGGTCGGGATGGTGGGGGAAAGTGCAACATGGTCAGGATTTTAAAAAACTCTCCACTAGTCTGTAGTCTTGTACATCAAGCAGCAGCTAAGTTTTTACTGTATAGGCCTAGTTTTCATGGTAACCTTAAGTAATTACTGGAATCTGACATTAGTAGGATCAATATTTGTCCTCTTTTTATGATAAAATTAAAGTGTGCAATGAATTTTAAACTTAGTCATTTTGGAGTAGGTAAAAGTATATGGTTATATGCCTCAGCACAGCCCTCAAAGGTTTAATAATCAACTTGTGTGGCTCTTGAGTTCCATATGCTTGGCCATCCCTGGTTGATACATATATATAATGTTGAGCACTCATAGAAGAACAAAAAGGAAAAAAAGACATGAAGGCAGGATTGTATGAAGGCAGGATTGTTTGTTCATTGGGATCCAGACTCTATGATTTGAGGGAAAGCACAGTTGGCTGCTTAATTTGGGAAAAGGGTAAGAATCAGTCCAAGAAACTAGCAGAAAGGATCTTGCCAATGGCAAGAGGGAGCCCATGAATTTGAGGGAAGTTTGCGCCTGTGGGATGTGAAGCTTCAAATGGATATCCTTTCAAGGAATCCAACAGCTTTCAAAAACATAAAGAGAATTTATTGCTGGGTCAACTCAGTAGCCTACTGACTCCTCTACTGCAGGGCTCAACAAAGTTCACTCCCAGCTAGGTGCCCACAGTTTTATTTTTGGTTACCAGAGAGCACTACTCCACTGCATTTCTGCAGCAGTAATAGGAGACAGGCTATAAACCCTCATCACCATGGCGACCTGGTGGTTGAGTTTTGTCAAGCCCTGCTCTATTGACAGGCAAATGATCCAAATTCAGCTTCAATTCTTTCATTCCCAAGTCTCCCAGGAAGAGAGAGCTGTTAATGTGAAAATATTCTCTGAAATTATACTGCAGATCACAGATTTTGGATACACAAACTAAGCTCCAGCAGTTGTCACACATGCGCCAGTGTAGTGGAAATCAAGCGTCTCCTAGTGCCTCCAGTCTCAATAAGAGATACAATCTGACAGGCATTTAGACATGGTTTTCCTGAAGATAACCAAATCTAATGAATTTGTATCATACGTAACAAGAAGATGGGTGGTCCATATTAGAAAGGAGATGTGAGAACTTTTGATATTAAGTCTGAATTAGAAACATCTCTGGCTAGACATGTGGATTTAGAAACAATGTTGGCAAAGTGACAAAGATGAAACTCCATCACTACCATACCACATGTCTATAGTACTACCTTGTCTCTAAAAAACTGCATGAGTTTTTTATCAGTCACTAAGACGAGAACCTCATTTAAGTCATTCTAAGCAACTGAATGAAAACTCTTGTTTTCAGATGTGAGTGGCTTAGTTCGGGAGCTTCAGAAGCTCAGCCATCAACACACGGTGCACAGACGCCGGTATTCCAGACTGTGCTGGCTGGCAACAATACTGAGCCCAGGACCTATTGAATCATGGAGGTATGAGAGAAATGGAGGCATGAGGTATGTGCTTCCATTCCTACATACTAAAATGGTCTGGAATGGTCCAAAGATACCATTAAACTCCAATGTGCTTTACTACTGGTTTAGACATCTTTAATGCAATCTCTGGTAGAAAGAGGACACAAGGCAAATTCATATGCCCCACTGTTGGGTCAAGTCATTTGCCCATGGACATAAATGGACTTAGTGCTGAAGTACAAAAGGCTTTCACTGTTCCTTCCAGTAGGCAAAAAAGGCTACATAGTGGAGGTTAGCAGGAACCCTTTCAGTGTAGACCTCACTGTGTGATAACATGAAGCCTTGGGAAGCAGACCTCTCCTCACCTACAGACAGCCCCCTAACCTTAAACAGATACTCACCAGCAACCACAGACCTAACAACAGAACCATTAAAGCAGCCACATACCCCTGCAACGAACCATGATGCCAACTTTGCCCACGTATCTGCACAGAAGACACCATCATAGGACCTAATCAAGCCAAGTACTAAATCAAGGGCTCATTCACCAATGTGATTTATGCCACCATGTGCCAGAAATGCCCTCACACCTTATACATTAAACAAACAGGACAACCTCAGTGCAAAAGAATAAATGGGCACAAAACTGACATTAGAAATCACGGCATTCAAAAACCAGTAGCTGAGCACTTCAATCTTCCTAATCACTCTGTTGATTGTTTTTTTAACAACTGTGCCCAAGCAGACGGGTAACACATCACGAATCCAAAGAGAAACAGCAAAATTGGAACTAATATGCAGATTCAATTGTGTGAAAGCAGGATTAAATTGTGATTTGACGTCATTTGACTTCCACTATGTGCTGTTTCCCAGAGTTTGAATCTTAACATCTGGTTTGAACTGCTACCCCTTTGGAACACAGAGAAGAGTTACTAGTGAACAAAACCAGGTTAGTTTCAATATGGTCCACTGACACCAGATTTGAAATTGTAAACTTTTATGAGGCAGGAACCACACCTCCTTTTGTATTTATAAAGCATATAGTACACTGTGGGAATTAAAAAAATAAGTTGTTATTATTAACCTTAGTATTATCATCATTAACAACAATAATGATACAATTCAATCCAACACTAATCTGCCACTGACCGTGTATATTCTTGAGAAGAGATTAATGCAAGAAATAATGCTTGTACGTAGTAGGGGGCAGTGAGATATCTTCAAGGTTCCATAACAAACATAGAAGACGGCTTTGAAAAACAATATTTTCTTCATAAATGTGAAACATGCCTTGCCTCTTTGTAAATTCTTTTACGTATTCTTTGAGGGCACCTTCCTGACTTTGGAGTTTAACCCATTTTCTGATGGATTTATATTCTGATCATCTATTTTCGCATATTCCTTATTTCCTTTAGCATTTCTTTTACCTTTCTGGGAAATTTATGTCTGTTTCTGACTTCTGTCCCCCATTCTCCTTTGTGAATACTAAGGCAAAGATAAAATCATTTTTAGAAGTGTCAACATTGTCAATAAATCACCGTTTCTATCTCTAAGAAGTACTACCATTTACTTTACTGACCAACTAATCTTTACACACTTCAGTAATCTGTTATCATTATTTATCTTAATCTCATGTACAACCTGCCTTTCATTCTCCATCTTTCCTTCGTGTTCATTCTTTTTAAACTCAACCTTATTCTGCAATCACTCCAGAATACCAGATGTTTATAGATCACATATGCCTCTTTCTTTCCTATGCATGATGATAACTTCCAGAGGGGTAGCTGTGTTAGTCTAATTCAGCAAAACAAATAAGCAGTCCTGTGGCACTTACAAAGACTAACAAATTTGTTTAGCTTACACTTTAATAAATTTGTTTGTCCTTATAAGTGCCACAGGGCTCCTTATTTGTTTTTCTTCCCAATGAGAATTTTTTTGTCCTTAGTTGTTCACCCTATACTAGCCAGTTTGTTTTTCACCATAGTATATTTATTCTCAGACAGCACAACTGTGTGTATATATAGTAATATATCTGGAGTATTTATTTTAATAGTCTCCATTTCTCCTCTATATTTATTCTTTTCACTATTTTATCAGTTCCCCACCCCCAATAAAACAGGTTCTAATATCCATGGTTGAGTATGAGCTACTACTTAGAACATAAGAGCTGCTGTGTTCACTACACTAAAAGTAGTATTTATAGGTAACCCAGTGCACTGTAAAGTGTCAGTGGATCTCCTCTTATGCATCTAGATTAGTACATTGACCAAAATCTACCCTAACATCCACAACAACTGCTTTATTCCAAATCTTGCTTAACTTACTTTTCTCCTTTTTCATCCGGCAACTTTATTTCTTCATTTCTACTACCAAACTTAACTAGATCACAGTTACTGGACCAACTTCTACACAGATTTAGATTCTGTGCCACCCCACTGACCTATGTATTACTAAAATATATTCCACCTCCACATTTCAATCATGCTATTCAAAATAACATAGCCTAGCTCAGGAAAGTGAATGTGAATATGGCCTTGGTGCTCGCTTATCCCAGGATCACTGTCTACTTGTCCGCTGCTCACATTGTAATTTAGAGCAGTTTTCTGTCAATGAGGTTGGGGATCCCTCCTTTCTTCAGCCACCATTCCCAATGGTCATGCCAGCTTTGTGACCAGATTCTGCCAGAGGTGCAATGTAAAGTGATTAAATTACACAAGAAAGAATCTCTATGGAAAGAAATTCCATGCTCAAAAAACAATCACAATAATAGGAATATACTGGCCAGGATGATGATGATGACTATGAAATACTCCAGGGAGAAGACAAAAAAAGTGTAATATAATTGGGGATCACAACTTCTCTCATATTGACTGAGGACATGTCACCTCACAAAGGGATGCAAGATCAAATTTCAAAGTAACATAAATAGCTGCTTCTTGGAGTGGCTTGCCTTGGAACCCACATGTGAAGAGGCAACTTTTGACAGGGACCTAAACAGAGCGCAAAGTCTTGTTCAAGAACTGAATACAGCTGAACTACTCAGTAAGAATGACTATAATGAAATTAAGCTTAACGTCTCTGAGGAAGAACAAATGCCAAAGAAACTTCCACTGTAGCATCTAACTTCAAAACAGGGAACTATGCAAAAATGAGGAAGCAAGTTAAATGGAAATTAATAAAGGAAGGGTCACAAGGGCAAAATGCCTGTGAACTGCACAAAAATATTTAAACACGTGATATAGGTGCAAACTAAATGTATATCCCAAATTTAAAAAAAAAAAGGAAAAGAACCCCTCTACCCCCAAAATATGCCATCATGGATAAACACTAAAAGAGACCATAAGCAGCTAAAAGCCATCCTTTTAAAACTGGAAGTCAAATTGTACTAAGGAAAATAGAAGGAACTATAAATTCTGAAAAGTCAAGTATAAAAATATAATAAAGCAGAACAAAAAAAGTATTTGAAGAACAACTAGGCAAGGACACAAGAAAGTACCAGCAAGAAAAACTGTAAGTACATCAGAAGTAAGAAGCATATGATAGAATCAGTTGGGGCACTGGACAGTCAAAATGCTAAAAGAGAACTCAAGGAAGACACCCAAGCCATTCCCATTAGATCAGGGGTCTCAAACTCAAATCACCACGGGTGTGTTCACACGGCACTTTTGTTTCGAAACAACCTCGTTGTTTCGAAACAAAAAAAGCCATGTTCACACGACGCA